>CM060621.1:29312889-29912889 GCA_030578275.1 Meda fulgida | reverse complement strand
ATGTATATATATATATATTTTTTTTTTTGCAGTTTTACACCTCTTCCATTAAATACACTTGAAGTCAGCTCTGTCTTGGGTACTTTTTGGAGGAGTGTTAAGCTTGCTGCATAGCCGTACACCTGTGCCTGTACACATAGTGAGGGCAGTAAAATCATTTTGACAATGTTACACTCTGTACGTGAAATGCAAAGGAAAAATGTATATCTGTTTTTAGTACATCGCTGTCATATAAACATACCCCGTCCCCTAGAAGCCTTTTGTTGATTTTGTGCCTCAGAAACATCAGCAAAACCAATGTGTAAATTGTTGTTTTGAGTTTAATGCAACATTTATTTTTATGTTTTACACACCTTCGTGTCTATCCAAATGTAAAGAACAGAATGGACTAGATCAGTTATTTGAATTGCCCATGAAATATCCAGTTGTCATGTTAATATCCTCTTGTGTTTAGCCACATGGTTTATGAGGAAACATACATGTGTTTACTTATTTATTGTAAAGTATTAGTGTCCAAAGCACCGCTGTTCCCTTTTAGCTTTAGCTCAGCCCACCGCCTGTAGCATACCAAACAGGATGGCTGAGTTTGTTGTAATGTTTTAATGCGATTATGTGGCTTTGAGTCTTTTCAGGTGTCACTTTTATCATCTTAGCGGCTTGTAGTCTTTCATTTCTCTCTCTGTCTCTCTCTCTCTCTCTCTCTCTCTTTTCCTCCAGCCTCTCAAAGTAAACAGCCGAGTGTTTTACTTTCTTAACCTTGGCTGTACTAAGAAGCTTTGTCAACACCCACCACATAAACAAACAACAAACATCCATCGCTATAAAACGTCGTTATTGTTAAGTAGATTGATTTTCCCTCCCATAATCACGTAAGATCCACAGAAGCCGTCTTATTCTCGGTTTCTTGTCTGCCATTGCAGACAACGGAGTAATTGGCCTTATCTTCTGAGGCGGTAGATTTGCCAGGAGTTACACGTAATCTTATTATCCTACCAAGCACACAACAGAGAAAGGAAAGCACTTCCCAGCATTCCTGCTTGTGGTTGGAATCCCATGGTTCCAGAGACAATGAAAGAGCCCTTTCCAAGAATTCAATGTCATGCATTAGTTGTCTGCTATCACAGTTATTTTCGGGATGTTTGTGAATGATACCACACAGTTTGTTTATATAGCAACATGCGCCTTGTAGCACATAATTATCTTTTAAAAATGCACGTACTCTTGTAATCTTACATTTTTTAAAAATAACTTCCTCTCCCTCTTGCAGTGACATCTCTTCTTTGATGATGTGTTTACTGACGTGAGGGCGGGACAACCTGTCACTCACATGACATCTCAGCAATAGTAAACCACAACCATCCAATCAATTCCCAATCGACAAAATTTAACTCGGATATATGTCACAATAGGGAAGCAAAGACTGTTGCAACTTCTGTTTCTTGCCAACTTTAAGCTTGATTGTTTTAGACTGCTTTTTTTGTGTAATCCGTATCAAAATGACTGTTGAGGCAGTGATACACATGGGATTGTGCTGGTCAACTGCCTGCTTCAGCTAATGCATTACTCAAGAGGCTTGTTCACTCTGGAGTGTCTATTTAAATAGGTATTAGAGGGGTTCTTTGGAATGGAATAGTTTTTTGGTGGAATAATTAGTGCTACCTGATTTATTGCTCTCTTGTCTTCACAGTTATATTTATGGCTAATTTTATATTTCCTGGTCTGCTGCTGTGGACTTTGGACTGTAGTGAGGAGTTTCTTTGGTAAAAACAATGATCTGATTTCTAGAAAGTTTTTACAAAAATTAAACATGTATGTTAAATATATCTAAATCTTCCTCGCTTTTACCATTTTTTAAGTTTGATTCAATTTCAATATTTAGTTATTTAATTTTAAAGGCATTTATTTATATAAATATATTTTTTTCTTTGTCAGGACAGTAATAGAAAAAGCACTTTCAAAAGTATACTTATACCACATCCATTCATTCATTTTGGTCACTCGTTTTGTTTTGAGGATGCTTTTGTACTTCTTGATTTGTTTGTTTGTTCATTTTTTATGGTTTGGCAGGACGGTAATAGGCAGATGTGTTATTCCTCTGCATCCCTTGTCAGAACTGCCCCTGCTACACTCCAGTCATCTATAACTGGTGTTGTGCTGTCAAAGTATGCTAACATACATCATCCCCATGTTTGTCCTCTCTCTGAGAGTCACACTCGGGTCATTACGATGTGCCAGAGTTGTTTTAGCGTGCCAGTCTCCACTGAGTCGTTATTAGATCAGTGCGATAACACACCACGACAACTCACAAAACGCAATTTCACACTCATTGAGTGCTATCAGTGGTTAATGAGATGCCTCTCGTTGGTCCTTACCCCTTCAGTTTACCCCTCCTTCATCTCTCATTTCTTTTCATCTCCAATAGGCACCTGTCACTGTGGATATGAGCACAGCTGAACGCATGAAATCAAGCACCAATTACGGCACTGGAAAGCGTCTACGGACGGCCAAGGCTATTGATAGCACTTCTTCATTGCCTTGTTTTGCCAATTCAAAGACCTTCTCTATTGGCCTGAGCAAATTAGCTTTTTTTGCTATCAAATGTGGACTGCATTCATCTGGAGAGTGGAGAATATGTGAAAAAGCTCATTGAAGATGTTACCTTGAGAAGGTTAGAATGATTAGCCCAAATTAAAAGACTGTCAACTGATAGTGGCAATTTAGTACAATTTAAACGTGCAAAACAATTTACACATTTTCGGGGACAATGATTTACTAAAAATGGATACGTTTTTCCTTTGCATTTTCGCGTACAGATGACAATGTTGTCAAAATGATCCCCGTTCACACGGATCTGCGGAAACGATTAAAAACGCTGTGTTATGCTGCCAGGCCAGTAGTTGGCGATCTCACTTTGTAAAGAAACACTACTTGCCTATAGACTGAACACGTAATACACATGCACATGACGTCACCCTTTTCACAAATTCGTGTTTTTGTAGTTTACACGGAGACAATAACTGTATCGTTTTCAAAAACTTGCACTTTGAATGAATCCTGTTTTCAAAAGTTTGCATTTTCAGGCTCCCAAAATGCAGTTGTCATGCAAATGAACGGCTAAAACGCATAAAAAGCTTTCCGTTTTTAGTTGAAACCGGTGTAGTGTAAACGGCCCCTTATTCATGCCTACTGAACCGTATGCATTTTCCTACCATACAGATTCACACAGACAGACAGATTCAGTTATACCACTTCTAAGGGCTTGTGGTATGAGATGCTGAAGAAACAGCGTGATGCAATGAAACAGTATGCCTGTCTTTTTGAACAGACTAACATTGAGTTGTTTTGCTTTGATGAAGGTTTCCCCACACTGATGGGTGGCATTGACTCACACCGCCACTCTGTGCCAGTCTGTCACCCTCTGCCCACTATAAATTTATAATCTCTAGGGTCTGACCTGATCTTCCGCCCAAATCTTACTGATTCATTTCAGAAAAGTAGCTGTCTGTGTGGGAAGATGATACTTCAAGTTATCTCATCACTTCCACATTTTCCATAATGAGAATTAAAGTAATAGTGTTAATTGGAACAAACTGTGAATAATTAATTTGTGACTTTAATGCTCTGTCGTCTTGCAGGGCGAGTGTTTGTCTCTGAGCGAGAGTGGGGGAGTTTTCTCATAACTTTAAAAAGTGGAAGCGTGGGAATTGCAGTTGCCATCTGGTCTCAAAGCAGATAACAATAAAAAGGGACAGAGGAGACATACTTCACAATGATATATGTTGCATGCTTTAAGGAAAGGTGATACCAGTGAAGCACATCAGATCTATGCTGCAGTTGATATGAACGTCACATGAATTTATGGCTTTTCACGTATGAAATGAAGATGGCATCCCATGTGTGCCACATTGAACACAATTCTGCACTGAATTGTTTTTATATAATTATAAAATATATTGCTAATAAGTCCATCTGCCCATTATACTTTTGAATGATAACATTTTAATTGTACTTAGTAACTGTTATTTTTATCATAATATATCTATTTTTATGCCAAATGTACTGTTACTAAAATGTATATTCATTTAAAACTTGTGTTTTACTAAATCATTGTCAAATAGAAAATATAGTGTTTCAAACACCTGACTCATTAGTAGGTACGTCAGATAAACGTCTGATGTAAATGCAAAATGTATAGGCTAAATCCTATTTAAAAATTAAAATCCTATATAACAAATCCTCTAAAAATAAAACAGTACTCACAATGGAGTAATGTTTTCTGGGTTGCCCTGAACCCAGACAACTTCCGGCAAATTTAGATTTGCTCTGAAAGTTAGTCTGGCAAAGAGCTCATTCAAGCCCATTTCCAATCCGTCGAAATCGAGGCACCAATCAGAAACGTTGGGGTGTGCTTTACACGATGACAACGGCGCTGGGATTTTGAAGCAGATTTTTTAGCCTACATTACAAAGATGGATGCCGCCGTAGAACATCACTCGTTCGAATCAGCTATCGTGTCTGTTTTAAGCGATTTGAACGTTTCCTTTTTGTTAAAACCGAGCAAAGAACAACACTCGGAGATGTTTCTCTGCCGGCCGCTGCTCTGCATATGTCATCTCCTTCATCGCTCTGATTGGTTTTAGGTCTACCCGCGACGACCGTTGGTGACGCCCCTCTGGAAACGATTTGTCTATGACGCTTTGCCAGACCATAACTCAGTTACAACTGAGAATGGTCTGGTTTTAACCTGGCAAGGTTGCCCTTTTAATGTTAGTATTTTTTTTAGATCAAAAATAGTCATATAAAAGGCATTTTTCCAAGCCAGATTTTAGCCTCTGATTTGAACGCTCTGTTTGAAGGGGCGTGTCTGCTGTGGGATTCAGTGTAACCGCCCACTGCTGTGATTGGCTGACATGCTTGCATAGGAAATAGCTACGTATTACATGTGAAACTTTCTCGAATACTTTTACTACAGCTATTATTTGTTTTTACCATTACAGCTATCGAGATTAATGAATCGTGAGATGTTTTTAAAGTATTTAGATCTATTCCCATAACATAAAATGTTGCCGTGATGAGCATTGAGCAAGCAGATGATAGTCTGTTGATCACGAGAATGAAGATCTTATCATTGCAACGCAGTTTCTGCACTCTCTATAATGCTTTCACCAATGCAAATGCGGTGATGTAAATACAGTAAGAGCTTCATTGTGTCATTGATTTCATAACAAGTTTGGCAAGTCCAGATAGACTCACGCTGTGTGGAAAAATGTTCTTTGATCGCTTTCTGTATATAATTTATTCACTGAGAGAAGCCTGCTTAATATTGTCCCAGGTTAGAAAATAAGTCCGTGGTGGAATGGGCAGAGCAAACTAACAACTTCGAATTAAACTGTTGCAGTATCCGATTATAGATAAACATCAACATTTGACTGTTGACATTTCTTTTCTGTGGGAAGGGTATGAAAAGTCCTCACATCCCCTGCACAGCCTGGAACATAACATTTATTTCCATGATCTGCCATTTTCCCTATGATCCTCGCTTGTTTCTTCACCTGCAGAACTTCCGATGATTCGGCTGCGCAGTTCCGCATGTCATTGAACATGGGCTGGCATATGCAAATTTTTGGAGGCGTACATATTAATGATCCCGACTGTTGCGTCACAGTCGGTGTTATGTGGAGATTTGCCTATTTGTCAGGGGTGTTTTTCAAAAACGAGATTTAAATAATAAGGAGAAAACAATGGTGTTTGAGACTCACTGTATGTTATGTCCATGTACTGAACTCTTGTTATTTAACTATGCCAAAATAACTTAAATTTCACATTCTAGGGCACCTTTAAAAATGCAAAAAAAAAAAAAAAAAATTGGGGAAAAAAACAACAGTACTCAAACTTGCATCATCACAAATTTTTATTGCATCTTTTCAGTCAATCAACTTTCCTTAGCATCAGCCTCAAGCGGAATGTTGCAAATACATGCAAGGTTTAGCCTATAAATTTGAAATTTTATTTGCAATGTTTCTGTCATTTGACCTTCCTCAGGCTTGAGGCTGAGGAAAGTTGATTGTCTGAAACATTGCAAATACAATTTTGAGATGATGCAAGTTTGAGTAGTGTGTATTTTTTTGCAAATAAATTATTTGTTGCAATCTTTAAAGTATTATATCCATCATTTATCATTATATAGGCTGGTTACACTTTATTTTAAGGTGACAGTTAGATTTTACTTACTCAAATAAGTACTGAGTAATACTAATTAACCACATGTACTAGAGTTACGGTTAGGGTTTGGTTTAGGGTTAGTTACCATAGTAGGATGTAGTTAAGTGGAACTATGCCATCTGACCACTCTACTCTCTAGATATTATATTGATGTTTTCCATAAAATTTATCTCATTTGGAAGGATATTACAGGAGCCATACAAACTGTTGAAATACTGATGCTCTTCTGTCCGTTGAATTTAGGAAAATGCTACTGTTGCAGCGTGAGTGTGCCAGACACCCATTTAAACTGCTAAAATGACCTGGCAGTACTTTAACGTTGCAGTTGAGGGCTATTGAGCGTGGAGGGCTAATGCTCTTCCTCATGATCCACAGAACCGCTGGCTGATGGTCTGTGTCAAATGCAGCGGAAGTCATCCTGAAAGGACAGACTGAGATTACAGAGGACAAACGGTTTATTTTCCAACACAATGCTGTAGATTATGTCTTAAATAATGACCCAGCATACGATGAATTGAGATTAATGTAACATACAATTGGTGCTATGAATAACTATGAAAGTGTCATGTGGAAGCGCTTCCGTTTAGATATTTCTCGAAGAAAGAGATAATGGAAAATGTCAGCTCCGCAAGAAGCTTCCTCCCGCCCTGTCTTTTGTATTCCTTCCTTAGTCTGTCCCCCAACGCCGGCTCTTTCGAATCCCGTGACCTTGAGCACATTACCCAGCTTTCCTTTTGTGTCCCCCAGTTATTTGTCCTTTCGTTCCATTTTTTTGTTTTGTTTCATTTTATCAAAGCTGTTAGCTGTGAGTTGGTGGATGAAATCTGTGGAACTCAGATGGCTTTTTATAATGCGGTGATGGATCATATTGAGGGCTTGATGAATCGTGCCATCATTACTGTAATGAAATGTTTTCCTGCGACAGCCATGATTTTCACAGAGCAAATTGAAGCAATAGAAATGAGCAAAGCAGCGCTTGCTTGGTTTGAAGCTCAAGAGGAATAATCATTTTTTGTATCTATATCTAATATGAATGTGTATGTGTGTGAGTTTGGGTGATTGGATTTTTATGAAACGTATTTCCAGCTCCGTAATATGACCGGATAAGCCACATTCGGAGCTGCTGTGATGAACACACCTATGACTGCATATCAGACATATTCTGTTTTTATAATGCTCATTTGCTCGCCATTAAGGGTTCAGCTAATGAACTCTGCTACATAGCAGAATAATAGTTGTTTTGGCATCATTATTGCTAATACATGTAATAATTTATTGAAACTGACATTTATTCCCATATTTATGCGATAATCCACAGTAATCAAGGTCAATAGCTCTGCAATAAAATCAGTCCAGTTGTACGTTGCAGTGAATTTGACCATCATTGAGGGGAATTAATGTCGACATGAAATCAAAATTGACTATTTACTTTATAGGCTCCTGCTCTTATTTGTTTTCTTGATGGTGCTTTTGCATTTTCAGAATTTCATTTTCATTATATTGTAACAAGTGGTCTGAATAATCACTACAAAAATCACCTTTTGTATTCCATAGAAGGTCATCCTTTCTAAATCTCCTTCCCCGCAACAACTATTTAAAATGTTAATGTAACTATTTCATTTTTTTAATTGAACTTATTTTAATTTTATTTAATTTTATTATTTAATTTTATTTTTCTCATTTTGTATTTTTGTATCACGCTTTTTGTGTTCCATGGAAGTTATGTGGGTTTTGGAACAGCACGAGGGTGAGTAAATGACGGGAGGGTTTAATTTTGAGTAGACTATTCCTCTAATGGTCAAATCAATGTGACACAGTCTCTCCTGGCTTTATTCTACCCGAATTGCTTGTGACCTCACATAGTTGGATCTAAGGTCCATTGTTGAGCTCTGGCTCTATGAATTACCTTTGATAGTCTTTCTGTACCCCCTCGAGACTTCCACTTTCCTCATTTCTCCAGTCTCTTTATTGCAGTTCACATCTGTTTCACCAGTTCATCTAGCAATTCCGGTCTTGCATTAAGTCTTCATTACAGTTTTGTGCGCACGCACATCTTGTAAGGTACAAGTTAATTAAGTTTATGCATTTTCTGGCACATAATCCAACGCAACGCTTGATTTATGCTGTCGACAAGGACGATCTATACTATTGCTGTGTGTAAAAGGATAAAGCATAGATGAGAGCCTCAAAGAGTGTGTCGCAGCCCATCTGTTTCCTCCACTGACGCCACCAGTGTTACCTGTATCTATGGCGTGTTTTCAGTTACAATAAGTGACAAATCTCATGGCTGTTCAGTGTCAGTGATTGAAGTTGAACTTCATTCATTTACGCACGGACTGGAATGTGCAATTATTTACTGACCTTGAATCAGTTTCTCTCTGTCAAATACAAAGCTACGTTGTGTATACACTGCCAGTGATGTGAAGAAACTTGTTTTGACGTCATAAACTAGAAAACAAGTTCATCAAAAGGACACTGCACACTTATTAAACAGCAGCAAAAGTTTTGATTAAACTTGGCTACATTTTTCACTCTGCTCTGCCAGTGTAATGATTGCAAAATTGTGGCTTTTCCTCTTTTTAAACGCATTAGCGGGTGAATTTTAAACCAAGGGCCATTTGGGAATTATTGCACATTACATACTGTGGTCTCCTTTCAGATAAAGGCATGCTGGGACATTGTAAGAGGCTTCAACCTAAATTTCTTTCCAGATGCCCTTATATTACAGTTTGCAGTTTTTTTCTCCCAGCAGAGTCCACCGAGAGCAGGGGAAAGTTTGATTTCCTCCATAATTACAAAAGTGCTGTGAAACGTAGCCGTTTCAGAGCAGTCTTTATTACCTCTGAGTCTCATGAGGAGGCTGGCCAGGGAAAACATTCTACACGAATCACTGTATTAGTTGAAGACAACTAAAAATACCCAAAACACTGGTACAAATACAGATCCAAGTTCAGCGGTTCTTGGTTAATTGATTTTGAATGCATGTTATTGTTTTAGTAGTATACTGTAGCAATGTTCAGGGAAGAAGGAGGCGGGAACCGGCGAACAATCAAAATATAATTTATTTTAAATAAAACAAACAAACAAAAATACCGCCAGCAGCCCCTCGCGGACGACTGCTGGCTACCGAAAATAAATATAACTAAAGTAAAATACAAAAACAAAACACAACTAAAATACAGGCCTGTTCCTCTCTCGATCATCAACGTCGTCGCTCCTCCTTTATGCTTCCGCTCCTCCGTGAGAGATGCGAGACCGGTGTGCTTCACAGGTGCTGCTCATTAGCAATCGCACCACCGGCCTCGCGCCGTTCTCTCACGCCCCTCGGCCGTCCTGTTCGCCACATACCCCCATCGCCCCTCACAGGCCGGGGGGTACTCACGAGCCTGTGCCTACTCCCCCCCCGGCGGCGGCGATCCCTGGGGGGTATGGACAGACAAACCGAGGGAAACGGAGACGGAAGCATGAGGAGCGACAGATCGAGAGAGGGGAGAGAGGAAAAAAAAATTGGTCCGGTTCCCACAACGCGCTGCCATCTGGTCCCCCACCAGCTAGGCGATCTCCTCCGCGGTGCCTGGCGGCGACGCTGGGTAGCCCTCGGTGGACGGCTCGACGCTCCTCCGCCGCCCGGTGGACGGCGACGGCTCCTCGGGTGCCTTGGGCAGACGGTAGGAGTCCCCCGCTCCCTGCTCCTCCCCTTCACTGGTGGACGGCAGCAGGCTCCGGCCCACGGCGAGCGGCGGCGACTCCTCCTCTCCCTCCCGGATGGCAGCCGCCCCTCCAATACCCAGGCGGCCGGCAGCGAGCTCGACCGTCCCACCGGCAACTCACTCCAGCGCCCCGCCTCGAGCGTCCGTGGCCGCGAGTCCCCCCGCTCCCTGCTCCTCCCCTCGCTCGGCGGATGGCAGCAGGCTCCGGCCCACGGCGAGCGGCGGCGACTCGCGCACCATGCTCGATGGCACCGCGGATTCCCCACACCGGCGAGGACTCTCTGACAGCGCGTTCCTCCCTCTTCCCGGGTTTCGGCACCAGTGTAGCAATGTTCAGGGAAGAAGGAGGCGGGAACCGGCGAACAATCAAAATATAATTTATTTTAAATAAAACAAACAAACAAAAATACCGCCAGCAGCCCCTCGCGGACGACTGCTGGCTACCGAAAATAAATATAACTAAAGTAAAATACAAAAACAAAACACAACTAAAATACAGGCCTGTTCCTCTCTCGATCATCAACGTCGTCGCTCCTCCTTTATGCTTCCGCTCCTCCGTGAGAGATGCGAGACCGGTGTGCTTCACAGGTGCTGCTCATTAGCAATCGCACCACCGGCCTCGCGCCGTTCTCTCACGCCCCTCGGCCGTCCTGTTCGCCACATATACATTGCATGCACAACGTAACAATTAATCATATTCCTTTAAAACTAGATAGCAGGATTGTGCATTCAAAATAAAGTTTCTTCAATAGGCCTTTGCAGTGCTAACCAGCTTGTTTTTATGAAGTCCCATTTTTCACTTCTGAGTTCTTTAGTTGGCTTTTATGGTTCTTTGAAGAAAAAAAAAAGGTCTCCAAATGAATACCTAAAGAATTCCCCCGGGTGTGTGTGTGTGTGTGTGTGTGTGTGTGTGTGTTTATAAATATATAAAAAGTCTCTATGCATTGCTCACCAAAGCTGCATTTATTTGCATAAAAATTAAGTAAAAACAGAAAATTATATTGTGAATATTGTGAAATATGATTTATGATATTTAGGAAATATGATATGAAATATATTTTAATATATTTTATAATATAATTCTTTTTTTGTGACGGATAACTGAATTTTCAGCATCATTAATCTAGTCTTCAGTGTCACGTGATCCTTCAGAAATCATTATAACATGCTCATTTGCTGCTCAAGAAACATTTCTTATTATTATATGGAACAAGTTAGTTAGGCAAGGAAGCAGGCAGAGATGAGGATCCATGTGCAGTTAGGTTTAATAATAATTATCCAAAAAAGAGAACAAAGACAGGGAGAGCAAACAAAGAAACACAGAACGGGGCATATACAGCAAACAACTACTGACATCCAAATAAGGGAAACACAGGGGTATAAATAAATAAATACACAAGGGGAGATTGGCAAGCAAGACACACCTTGGAACAAACAGGAACTAATCAACAAGAAAAGCTACAAAGGACTACAAAACATGCCGCAAAATAGAAAATAACATAAAAGTCAACACAAGACCAGGGGAGCACAAGACAGGAATAATGACTTTCGCCAATGTTGAAAAAAATTACGAATTTGACAATTTGATTTTAGGACCAAAGCTACTGTATAGTGTAGGCAGTGTTTTAAACACTGAAGATGTTGTTTTCACCAGACCTGTGTTTTGTTTCCCAGATATGAAAGTTTGCGTGCCTCATTTCAACTTGAAACCGGAGCGAGTGTTGTAATCTTTCAGACGAGTCTTTCTTGTGTCATCTATCTGCTTCATATCCTTTGTTAAGGGCTGATTTTATCCATGCGCCACTGCCTTTTCCCCCCAGCATGCACTGCTGCAAATGAGGCTTATGTGAAACACTGAGCAAATTAAGTCAGCAAGTCTTTGTCATTCACACGATTCCTCCTTTGAGATTCTTTCCATCATTCTGGATCTCCCCCCTTTTCCTTAGTTCTGAATTGCAAATTTCGTTTGGGATTTGAAAACTCATGTTATCTGTGTCTCTCCTCTCTGCTTTGACTTATTCAAAGCACGAGTATTAATCTGAGACGTCTCTATAGGAGGAGAGATAACTATCTCCTTTGGCACATGGAAAGAGAGAATTGATTAAGACGGAGATGAGGAAGAGGTACACATGAGCTTCAGAGGAATACGAAGGAAGCTTGTGTGTTTGTTGCTGTGGGAATTGTGCCAGTTTGACAGCAGGGCTGATTGGCACTTGCCATGGGTAAACTACACTCTATCAGCAGCCTGGCACCCGACGTGTGTGTAGCGTGCACGCGTGCACCAGCGTATGTGTTTTAGGATGAATAAAGCAGGATATGAATGCTGCCCCATTGTCCTAGCACAGCTGGCATCTAATAAAGCTCACCAGGCGCTGCGCTGCCATACTGATGCATATTTATACAGAATCAGCAGCAATGATCTACATGATTTATATGGGGTGCATGAAGGGTATAGTGTAAGTGATGGGAAACCAGGATGGGCCCTACATGGCTCCTGCGTAAACTGATGAGGCAGATCTTGCACATTTATATACATGTACGCGTATATTGGATGAAACAGGGTATATTTAAAATCAACATGTAATCACAATTGACCTTGTTTTCATCTTATTGCACAACTGCTGCTGACTTTTACTTTATGTAGATAGTGGTTAAACATGATATGTAATTCATTTGGGGTATATCAAACAGGCAATTTTTGGTTTTCTGTTTTCAGGTGAAAACGGTGTTGTGTTAACTAAATAAAGCTAAATAAAAAACTAATGATTTTTTACAACGGAATTGAATCAGTGCTGAACTTACTTAAACCAGACAGGGACTTTCTTCTAGAGCTGCTGTACAGCCAAAACAATCTTTGTTGCGTTAATTTTCTTTTATCACTGTAGAGCTGCTTTGAAACAATCTGTATTGACTTAATTTGTGTATGTATGTACAATCGCGATTAATCGATTTGACAGCACTCTACACCACTAAACCTCATTGCCTTTATTGTATAGATTAAAAACCCAGTAAATATCTTCTTTTGTGTTCCGCAGAGCAAAGTAAGTCTTACAGGTTTAGAGCATCATGAGGGAGATTAAACAATGACAGAATTGTCATTTTTTGGCGAACTATCCCTTAAGGAAGAACAATTAGTTTTTAGGGCCGTTTCATGTGGATCACATGATTTTCCTTCTTCTGTTCACAAAAATAAAAGTCAGGTTTTGAAACCTTGTGATCTTGTAAGTGGACTTCAGGTGGTTAAGTGTATATTAGAAATGTTCTCTGTATGTTTGTACGTCTGTGAGCGTATGCACACATCACCGGTCAATATTTAAACTAATGGGCTGTGTGATTTAAAAGCTGCTGTGATTAAACTGTGATTTAATTAGATATGCTGCTGATAATGGGAGTGCCTGAAACGGCAGAGCTTAATCATTTACGTGGATAAGGAGGGGAGGAAAAGCAAGGGAATGAGATGAAGTGAGGGAGAGGCAGATACGTTTGCGATTGATATTCTTGGTAGCTGCTCATGTTAGAGCGAGAGTGTACATTCCCTCCTGGTGGTTAAAGGGACTTTAAATCAGGGCAGGAACAGACAAGCTCTTGAAGGCAGAGACCAGACAGGCCACTGATCTGCGGTCGGGCTCTCTGCCAAATCTTACAGGCATTTTATGTCTGGCCTACAGTATCTGACCAACATGCAAACCATTGGAAGGTCGACTTTTAAGGATTGTCAAAAGGCGAACGCTAGAGCAGCATTGAGGTCCCTTTAAGGCAAATCGGTTCACTCAGCGGCCATTTTGGTAATGTCCTCAGGGAGCCTTTTTTGTAGGTTATAGGCATACAAGTACTTTTTCTATATTGAATAGAGATTGAAAATATGTCTTTTAACAGTTTTTTTTTATTTTTAGCACCATAGTGCAGCTCCATATTACCCTTATTTTAATACTTTTAAATGCTTATTTGAAACCAGACCTTTCCTTCAGGTTTAACCTTGTGATTATACTGTGAATTTTTTCGTATTTTTTCTTAAATAGTAGCCTATGTGAAAAAGTAAGCTTAACGGAATGTTACATATTTAAAATGTAGTATGCAGGACTGTGTATTTAGAAAATGACATTCGGTTTTGGAAATAAAACGTTATTTTGCAGGTTTAATCCATTTTGTGGATTATGGTAAAATTGGATTTGTGGGGTTTTCTAAAAAATATCTTAACTCTTGGCAGTCCAGTCAAATTTTCAAGGAGATTATAAAAAAATGTGATTGATATATGTCACTGGAAATGGAAGCTCAAGTTGAGTGCAGTGCATTGTGGGACACATATTGTATAATGCACATTTAAATCTAGTCATGCTGTGCACACAGAAATTACATGAATATACTTAGTGTATACTTCATTGTTGTGTCCTATATGTTGTCTATTATACCCTTAAAAGTACAATGTTTCTTAGCGGCACTATGCAATGAGCCCTGGGTCTGTGTTGTCAAAATGTGATGATAATAACATAATTTACATTTGGGAAAGTATTCAGAATAACCTGGTTTCCCAGTGCTGTGCAGCCATCTGTGAGAGGGAAATAGATTCTGTTATCCAATTCATTTGATTATCATTTTAAACATAATACATTTTGGCATGTAACTCAACCCACTCCTTTTGTGCAACGGATAGGATACCTCAAATCGTACAGCTTGAGCAGAGGTGTGGTATTACTTTTCTAAGAGATCAGACTTGGTGGAAAAATGTAATTACTCTGATATTCTGGTCCATAGATATGAATAATTTCCTACATAGAGACTTGAGATTAGGTTCTATTGACTTATACCACCTAGCAACACCTTAACAACTGCATAGCAACACCCTTGAAACCACTCTAGCAACATCCTGGCATCATTCTTGCAAATTTTGTGCAAGAACCACTCACATTTTCTTTTTAAGAGTTCATAATTTTCTCAACAGAGAGAGAACAAGAGAGAACAGATGGGAATGTCACACTGCTTATCAAAGCACTGTTAAGAGACCACATTAGCCAAATCTTGTTTATTAGCTACTGAATAATAGAGGACGGCAGACCTGGCATACCGCACTGGTGTGCTCACATCGAGCAACATTCTAGTTACAGACTTTTTCTTGTGTCCAACAAGCACTAAAAGGAGTGGGTGGCAAACAGACCTTTGATGTCAGAGTGGAACCCACGGGCACTACCTTCGAGAGAGAGAGAGAGAGAGAGAGAGAGAGAGAGAGAGAGAGAGAGAGAGAGAGAGAGAGAGAGAGAGACCTAAGTAGGTCACACATCCTCAGCTGTAATGGATTCACATTTAGTACTGCTCAACAACAAGTAGGGCTGGGCAATATAGTGAAAAACATCTCAGCATTTTTCATCCTATAATAATATAATTAATATAATAAACACATTTCTAAAATATATTAGAATATTAAAAATTAATTAAAAGGAAAATTAATTGAGTTGTTGTCAAGTGTCACAGAGTCAGCCACACCCTCAGCACCAGATTCCTACACACACTCCCAATCACCTGATTACTGAATCTGATTACATCACAGTCACTAGAAACCAGTGCACCCCAAATCACATCGGCTGGTCTCGTCGGTTTACCCTGAACACCCACCTGTGTAAACTCACCTGTATGCTCCCGTCTTGAACTGTCCAATTGTCTGTCTTCTTCAGTCACCTGCCATCTCCTCCTCTAATAAGATAAGAACAGTCTTTCTCCTGCCAGTTTCATTCAAACGATCAACACACCAGTTTCTCAACGGTTTACATCCTGTTTGTTTCAATTTACTTCTTTCTGTATTTTTCTGTTCCGTGACATAAAGTAGATCTAAAAAAAAAAAAACTACTTTAAAATGATTAAGACGTGTTATACACTCTTTGTCCTGAATGTAATTGAATAATAATACAATACATAAATTGTCATATAAAATATATTTTTTATTTTTTTATTTTTACATTTTATTTTTATTATTGGAACATTTCTTAGTGAAAATGTATTTTCTTTTTTTTTTTTCCTGGATATCATTTATTTTAAATACAGTAACACTTAATTTCGATGGTGCACTCTAGTAGATCGTCTACTAACTATAAGTAACCTTGCAACTACATGTCAACTAACTCTTTATTTTGATGAACTCTCCCCAACAGACATTTTACTAACTTTGCAACTACATGTCAACTCATGCTACTAACTCGAACCCTAACCTAACAGTGTAGTCTACTAATACTCTAATGAGAGTTAGTTGACATGTACTTGCAAAGTTACTTATATGTATAAAGTGGACCCCCATAAAGTGTAACCCAATATAAACAGCCATATAAAATACGTACATGGTATACATTTGTAAATGATTTATTATTTAAATGCATCTAAAGAGAGTTTACAAGAGTTTATAATGTTTTTTTGTGTGTGTGATGAAACAAACAATTTAATTTTGATTAAATATTTAGTTTTACAGATGGAAAGACGGACACCAGTTATGCAACTAAAAAGCACAAAAATATGCATAGCCAGTCCTGAATGTGAATATTTTGAATGTCAATATAATGCTGGGCTGTAGCAACAATAATGGGTTCAAAGGTTTATTATGTGAAAGTTTCCATGTACACAAAAGTGTGTGCTCCTGCGTTTGTGCCTTTTAATGTAGTACAGTACAGCCTTAAGGCAGTGAGCAGTGTAGTCAATATGGTTTGTTTTATAATGTTTAAAAATACATTTTCTTGTCTATGAAAAATGGGCCAAAAATATAGATATTTTGAACGTAGTATTGAATATATATAAATAGTATAACAATGGTTGTCTTTGATATGGGAAGGGGTTTGATTGCTCCTAGAGTAGTGCCAGAGAAGGGAAATGAAAAAGTGGAAAAGTGGACCGAAGAGATCATTCCCAGAGTGCTTGCACTAGCAGATGTCCTGATGTTTGCTCTTTAGCGGTCATGCTAGACTCCTCTGAGAGAAGGTTGATTTATTTAGCAGCGTGCTAAATGGACTCGTGTATAGATTTTAAAAAGCCTAATGCTGTCTGTCTAACTGCAGCACAATGGCTTCATACTGTATGCATCACCACAAGCTTTTGTAACCATAAATTTAAACTGAGACATTTTTCTATACATTTAAGTATTTCATGCATATTTTATGGGTATTACAGGATTTTGTTTAACCACATGTTATGCTTGTGTGTGTGTGTGTGTGTATTAGGGGTGTCAAGGAACCTAAAGGCACTGGGGTGGCGGTGCCGCCAGCTTTGGCCCTTCATCGCTATGAAGTGTGCCAATTGAGACAGGGCCTATGATCGTGAACCACAATTGCCACATATATGAGATCATTTAAATTTAGAATAATTTTTAGGTCAATATGCTTTGCAGCACTTAAATGTGTAAATCCAGAAGCCCAGTATTTATCTGGAGGTCTTTGTCCTTTGCCTGTCAACCTGGTTTGTCTCTGCCTTTTCTGTTCTGCCCTGTTTGCCATTGTTCACCCTGCCTGTCTTGACCATTCTTAATAAAAAGCTGCAAATGGATTCCCCTGGCCTGACCCTGCCTCGATACAACACATATGCTGCATCTGCTCGCTATCTGCCGAACGCCTCTGGTAGTTCCGCTTCAGCACTGATGATGTTGTAGGAATAGTGCGCTCTGGTTGGTCTGGATTATTAGGAATTTTTTATTTTATACAGAAATAAGTTATTTATAATTCAGATGATATATATATATATATATATATATATATATATATATATATATATATAAAGACAGAGAATATTACTTGCCTTACCTGATTAGAACAATGAAAAAAAAATGAAAAAAAAAATAACTAGGGAATCACTAAACCGAGAGAATTATTCTGATTTGATGATACACTCAAAATATTACACAAGCAATCCTTTAAATGTAATGATATTCAGAACAGAACAAGAATAAAAAAAAAAACTATAAACAAGAAGTAACCGAAATAATGTAAAGCGAAAGTGAAAGTAAGTGGTGTTGGGCTCACGTAACTCTCTCATTAGAATCAAACTGTTTCAACATTTGCGATGTATTTGGATGCCAAACTATTCTTTATTATAGGCTTTGTAATTCACTTACGTTCCAATATTTGTGTGTGTGTGTGTGTGTGTGTGTGCGTGTGATGGCCGCGGGTTCTGTGCAAACTTTCCCGTGTGCAAAGTTTCAAGAGTTTTCGAGCACGACAAGGGCCCCAAAACCTTGAAAAACAAAAATAAAAGCATTCTCACTCACCAGACAAATCCCCCTCCCTTCAAACACACGGAGAGACGTGTGACACAATCTCTCTCTCACACACACACACACACACACACACACACACACACACACACACACACACACACACACACACACACACACACACACACACACACACACACACACACACACACACACACACACGTCAAGTCACTTACATTTTAGATGCAATATTGAATAAGCAGAAAAATCGGATATTCTGCTCTGAAAATATAAATAAGCATAAAAATTGAATAAGCACTTTGAATATTCTAAACAGAATAAGCACTAGTCGCTAATGAATAAGTACTAGTACTTAATGGAATAGATACTAGTATCTAAAAAAAAGTATTAATAGCATGAAAATAGAGACTAGTAGGTTAAAATGATTAAATGTTAAAACAGCTTGCCATATTGGCTCAGAGAGTGAGAGAGAGAGAGAGAAAATGACCTTTTAGATACTAGTACCTATTAATAGATTAATAGATACTAGTATTTATTCAATAAATACTAGTACTAGGTCATTAGATACTAGTACCTATTAAATAGATACCAGTACTTATTCATTAGCTACTAATACGTATTCAAAAGAATATCTAAAGAATAAGCACTAGTATCTAAAGAATAGGCACTAGTACTAAAGAATAAGCACTAGTCGCTAATGAATAAGTACTAGTACTTAATGGAATAGATACTAGTGTCTAAAAAATAAGTACTAGCAGCATGAAAATAGAGACTAGTAGGTTAAAATGATTAAATGTTAAAACGGCTTGCCATATTGGCTCAGAGAGAGAGAGAGAGAGAAAATGACCATATTCAAACCAAAATATCTGACTTCCTCTTGGTCTGAGCTAATGACAGTTAATTAGAAAGTTGTCCAGCTTGATCTGAACAATATGCGTACCGAGTTGTATGATTGTAGGTAAAACTATAAAACGAACACCCCCACGTTTGTCAAAAGGTGGAGCTACTGAGCCCCTGCACCACGCCCGTTTCTGAAACTTTGCACATGTCTACTGGCTAATAAATGTGATGTGTCTGTCAAGTTTCATGCAATTTCAAGTATGCTAAGAGTCTCAAAAGCATCAAAAAAGAATCTTAAAGTTTGATGCATTACCACGGCAACAGTATCTAAGATATCAATAATCCTTTCACAGGTCTAAATCTGCCGTGTGTTTACATTAAGCAAATCGGGTAAAAATAAGAGGGTGATTTCAAAGTATTTTGAAAGTGACACACTTCCTGCTGCCAGTTGGTGGCGCTATAACTTTGACTCACAATAGTCACATCCATGT
Source organism: Meda fulgida (assembly GCA_030578275.1). Taxonomy (NCBI): domain Eukaryota; kingdom Metazoa; phylum Chordata; class Actinopteri; order Cypriniformes; family Leuciscidae; genus Meda; species Meda fulgida. The sequence continues at coordinate 29,893,426 of CM060621.1, read as the reverse complement.
GATCGGCCTCTTACAGCGAACACACAGCTGAAGTTTCATCAAGATCAGTCAATGTATGCAGAAGTTATAACACACTTCCTGTTTCCATTTTTCGCCATAAATTCGTTTCCTCGCCACGGCCAAACCGTTCGAGATATCAAAAATCCCCTGGAAATTTTTCATCCTCAATGTCTTGACTTCATGCACACCGAGTTTGGTGACGATCGGGTGAATTCCCTAGGAGAAGTGTTTCAAATTCCTGAACATGAGTTTCCAAACAACCCATAATAGCCGACTTCCTGTTGAGCTGGCGTAAAAAGTAAGAGTGCGAAGGATATATGAAACGATGAGATCTATATGTGTACCGATTTTCAGATTAATTCATGCAAGCGTGTTTGATATATGGACATGTGTTCGAATCCCGTTCCAGGGGGCGCTGTCGAGCCCCCCTGCCACGCCCCCCTGCCACGCCCCCCCTGCCACGCCCGGGTACCATCTTCAGCCCGGCCCTGATGGCCGCGGGTTCTGACCCGTGTGCAAAGTTTCAAGAGTTTTCGAGCACGTTAAGGGCCCCAAAAGTGCCCAAAAGGTAGTAAAATAATAATAATAAAGAATAATAAATAATCCTAACGAAAACAATAGGGCCTTCGCCTTTTCAAGGCTTGGGCTCTAATAACGGTTATCGGTATCGGCCACAATTTTCACATCGGTGCATCACTAGCTGCAAAGCTTGTGAGCCATTTCAACTACAGCTCAGTGGCAACAAAAGCGCTGTCAGATCGCCCTGTAACGAAAGCTCAAGATGCGCGGATTTTGGAGTTAAAAGGACGCACACTATGGTTTACCGAGTATTAACCGCTAAGGGCCTCGGTTAACGGTTAATGAAAAACTTGAAAACGTGCAGCCCTAGTGTGTATGTGTATATATATAGTAGTGGTTTTCCAAAGTTACTAGCATTTTCACTGGCCATCACTTGACATCTATACCATGGGGAAAAACTTCCATATAGATATTTTTTTATATTATCTCATAATTTGGTATCAGAAATATTAGGCTGCTGTTACTTTAGGACCTGACACACGGATCCATTTTACACTTTACACATGCGTTTTTTTCCTCAACTGCTTACGTTCACTTAAACACTAACATTTAATATTCAACAATATTATTAATCTGCCTGCATTGACACCATTAGATGAGAACTGAACTGAGCTTGACGATGACATCACTGTTTTCTCCAGAGCGGCGTGTAACGTGCTGTGTCCGGAGGAAAAATATTGATTTCAATGATGAGTTCAACAGGAAGCGTGGAGCTCTTAAAGGGGCCACATCTTATTTCCACTTGTTACAGGCTATATATATATATATAAATTAACTAAATTAATAACATTTTTAAAACAAAAATGAACCATCACTGAACTAAGCTGGACTTGGACTATGGTGCTATTTTCTTCTAGATCTGATGTACAGCAGAAAAAAACTTGCATTGTTTTAATGTTATCACTGTAAAGCTGCTTCGAAACAATCTGTATTGTAAAAAGCAGCTTTACAGTGATAAAGCCTACATATCGATATATTTCAGTATCGATATGTAGGCTATCGAGAAATATTTATTTTTGACAACACTACAATTTACTAATGGCAGGAAAACCAAATATTCGCCTATCATGTGTCCGCCTAAAACATGGCTTATCATTTGAAACATGTTAATAGAATAATGTTAGCCACTTTAAATGGCCGCTCGCTCTAACGTTAGTGTGGATTATTATACATTATTATTATTATTGGATATTATTATCATAACCAAGTGTTGTGTAAGCTAAATGAGTACAGTGAGTACTATTATGTGTAAGCTAAATGAGTACAGTGCTTAGTGCGTGATGTTTAACTTGTGCACTTTTCTCTATGGGCACATCCACTTCACTGTGGAGATGACGAGTCAGCGTCAGAAAACAGTCGTTTATTGCTAAATTATTAAAAGATTCAGACAGTCCCCTTTCTGTTTTTTCCAACAAATTCATAATCGTTACTTTTGCCGAGTCACTGCGGCAAGCTTTATTTTTCCACCCCGCAGTGTATATTTAAGTAATTCAATTAATAGCATAACATGCGACTAGTCTACAAATGGCTTAAATGAATGACTACTAGCCGACTGGAAAAATATTTGGACGAGGACAGCTCTACAAAACAGAAAATCCAATACTTAAGTTTGCAAGGCATAAAATCACTGTGGTGACACTGCAGTACTGTCAACTGGCTGGAGTCACTCTCGCAATGGCCCCAGGCCATCGGAACATCCTTATATTTGAGCCCTGCATAACAGAATATTGTTCAAATGAAATGATTGTCAAGTCGGACACACACACACACACGCACGCACGCACGCACGCACGCACGCACGCACGCACGCACGCACGCACACACACACACACACACACACACACACACACACACACACACACACACACACACACACCATCTAAGGCAAGTGACTTGCACTGTTAAGGCTTTATATGAGGCTCTTAAAGGTCATTTCACCATCATACATATTCATTTGTTTCACACTCTTTTGCTATTTATGTCTAGTTTTTCCTATCCACGCTGTAACTCACTGTGATCTCCCTCGTGTATGTGTGTGCGTATGTGTAAAGGAGAGGGAGATGGATTTAAAAGGCTGTTGACCATGTTTATCTGGTGAGCCTCTCTATAATGAGCCACTAATTAATGATGAATGTAGATTTCCCCTTAAAAATGTCAGTGTGTGTGTGAAGTTGATGTGATGTAGTAGCACCATGTCTCATTGTTCTGTATCCTTCATGGTTTGCAGAATTCTTCTTGCTCTTCATTAAGGGCTCTATGGCTCGAGTCTAATCTCATGTATAATGTATAGCGCTGTAGTGTTAGTCTCTCCAGAGCTTGAATTTGTCTCAGTGAGAGCGGGCCTGGTGCTTTGATGTATCACAGTGATTAGGTCTTCCTGTCAAACACCCACCACATACACACACACTCACTGAGGGCTTCAAGTCAGTGTTAGACCCTCATTAAAAGAACTACAGTGGGAGATTTGAGGGCAGGTTGCTGTACCGTGTGATAAATGTTTGTGCAAATAGTGTGTTTATTATTCTATAGGACTGTAGAAATGGAGATCTGGGGAATGGAAAGCAAAATGAGATTGAGAATGGAAATTGGGGGGAGGGGGGGCTGTTTTTGAACATGATATTTCTCGTGTACATAAAAACAATTGGTATGTACCATGGAAATACCATGTTTTTTAATATATGTATATACACTCAGAAAAACTGTGCGGGACACTATATTTCATTTATGTAAGTGAGGATGGCAAAATAAAGTAAACTGTGACATATTTTACCCAAAAAAATCTTCATACAGTGGACTACCAGTAAATTTATAAAAAATGTGTGACCAAAAATGATTCAGACACTTTGACCTGACCATGTTTTGTTTAAGTGTTTTTTTCTTTAATTGCTAATGCAACCTTTTTACACCACAGACTGAACAAAATTATGCATTGCTTGGTAATTGGTTGACCTAAATTGTTATTATCTAATTGTGCACTTAAATTTAACCGCTGACAGTTTACAGCTATTCAACATAATTCATATGTGAGACAGTCTAACAGAAGAATGGCCATTTCTAAACTATAGCGAATAAACTGTGATAATGTGAGAAATGTTGAAGGTGTCTGAATAAATTTTGGTTTAACTATATAAATATATATATATATATATATATATATATATATATATATATATATATATATATATATATATATATATATATATATATATATATATATATATATATATATATATATATATATATTGTGGCGAACAGGACGGCCGAGGGGCGTGAGAGAACGGCGCGAGGCCGGTGGTGCGATTGCTAATGAGCAACACCTGTGAAGCACACCGGTCTCGCATCTCTCACGGAGGAGCGGAAGCATAAAGGAGGAGCGACGACGTTGATGATCGAGAGAGGAACAGGCCTGTATTTTAGTTGTGTTTTGTTTTTGTATTTTACTTTAGTTATATTTATTTTCGGTAGCCAGCAGTCGTCCGCGAGGGGCTGCTGGCGGTATTTTCGTTTGTTTGTTTTATTTTAAATAAATTATATTTTGATTCTTCGCCGGTTCCCGCCTCCTTCTTCCCTGAACATTGCTACACTGGTGCCGAAACCCGGGAAGAGGGAGGAACGCGCTGTCAGAGAGTCCTCGCCGGTGTGGGGAATCCGCGGTGCCATCGAGCATGGTGCGCGAGTCGCCGCCGCTCGCCGTGGGCCGGAGCCTGCTGCCATCCGCCGAGCGAGCGGAGGGGCAGGGAGCGGGGGACTCGCGGCCACGGACGCTCGAGGCGGGGCGCTGGAGTGAGTTGCCGGTGGGACGGTCGAGCTCGCTGCCGGCCGCCTGGGTATTGGAGGGGCGGCTGCCATCCGGGAGGGAGAGGAGGAGTCGCCGCCGCTCGCCGTGGGCCGGAGCCTGCTGCCGTCCACCAGTGAAGGGGAGGAGCAGGGAGCGGGGGACTCCTACCGTCTGCCCAAGGCACCCGAGGAGCCGTCGCCGTCCACCGGGCGGCGGAGGAGCGTCGAGCCGTCCACCGAGGGCTACCCAGCGTCGCCGCCAGGCACCGCGGAGGAGATCGCCTAGCTGGTGGGGGACCAGATGGCAGCGCGTTGTGGGAACCGGACCAATTTTTTTTTCCTCTCTCCCCTCTCTCGATCTGTCGCTCCTCATGCTTCCGTCTCCGTTTCCCTCGGTTTGTCTGTCCATACCCCCCAGGGATCGCCGCCGCCGGGGGGGGAGTAGGCACAGGCTCGTGAGTACCCCCCGGCCTGTGAGGGGCGATGGGGGTATGTGGCGAACAGGACGGCCGAGGGGCGTGAGAGAACGGCGCGAGGCCGGTGGTGCGATTGCTAATGAGCAACACCTGTGAAGCACACCGGTCTCGCATCTCTCACGGAGGAGCGGAAGCATAAAGGAGGAGCGACGACGTTGATGATCGAGAGAGGAACAGGCCTGTATTTTAGTTGTGTTTTGTTTTTGTATTTTACTTTAGTTATATTTATTTTCGGTAGCCAGCAGTCGTCCGCGAGGGGCTGCTGGCGGTATTTTCGTTTGTTTTATTTAAATAAATTATATTTTGCTTGTTCGCCGGTTCCCGCCTCCTTCTTCCCTGAACATTGCTACATATATATATATATACATGTTTGTTTTGGTGTATATTGTATATATATATATATATATATATATATACTAATACCACATTTTTCTTACACCTATAACATACTTTCAAGATTTATTTTATTAAAGGTGCAGGAAGCGATTTCTAAGAAACTGTTGATATTTGAAATCACCAAAACAAACATGTCCCTACCCAAAAGGATTACACCCCTTATCTTGATAGCTCGTAAATGTACACACCCCTTACTGCTGATTGGCTAGAGGTGTGCTTTGGTGCTCGGCCCGATCCACTTTCAACAACGTTTTTCAGAAATCCCTTACTGCACCTTTAAAACAGTAGATGAGGTGATATCTTTAATAGGGGGAGGGTTAGAGTGTGGTTATTATAATAGAAGTCAACATTCCACGACTGTAATGTGATTTGACTCTCTTATTTAGATATTAAACATGTAACATTTTCTTCATAAAGAGCGTTAAGCATCACAGAAGCACACAAACATGCCTGTAAGCATCCGCACAAGAAGGTCGAGAGTGTATCTACCTTTAATTATCTGAGGGTGAATTGCTTTGACCTGTAGCTGTGGTGTGTGGCTCTCACCACACGCCTCTTCCATCCACTTCCACACACATACCCACACGCACATTTTGTTGCCACACTAAAGGTGAGGATACGCCGGTATTTATTTATTCATATCATTGCTGGATGTTATCACCATGACTATAAGCGTTTGTAAACACATGACACACTGTTTTACAGCTAGATGTTTTCAGCCTTCAATCCAACACGAAGTGACAAGCTATGCCAGCTTCTGCTTGCGTGTGTGTGTGCGTGCGTGTGTAACATGCCCCTGAGCCCCAGACGGGCATCTCAGACAGACACACACACACACACACACACACACACACACACACACACACACACACACACACACACACACACACACACACACACAATGATTATTGTATGCTACTAAACATTAGATGTGTGTGTCTCAATTGTCACACACCATAAATCTGGAGTATAAACCCAAGTACATGTAGCAACTAACTTTTTTAGTAGTGTGACTGTGTAGCTTTTTCAGTAATTTGCTCTGTTTTCTGTGTGTGTATGTTTTTTTTTAATGTAATTAATCATTAATATTTTATGTACATTTATATATTTTTTAAATTATTAATTTCATTATTTTTGTTTGTAAGTTGTAGTAAAGCTATTTTTATTTTAAATAGCGTAAACTTTTTAACCTGTACTTTCAGTTCTTCACAACATATAAATGTGATTCATTATGATTCCTTGCGAGGTTATGCAGTCGATCACAAAATCTGAAATTTTGTCACAATTTGATTTGATCTAAAGTAATTTGGTACACTTTGTAATCATTTTTCAAAACCATGCTGAAGACAAATTTACAATGTTTAATATATTGTGTTTGCTACTGCTGCATCAATTCACACCAAAGGGGATCTATATTTAGTCTCTCTCTCTCTTTCTCTCTCTCTCTCTCTCTCTCTCTTTCTCTCTCTCTCTCTCTCTCTCTCTCTCTCTCTCTCTCTCTCTCTCTCTCTCTCTCTCTCTCTCTCTCTGTGTGTGTGTGTGCGGGCATGTTTTTCGTTTTTCACCTGAAAATAATTGTTTTTTTTATTGAATATTAATGGTATAGGAATGATCAAGGCATTGTGATGCACTTTACACCCATATTCACAACTGATTGTCTTGCAATAAGAGTCTCTAGCTCAAACATATTTCCATTGACAATTTTTGACCCTCCTTCCCTACCCATGATTTTCTCTTTCCTTTTTTATTTTGATCTTTTGATTCTGCATCCTAGTGTGCTATGATTAAAACAAAATTGGTGGAAGGTTTTTTTTTTTGACAACTTATATTTGCAGTATATTATATTACTCTAATCTTAGTAATTAATTAATTAATTAATCTTAATTAATCTTAACTTCTTGTTTACAGAATTTATAGAACCTATATGACCTTAGCCATGCTGATACACAATAGCGATTGTGAAATATTTGCAAGGTGCATTATTACAGAGGTCTTTCTTCAACCTTATACATTGATCAACATCCAAAGGCATGCCATTGCCATGGGAACTGCTTAGGCATTTGAGACTAGGTTTCTTATGATTGGCTCTCCCAATTGTAATGGTTTTCACATGTGCACTGCAACCTTTGAAGTTGATTTTGACTACCAGGTATCGTCGTCATACACAGCCACATACAACAATGCTATTTTGGCACAAGTCATCATAACTCTGGCCAAAAGCTACGCTTGACAATGACGTGCTCACACAGTCATCCTGCAACCATTGAGAAATCTGAATGTGTTTTTGTATGTACTACAAATATTAGCATACCCTCTTACACTTTCCCCAAGGGTAAATGAGGGAGGGAACAACATATGAAAGCAAAGAGAGGTGGGACAAGAGGAATGGACGGTCATGTTGAGGACAATGACGGCGGGCGAGAGCGGAGAAAGCATTTCACTCCATCAGTGCTGTCGTGAGGGGAATGATAAAAAGGGGGCAAAGAGAGAGAAACGCTTACTGCTTAATTGGTACAGAGAGAGCAGATAAGAAAAGAAAATGGGGACGTTGAGGGTGGAATTCTGAGAGATCCATAAAAATGGTCCAGGTTGCTGATGGTGCCACCGGACTGGGTGACAGATACTTAATAATACTTTTATTCAGCAAGGATGAAAATTAAATTGATCAAAAGTGACAAGGAAAGATCTTTATAATGCTACAAAAGATTTATATTTTAAATAAATGCTGTTCTTTTTCTAATCAGCAAAGAATACTGCATTTTTTCCACTGAAACGTGAAGTAGCACAACAGTTCCCTTTCGAGGGAACTCGAACTGCGTCGTCAGAAACGACTCTTTGGGGACGCTCCCTTGGCCTGCGCCTCTGAAGTATGAATGAAACTATTCCAATCCTGATTGGTGTTGCGTCATGACGTAGCATGTGACGGCATAACCGGAAGTATAAAATTGACGCCGGCACACACAAACACACATTAGCTTTCGCTCTTCAGCAAGCGCTCTCTGTGAAACTTAGTGGTCTTATTCGGTGTTGTTTGTCTGTGACAAAGCTCTACATATGGCGAATGAACATTACACTAGTGTGTGTACCCCTGCCCTGTATATCTCACGGGCGGGGACACGCATCAGTTGTGTGTGTATAGTTATAGGAGCGCAGCACACACAGGCAGCTCTCGAGAGGGCTGCCTGTGAACACTGTGAAGCACTTCCTAATAGAGTGCTGCGCTCCCGCTCGGCCATAGTATTTTCTGATGATGGCCAGGCTCGCGATCCCCGCGATTCGGCTCCCGCGTCTGTTGAGGCGGCGCGGCGGCTTGGATTGCGGGGATCGCAGAAGGATCTCGCGGATGAGAAACGAGACTGCTGAGGCACTTTTTCGTTCATCATCTGCTGATTCTATAACACTCGTTCATGACGCAGAAGCCCGTGAATCGGTTTCTTCTGCCCGTGACGAGTGCCTGCTGCTCGAGCTATCTGTTTCTGAGGAAATAGATTATGCTCAGCATCGGGAACGAGCAACATGAGTCACACTCGCCGGCTCATGTTTCTGCTTATTGTAGAGCTTGTGGAGGTTGTGATGCATACTGTGGAGTCCAGTCTTAAAATAAATAATTAAATATAAATTTGTATATATATATTAGCTGGCCACAAAATAAGCAGGATGATCCTTGTCAAATCAAAAAGAGCTAGACGAGAGATTCCTGTAGCACTATTCACAACCTCAGCGCCGGGCTAACTGTGTTTTTCTATATGTATGTTGTCCCGCCGTTTTGAACGTTTCGGGCTACATCGATTTCCAGCGAACGCACACCGTGGCGTTCACCCCAAGAGCTTGCAACCGGGCACCGACTATGGTCACAAAATTTTTCTAGACTTTTTCCTGCCGGTCATCTGCTTCAGGAAGTCGAGAATAGTACTCGAGAAACACCCGAGGCCGGTCTCAAGGGCTGGTTCCCTTAATAGATTTTGTAGAATGGCAGCGCCTTCCAATTATCTATATGGGTCCTGAATATTTTTAAATATGGGTACAGACTGCAGTTCGGTTACCGACCTCCCAAGTTTGTTGGGGTCGTACCGACCGCAGTGGTTCCAGAACAGGCTCAGGTTATGGAACAAGAGGTACAGACTCTACTGGAGTTAAGGGGCCATAGAGAGTGTTCCCCTACGAGACAGGAAGTCCAGGTTTTACACCCGGTACTTTTTAGTTCCAAAGGAGGATGGTGGACTGAGGCCAATTTTAGATCTAAGGCTATTGACTTGTTCTTTGAGGAGATCCAGGTTCAAAATGCTTACAATTTCCATTATCGAAACCAAATCAGATCCGAGGACTGGTTTGGCATGGTAGATCTAAAAGTTGGGGCTGTCCACTCAGTTGCAGGGCAACCGATGTTGTTCTTGCAGCGGGGCCAGGAAACGATGTGTATTGCCCGCCGTCTATGACGCTTCGGGCCGCATCATTTTCTAGCGAATGCACTCTGCGTCGTTTTTCCTCGAAAAATAAAAAAACGAGCATCAGTTATGGTCACGAAAACTGTATCGACTACAGCCTGCCGGTCTTCCGCTTCAGGCAGTCGAGAAGGGGGCTCGAAAACCACCAGAGGCCAGTCTCGAGAGGCTGGTTCTCTTAGATCGGGTTTTTCCGTTCGGCCTAGCACTCTCTCCCCGCATGTTCATGTGTAGGTATATGGATGCGACTCTGGCTCCACTGAGGCTTCAGGACATCCGTATACTGAATTACTTCGACGACTGGCTCTTATTGGCCCAGTCTCGAGGAATGGCAGTTCGGCATTGACATGTCGTCCTTGGCCAAAATTTGAATCGGGGGTTGAGACTCAACACTAAGAAAAATGTGTTGGACCCAGCTCAGAAGACTGCTCTTCTGGGCATGAAATGGAATTCGGTTACAATGCAGGCACGTATGTCTCCCGCTCGTATCAAATCCATCCTGGCCATGGTGTCCAGGATAAAGCTAGGCCAGGCCATCACTGTTAAAGCAGTTTCAAAGACTGCTGGGCCTCATGATAGCGGCATCCAACATTATACATTTGGGCCTTCTACACATGAGGCCCCCTTCAGTGGTGGCTGAGAGCCAAGGTTTTTTTTTCCCTCAAGGGGAATCTGTTCCGTATAATCAGAGTTATGCGCAGATGCCTTCGTTCTCTGGTAATTTGGAAGAAACCTTGGTTCCTATCCCAAGGGCCAATGCTGGGAGCGTCATGTCGCCGGAAAACCGTTTCGACAGTCGCCTCCCTCACTGGTTGTGGCGCGGTCATGGACGGCCACTTTGCCAGGGGTCTGTGGCAGGACCATCATCATTCTTGGCACATAAGCTGTCTAGAGATGATGGCTGTGTTCAGAGCTTTGAGGAGCTTCCTCCCAGACATCAAAGGTTACCATGTCTTAGTACAATCAGACAATACGTCAGTGGTAGCCTATCTGAACCGACAAGGGGGACTCAGATCGCGCCCTCTGTGCAGACTGGCGCATCAGTTTATTCTTTGGTCCCAGGGGAAAATTCTGTCTATCAGAGCAATGTATATTCCGGGGGTTCAGAAATCAGGGAGCAGACATCCTGTCGAGGCAGGGGCTAAGGCCCGGGGAATGGAGACTTCATTCAGATGTGGTGAAGTTGATATGGGAGAGGTTTTGGACCAATGGAAGTGGATCTATTTGCGTCTCGAGAGACATCCCACTGTCCACTTTGGTTCTACCTCTCACATCCAGCCCCACTGGGGTTGGATGCCATGGTACAGGCCTGGCCGAGGCTTCGCCTGTACGCATTTCCCCCGATCGCTCTGCTCCAGGGAGTCCTGGAGAGGGTCCGTCAAGAGGGCATCAGTCTACTTCTGGTTGCCCCAATGTGGCCGACCCGAGTATAGTTTTCACTCCTGATAGCTCCACCATGGCAGATTCCTCTGAGGAGGGATCTGTTGTCTCAGGCGGAGGGCACTATATTCCATCCTCTTCCGGAGCTGTGGAAATTGTGGGTCTGGCCTCTGAGGGGGCTCAGTACCTAGATGCTGGTCTATCATCTGGGGTGGTCGAAACCATATTTATCTCTAGGGCTCCGTCTACTAGGAGATTATATGGCCTCAAGTTGAATGTTTTTCCACTTGGTGTAGAGAACTTGAGTTAGGCCCAGTTAACTGCCCAATGGCTTCAGTTCTGGAGTTTCTTCAAGATCGTTTCTCTTCGAATCTCTCCCCATCCACACGTAGGGTATACATGGCTGCTATTGCGGCGTTCCATGCACCACTATATGTTGGGCCTTTGGGGAGGCACCAACTGGTCATACTATTTCTCCATGGTATTTGGAGGGTGGGACAGACAGTCAGGTCCAGGGTTCCTTCCTGGGACCTGGCGGTGGTTCTCGAAGGGCTATCCCTGACTCCCTTCGAATACCTCCAGTCGGCTTTGCCTAGGACCTCCCGTTCAAGATAGCCTTTCTCTTAGCTATTTCTTTAAAGAGACTGGGAGATCTCCAAGCCCTGGCATTATCGCCAGCTTGCTTGGGCTGTGCCCCCGGCGGAGTTAAGGCCATCCTGCGTCCGAGACCCAGCTATGTGCCTTAAGTGCAATTTAACATGGCTAGGTCCATGGTCCTGCAAGTATTTCATCCTCCACCTCATGTGTCGGCAGAAAAGGAGAGGTTCCTTGGTCTGCCAGTCAGAGTTCCAAGAATTTACCTTGAAAGGTCCTCTTCTTGGAGGAGGTTGGACCTACTGTAGTGTGTTTTGGGTCACCTATTAGGGGTTCCCGGCTATACAAACTATAAGTAGGCCTACTAGGTGCGCAATTCGCCTTCACCTTTGGCCGCAAGGGCTCATTCTACTAGAGGCATGGCGTCCTCTAGTGCCCTCCTCTCGGGAGTGCCCCTCCAGGAGATCTGTGAGGCAGCCGGTTGGGCTACCCCGCACACTTTTATCAGGTTTTTAGTCTGCACCTCCCTAGTACGCCTGGCGCACATGTGCTCTCGTCCTAGCTAGTGCCTGAGATCAGTTTCACTCTAGGGCAGGCCTTCTTCGGTGCATGGCCTAGTGGGCATTCGTTCCCCAAAGAGTCGTTTCTGACGACGCAGTTCGAGTTTCCTCGAAAGGGTTATGACTATAACCCTTGTTCCCTGAGAAGGGAACGAGACACTGCGTCGTCCTGCCACGCCCCTCGAGGCCTGTGAGCGTCTTGCTTCATCGCTAGGCTAATGTGTGTGTGCCGTCGTCACTTTTATACTTCCGGTTATGCCGTCACATGTTATGTCATGACGCAACACCAATCAGGATTGGAATAGTTTCATTCATACTTCAGAGGCGCACGCTAAGGGAGCGTCCCCAAAGAGTCGTTTCTGACGACGCAGTGTCTCGTTCCCTTCTCAGGGAACAAGGGTTATAGTCATAACCCGAGACGTTTTCAACATTGATAATAATAAGAAATTATTTTTGAGCTCCAAATCAGCATATTATAATTATTTCTAAAGGTATAATGTGACATTGAAGACTGGAGTAATGATGCTGAAAGTTCAGCTTTGCCATCACTGGAAAAAATTACATTTTAAATTATATTAAAGTAGAAAACTTTAAACAATTTTTTTCAATCTTTAAACAGAAAATTTTAAACTTTAAACGATAGTTGAACATAAAAGGTCTGCAAAGTTTAAAATATCAAAATGCATGGCAAATGGAGTCTTCCAAAAGAAAGAACCGATTCGGAACTGCCGGAAAAAGTCGCCAGTAATTCCAGTCTTACTTCCTGCTCGAATCCATAGATTTGTTAAAAATTTGCTTAATGGCAGCCTTTGGTCTTCATTGGCTGCCTGTGAACATCTACTCTCTCAAACACAGTAGTTTTATCTGAGGCCTGGAAGAGTTTGGTTCACATTGTTGACATGCCTGTTTTCTGCACTGCAAAATCAAATCCACTTCAAAACCTATGCCATTATTGTTGTTCGTATCACTATATATACTGTTCTGAGGAAGCCTTCTGAGCTGAAATTTAAATATGGTAATGGGTGTTTCATTTCCAGCACGTTCTGTAAGCGCTAGACCAATCACAACAAACTGGGCCATCTGACCAATCAGAGCAGAGTAGGCTCTCGGAAAGGAGAGATTTAGAGAGACTGAATCTTTGATCGAACCATTTCAGACACTGTTAGAAAAGAGGTGATGCTTCAAAGCAGATTATGAGAAAATGTTTTTGACCTTGGATGCATGTAAACCTTTTGTAGGAGACCTCCAAAACAAAATGAGGAGGCTTTAAAATAGCATATAGGGACACTTTGTTATAATAATATTTAAAAATAGTAATTCTTCAAATGTGTGGATGCCTATTATTACTACACGCACATTTTAGTCCCATGACTCCCATGACCAACTTCAGTGCTCAATACATCTGTGATGCACGCTGCAGTTAAATACCATTATACGTCAATAGTTTAGCAGTCCCAGTAGGGGGCGAACCTGAGTTCTCATATACACTCATATACAATGTCTCCATTAGTAATGTTTCATTTGATCCCTGTGTCCTCATGTAATGGGAGGATCAATCATATTGAGAGCAATGAGGTGGGAAAATGGAGTCTACCGTTTGAGAGCGCAGAGGTTATGTGCCCAGGTTTTACAGAAACTCATTCCATTTTTTTCAGTGTCAGGCTTTTGATGGGATGCACCAAGGTAAACCGGGCATGGTTCTCCTTCACTGTGAGGAAGCTGGGAAGGTAATAGCCTGTGTCGCTTATATGACATTTCAGAGAAGTTTTTTCCGCAGCCTTTACTTTGCTCTAATTATATTTGTCTAGATATTAATGCAATAGTTCACCCAAAAATGAAAATTCTGTCATCGTTTACTCACTTTCATGTCGTTTCAAACCCATATTACTTTAATTTTCTGTGGAACACATACAGTAGGGTGATTTTTTTTTAAAGAGTGTACTGGTAATTTTTAATGCAGTTACAGTGAGTTGGAGCTTTATACTGTAGCTTAAAAAGGACACAAAATAACTCCTTATGAGAATTGTGCACTATATTATTACATTTGTTGAGGTCATAGGATAGCTTTATTTGAGGAATAGACAAAAATTACCACAAAAATGGTCTAAAGCAGTTTACCAAGCTCATGTGTCAATCATTTATCACAAAGCACCATTTTTAGCTCAAATCAGGCTATAAAACTATAATTTTCAGTTGGTTCAGCTAATGTTCATGCATGTTCTGGTGTTAGGTCTGTTTTACAGACCAGCGGATGCCTAATTGGCTTGTGTAATTGAAAGGTGAAACTTCCACTGCAGCCATGTTGTTTTTCACATTCAATTTGCCCTCGTTTTCTTGTCCTCCTTATAATGTCTTTGATTGTATTCAACAGTTACCCTTGGGGCCTTTTGTCTCTGCTTCACTAAAAGAAATTGCAAGGCTCAATTCAACTCATATCATGCCTGGAATTCACCATTTATATTGTAAAATGCTTTTCTTATTCCTAAAAATGGTTGTCAAGGATCCCATGAATTAAGACTTTAACGGTTCATAATAGTTCCACAACAAATGCTGACTCCCCGAAAGCTATAACCATGTTTGTGCTGAACTCCAAGAAGAGGGTTACATTGTTAAGTGGCATACATTTCCAAAATGTTAGCACAGTTGATTAAATTCATCATTGTCACCCCCAAAAAAGCCTTGACACTTCTTCTACAACATTCTTTGGGCTATTTGTCATAATAAATAAAGGTTTCTGGCAGTTTAATTAATCTTTAATTAATCCAACCCCCTCTAAGGGGAATCTTGGCACTTGTGTCCTGAAAGAGCAGTAAGAGTCAGCAAAAGCTCGAGAACGAAGTGTGGCTGCTGTCAAACTAGTTTTTGTCAATGAAATGAAATGAAATGAATACTGCATTATGCAGATCTATTTTGGTAGCAGTGCTGCAATTATAAAAATGCAACATTTGCGCTCATGAAAGTGGTAAATGAATACCATTAAAGAAATATTCTGGGTTAAATATAGCTTACTTTAAACTCTGTAAACTGGGATAAAATGTAATTTAGTTGGCTGTATTGTAGAATAGTGGTACAAGAAAAACTGGAGACTAACGTGTAACGTTTAAGAGTTTATGCTGTCAGAACAGTGTAAGAGTTTAATATTTTAAATGTTTATATTCCATATTGCGGTATTCATCCAATAGATTTGCATTGTTACAAAACTATTGTAAACTGAGGAGTCAAAATTATTGCTGTCCATTGAACTTTAAGGTGTTATATGTGGTGTCAGTAATAACTTCTGCACAGTTTCTGAGTTGAAAAAAATCACTAATTTATGTAATCGTAACCTTTAAGTTTTATTTAACCAGGAATATTCCTTTAATATTCCTTCCTCTCAGTTGTTCTGAAAAGATGCACATTTTTGAAGAACCTTTTGCGGATGAAGTTGTCTTTGTGTTTGTGTAAATGGTCATAGGTAATGAGGCTTTACTAATAGAGTGTAGAGCTCAACCTTTAGAAGATTGAGTTGTTTTGTCCCTCATTCTGCTCTCTCTCCTTCCCAAGTGTCTCTGTTGTGAAAAAATATCATCCTTCACTGTGATTTCCTCAGCTGGAGCGTTATAACACTAAACAAAGCCTCATTATCCAGAATTTTTTTCAGATATGTAGCTAACTTTCATAAGTTACTGAATTATTTTGTCTGAGGTGCCATTTACTCTTGCCTACGGGAATATCTTTACTTAAATTTGTTGCTTTAAGATGAGTCTAAGTTCAGTTTAGTTTAGTTGGTAAAGTTACAATAGCTCTGTTCCAAAACCTAGCAGATTGTCTACCTAGACAGCATTTTAAGATGACATAGGCACCCTCCCAGTGCAAGGCTGTTCCAAAATGTAGATGTTTTGCTAAGATGCATTGTGTGAGCTAAACTCTAAGGGTGTGTTCACACTTGTAGTTCGGTTCTCTTGGTTATTTTGATACAGACAAAAAAAAAAAAGATAAATTTAATCCTGGTTCGCTTAGCGTTCACACTGTCATTTTTAACATCGAACCTAAAGATACAAAAAAATAAATAAACTGCTTTTATGATGTATATTTTGCGATGGAACTTGTCGAAGATCCAAACCAATGCTGTGTGCTGGCCTAAATAAGCTCACTGTATGTGTATGTGATGGGAAATGATGGAGCTGACAACTCGTGAAAAGCTTATGAAATGTGTAAAGTCAAAACAGCGGCAGGAATCCCTTCGTCACGTCTGTGAGGAGACGTGGTTCGGATGCCTGTACTGAACTATGAGGGGCAACATCACGACTATGACTAGAAAAACGTGTATACTTGAGCATTCTGTCCTTTTTAGGGTCACATCTTGTGACATCACTTCCTGTTTTTGGTTTGTTTACATGTCTTTGGCCCGTGTTGCATTCATATTTCAGTCAAACCACACCAGAGTTAGTTTAGAAGTGGACCGAGACCAATCTTTTCAGCGTCTCGGTCCGTTTGTTTGGTGTGGATGGCAGCGTTCACACTTCAAATGAATCGCACTAATAGAGGAATCGCACCAGGGTTCGTTTTAATCGAACCAAACATGCCAAGTGTGAACACACCCTATAACAACATTGCGTCTATCATGCGAATTGAGAGGAAAATACATGCTCTTCTGTAATAAATCAAATATATTGATAAAAATGGTAAAACCATCAATGAAATGGGTTGTCATCCAACATATTTGTGTTAGAGTATTGTTATCTTAGCAACATTCTAACATCAAACTCAACTGAAATTAGTTCTTAGTCGAGTCTTTTGAATGCTGTTTTGTGCAGAGTTCTAAACTGAGTGTTCAAAACAGAAGACTAAACCAGAAATGCTGTCTCATTGTAATAAGATTGTGAAAATGAGAAACAATCTCAGATAGCATCTAAAAATATAGGATAATTATAGATTAATATGAGATTAGTGATCTTAATCAGATTAGTAGCATGAAAAGTCAATTAAATGAGGAATAATTGTGCTTCTCTTATTGCAGCTGCAGTCTAGATGGATAAGACACAGGAGCATGAAGTCTGAGCCACACGCTGTTAAAATTCATCGCATGATGTGAGATATTTACTCAGCAAACTCTTCCGCCCAAATGCCTCTCAGATTTGACAGCTGTGCTGAGCGCACACCTTTTGAGGAGGCTGCTTATGTAACGTGTCAAAACTATAAACTCTATCTTCACAAATTCCCATCAACGCCTCAGCCAGATGGGTTTGTTGGAGCTGATGGCTATCCAGATCGCCCCATCTCAGTTTGTTCTGTAGTATAATGAATACACTTTTTATGTCACAATGTGAGGCTGAAATGAAATTTCTTTGTTTGTCAGAATATAAGACAAACTAGCTTTGCTGTAACACATGGTGCAGTGAGTTTGAACTATTAGCGTTTAACAGAGACAGCATATAAGCAATGCTCTTCTCTTAAAAGCAACAACAGTACCCGAGTTTGTTTGCTGTTTACACTTGAACTAACCTGCAGTTGAGGTAACATACAGCAAACTCTGTCTGAATGTTGTGAACTAGAAAGATAGTTTGAATGTTGCATGGTAAAATCTTGAAGTTTGAAGGTATTTATTTAATAATGTATGCTATTATTATTACATTAAAGCATACATCTGAATTTATACGAAGTTACATCTGTACTTGTGTACTAAGCCATTACTATGGTGCTTGAATGGTTGCTAATGCATTGCAAGGATGTTGCTTGCGCGATCTGGGTGGTAACTAAGGGTGTTTTTAGTGGTACTAGGCAGCTTATTCATACTTTGCATGTGACGTCACAAGTACTGGCTGGCGGGCGAGAACGTCGTTCTCCAGCAACGAAACCCAGTAAACTAATCAAGGATCTTGCCAGGACGTCGCCAGTTTTACTATACAAAAGTTGGTGTTTTGAGGTGTAAACGACATGCCAGATAGTTGTTGTGCGATTGGTTGCACTAACCAGATGAGATAAGCAACCTTCACAGTATACACGTCTGTGCAGTGATCATTCCATCACTGTTTGAATACAATGGGTGTATGATCATGTAATTAATCGTGTCTTTAAGTTACCCTGTAGTTTCGTCAATCAACGCCACCAGCTGGTTCGGCGAGTCAGCTGTTTGTGTTATGAGTAAGCTAGGTTAACTGTACGTTCACACCGCCGCTGCGAGAGAGGCAAAATTCATTGAAAATGAATGACTTCCGGGCACTTTGACGCGGTGTGAACGCACAGTAACAGCTGTCGTATTTTGCTAACAACAACAACAAAAGTGTGTGATAGGTTGTTTTGAGGTTTGTGATATCTATGGTTTTCAAAGAGAACCAGAGCTGACCCAACAGTAGAGCTAGATTATTTACGGAGGAATTATTACTGCTCGATTATCTTAAAAAAACATGTCCGCTTTACACAATTTACCTACCTTGGAGTTAATCCTAGTCCATAGTATGCAGCTAGCTTGCTAACAGACTTGATAGCTACTAGAAAGACCTGGAACTACAGGACTCTACGTTGAAAATACCCATTTGTTGCCCACCAGGTATCCATGGTAGTCACGTGACTGCAAAGTATGAATTGAGAGTTCTAAAGGGATTGTAGGGTTGCTAGGTAGTTGATAGGATGTTGTGAGTGGTTGCTAGGGTGTTGTGGATGTGTGCTAAAGGCATTGCTAGGGTGGTTGATAAACAATTACTAAAGTGGTTGTTTCGGAAATCCGATTTGATTTGGTGGACTGACCAAAGATCATAGATAGATAGATAGATAGATAGATAGATAGATAGATAGCTATTTTCTACAGTATACCCAAGTATGTACGATTTTCCAGGACAACATAAGAAAAGGAAAATTCAGGCCAGTGAAGTGTTTAGAATAGATTTGACATCGTCATCTTTAAGTTCACAGGGCTGCTGTAATTTATTTTGTCAGTTACACTGAAGTCCTCAGGTGTGCAATTTTTGACTAACTAATTTATCACCAGCTTGCCTTGTTGTCAAAAGCTGAGTGTCAGAGTTTTTAGCATGCACACGCAACACACTTGCCCATTTAGACTTGCTCTCTCATGTACCTGCAGAGGGTGAGACATTCTGAATAGGGGATCATTATTAATAACACGGCAGTTAGAAAACCTATGCAAGCACACAAAGTTCACTAACGAGGGCAAGAGAAGGGAAGTGCTTTTCTCTCTCTCTCTATTATTTTTTTCTCTCTCTCTTTCTCTCTCTCATACATTATCTATAATCGCACAGGAAACTTTACCTCAGAGAACCCATTCTATGAGTAACAGAAAACATTTGTTCCAATTAATTCTCTTTTGAATGGACTTCTAGTCAATTGTTTCTATATATAGATGAGATTATCATTACATCATAGCTTCTTTTTGAACAACAGACAAAGTTAGTTTGTGCTTTATTCCATATTTGAATTTGTTGGACATAGCAGGTTGCTGAATACACATCCTCACATCTAAAGTCTAAGAAATGTTTACATAAAAGCAATCTTTGCTTAAATACACATTTCACCACATGAGTAATAATAATTCATAGACTTAACTGTTGGTACATATTACTGTATACAAAGATTTTTATTAGAATTTCATGATTTTTATATACATATAATTTCATTATCGAGTCCGGTAAACACAGCCGTTCTAAAGGCAGGTCCTGATAGATAACTGATGGTCATTTATTATTTTTCCCTGCATTTTTTGGGTAATTTTCAGCTCAATTTGAAACAAGTGCTAATATACAGTAGATCAGCTCTTTTTTGGGATTCCTGAAAATTCTCGGCCAAGCGTTTATTGTAAACAGTGATTTAATGTATAGTGGAAATGTTTATTTACTTTTATTTTAGGCTACCTTTAATCTTCACAGCAGTTGTTTCGTGTTTTTACTGCGTTCTCGGTTTTGTATTTAATTGGATTGTTTGTCTCTATAGTTTACTGGAATTTTGTCTCTATAGTTTACTGGAATTTCTTCATTCTGTCGTGTGTATTTACATCTGTATTTTATGACTGCTATCCATGGCAGCACTGCACAATATGGCACATGCTGACCTCTGCATGCACAGCAGTAACTACCTCATCACATAGACACTGTCACTATCTGCAAATATTGTTGGGACATTTGTATTTTGTTTCTTCTCCTGTTATCCAGGAGATAAACAAACCAACTTTGACTTTGTGACCGCTAACCGGATTGGTTGGAAATCTCCAACCCCGACCACACTCCTCTCCACGATAAACCCTCTCACCTTGCCTCTCACTTGCTGAGCTTCAAGGCTTTTTGCACTCTTTGCTTGTTTCTCATTGGTTGGATCATTTAAAATGATGGAGGATCAGAGAGAGAGAGAGAGAGAGAGAGAGAAGGGGGGGGGGGGATCAATAACAACGGTGAAAAATCATACACAATTGCAGCAGCATCCTTACAAATTAGCACTCTGTATGGAGGTGCAACGGTAGGTTGCAGGAAGCAAAAGTCACATTCATTTTCTCCATAGAGGAATTGATTTTTAGGGGTACTGTAAACCTTTCAAGATGAACCTATGTGAGGTTGTTAAATGATGATATATGTTTGTAGAGAAGGCACAAGTGTTATTTCAACTTCTTATTTTAAGGCACCATGTTTAATTGCTGAATTCCCTGTGAAGTACAATACTCTCCTGAATAGAGGAGTCATATTCAGATACATTTCTGTGAGCATTGAAATGGGAATTGCGGCAAAAGAGTTCTGCAGTGTCCGTCTAGTCCCATAAAGCATTTCGAATGACGTAACTGTGTCTGCCTACACTGAAATGATATGTGTATACACATGCATATTAAATTGTCATAATCACTCAGGAGTTTTATATTGTAGGCTACACCGATCAATGTTGTTTCCGATCAAAATAGATTACAATATACAAATAGACCCACATAGTTACAATAAACTTTTATAACCTGTAAGTTGATGAAAACGTGATGCGATGCACTTACTGCCTCAGATGTGGCCAGTCTTATGACGGACAAAAAACGGATGTGCGAAATTCTCTCAAAACTTTATTTGAGCTTGATTTGAGTAAAATGTTAATATAATGACACATGGAAGTGTCTTACCATATAAAGCCACAACATCAACTTTGACAACACAGTGTTTAATTATTAATTATTAAAAGTCATAGTTTTTTTTTTCCATTTCCTGAAAAGTAGCGTTTTTGGAGATATAAGATTTCTGCCCGACAGCACCGATATTCACATTTTATACTCACAATCAATTCAATTCAATATTCTGATTAAATTGTACCTTTGTTTCAGAGTAGGTTATGTCATTTGCAGATCTTCATGGAATACGTTTTTTCATAAAATACAGTATTTTACCTTTGTCTTTTTTCCATTTTTCCAATATATATATATATATATATATATATATATATATATTGGAATCAATTGTTGTAATGCTGTGATTTACATCAAAGCTGGTTAGTTTGGTTCATGCATGGTTTGGAAAAATACATCTAAAAGGGATGTTCAAAAACACCTAGACAGAACTTTACAGGCTTTCAAAGATAAATTGTCCATTTGACTTATTGACTAGTCAGTTGCTGGATAACTAACCATCACTTGCAAATAAATATCCAGACGTTCAGATGGTCTGACAGATTGATAGATGCCTTTCCAATAGTCCTTTCATATTTTTGTTAGAAATCCATTTGTGGAGGCTCTTGGTTATACAATAAATCCATCCTCATGTAGACAGCAACTGCTGCCACCATTGCAACAACTCGATCTCTCTCTTTGTCAGCAACAGGCTTGCTCCCTATTTAGCTTCAGCGGATCAAACGCTTGAGTCTTTTCTTTTGTAACTTCCCTCCTTCCTCTCTGCATTCTGTCACAGAGAGCTCTCCTTATCCTCATATATTAAAGTAACAAGCCACAAGAGGTTTCCCATCCTGCCTAAAAAAAATGCTGTAATATATGGCTTCAGATTCATTTTATATATATATCAGCAATATTATGTTATGACAATATGACATCAAGGTAGTTACCCCACCCTCCAAGTCTCAATAATATTTAGGTCCTTCCTTCAATGCGAGACTATGCAAAAAATCTAGCTTTATCTAGGGAGCAGAATATTATAGACGCATCATAACACTCACATTTTGTTCAGTGGTTGTTATAGTGCTGAGAAACAACTACATGCAAGATCAAACTTGGAAAGATCATTGAAAGACAGATAAGAGAGAATGACCTGAGTTTGTTCTCAAAGTGAGAAACAACATTGAACTTTATGTTCTTTCAGCTTTGAATCATTTTCTGTTCTACCCATTTTTCCTTATGTGCCTCATTTTCTCATTGTCTAACTCTCTTTTTCTGTTCTGATTAGCTTTGTTCTCTTCATCAGTAACAGCTTTTTGGTCATTGTGCCATTAGGCAGAAATCATAACTCCCTCGCCTCACTGTTGTGACAGACTGAGCTTTCACATTCCCATGAAAAACATACGAACACACTGCTTTCAAGAATAACTGCATGCTGTGTTCATGCGCTTGTCTTAGCGATTGTCGTAATAGCTCAAATCTGTCGTCAGCGAGAGGCTTTATCAGGACTCTACCGGGGACACAGTCTCGGAGAGGTCGGGAGTGCGTTCAGGAAATAGTGATTCAGCTGTCTTACCGCTCTCCTCAACCTCTTGTTTTCAATCTGTTCTGCAGCCAGCTGTTTTTTCGACTCTCTCATTCCTGCAATGATTGTGAGCCGCAGTTTTAGCTTCAGAAGTGCTGTCACCTTTGAGCGCTTCAAGAGACATTTGGAAGAATATTTTAGAGCTAAAAACGGATAATTTGAGTCACATAATCAGTGACGTCTAATAGATGCATGTGTAACAGGCCTCCTCAGCAGTGCTGTATAGAGAATCAATGGGGAATCGGAGCACAGCTGAGAAAACGAGCCCTTATTTAAGCTGTCGGTGGCAAACAAGCCAAATCAGGCGGAAGTGCCATCTGCTCCTGAACAGTACAGCATATAGAAGTTTAACCAATTAGATACATGTACCGTCTGAGGGGGAAAAGGCTGCAGGATGGCCTTTATAAAAGTTTACCATGGTAACCAAGGTTCCTGCCACGTTTATTGTTACTATAGCAAAATTGTAAATAATTATAATGGGATCTCTTTGGAGAGTGTATAATTTTTTTAAATTATTATTTATTTAGACTAAATAGAATATAATTTTAATTGGCAATAATATACAAATAATTATCATATTGAATTTGAATCTTTTTAAATCTTCTAGCTGAATTCTTGATGCTCTTTCATGCATTGTGTTTCAGAATGCAGTGTATAATAGAATTCAAGTTTGTGCTGTATTCTTTTCATTCCTGCAAGATGTTCTATTGAATAGTAGAATATGCTAAATGGTGTTTAAAAAGAATAATGATACAAGCTAAAGTGTATTTACAGTACTTTTTCCTGTTAACAGCAACTGTATTTTTATGGAAATGCAAATCATGGCACAAGGCTGATTTGTAGTAAATGGAATTCTCTCATGTTAAAACAAAGGACACAAATTATAACACTCCTTCTGTTATAATGCGCCTTCTGTTTGTTATGTGTTTGTTTAATTTTTATTATTTTATTTTTTTGGGGAATGTCCTTGCCATGGTTTGTGAGCACTAAGATAGGAGGGAATTGAGGCAGATTATAAAGCTTCTCTGCCACTCCTGATACCTATATAAGAAAATAGAGAAGGACAAAGATAAGCAAAAGGAGAAAACTAAAGGAAAAAATGTCACCGTTAAAAGGGTTATGAGAAAAAAAGGCAGAGATGAGGAATGACCAAAGGTATTGACAGATGAAATGGGAAATAAAGAGAGTGGCATAGTGATAATGTTCTCTAAAACCTCTGGTCTTCGCCCTAACAAATTCTCTGTCTTCCCTTGACAGGATTATTATATTATTACCTCATTTTATTGGAGGAAGAAGAAAGTAGGCAAAGCAAAGGGAGAGAGAGAGAAAGAGCGATACAGAGCATCTGTTTTATAGCCTCAGACGGCTCTGCCTCAGAACTCAGAATCCAAGAATTTAAGCTGAAAATGATGAAGAAAGTCCAGACCTTTGTTCTGTTGAGGCCAGGAAGAGATAGAGTACTAAAGAGACAGTAAGTCTTCTTCTGGAGGTCCTGTTTGACCCCAGGATGTTAGCTGAGTGCTAAGTTAGAGACAATTAGAACATATTAGATGTTTAATACAGATTTCACTATGAATTTGCATGTGTATTAACTGAAAAAAGTCTGATTTTAAGGCATTTTTTAATAGTTTGTAATTTTATATTGCTTTTATAATCATTTTTAAGTGAATGTAAACAGGCACGACACAATTTGGAAATGTACTGTGGGATTTGTGCTTTGGATCTTGTAGTTTTAATGAAGCCCTCTTGACATTGCAGTAGAAATAAACCTCAGAGTTGACACTATATTTTACTCAATGCAAATGAAAACCTTTTCATCCAGGTCAAATTAAAAATGCTGTCTTCTCTGACTAATGTCCTCAGAAGATAGCAGCAATAGAGATGATGTGACTCAGGGGGCTTTTATTAAAATAACATACAATTAAAAGTAAACAAAGTGGTATGATCCTGAGTTGGGAAGTGAGATAAAGGTATCAAAGATCCATGGTCCTTGGTGTGACCCTTCAGTAGCGTTTCTTTCCCATGTTGCTCTCCTTGACCACATGTGCTGTTTCAAAGTCACTCACTCGTTCACTCATTCACTATTCCCTGTATAGTCAGTGCCACATGGTGCACCATATTGGGGAGCAATGAATGTAAATGAATGACTGATTTTGGATGCTGATATAAATATTGTGTGCTGAGAGTACTTTGGAGCGGTCTCAATGCTTTCTTACATGTACTTTACTTTGTAATCCGGAATCAATATAAGCTTATTTTATATACTTATTTAATTTTTGTAAGTTTTTTATTATTTTATTTATTTATTTATTTGTTTTCATTTTATTATTTTTATGCAATCTTGAATCTGTCCCATCCAGGCTGCGTTCAGGTAAAATACCTCAATTTTCAAAAAAATACTCAAGAAGCATAATGTTCTCTCATCCTTATATATACCAGTATACTGTATATATATGCGCTGGTGAAGCATTACTATGGCCATGCTTTAACTTAAACTGTATTCATCTCCAAGTCACATTTAAGTCATCAAGCCATTAAAATGCTGCTGATATCTGCTCCTCATGTCAACACTATGATAATTCCTGTTTTATCCCTTTCAAAATAAATTAGAATGATGTGATATTTCAGCTTTTCGTGGTTGGTAAATCCTGTTTAATTCAGGGCTTCTGACGGGGACACCTGCCTTTCCACCCAAAGGTTATGACACATAACGGGTCATGCTGTGTTTGTGAGGGGATTATGGTGCTTTATGAGACCTGGCAGCATCGCACAGGGGTGAAGACTAGAGATTATGGGTGAGGGGTTTAGTGGTTTATGGCATCTGTCTGCACACGTTCACACTTTCCTTCTTAAAGAGGTCATGTCATCAATTTTTTATCATTATAGTTTTTTTGCTTGTGGCCCCTGTTTTTTTTCTCTGTTGTTCCTTTAATGGATTCATGTTACAAGGAATCAAATTTCCCTGGATCTTTTAAAATGAAAGAGCTTAATGCAGAACTATGAAAACATGTTGTAGCTTTCAAAAGTCAAATCTTTTCCCTAGCCCAAAAAGTCTGATCTTAACAGTTTGTGCGGAACATTTCAGTGTGGATTGTTTTGTGATCTTGTTGCAATGTAATGCAAGCTGTCTATACAATTGCAAACTATATTTCACACAACAGTAAAGCTGCAAGCTGGTGCGTGAGCACTGAAATGCACTGTTTATAATTTCCTGTGCAAAGCGGGAGTTTCTTAATAGCCACAGTGGATTTTTTTTTGTTCAGAGAGATGCCATATGACCAAAATATGACTGTAAAATTCCCTTTTTTAAATATGAAATCAGCAACACCACTTGGCTGGACCATTTTCTGTCAGGTTCAATTGTTTGTACATCTTTTGCTAGTAATGAAAAGACTCATTTCTGCAAAAAAATCTTCTCATCTAATTCTCACCAATAATCTGTATCAGCCGATAAAAGCAATTATTTTCACTATCGGCCATCAGCCAGTTCCGGGCCGATTATATCTGGTCATTCAAAAGGGTGCGGAAAACGTATTTATGAGTCTGCAACTCATACTGTGTGTGAAGAAAATCTCCCTTATGTTAAATTTAGGGCAAGCTAATGCAACAATAATGTATTAACAATTAAAAAATCAACGTTACCTTATGAATCACCCATAGTTCAAGCCAGGGTTGCCAGGTCTACGTTTTTTACCTACAACAAACACGTCTCCCATCCAATAATCGCAAAGAGCTTTGTGCTTTGTTACTTGTGATAAGAAACATAAACTTTTGTCCTCTTTTTACAAAATTCAAACAATAAATGGCATTTTGATGCTCTGCTTGAATCTTTTCTTCCACTTTAATAAAGGTTATAGCTCGAAAAAACAAGCATGACCATTAAAAGGTATGTTGAAAGATAAAGTACAACTTAACGAAATGAATCATGTCTAAAGTAAACGCTCAATCAGTGTTTCAACTGCAGAAAGACGTCACAAAAAACAGCTTGTGAACAATGTGTTACTTTATGTTGCATTTACCTCAGGAAAGTTATCCAGTGTTCACAAATCATTAGTTAGCTATGAATAAACCCTAGAGAGGAGCTTAGTTAGAGCTTCATTTGTTAATGATAAATGTGCGTTTGAATAAATTTGCAATAAAGACAAGTCTTTATGAAAACTTGAGTTGCATACAAATATTTCAGTTAACAATTATTATATCTGAAAATAAACAGAAGTTGAATATAATAGCTCTGTTGTTAATTTTAACCTCTAATATTTTAGTAATGTACCAAATGAGAGTTGCATGTATAGTTTGCAGCATTATTTGGGTGAGATTTTTTTTTTCCCTTAAGAAAATCAAACTATCGGTATCAGCAGATATTATTCTCGAGAAATTTAGTATCAGTGCATCTCTACATCTCACCCAAATTCATTGTTTCTTGCTACAAATCTGATTATTTAGACCGGTTTTGTGAATGAGTTCAATCTGTTCACTTAAAAAGATCCGACTCAAAAGAATGATCCGTTCACTAATCTGACTTTTTAAAAACAATTTTAAATGATTTTTATTTATTTTTTTACAAAAGATGAAAGAAAATGTGATTTCTCATATGACCTCTTTAATTAAGTTGTGCGGTTACACACACACACTCTCTCTCTCTCTCTCTCTCTCTCTCTCTCTCTCTCTCTCTCTCTCTCTCTCTCTCTCTCTCTCTCTCTCTGTTTCCTTCCATTTTCCACCATCAGTCTTTTACCAGCAAACAACCCCCTTCTTCCTCTGCAGAGCAACTTTCCCCAACTCTCTGTGAACTCTTCCAGAGTTGTGTCTTTGGAGTTTGGCAGAAAAATGAAAACAAGGCTTTTAAAAGTTCTGTGTGTAGAGGTTTCATTAGGTTTCACTTTTCACAGTTGCTGCTTTCGACACTGTGTCAGCTTGTTTGTGAAGTCTTTTCTGAGTTAGCAAAGCTTATGAGACTTACGCCGTGTGTTTTTGTGCAACTGGCTCTCACATTGAGTGTTCG
Source organism: Meda fulgida (assembly GCA_030578275.1). Lineage (NCBI taxonomy): Eukaryota > Metazoa > Chordata > Actinopteri > Cypriniformes > Leuciscidae > Meda > Meda fulgida. The sequence continues at coordinate 29,865,577 of CM060621.1, read as the reverse complement.
TGTGTATGTGCAGAGTAAGATGTTACTCTACTCATAAATGCTACTCATCTCATGATTTTTTTTTATTTTTCTCCTGTAGTTTTTGTTAATCTCTTAAGGTTTCTAAGAGATCTCAACAATGTCTGAAACTGTTCATGGTTTCAGTAAGAATATTTTGATCTAAGATCAAATGATCAGAGCTCTTATACCGTGTCAACATTTGTCTAATTTTTTAGAGACAATCATCTGATTTTTTTTTCTCTCTCAGTTTTATGTTAAAAAAAAAAACACAAATGAGAACCCCATTAAGTCTCCTTATCCTTTGAAAGAGCATCCTCGGTAATGTATCTCTTTTGGGAGTTACTCCACATTATAATGCCAAGCTTACCTACTTCTGTTTCCATAACCTTTGAAAGGATTTATAAATTTCCTTTTTCCTTTCTTTCTCTCTCTCTCTCTCTCTCTCTCTCTCTCTCTCTCTCTCTCTCTCTCTCTCTCTCTCTCTCTCTCTCTCTCTCTCTCTCTCTCTCTCTCTCTCTCTCTCTCCCTCTCTCTCTCTCTCTCTCTCTCTCTCTCTCTCTCTCTCTCTCTCTCTGCAGGTAAAGTGCTGAACACTGATTTAAGGCATTATCTTAGCCTGCAGTTCCAAAAAGGATCAATCGACCACAAACTGCAGCAAGTGATCCGAGACAACCTGTACCTGCGCACCATTCCATGTAAGACACACACTTACACACCCAATCTATTCATTTTTATTCATTTATTTACTATGTTCTTATGCAACATTGTTTTATACAGTCAAACAAAAAATTATTCAGACACCAGATATAATTTTTGATATTGATTTGATTTTTTTTTTACTTGTGTACTTTGTTAGTGAGGATAGCAAAATAAAGTAAACTGTGACATATCATACCCAAAGATTCTTCATACAGTGGTAACCAAAAATGATTCAGACACTTTGACCTGACCATGTTTTGCTTAAGTGTTTTTCCTTTAATTGCTAATGCAAACTTTTTACACCACAGACTGAACAAAATTAAGCATTGCTTGGTAATTGGTTGTTCTAAATTGTTATTATCTAATTGTGCACTTAAATTTAACCACTGACAGTTGACAGCTATTCAACCTAATTCATTTGTGAGACAGTCTAACAGAAGAATGGCCAAAACCAGTGAATTTAAACTGATTTGATAATTCTTGATAAAATATGAGTTCTTGTCATATTTAATTACCATTTTCTAAACTATAGAGAATAAACTGTGATAATATGAGAAATGTTTAAGGTGTCTAAATACATTTTGGTTTGACTGTATAATATAATATAGGGATGCTTCGCCCAAAAATGCAAATTCTGCTTGGACAGAATTCTCATTTTTGGAGCATTGAAGCATATCATGAAATTTAAGAAGAACTTATGTTCTCTCCATCTTTCTCTGGCAGTCTGGTTATCTCATCCTACCTCTGTGTTTTCTCATTTTGTGTTTGGAGCGAATCCTTTGGCCATTTCTCACACTGGTGTGTCTATTAGTGTAGTTGTGAAGACAGGGTCTCCTCTCCTGTTGGCCTGGCCCTCTGCAGAACACCACCAGCTCTCCTCTGATGCGCCCCGTGAGATGTTTGCTGTTTCTCTGGAGAGTTGTGGAGTGGGTTTCTGAGAGCATGTTTCCTCTCCAAGCAGTAGCACACTGCTCATTAGTTTCTCATTCAGCTAGTTTGTTATTCCCTATTTAGTCTAATTTTATAAGTGACAGTGACAAATGTGTCATAAAACAAACTGAAGGGGCGAATTCACAACGATACTTTAGCAAGTGGTATTTCAGCACAGAAATTCTGCATCTTATTCACATTCTACCTGCGGTATGATCTGGATTGTCCCATTCGAATTAGGTTTTGTTTTATAAAATAATTTCAGTGTTTTGTAGGGAAAAACATACATTACTTTGCAATTGTAACTTATTATAAGTCCAAAACATGTTAAACATGTTAAAGTAATTGGTTATTGATTTACAAATTCATTTTAATGCAGGTTTGTTACTATACCAAACTGAACCGGCAAAATAAATTTGTGCTAATCTGGTGAACAAAAAAATAAATAACGAAAAAAAAACAGCCATGTGCTCACAACAGACTAGACAAGACACAAACACACGACAACCCGGGAGTGTCACAGGGTCGGCCATCGGACGGCCAGGGCGAAGCAGACGACGACCCTTCGGGCAGCCAGGGCGGTGAAGGCCCTTCGGGCGGCCAGGGCGGTGAAGGCCCTTCGGGCGGCCAGGGCGGTGAAGATCCCTCTGGCGGCCAGGGCGGTGAAGACCCCTCGGGCCGCCAGGGCGGTGAAGACCCCTCGGGCGGCCAGGGCGGTGAAGAGCCTTCGGGCGGCCAGGGCGGTGAAGAGCCTTCGGGCGGCCAGGGCGGTGAATATCCTTCGGGCGGCCAGGGCGGTGAATATCCTTCAGGCGGCCAGGGCGGTGAAGATCCCTCGGGCGGCCATGGCGGAGACGACCCCTCGGGCGGAGACGACCCCTCGGGCGGCCACGGCGTTGATGACGGTTCAGAAACCAGCTCAGGCCCAGAAACACCCCGGCTCAAGCAAAGGACCCAGCTCCGCAGCGACCATCCTGTCTGGAAACCCTGGGGTAGGCTCAAAAACAGGAACAGACACCGACTCAGGAACAGACACCGACTCAGGAACAGCAGGCACTAGCCCCGGCTCTGGAACAGCAGGCACTGGCCCCGGCTCTGGAACAGCAGGCACTGGCCCCGGCTCTGGAACAGCAGGCACTGGCCCCGGCTCTGGAACAGCAGGCACTGGCCCCGGCTCTGGAACAGCAGGCTCCGGCTCTGGAAACCCTGGGGAAGGCTCAAAAACAGGAACAGACACAGACTCAGGAACAGCAGGCACTGGCCCCGGCTCTGGAACAGCAGGCACTGGCCCCGGCTCTGGAACAGCAGGCACTGGCCCCGGCTCTGGAACAGCAGGCACTGGCCCCGGCTCTGGAACAGCAGGCACTGGCCCCGGCTCTGGAACAGCAGGCACTGGCCCCGGCTCTGGAAACCCTGGGGAAGGCTCAAAAACAGGAACAGACACAGGCTCTGGAACAGCAGGCACTGGCCCCGGCTCTGGAACAGCAGGCACTGGCCCCGGCTCTGGAACAGCAGGCCAGCGGGCACTGGCCCGGGCTCTGGAACAGCGGGCACTGGCCCCGGCCCCGGCTCTGGAACAGCAGGCCAGCAGGCACTGGCCCCGGCTCTGGAACAGCGGGCACTGGCCCCGGCTCTGGAACAGCGGGCACTGGCCCCGGCTCTGGAACAGCGGGCACTGGCCCCGGCTCTGGAACAGCGGGCACTGGCCCCGGCTCTGGAACAGCAGACTCTGGCCTGGCCCCGGCTCTGGAACAGCAGACTCTGGCTCCGGCTCTGGAACAGACACTGATTCCTGCTCTGGAAAAACAACCACAAGCATGTCCAGGATCCGAGCCAGATGCTCCAAATAGTCCATCAGTTCCCTCGCGACCACGTGAATAGGCATCTCCTGATCCGTCTCTGACCAGGCAGACGTGGCTTGAACAGTTTCAGGCTGAGCAGACATAACATGAACCGTCTCTGACTGGCCAGACGGGACGTGAACCCTCTCTGGCAGGGCAGACGTGACCTGAACAGTCTCTGACTGGGCAGACGGGACGTGAACACTCTCTGACTGGGTAGACATGACCTGAACAGTGTCTGACTGGGCAGACGGGACATGAACACTCTCTGGCTGGGCAGACGGGACCTGAACAGTCTCTGGCTGGGCAGACGGGACCTGAACAGTCTCTGACTGGGCAGACGTGACGTGAACACTCTCTGGCTGGGCAGACCTGACCTGGACAGTATCTGACTGGGAAACTTTTTTTTTCGGATTCAGCCTTTTTTTTATAGAAATCATTTGTAACATTATAAATGTCTTTACTGTTACTTTTGATCAATTTAATAAGTCTTTGCTTAATAGAATACTATTAATTTATTAAAGCAAAATCTTCCTGACTTCAAACTTTTGAACAGTAGAAGTGTATATAATATTAGAAGATCTATATCATAAGAGATAGATTATGCTTTGGAGAGTAGTAAATGTTCAGCTAAATTAATATCCGATCAGCAGACAGCAGACTCTGGCCCCGGCTCTGGAACAGCGGGCACTGGCCCCGGCTCTGGAACAGCAGACTCTGGCCTGGCCCCGGCTCTGGAACAGCAGACTCTGGCTCCGGCTCTGGAACAGACACTGATTCCTGCTCTGGAAAAACAACCACAAGCATGTCCAGGATCCGAGCCAGATGCTCCAAATAGTCCATCAGTTCCCCCGCGACCACGTGAATAGGCATCTCCTGATCCGTCTCTGACCAGGCAGACGTGGCTTGAACAGTTTCAGGCTGAGCAGACATAACATGAACCGTCTCTGACTGGCCAGACGGGACGTGAACCCTCTCTGGCGGGGCAGACGTGACCTGAACAGTCGCTGACTGGGCAGACGGGACGTGAACACTCTCTGACTGGGTAGACATGACCTGAACAGTATCTGACTGGGCAGACGGGACGTGAACACTCTCTGGCTGGGCAGACGGGACCTGAACAGTCTCTGGCTGGGCAGACGGGACCTGAACAGTCTCTGGCTGGGCAGACGGGACCTGAACAGTCTCTGACTGGGCAGACGTGACGTGAACACTCTCTGGGTGGGCAGACCTGACCTGAACAGTATCTGACTGGGCAGACGTGACGTGAACACTCTCTGGCTGGGCAGACCTGACCTGAACAGTATCTGACTGGGCAGACGGGACGTGAACAGTCTCTGGAAAACTAACTAGACAACCCAGGTGAAGAACGTTAATCACTAAACAGATAACGAGATGGGAGGGGCTGACAATAGACAGAACAGCCAATGGTTCAAGGAACAACATAACAGCCATGTGCTCACAACAGACTAGACAAGACACAAACACATGACAACCCGGGAGTGTCACAGCTCTGTCACTAAACCACGAGGAAACCCAGACAAGGAAGACAGAGCTGTGACATTCGGCACGCACTTGCACCGCGGTTCATCTAAAATCTGACGACGCATACGCATATGGTTTGTTTAAAAAATAATGCATTAAACGGACAAACATAGTTAGGCTAATGCATGTTTCTGTTGATGGATACACATTCCTCTAAACTTTGTTCAATGCGCTAATGCAGTCGAGAAAGACAACGCATGTGTATCAGCATCAATGTTCTGAATCCGTGCATTGTGTCTTAAAGTGACAGCAGCCCAATATTCCTGCTGTCTCTGTTTTTAATGTTATTCAAACAACAAAAGACAATGAGATCATCCACTGCCCTTGACTGAATAGTTTTTGTTACTTTAATAATGATTAATCTTTAATTTATACAGTGAGGATTATATGTAATGTTGTTTTACATTTGATTACTTTATTCAATTTCTGTACCTGAAAACTACTGTTAGATACCTGAAAAACATGAAAAGCAGTTTATTTTGTGTATCTTTGCTCTATTGTATTTATTTGTGCTGTTGCTTGGAGTTTGATTATTTGTTCTTATTTTCTATTTTTATTTGACAGTGGAACTTTCTCCCTTAGCACAAACCGAAACGTACCGAAACCATGACCTTAAAACTGTGATAAAAACTGAACCGTGAGTAATTTGAACCGTTACACCCCTAGTGGACACTATGAGTAAAAACAGTAAAAACATTGTGAAACTTTTGTAAAATATTACAATTAAGACAAAAAACAGTTATATTTTAATATATCTAAATATAAATATTTGTGATGGCAAAGCTGCATTTTTTAGCATTGCTCCTATTTGCAGTGTCACATGATCATTCAGAAATCATTATAATATGCTTATTATTATCAATGTTGCTTAATATTTTGTGTGGAAACTTTTTTTTTCGGATTCAGCCTTTTTTTATAGAAATCATTTGTAACATTATAAATGTCTTTACTGTTACTTTTGATCAATTTAATAAGTTTTTGCTTAATAGAATACTATTAATTTATTAAAGCAAAATCTTCCTGACTTCAAACTTTTGAACAGTAGAAGTGTATATAATATTAGAAGATCTATATCATAAGAGATAGATTATGCTTTGGAGAGTAGTAAATGTTCAGCTAAATTAATATCCGATCATTTCTTCCATACCTCTAGCTGTTTTTTTTTCTTTTTCTCGCTCCTCTCACTCTAAATTTTCCTCTGAAGGATTTTAGTGTTAGAAATGAGCAGCAAAAGTTTATTTTTAACAATCCATGATCATCACGTTCATCTCCAGTTTGCTTCGGCATTCCAGTACAGATTTTTTCTGTGAACCTGTCACAACCTAATGAAGACTATTGCAAAGAGGTTGTTACTGAAGGCAGCCTGAGGCGGTGCAAACCATATTAGACTTGACAGCAAACGCGCAGCTCCCGAATAAAAGCGAAGCAAAACGCTGTTACTCACATCACGTGTAAAGATTTTTACAATTTTACATTCACCTTAATAAACGGCTTGTTTTTTTGTTGCTGTGCCTTTAAGACTTCTATACAGACGCCCTGTCTGTATAGAAGTCTTAAAGGCACAGCAACAAAAAAACAAGCCGTTTATTAAGGTGAAAGAGAAGGTAGAAAATGGTTGTAAAAAAGAATTGATATTATAAGTGGATTTGAGGGAAGGTGACCCATTTTAACAACTTGAAAAACAGCCAGCGGAGACTGTTTAGTTGTGCATTTTATCTCTGGCAATTACCGTATCAGCTTTTATATCCCAGCTGTCGAACTGGCTAATAATAGACTTTTTGATTAACGTATTTTTGTTTTATTTCTAAATCCGTTGAAGTTTAAAAAAGAATAATTAATTATAAATAATTCCCTATTAGAATGAAGAATTACTCTTTGATGTTTTTGGGAAAATTGGAGACAATCAGAATTAGCATAAAATGACAAAAAGTACTTCCATTGGGTGCCATTTTAAGCATAGCATCGTCTTCTCTTGTCCTTAGGTCACTCTGTGCTTGGCCTAGTTACTCTCTCTCTCTTATCTCTCTTCTCTCTTTACTTTAGTCAGTAAATTATGAAAAGAGCCTCAAACAGCAAAGTAAAGAAAAGAGTAAAGAAGGGAAGAAATGAGGAAAAAAGTCCGAAAAGTAGAGGAAAAAGGGAGTTGGAGGAAGAGAGAGCCTCTGGTATTTGCAGTCACAAAGCTGCTTTATGGAGCTATGAACAAAAGTTCTTAAAAGCTCCTCTGATGGAGAGGAATAAAGAGCAGCCTAAGGTGCCACTCATATCCTTCTCCACCAGAATGTGCCGGGGCAGGTGGTCGCCCGGGTGATCTGTGGACCTCTTTCAGAACCGGCCTGTGATTAAACTGACTTCAGAGACCAACAAAGATGAACCTGCTGTTCTTACATAACCTGCTTACAGTCATTGTTTACAAGTCTTTGGGCTCACAAGAGTTTCCACTGCGTTAGAGAGCACTGCAAATGCATTCATTTCATTCATTGCAAGGACGTAAAGGGAAATACACAAGAGTTTGTGGAAGAGGCGTTGCATTATGCAACCAAAAGTCTGGAATCGTTGAACATTCTCTGATGTAGGTATTTGTTGAAAATTTTGAATTTCACATTTTCATCGTCATTTTAAACTGGCCTGGGGCCAATTGCATAAACTTAGCCACTATGTTAAGACTGCGCCTTAAGAACTAGTTTGACCAACTAGCAGTCAACCAAGAGATAATCAATCCAACTGATCTACCTTTTTATGTAACTGACTTTAATTTAGATGACTAACTTTCAAGACTAGTCTTAGCAATTTATGGAACCGGAAGTTCTATGTAACTATGATATTATAAATTGGATTTTTATTTTATCTTTACTTAAAAAGCCATAGGTGTCAGACACAAAATTAAGTTTTTGGCAGAATATGGGAAGTTTGATTCTGAGTGGTTCAGCAGAGTTGTGTGGTGTGAGGAATCACAATGAAACATGAGTTGCATGGTGATGTTCCAGTGCAGTGTCTTCGAAAATCTGCTGAGAAATATAATAATAAATCTCTACCAGAGTGAAGCATAGAGGAAGAGGTGTTATTGTGTGGGGTGCCTTGCTAGCTGCTGGTATTGGTGAGCTACTTCATTGTGAAAAGTCATTTAATGCTTTGGAGTACAGGAAAATATTGCAGAATAGTTTGCTTCCCACTATTGAAAAGTTGCTATCTAAAGAGGAATGACCAGATGTTATTTTTCAACTAGACAAATTACAAAGACAACCAAGAAATGGCATGAGAACAAATCCATCAGGCTCATGTTTTGACCTGTCAGAGTCTAGATTTGAACCCTATAGTGAATATTTGGTCTCACATTAAACTCAAACTAACTGGAAGACATATTTCAACTGCTACGCACCGTACCGCTATTGGACTACTTAAGCTTTGTCCTCATCTTCATGGTTGTTGTCTACCTGCAATATACTTACCTTGAATAAACGGTTGTTATTGTTTCTCACTACTTTTGCGAGTCTTTGTATCCTGACACTCTTATTCTTACCACAGGGTGCATTTATTTAATCAAAAATACAGTATAACAGTAATATTGTGAAATATTATTATGATTAAAAAAAAACATTCCTATTTTAACAATGTAATTTATTTCTGTGATGCAAAGCTGAATTTTCAGAATCATTGCTCCAGTCTTCAGTGTCACGTGATCCTTCAGAAATCAGAACACATTCAGTCTGTGGATTTGCTGCTGAAAAAACATTTCTTGTTGTAAAATATGCACCAAAAAATTTGTTTTGCTACTTAATATTGATGTTAATGAGAACAGAATTTATTTGAAATATAAATCGTTTGCAATATTATAAATGTCTTTACTGTGACTTTTGATCAATTTAATGCATCATTGCTAAATAAAATGTTTTTTTTTAAAGATTTAAAAATAAGTTAATAAAATGTCATAACAGTCAACTCAATTTACATATAATTTTTGCACAAAAAAAATTTCACATTGGAAAGGAAAATGCAAAGGGGCTAGGAAACACATTTAGCAAGAATTCTTCTCCTCTACTCCCCTCTTTATCATTATGTTATGGACATTGAACAAGGTAACCCCTTTTAACCTCGCCAGTAGATATTCACATATCTTTAACCAGCGCTGCTGTTCCGATTCACTCTTCTTGTGGCATTTACACAGTTGCTCCCTAAGGAAAATGTAAAGGAGCCCGTTTTTAATATTATTTGCTCTCAAGTAAGTCAAGTCTCCGCAGACACTTGACTCTGGCATTTCACTTTGCTGCATCTAATGTAAATGTCCTTCAAATGACAGTAGAGCCTGGTGGCATTTCCTAGCACACAAACGAACAGAGCTGAGAAATGTCATCTTTTATTTTTGGCCTTTTATTCGCAAGAAATGCCACCCTCGGATGTCTCTTATGAGGATTTTGATGCTAAACAACCCACCTCTGAAATTAGGTCCAAATGTTTACTGTTTCTGTTTGATATTTTTTGAGCAAACACACTCACGCAGGCTTAAACACACAGAATTAACATTTATATCTTGGTTTAGGGGTAAAAATGCATGCATTTGAGTTGATTGGAGAAATAGTTCACCCAAAAATTTGAATTCTCATCATGTTGTTCCAAATCCATATTACTGTTGTTTGTTGACACTAATGGAGAAATATACAGTGTGTGTATATATACGTGTATATATATATATATATATATATATATATATACGTGTATATATATATATTAAGCCTGGGCAAGGCTAGCCTTACCATGGCTACGGACTTGGGAATAGCGAGGAATTTTCTCACTCAAACCACTGCCGCCTGCTGCTTCTGATTACTTTTAGTGGGAAAAGCTGCCCATAACTGCTGGTCTAGGATCAGTTTTCTCCGTAATGATAGCATTTTGGTGAAACATATTTGGCAAACAATCCAGTGTGTATCTGTGTTTGTGCTGGAGAACCTCAAAGGTTTCTATTTACAACATGGTTTGCAGCGTTGAGCTATATAGCCAATCACAAACATATCTGATTTCTTGAATGCAATGGCCAATCAGAGGTGTTTAAGCACTGAACAAAAACTTCAGAGTTTTGAGCGGTGAGTGGATTCTGAGTTTTGCACGATCGCAAATTCTCGTATTATAACAAACAATTATGTAAATAAGTGTCAGGGTTCTGTCACCTCGGTTTAGTGTTTATTGGGTTTGTGACAGAGCCCTGACACTCCCGTCTTTGTGTGTGGGTCTTGTTGTGTTTCTGTCTTGTGCTGTGTCACGCAGTGTTTATCACTGGCTGCGCATGTTCATGTTATCTTGTTCTGTGTGAACACGCGGCTTATGAGTGTCCCTCATTAGCTACATGTTCGTGTCTTTTCATGGCTAGCGATTGGTTATTGATGGTCATGTGCTTGTTTGTGATTTCATGTTTGATTATGCTTTTGTCTATTGTCTGACCCCACCCATGTTGTTATCTAATTATTGGTTCAGTTTCCCCACCTGTCCTCCCTCGTTACTTGCCTTGTTTGCTGTCCTATTTTCCAGCAAACACATTTACGTTGTGGCAACGTCTGTGGCACGTTAGGCAACGTCGCTGTCTACGTGCTCGCAACATTGTAACAACGTAGAATTGTAAGACGCGACAGGGCTGTAGCAACGTTGTTGCGCGACATTCAGCAACTGAGAGACGACGTTCTGACAATACAATTTTTTAATATGCTAGATATAGATAGCCCCCATTTAGTATGTTATGTTTTGTGGTAAATTTTTAATTACCGGTAGTCATATGTTAGATAATTATATACTTTTTAAATATTGTTTATCCTTATTATTATGTATGGGCCTAACAGTAAATTAATTATAATCAACACCTGCAAGTGTACACTTTGAAGAGTAAAAATGACATAGAAGGTTAGCTAATTCAACTTTATTAAGCATATGGTAATCAAGTTGCACTTCCAAAAGTCATACATTTGTGAGAAAAAAAAACATAATATAGCGACTGACTAACGTTAACTAGCATGAGCAGACATGAGAAAATCTAGCAAAGAAACGAATGAGACGACAAATCAAAGGAAAAATAAACAGGTGTGCGGTCGTTTCCAAAAAAAGGAAAAAACATTAACGTGCAACACGTACGCGCTGCCTGTTCAAGGAGTGCTGAAATCAATTACTCATCATTAGAGTCATATCACTCAAGAGTCATATTACTCATATCACCTCGAGATTGTTCACGTAGTATAATTGCGTAGAGCTTTTGGTTGAACGTCTCATGCATCACACACATGGCCAGCGTCGGCCAATAGTGAGCCTACGTGTGACGTACAACACAGGCGCGCTACGCAATTATACTACGTGAACAATCTCGACGCCAAGAGAGAAGGAAATTAATACTTGAATAAAGTAGTTATTTTTGATTGTCTTTTGCGCACAAAAAGTATTCTCGTCGCTTGATAAACTTAAGATTGAGCTACTGTAGTCACTTGGACTATTTTAACGATTTTTTTAATAACTTTTCGGGGCCGGCAAGTTTCAATCCCTTAGAAGCCTATGGAGGAGTGATCCAGCTGTCAGATTTAATCAAAAATATCCTAATTTGTGTTCCGAAGATGAACGAAAGTCTTACGGGGTTGGAACAACATGAGGGTGAGTAATTACTGACAGAATTTTCATTTTGGGGTGAACTATCCCTTTAACTCAATTTTTTTATTTCAAAGAACTCAATATTTTAAGGCAACCAGGTAATTTAGTTTTTTTAAGTTAAACCAATAATATTTTTTTACAGTGTACCAAAACACTTCAAAAATGTCACAAATCAAGCAATTCTTCCAGAACACTAGCAAAGGTTTCACCCAACAAACACACTTTGTCAATCATAAAACAAAGACCTAAAAAGCACTAACAGGAGGCAGCATTAAAGGGGTGGTTGATTATGATTTCACTGTTCTAACTTTAGTTAGTGTGTAATGTTGATGTTTGAGCATAAACAACATCTGCAAAGTTACAGCACTCAAAGTTCAAAGCAAAGGGAGATATTTTCTTTTAAAGGAATTAATTTTTTAAGGACTACAACAAACGGCTGGTAGGGACTACAACATTCCTCCCGGTTTAGTGACATCACCAACCCTAGAATTTACATAAACCCCACCCCGGGAACACGATTTATAGATTATCAAGACGGAATATGCTAATCAATGACTAGAGGATAACTTCACATAAGCTACATAAATTCATCAACTAACCATACAGAAAGGTTCTGTTGCTTCTACGTGTTGTCACTTCTTCTTGAGTCTCTCCATTTGTCTGACTCCGGTTTGCACATAAAAGTTTTTGAAATTTTCTCTGCATGTCGGTGTGAGGTAAAAGACACAATCTCTTGAAGCTCCGCCCTCTGTGCTGGGAGCAGCAGCTCATTTGCATTTAAAGGGACACGTTTTTGCTCACCCTCAAAAAGTGACACTTTTAACATGCTATTTTAAAATATCTGTGGGGTATTTTGAGCTAAAACTTCACATACACTCTCTGGGCACATCAAAGACTTATTTTACATCTTGTGAAAAGGGCATTTGCTTTGATGGTATTTCATTTTTTAGATTCCGATATATTTAAATAGTGCATTACTTACATTAGTGTTAGGGTTTGAACATAAATTGAATCGCTTTGAAGAGTATGTAAACTTGCAAATTAACCTAATTTAATTATCATTGTGTGTAGCTACTTTTTTTCTCTCCCTATTTTTCTTGCACCTGTCATTTCTTCACCAGCAGTTCTAATGTAATGAACAGCACTGTCTCAATTTTGTTGCAAAACAACCATTTCATTTTAACACATAATCTTAATTTATTTTAGGTAATTTCAAAGTATTACATTAGGACAATGTGTTGTAGTTGTTGTTGTTGTTGTTTTTTTTGTACCCAAATACCCAAAATGTAACAAAACTACTGTATATTTCACACAAATATATTTAAAAGAATTTTCTAAATTGCCTAAATGTCAAAATTAGTACATTAATAACTATATCATGCTTTAGAGAAAATTTTTTATTGCATTATTTTGACTTTTAATAAGTTTTAATAATTTTTGTTGTTGTCTGCCCTAGTTCCCTCCAAACATCGATGTGAATATCTGTCTGCTAAATTATTACTGTAACTTTACAATATATAATAATGATGAACTTTAGCATACATTATTTTGAACGATGATAATAATATGGGGTGCTACTGCTAAAATTAGTTTATTGCTTAATAAAGGTAACGAAGAAAAAATGTAGCCTAGCCTATTTAAAGATGAAACTAAGCTGCACTTGAAGCCCTGAACAAGTCAGTAATTTTGCTACATTTCGCTGCTTCGAGAGCCAATTTTGCGCGTGTGCCAAATCGTAGCGTTGCCAGTCAAGACTAACCGATTCATGATTTATTAGCGATTTATTATCGAATACAGAATTCGGAAATAATCATTTTAGTATATAAGGCAGGCAATAATATTTAATTATAAATAGGCCTGTTTAAAAAAAAAAAAAAAAGCAGCGGGAATTCTCCCGGTGCTCCCAATCTGGGCCTGTCTTTAGCCTTACCATGGAGTCGGTTCACCCTCCGCCTATTATTATAGATCAGCTTGAACATCCTGCAAAATATCTACTTTTGTGCCTAGCTGAAGAAAGAAATTCATACAAGTTTGGTACAACATTAGGATGAGTAAATGTCGAGAAACCGAAGGGTGAAAATATAGTATTACTATAAACATAAAGATTACTACAATGAAGACACACATTTTTGAAAAGTGTCAAATGCTTCAGAGACTGAATCTCATTGTACAGTCTGTGCACACTTCCCACCTCTGTGCCACCGTCTCCCTTGTGAATAAAGCAATCTGTGACTACACTATGCTCGAATTACACACTAAATAACACAAGATTTCCTCTGATATGATGTAATATGTCCTTGTTCTACTCAGTTTGGCTAATACTGTACATCTCTCTGTGTTTCCAAACCTTTTTCATAGCAATTATGTTAAAGCATGTAATTTTTCATCCTTTAAAGTCTTGCAAATTGCCAATCCCTCTTTTTTTAAACCAGTTTTCCATGTAACCCATCCAGTTTCCCAGTTTCCAGATCTTATCAATGGGAGTTTGAGATCAGTTCTATTTACAGTTCGGAATGGAGTGCACTTGTTCTCAAAGGAAATTCTGAAATGCAACCAGGGAATCCAATATTAATTTTGGTCAATCTGAGGCTGTGTCTAGACAGACACAACGTTTGCAGCAAAGGGGATTGTGGGTGTAGGATATTCTTACCAGAACTAGTTTACTGTCACTAATTGTGTTTGTTTTACTGGAAGGTACCACTCGGATGCCCAGAGATGGGGAGGTTCCAGGAGTGGACTATAATTTCATCAGTGTGGGGGATTTCCGCATCCTGGAAGAGAGTGGATTACTGCTGGAGAGCGGAACATATGATGGTATAAAACACACTCTCTACTGACATTCTTCATACAAACATCCCAAACCATGGACATGGATGATACCTCAGATCATGTGGCTTGTTGTAAAGATGCTAGTTGTTTTCCAAGTCTGTAGACGATATACTGTAAAGGGTGAAAAATTCACACCGAAAGCAGTTTTTTATTTACAAGAACCAAAGGCTAAAATCTAAGCTTAACCAAAACTTAATCGCTATTCTTATGCTGCAACATTTCTGGAAATACACATTTAGTGTTAACATTTGACACATTTGTGTTTTTACCTGACTGAAGTAAACATTGACACCAAAACCTCTAGGCATTCATTTTGTCCAAAAATAATTTCATGACGGTGCAGCCTCAAAAATGATGGCTTTAGCCTCCAAATCTTACAGGCAGAGTCAGTGAGCCAGTGAGACAGTTAGCACAGGTTTACACCATGCAAACATGCTTTGCAGAGCTTGAGGCAAACTGCTGAAAAAGTACACATAAGGAAGACAAAAGTCACAGTCTGTTCCCTGTAATGGCACTTTCCACAAATACTGTATGTGTATATATATTACAACAAAGCAACACATAGTCAATTAAAGGAGCTGTGTGTGTATGTATGTGCATATATAGTAAGATTTTTTAAATAATTAATACTTTTATTCAGCAAGGGTGCATTACATTGATCAAAAGTGACAGTATAAAGACATTTATATAAATGTATGTTTCAAATTTTCTATTCATCAAAGAATCCTGAAAAAAATTGCATCATTTTTTCAACATTAATAATAGTAAGTAATGTTTCTTGAGCACCAAATCAGCATATTAGAATGATTTCTTAAGAATCATGTGACACTGAGGACTGGAGTAATGATGCTGAAAATGTATCACAGGAATAAATTAAATTTTAAGAAAAAGTGTTCTTTTAAATTGTAATGTTTCATTATATTGCTGTTTTTACTATATTCAAATAAATGCCTGCCTTGGTGAGCACAAGAGGCATTTTTAAAGAACATTCAAAACCTTTTGAAAGGTAATTCAGAGGACTTTCTTTTTCCTTATTCTTTAAAGAATAAAAGTGTTGCGTGTTTGTCCCCCCCTCTGCAATCTAGTTGATTTGAATGTCTCTGTCCTGACAGACATTCTCTGTCGATAGTTGGACCAGGGACTCATGCCAGGCAAAGCCTGCTGGGACAGGGAGCCATGCCAATAAGAAATGTCCATATGTGCTCTGCTTTCGAAGAGGGAGACATTCTGATCCTATACACACGCATGCATGAAAACACACATACTCTAATCTCAGCAAACTGTTCCTCAAAGGAATAGTTCACCCTCAGTTACAATCAGGTTTTACAACATATTTACTTTAGAGCAAGAATGAAATGACATTTTACCTTTGATGCAGCTTTATATAGATTTACAACATCTAATGTCTCAATGTGGTCATGCTTGAACAGTAGCAAACAGTTTCTATGCCTTTTGGATTCCCTCATTCCAGTAGTGTGGATAAATTTACAACCCTCAAGGCAGCTTTTAATGTAATCCTGTCTAAGCAAACTTGGTTGAATTAAGAGTTGATCCTGATCAATAAAGATTTAGCGCTCCTTGTAAGCTCACAGAAAATCTCAATGGAGGTGATCTGTAAACATGAATAGGCTGTGGCACAATTCACTGTATTGCCTGTTGAGTCACATATCAACACCATTTTATTCCAATAAATAGATGTTCTCTGCTCACATGGAGTAGTTCTCATTGAAGGATCATCATATATATTCTAACAGTCTGAATATACAGGTTAAAAATGTTAGAAATTTAAGTATATTTTTAGGGCAGATAAGTTGTTTAGTGACAGTTATACATGGGGAAAGAAATCTGTCTGGACACATAAAAAAATGACATTAAAATGAAATATTTTAAACAGTTTCAATATGCAAATAATGCAAACAAAATTTTATCTTAAAATATTCTTCATTTTCTTTATTCAAAGTATGTTATCTTTTGATTTATGGGGTGAAATATGACATTTTTCTTAGCCATTTTTTTGGTGATATTTGCCCAAATAAATATTCATTTAACTATTGTTTTTTTTTTTTACGTTTTTTAAACGAATTTGCAGAAAATTTGTATACATTTCATGAAATGTATGCAGTATGGTTGCAACTTTGGTCCACTTATCTTGTGTAGAGCCTATAAACCTCTGTTATCTGTCCATATCTATCTATTTTGATATTATAGCTGCACTTTATGTGCACCAAAATATTTTTGACATCATTAAGAGAACGCTGGGACAACATTCAGCTCGTTCTCAGATTATATGGCTCTCTGCAGATTACTGGCGACA
Source organism: Meda fulgida (assembly GCA_030578275.1). Lineage (NCBI taxonomy): Eukaryota > Metazoa > Chordata > Actinopteri > Cypriniformes > Leuciscidae > Meda > Meda fulgida. The sequence continues at coordinate 29,848,801 of CM060621.1, read as the reverse complement.
GATGACGCTGTAAATCTGCTCAGATACTGAGAGAAGCACATACCTTTATGATTCTGTCATGGTTAGCTGAGTGTAAATGGGGTGATTAATCAGGGTTACACTTAGGGGTGGGCGATATGGCAATCACAGTTCTTTTCAGGCAGAATCATAATCAACAATCTTATCACGATTCTTTTTTATGTTGGATTTTAAGACTGTTTTGCAAAGCACTGAGCAATGCAGCCAAACTAACAATGACAGACCATAGACCAAAGTAGGGATTTATTTCACACAACCTTCTTTCACTTTATTTATTTCATTATTTGATCTGTAGCATTTAGCCTCTAGTGCTGTTGTAGTCAAGACCAAGACCAGTGTGTGTTGAGATCAAGACAATAGTGATGCGCGGGTCGGCTTTTCTGAAATTATTTGTCCCGCCTCAGCCCGCCCCGCACCACTGTCTCTATTTTTACAACCCGCCCCGCCCGCACCCGCGACCATTAAAAGACCATTTGATTTAGCAGCCTGACCTTTTTTTCTTTTAGTTACGTTAACTCCCGACTTCAATTTCTCCCGCTCCTCGTCTTCCATCTTCTCTTGTATTTCTCCGTTTTTGTTGTCTGGCTGGTGGTGGGAGCTGCTTGGCACACGCTTTCGTGACGTGTCACGTGACACCAAAGGTTTGGGAACATCACGCAAGTTACAGTGCTAGCCTTCGTATTGTAACCTTATCAAATAACCTAATTTCTGGCTGGAAATTGCCACAGCATACATGGATTTAATATATATATATATATATATATATGTTAATGACCCGCCCGCAAATAAAGTGACAATTTCTTTCTCCGCCCCAACCCGACCCGCGGAGTCCGCGGGTTATGAGACGATGATTTTTTCTGCCCGGCCCTACTACCATTAAAATGTTGGTGCTCAACAAACATTTCTCGTTATTATCAATGTTGAAAACAGTTTTTGTTGCTTGGTATTTTTGTGTAAAACCGTGATATATGCTACTGTTAAAAAAAGTTTGGGGTAAGCACAATAATAAAAAAAAAAAGAGGGTTGCTTGCCACTTAACAAAGATCAACTATTGTTGGTTGATTTAAATGTTGTTCAGGCAACCTTCCTGTTGATTTTCTTTATAAGTTGCCAACTGGACCGGAATTTATCCTGATTTTAAAATGTGTCTCTCAGTGAGACTATATTCTTGGTAACATGCTGTTTTCGCATGATGACGCACATAATGTATAACTAATGTTCTGGTAGCAGCACAAACACTTTCCCTACACTGTGACACTGGAAAGAAGGAGATCCATTTGTATAATGAAGGGAAGGAGTGAATATTCATCACTGCATATTCATGAGAGGTGAGCGAAGTTGTTAACAGTAGTTAATTGCTTGTGAAAAAGCCTATTCCCACATGGTTTCAGTTTCTATTTGCTAATTAAACTCTTTAGAATTTATAATCTAAAAAGAAGAGGATTAATCTTTCGTCTGATTACAAGGATTATATTTTACATTGGCAAAAGATGAAAATGTGACCTTAAAAAGCTGTTTTTCTTTTTCTTAAACAGACGCTAATGATTTCTAGGGGCAGCATATTTATTTTCAGGATGAAGGGAGCGAAGAAACAAAACAACAAATTTGGATAATTTAAATTAATCTGTGTATAATTGGTGAAGGATGAATGGTTGATTTGAAAAGATGCCTTTCCATTGAATGAATCTAATCATACTGAGAGTGATTTCTTTAGTCTTACATCAAGAGGGAATGATGAAGCACAACCCTTCAACCCACACGCACACACATATACACATACACATACATACACATACATTGACACGTACCATCAAATTAGTAATTAATTTAAATGCATTATGCTGCTCCGCTGATTGGCTGTATCATTGTTTCTGATGCATATTAATGAACTAAATTTTGCATGAGAAGATAGTGGGAAAAGTTTCATTACTGAATCCAGTGGTGAGTGTAATTACTTTCAAGGCGCCACTGAATGGAAAGTATAACATTTCACACTGCATATTAGATAGTCGACACCTAGATCTACATTTTTGAGAAGCCGGGAACTGAGGAAGAAAGGGGAGGTAGCGATGAAGAAGCAGATTTGCATGCAGCTCCTGTCCCATTGTTACCAAAATCGGCTGTTTCATCAAACTAAACTATTTGTGGCTTTATAAATCAAAGCTCATGTAGCAAAAATGTTACACAAACCCTCACAAGTATCTATTTTTATGACTTTTTTTTAAAGATTTTGTCATGAATCAAAATAAGTTCTTCAATTCTTCAGGTAACTTCTATGGCACACCCAAGCCTCCTGCGGAGCCCAACTTGGTTCAGCCTGACCTGGTTGACCAGGTTCTGTTTGAGGAGGATTATGGCTCCGAAGTCCAACGAAAGCGAACCACCTCTGTCAGTAAGATGGACCGCAAGGACAGTGTGGTCCCTGAGGAGGAAGAGGATGAGGAACGGCCACAGCTCCCAAATGGCATCCCAGGTCAGTGGATGAACTTTAATGTGTGTGTGTGTGTGTGTTTGTGTTAACCACAATCTGTATGACTGCAGGGATAAATTTCGGTCTATAAATTCGTCACCTATACTCATACAGACTGTGCAACATTTTTTTATGTCAAAACTTACAATATACATCTAAGGACTTCGACCTAGTGTTATTTTAGTCGTATTTATATACTATAATATTATTTATTCATATTTTGAATTAGCTTTTGTTTTTCTATGTTCAGTTTTTATTTTAATTGTAGTTTAGGATTTTGTAATTTTCCTATATGCTTTTACCTTTTCCATTTTTTAATATATTTCTATTTAGCTTTCATTTATTTTTATTTTAGTTTTAATCATTATAGTGCTTCAACTTAAACACTTATTTTTCATTTTCCGCTAATATTAATATTGTATTTTACTATCAGTTCTTTATTTAAAGTAGTCATACTGCAGGATTGGGACCCAAAATATGTGCAACTGTCAGAACTTCATTGGAAATTAAGATTCATCGCAAAGGCGATTGGCTATCGGGGAACCTTATAATCCTTTTGAGATCAGCGGTTGTGCTTTCAAGGCTCGAGGCCTGAAATGTATGCTCTATTTGTATACTGCAGTAATTCAGAGTTGCATTTGTTAAGCGAGTCACTGCTCCATAATGGCTTGCTTAATGCGTGAATGATTCATGTCCATGACCCTGGTGTGGATCTGCTTTAAACATAAATGAGCTGTTTAGATGTTTACAGGGCTTTAACTTTTAACCCTTGCTTTTGACTTTATACAGTGTAAGCCACAAGTGTCCCCAGGAGGAACCAAGCTTATACCCTCAGTATTTTTTCGCCTTAAATTATGTTCGTATACTATTCTTTTGTTGTGTATATCAGTTTGTATATAAAAAGTGTGGAATATAAAGGTGTATGAACTGATTTAAACTTTCAGGCCTTGAGTTTCACCTACATAACGTACCATGGAAATTCATTTATCAAATTACTATTGTATTTCAATCTAATACCAGGAACCTCTACAGTACCCTTGTTTATTCTTTCTGTAGATATGGTTGCCTTCTCTTAGCCTCATTGACACAGTTGTTGTTTCCTGCTATTAATTAAAAGCTGTTTCTGCTATTAATTAAAAGCATTTCTTCCTATGCTGTTCTGTAGTTTCATATTTAAAAGTATTTTTTCAATTTAGATGAGGGGCTGAGAGAGTGATGAAAATGGAATGTTGTTCAATATATATTATATCAATATATATCCAATTTTTTATAAAGAGCTGTGCGATAATAGTTTACATTTTGTGAAGATATAAACAATCACAAAGCTGATTGTTTGCTATATATTGCTATATAGTATATATTGCTTTACATGAGTATACTGTATGTATGTGGATTAAGTAGCATGTACAATATCTATAACTTTCATTATATTAATATAGTTTAATTTCTTTGATATAACAATCAGGCAGTTTGACGTTTGCTATATATTATTAGCAAGAGGTTTACGTTTATATATATGTGTGTGTGTGTGTGTGTGTGTGTATGCAAATATGATACAAAAATGAATACTTACTTCTTTTTATGTATAATTCATTTGTGTTAATAGTAATTTAATTATATAATTAAATTGTGGCTATAATTTTTTCTGTTATGTACCTGAAACAGGAAAAGGTCTTGCTTACTCACTATCCTACTTTGACATGCAAAATATCAACCGCCTTAGTTTTGCATTATACTTTTTTATCTTCTTTCCTTCTGTAGAGAGGACAGAGGAGTGGAGGAAAGCTGTGCCCAGCTACACTCAGTCCAGTGGTGGAGGCAGTGCAGGAGGCAGTGGGACACTGGAGCTCCGCACCTGGAGCTCTTTACCCAGAGACGACAGCCTGGAGCCCCTGCCCTACAACTGGGAAATGGCCTACACAGAGACGGGCATGGTCTACTTCATAGAGTGAGTGTGTGGCCATAAGAGGAGAGATTTACCCTTTATGACTTTATTAACTGCATGAGGTCTGTTGCTGTCACCTTCTGGTTTACTGCGTTCATAAATAATATGACAGAGTAATTTTCAGTAATAATTTTGAATTATAAAAATAATACATTTTATGTTATTGAACAATCTATTTATATATTCTGTAAATAATACATAATATTAATAATATCCATTATAGCCTTTTAGATACTTTGAAGGAAATGTCTGTCTACCCTTGAACCGAATGTATACCTTGAAGTGTTGATGATTTTTTTTATTGTTGCCACATTGCTTAATGTTGCTGATTTGACACACTGTATATCACGGGATATTGTTTTCTGTGTTTATTATTGTTTTCATGCCACTTAATGTCAAATGGGATTTGATGCACTATACACAATACCACAGGATATTATTTTGTTTGTTTTTGTGTTTCGTTTTGCATTTATAATGCCACTGTAGTATTACTGCAGTGTTTTCTTTTTTTTTTATTGCCGGAGGCTCTTAAAGGGGTATTTTGATGCAGTGGTAGTATGCAAACACATTATATGTAAATTGTATATTTATACAAAGGTTTTATTTACTGTTTTTAAATTTGCTGCCTAATATTACCTTTTTTAGACAGCGATATTTGTTAGCAGGCCGCGCATGTTCCCCTCCATAGCACTGCTGTCAAGATTCTTTTCAGGTCGAATCTCAAACTTCATCAACATAGTATTCCAATTTCTATTTGCACAAACAGCATACTTTATCACTTTCTCTCCCCGTCTTGGTGATATCTGATGTTTTTCTCACTTTTTCCTCAAAGTAGTGTTGCTTATAAAAGTCAAGAGCAGAGCTGTCAGAACAGAATAAATATAGCTCGCGGTGTGGCCTAGATGCTCTTTAAAGAACAGAGTCAAAGTTTTGTTTCTGTGTGTGCGTTTGGGGTCGCAATCATAAATATTTTAGTGCTTCCAAACATTTTCCAGTTCAGTTTATAAGACTCATAACTACAGTCCATTAAACATCTCACACTCTTCGACCTGCCAAGACTTTGTAATGCGACTTTCTTTGACGCATCACATTAGCCCAAATCAGCAGTTCTCAAACTGTTAAGTTAATGCAATGGGAAAAATAGACCTAAATAATACAATTATAAAAAGCACTAACATTGATATAATCGACTAATTGATCTATTCATAACAATGAATTAACTAATTGTGGTAGCATACATTTTAAAATAAAGTATTTCTGCGGTTTCGATTTAATAACGTAACTCATTTGCATCAGTGAACATTCGATGCTAGCGATTAGTCAGTTCATGAAGGTTCATTAGCTGAAAGTAGCAGCCTAGTTTATTTGAATGAAATAAGAACAAAACAGTCTAGCAAAATGATGGTGAGTTGGGGTGTTAGGTAGTCTGGAATTTTAGTTATATATATACAGGTATTTTATCTAATTTAATTTTTTTGTTTCATAGCCACAACACAAAGTCGACTACGTGGTTGGACCCTCGGCTGGTCAAAAAAGCCAAGCCCCCTGAAAAGTGTGAGGATGGAGGTGAATCATTGCATCTACACATTTATACATGAAGCTCCTGTATGACAGATACCTGCATATGTAAATTGAAATTCAATTGCATGCTATCAGATGTGTGCAGCCTTCCACATTCACATGCCGGCACACATAGCAGAGGGCATGATTGCATAACCTCATCTGAATGCATTCACTTCCTCTCGTCTTTTCACATACACACATAAGCACACATGATGTCTAACAAAATGTAGCCGCTCTTTTAAGCGAGTTTTATAGTCCTGTGCTATATGCTCACTGGTGCACAATACTTTTTTTGAGTATGTGTGAAGCTCTCTGTAGCGTGAACAGCTTTCTTTTTTTCTCCTCATTAGTTCATTTGGGCATAATGTACGTACAGCAGAGGGGATACACACACACACACACACACACACACACACACATACACACACACACACACACACACACAAAGAGTGGCTGTTTATTTAACTATTTCCTTTCAAAACATGCAATCTTTTGAAATCTCATTTATATATATGTATATATATATATATATATATATATAAATATTAAATCGTCAAGAGGTATTGTGCTTTGAGTATTAGATCTGATTTATTTAGATTTTATTGTTGTTTACAAGAGCTCATGTCACATTATTAAGCACTATAGGTTGTTTTGCTTGTATAGGGTAGCAATATAAAATATGTTTTTTTATGAAAAATGTTAAATACATCTATCTTAAATACCCTAGAGATATTCTCCATTATTAAATAAATATGTTAGGAACACAGATGATATATTTGAAACAAAATTCAGTTAGAAAAATATTCTATTTGGAAAAAGTTATCTAATAAAATAGTGATATATTGCATTAAAGGTTATAGTAATATAATGCTGCGGAAATGTTGTAAACATAATAAATATAATTTACTAATTTGATTATAATTTCAATACTTTGCTCTCTAAATGTTGCAAACTGGTAATTTATTTTTTTAGTCATTTTTATTTATTTAATTATCCCCCCTCTCCCCTCAAAAGTCAATATATAATGTTAGTTAACGTAACATTTTTGCACCAAACAAAAACAGTCATAATTTAGCTTACGACCATTTCACACCCTCAGTAATAGCCTTATACCAACCAGGCTACTTTTAGGTAAACACCGTAGCTTTGTTATGATTGGCTAAACTCATAAGGTCAGAGTATTTTTTCACTCAAAAGGATCAAGGAAATTTGATTCTTCATGATATGACCCCTTTAAAATGCTGCATGCGGTTGTTAATGATGTAGCTGCAGCCAGAAGCGTGCGTTTGTGTGGATTTGCATATAAACACAATGCTCTCATTCCTTCATCCTCAGAACTTCCGTACGGATGGGAGGAGATTGATGACCCGCAGTACGGCACATACTACGTTGAGTAAGTGTTATGAAATGATTGCATTTTTTTTAATGCTTATTAAAGTATATGTTAGTGATGTACTTACAAAGTTTCTCTTGCCTTCCTCAGTCACGTAAACCAGAGAACCCAGTTCGAAAATCCGGTTCTAGAGGCCAAGAGGAAACTCGGTTTGGACACTGCAGTCGCAACCCAGACCCAACAGAGGGCAGCACCTCCTCCAGGTACAAGCGCACACTTCCCCATCTGTGGATTTGAACTGAGTTTATGAGTGTAAAGGAAACAGCAAAGACACTCAGCATGTTAGAATTTCCCGACAGCAGCCCGGAGACAAACACACGGGCTGCTCGCTGTGTGAATGATTGTGTATGTGAAAGAAAGAGGACAGAAAGATACGATTAAAGAACAGTGAGTCATCTGCCATTCTCAATATGATGAATTAAAGATTCTTCCATTACACTGGATGCATTATAGATGTGTTTGAGCATGTGCGCACAAAAAACCTGAGGAAGAGAGAGTGCTGTTTTAGGGTGAATGGATGGAGATATAAATGTTATAGAGATTGCTTTGCAGCACATCACAGGCTGCATTAACATAAAAGAGATCATTAGCATCCATCACGCATTCATATTGCCTCTCTTTGATCAGTCCCTCTCTAAAACATGGCTTTACTTCTTCATATTCATTCTGAATTTCTGGAAACAGTGACTACTGTCCATTCGGGCCAGTAAATCCATATCTACTGAAGTGAACTGTGGTTATCGAAGCAGAGATGACAGTAACAGCAGGGAAAAGGATGACACATGAGTCTGAGGGCTTTGATTGGATGGAGCCTAGTGTAAAAAGACCCTCTATTCAGTCATTATGGGTTGAGGGAAGGACAAGGGGAAAAAGCACATTTTCATTCACTTTACTGAAAGGGTCAGTTACCATGGCAGTGGTGAGACAAGTTGTATTGCATTAGATAACAAAACCGCAAATCAAGTGCCATCTACAAACACATGCTTTCTCAGAAATATGTTCACCAACATGATTTTAGTGGATGTATAAACTCAGTTGCCCCTCACATCCAAAAAGTGTTTTATCGATTTTGAACATTATATTTATTGTTTTACTGTTTAAAACCTTTTGCAAACGTTGTGAGGTTCCTACATTTTTTTACAGTTACTAAATATTACCGTAATATTTATTAGATTACAGTACCATTCAAAAGTTTAATGGTTCAACAATTAATAGATTTATTTAGCAAGGATACATTAAATTGATCAAAAATGACAGTGCAGACATTTATGATTTTAGAAAATATTTCCAGTTCAAATAAATGCTGTTTCTATTCATCAAAGAATCCTTAAAAATATGGTTTCCACACAAAATATTAAGCAGCAAAACTGTTTTTAACATTGATAATAATAAGAAATGTTTCTTGAGCATCAAATCATCATATTATAATGATTTCTGAAGGATCATGTGACACTGAAGACTGGAGTAATGATGCTGAAAATAGAAAACAGTTATTTTAAATTGTAATAATATTTCACAATATTAATGTTTTACTGTTTTAATGCAGCCTTGGTGAGCAAAAGAGACTTCTTTCATTAACACACTTACTGACCCCAAACATTTGAGTGGTAGTATTAATAAAATAAATAATCATTATTTGAAATTTATATTTATTTTATATAACCTAATTAATTATTATACCAATATTTAGAATGTTAAAAACAAAAATTTGTCACACACACGCACACACACACACTTGGCAAACTTTTAGTTTTATATTTTCAGTTTTAATTTTAATTTTAGTTAAAATTGTGTTTTTAACTAAACTCGGTGTTTCTGTCATTTTTGTAGCTTATCAGATGTGTACATTAAAAAGATCTGTTTGAAAAAATCTTCACAAAAACCTAGAGAAACATACAGGTTTGGAACAACATAAGGCTGAATAAATAATGAAAGAATTTTCAGTTCTGTGTGAACTATTTATTTTATCTACACACACACTTGGCAAACTGTTTCCATCTTTCCTGAAAGGAAGTACAAAAAGTGTGAGTAAGAGCACAAAACAGTACAACACAAACAGTTGCCCCTATAACTTTCACTTACAGCAGTGGAACATTATGTGGAAAACTCCACACCCTAGTGATGAAAGTTTCTGAAGGTTATCCAATACTGACGATGTAAGTATTGTCACTCCCTCAGTCCTTCTGGGAACCCAAAGGATGGCAGTATATTAGAAGAGAATGTGAGGTCGAGTCGCTAATGATAAATGTTCCTGTCCACGCTGTCAAAGAGAGAGTTGTTAATGGTTATGTTTACTACGCCAGATGTTTGGAATGATCTGCTGTTTTAATTACATGTCAGTCATACATAGGACATTCCTGCTCAAATAAATTATGGTTTCATGGAATGTCTATCTATCTATCTATCTATCTATCTATCTATCTATCTATCTATCTATCTATCTATCTATCTATCTATCTATCTGTCTGTCTGTCTGTCTGTCTGCCTGCCTGCCTGCCTGCCTGTCTGTCTGTCTGTCTGCCTGCCTGTCTGCCTGCCTGTCTGCCTGCCTGCCTGCCTGTCTGTCTGTCTGTCTGTCTGTCTGCCTGCCTGTCTGTCTGTCTGTCTGTCTGTCTGCCTGCCTGTCTGCCTGCCTGTCTGTCTGTCTGTCTGCCTGCCTGTCTGTCTGTCTGCCTGCCTGTCTGTCTGTCTGTCTGTCTGTCTGTCTGTCTGCCTGCCTGTCTGCCTGTCTGTCTGTCTGCCTGTCTGCCTGCCTGTCTGTCTGTCTGTCTGTCTGCCTGCCTGTCTGTCTGCCTGTTTGTTTGTCTGTCTGCCTGCCTGTCTGTCTGTCTGTCTGTCTGCATGCCTTCCTGTCTGTCTGTCTGCCTGTCTGCCTGCCTGTCTGTCTGCCTGTCTGTCTGTCTGCCTGTCTGCCTGCCTGTCTGTCTGTCTGTCTGTCTGTCTGCCTGCCTGTCTGTCTGCCTGTTTGTTTGTCTGTCTGCCTGCCTGTCTGTCTGTCTGTCTGTCTGCCTGTCTGCCTGTCTGTCTGTCTGCCTGTTTGTTTGTCTGTCTGTCTGTCTGCCTGTCTGTCTGTCTGTCTGTCTGCCTGCCTACCTGTTTGTCTGTCTGCCTGTCTGTCTGTCTGCCTGCCTGTTTGTCTGTCTGCCTGTCTGTCTGTCTGCCTGCCTGTTTGTCTGTCTGCCTGTCTGTCTGTCTGCCTGCCTGTCTGTCTGTCTGTCTGTCTGCCTGCCTACCTGTTTGTCTGTCTAGAAATTTCACAAAGTTTTTTGCAAATTATCTGGTGGCACTTAAACTTTGATGCACATGAAGCAGTACCATGGAAAGACAAATGAATCATCTCAACCATTTCCTAAATTTTTTGAGGAATCCACCTATTTTTAAGAAACCAGTAGATAGAAACCAAGATGCACATAAAATGTAAAAATGAGCTTAAAAGCGTATGCGTTTAATTGAGGCAGATAAGTTATATAAGGTGTTATAAGGCAGATGAGCAATATGTATATATGATAAGAAGACAACAAATTCCTCGATACACAACAGAGAACCCACATGACTTTGCCTCAAGAGTGAATGTTATTGGATAACTGGACTAACCAGTAGGGATATTTCATTGCACAGCATCTCAAATGTTGGTTTGACCATTTTGAAATGTCTAAGCCAAAGTCTGTCATCAAAATGATTTGGTTTAAATTCTTCCCAGAAGCGTCTCACATGATTGCATCCCTCAAATACCATAGAACCATTTTCCCAGGAAGTAATGATTTTGTTATTTTGAACACGCGGATGATTTTTTTAGTACGAATTTTTGTTTTTGAACTTATATTCGCAACTTGGATGGAAACATTGCTAGAGACTGCATTCATAAATCTCAATTTGAAGTTTATCAAACAGGCTGTCTTGTACCCAATTACATTTTTAGTAAGGTAACATTTTTAACCCTGTTACCGATTTTTAGTCTTTAATTTTCTAAAACATAATCTACAATTTATTTACAGCAAAAGTGCAAACTTCATATAAAATTAATAGAAAATAAAACCATTTCATTTGACCTCCTGAGTTTAATGGTCAATTAGGCTCCTCTTTTCTATTTGTTCTAAAAGATAAATAAAAGTCTCCTTTATGTTTCAGGTCTATTTTGTACCATATAAGTGGAAAGTATCCCATAATGTGCTTTGGTTACTGATATTAGGAAAATAATAGAAAAAAGTAAATACGTGCATTTGTTTGTGGACTTCACACATTATTTTTGGATCTGTCATACATTTTGAAAACATGTTTAACAGCATCGCATGTGGTTTACTGTATTTGTTGCTTGTATAGATCAAACACATCTGATATATAAATGTCTAGTTGTTTACAGTTTCGTCTTTGTGCATATTTAATGTGAAGTCATCACAGATGTTCTGTGTCTCTGCAGGTGGAGCGGCGGGTACGCCTGGATTCACGCGGGACCCCACCCAGCTGAAGGGGGAGCTGTACCACACGGCTCTCAGGAAGAGCCAGCAGGGGTTTGGTTTCACCATCATTGGTGGAGACCGACCTGATGAGTTCCTGCAGGTGAAGAACGTTCTCTCTGATGGCCCCGCCGCACAGGACAACAAGATGGCCTCTGGTGAGTGATGCCTAGTTTGGTATAAGGTGTTTAGAGAAACATCCACAATTGACATTATGGATTATTAGAAAGTTAACCTACGTGTGACTTAATTATAATTGTTAAACTGGGATAGAAGTATGTTAACAATAAAGAGCTACACCGTTTACCTTCACTGTAGGTAAACTTACTCGCCTTCATATTGCTCCAAAACCATATGATATTTTTTTTCTGTGAGATAAAAAGTTTGATATTTTGAAGAATCTTTTTTCTATAACAGTCTTGTTTTAGTATTATTTATATGCTATCTTATTTTTATGAATATTTTGAATTAGCTTTTAGTTTTATATTTTCAGTTTTAATTTTAATTTTAGTTTAACTTTTTGTAATTTTGTCATATGCTTTTGTAAGTTTAATAGTTTTATTTTTTCTATATTTCTATAGGTGGCTATAGTTTATTTATTTCTAATTAGCGATTTTAGTGCTTCAACTTAAACTTATTTCAGTTAGTTGCTAGTTCAACTTTTCTAACTTTTGTTTAGTTACATTTTTTCATCTAATATTTATATATTTCAATTAAAAATATATACATTTTTAAATGCAGTTTTAGTTAAAGACAAACACCCAGTTACATATAGCAAAAGTTCATTGTGATTACAGTTAAAAGGTCCCAAAAACCTTTAAAAAGGTATTTTGACTCCACACGATAACCAAAAAAGTCTGAAATGTACGTCCTTATTCACTGATAATATTCCATTCCAGTGAGCTGAACCAATTTAAAGGATAATTCATTCACTGACCCCATTCCAAAAAACTTGGAATATGTCATACCAGTCTCACAGACTGCTTGGTGTTTCTGTCATTTTTGTAGCTCATCAGATGTGTACATAAAAAAGATGTTTGAAAAAATCTTCACAAAAACATAGAGAAATATACAGGTTTGGAACAACATAAGGCTGAATAAATAATGAAAGAATGTTCAATTCTGTGTGAACTATTTCTTTTATCTATTATCTTTCAAAAGCACAAATGGATTAGAAAAGGTGTTCATCCACTTTGTAATGATTCTTTTCTTCAGTTCTTTCTTTAATCATTCCAATGCTGTCAAATTTCCTCTCTTCTAATGCAAGGTGATGTTATTGTGGAAATCAACGGCACACTTGTCTTGGGCAAGACGCATGCTGACGTGGTCCACATGTTCCAGTGCATCCCAATTAACCAGTACGTGGACATGGTCCTCTGTCACGGATACTTGCTCCCCCCTGACGTGAACGCGGACAGCGAGGACCTTCCTCCTCCTCCTCCCCCTCCGACAGGAGAGATCGTAACCGCTGTACCCCTCATCAACGGCCAGCCGCTGCTGGTCAAAGGTGACGCCCTCCACGGTTCCTCCCAAGAGCTTCACTATGTGACCACAGATGCCAACGGGCGGCCGGTGGTCGCTGCGCTTCCAGGAGGCATCAGTGTCAACGATAGGCCAGAGACGGGGATGCTGCAGCCGGAGCTGGTGAGCGTTCCAATCGTGAAGGGGCCTGGAGGATTTGGCTTTGCCATTGCAGACTGTCCGTTGGGGCAGAAGGTGAAAATGATCCTGGATGAGCAGTGGTGCCGAGGACTGCTGAAAGGAGACGTGATAAAGGAGATTAACAGGCAAAATGTGCAAACGCTGAGCCATGCGCAGGTGGTGGATATACTGAAGGACCTCCCTGTGGGGAGCGAGGTGAATCTGTTGGTGTTGAGAGGAGGTAAGAGAGCAGGAGGGTGTCTGGAACATCCCACTGATCTGTTTAGACCATAAACATGGACTACACAAACAGAAGAAGCCGAAAGTTTACACTGATGGTGGCTCTTGCGGCGATACTGAAAATGCAATGCACATTTCTTTTGCATTATGATGTACATTCTAACACAAAACACAGCATAATGTAAAATGCAGCTAGAATCCTTTGCATAATGTTCCTGTAGCGTAAACAGTAAAGCATCGCTCTAGCAACACTAGGTTTGAGGCCCAGGGAACTCATGTTTATTTGTGTAGCACTTTTCACAATATAGATCGTTTCAAACAGCTTTACAGAAAATTCAATTCACATTTATTCACATTCATTATTTTATGTACTGATTCGGACAGGACTACATCTCAGTGCCGTCTTCATTACAGAGGTGGCAGTGTGTGTTTTCTATATATGGGCGCTCATATGCTGTGCATCACAAATAAGTATATGTATTTTAATTTATTATTTGTTGATATAATTTAGTAAACTTTTTTTATAGCAGTGAATGTATAAATGAGCAGAGAAATCTAGACAAATATCTTACTTCTACCTGACACCGATATTAAAATGGGCAGTGTTCGCAGTTTTGTTTTCTGAAAAATACATCAGCATTATTATGGTTTTTAACAAATAAATATAAAAAATCTGCCAAAGGGATAAGAAAAATCAACTTGTTTTCTCTTTAAATGAAGTTGAATTGAATTCTAACCCCATTGTCAGATTTTTATAATATTTAATATAATATTTATACATCTCTCAGAAAACAACATGCATCCATAACATTCTGTATACTGGTGAGCAGCTGGTCTTTTCAGCAGGGAATTGCACAAAGGCTCTTTCCCCTTTTGTCTCTCTTTTTATCTCCTTTTTATCTATTTTTCAGCAGGTGAGAAATCATTTCCATTCTTTCCCCTCTTAATAATTTTACATTTTAGCCACACTCGTTCTCCTCTCCTCCACGCTCGCTGATTATACAGGCTGTGTTTCTGTCTCTCAGGAAGACATTATGTAAGAATGATGGACCTTTGCTTCTGACACCATTGGTAGGAGAGGCCCCTTTGCATTTTTGCACCCACTCTGTGGGGTTGGCTGGGAATTTGGGAAATGAGTCTAGATTACAGGGCAGGGGAATTTCAGGATGTGTCTGCAAAGAGTTCTGTGAGGATGTATTGTCTGCTGAACGAAACAGGGGGTAATGAGACAGTGCTTTAATCAGTTCCATTAACCCTCAAAGGCTGAGTGAGTTGCGTCATTCACGGTTTAGCCATTAAATTCAATGGAAATCACACCAATCAAGAGAAAGACAGAGAAAACAAAGGGAATGAATAAACGGCGTGGGTTCTGAATTGACAGATGGAAGTGTAGCTGCGTCTTTATTTTATGCATGACTTCTGTCATTTGCAATGTCTCTTTCCCTGGAGAATTCATGTACAGTATCCATCATAATTTTCTCTTACGTACATTTATTTTATCCATCTTTAATGGCTCCTAGATGATGCATGTGTCATGATTAACTCAGCTCGGAATTGGCTCAGGAAACGCCCCACTTTAAAGCACTTGAATGACGTTTCCTCTTTGAGTAGCTTTTTAGTTAGATGGATGGGAATTAATAATTTAGCACTGAAACAATGAATTCTCATGCCTTTTTCATGTTTGAGAGGCAACAACCATGAAGTGCTGTCATTATAATAAGGCTAGAAACTTTCTCAGTAATGAGTTCCTGTTTTTTTCATCTGTATGTTGATGAGTGCCTGTTCCCCCATTTTTTTCTCTTTCAGTACTACATGTCTCTCATTTGTCTTTTTTCTGTTTCTAGGTCATACATCACCAGTGAAGAGTTTACGACCTGTGAGTATGATAATAGATTTATTTAGAGGTGATAATGACCTTGTAGAACTGAGAAAATGGCAGAATATTTTGTTTTGTGTTTATGAAATTTCTTCAATTATCGCTGGTTCTATTAACATAGAACAACTTAGAAACGCCCTAGAAACCACCTAAAACACATAAGAAGCAGTTATCAAACACCCAGGACACTATAGAAACCATCTTGTAGTAAACATAAAAAAAAGAAAGAAAAAAAACACCTAACAACCACCAAAACCACAATAGAAATGACCTAGCAACCACCCAGAACACCTTAGAAATACCCTAGCAACCACCTAAAATACCTTAGAAACCATAAAAAGCAGTTATCAAACACCCAAGACACTATAGAAACCACCTTAACCACAAAAAAAAACACCTAACAACCACCCAAAAATTATAGACGTACCCTAGCAACCACACAGAACACCCTAGAAACCACCTACAAACATCTAGCGACCACAGGGAAAATCTTAGAACTCTCAGAACACCCTTAAATCCACCTAGCAACACTCTTACAACCCTCCAAAACCACCTAGTTATGCCCCAGCAACCGGAACATCTTAGTAACACATTGCAATCCTTGGCAACCAACTTAATATCATGGTGGTGAGTTTTGTGTGTGGACAACATCACTTACATTTTCTACAGTAAATGTAAAAATGTAGTTGCTAAAAATGCAATGCTTTAAAAATCCTGTAACTTGACCAAAAACAAAAACATTAATAGTATGGGTGTGTTAGGCTTCATTTTCCTATGGGTTTCGTGAAAGACACTGATTTTCAGTGTCACTCTTGACCAGACCATGAAGGCAAGAGCCAACGATTACTATGTTTCTGTAGTCTATCTTTCTGTATACACATGCTTGCATTCTCTCAAAAGACACACAGCAATCCGTTTTAAATGTTGCTTCACAAGTCACTATGTGAAGTGGTATTAAAACTCGTTTTATTCCCCTTGTATTCCAACAGAGACCGGGGATGAGTGCCAGTACTGAGACTCTGGACCGTTGCCATGACATCATGGTTCCCCAGGCTTTGACCTATCACTCAAACACACTGCCATGTTGCTCTCCAAAACAAGACGCTTCCCTACACTACAGCAAGCCCAAAACTTTGCCGGAGAGCATAGGTGAGTCTCTGCTGAGCTGAGACAGCAAGAAGGAAACTCTTTTATGTTACAGCACCATGATGTTGAAAACATTCTGGGAGGTGGGTCCCCAGCCATGATTGAAGTTGAGAAATATATATATATATATATATATATATATATATATATATATATATATATATATATCCTGTATATTACACTTCGTTTTTAAAGGTATTGTTCATCCAAAAATAAATTCTGTCATTATATACAAATCTTCATGTTGTTCACAAAAACAAAATAAAAATTAAATTTTGCAACGTGGTCACCCTGGTCTTTTTGATCATTTTCACAACATTTTCATGCCCCCCAGAATATTTTGTTGCATGAATATCTGAACATGCAATATATAAAAAGAAAGAACGGAGCCTCTGCTTCAAAAAAAAAAAAAACTGTTTTATTCTATCCTCATGCATTCTTTTTTATTAACACTTGAGAAAGCTGAGAAAATCACGTTTTTTTCAAAGACTACATCTGGATCAGATTCAGAACGATGATCAAAACATAGATGGAGTAGATCGAGTCCATCAACACCCCAAATGTTTGCACAGTCCTGTAGCTCATCCTGGGTCGACATTTTATTTGGCAACGTTAGGCAGTTTTGATTTATATGCTGTTTAACGTTGATGATTTTGTTATTTTACATATGCATACGCTTGTTTCTGCTTCTTTTTCGCCTGTGTTTTGACCCGGAGATTCAGTGCTCTTTCAGGGGGTGTCATAGCGCCCCCTACTGTATAACAGTGAAAACACAGACAGCCTGAATTTTTGACAATGGCAGGGAAAAAGTTAATATCAGCATTTGAGCTTCTAAAAGAAAAGATAAAGATTTACAATGACATATTTGGGAGAACTATCCTTTTAATTTTTTTTATCTGAATGCAGAGACACAGAAAAATCCCTATGCATGAATTTAATTGGTTTTACTTCCCGTGATGAATTGATGAATGTGGTTATTCCAATTTATTTATCATAACTCCATGTAAATCTGTCTATTGTTATGCAGCACCTCACTCTAAGGACTTGGACGTGTTCATTAAGCGAGATCAGGACACAGGCTTTGGCTTCCGTGTGCTTGGGGGAGAGGGCTCAGAACAACCAGTAAGTCCTTCATACTTCTGTAACCACATTACTAAATATTTGTATACATGGACTTTGTTTATGTGATTTATTAGCAGATCGACTTTGAGTCGATTTTAGCTCTAAAATGAGCTATCCATCTAATTTCATTAGGTCTACATCGGTGCCATCATACCCCAAGGGGCGGCGCAGAAGGAAGGCCGTCTCAGGGCCGGAGATGAGCTTGTTGGCATCGATGGCATCATTGTAAAGGGGAAATCTCACAAACAAGTTCTGGATCTGATGACTAACGCAGCACGTAACGGGCAAGTGCTTCTTTCAGTGCGCAGGAAGGTCATTTACAGAGGTGAGCACTGCTGACTGACAGGCCTTAGACATAAAAACCAGTGCTGGAGTGTAATTAACTGCCTGAACAGCTTTCATTAAAGGTCAGTCTGTGTAATCTTCTGCTCTATAGATGCCTCAGTGGATGCTGGGAGCGGGGCAATGACACTTGTGAATGGCTCACCTCGGCTTCCCCGTATCCAGGTGCCAAGTGTCAAGGACCAGGAGTCATTCGATATCACACTCCATCGTAAAGATAATGAGGGCTTTGGATTTGTCATTCTCACCTCAAAGAGCAAACCGCCACCTGGAGGTAACAGCAGATTCATTGACATTATTTACACAAAAACTTTTGTGTAATCAAGATTTTTTGTGTAATTTGGAATCAAGAACCGATTCTCATTCAGAACGGTTATATACTAATATTTTATGTAATCTTCAGTTTTTTACTACATAATACTGTGACACTGTTTCCTGCACCAGAATTTAACTGCTAATGAATATTACGGTTGCTTTTAATTAATTGTTTAAAAAGATGAATTTTGAAAAACTATTGTTAGAATACACATTCAGAAGTTTATTTTTTGCCATTTAAAAAAAAGTTTAAAAAACATTAAAATATTGTACCAGATTTTTTACATTCTATTTTATTATTTGATTTAGTTTTATTTTATTTTATATCAACAACTAGTAAAGTCAACTAATTTTAGATGTTGTATTATTATTTTTTTTTAATTTAAAAATTTAATTTAACCTTAATAGTGGTGGTTTAATGTCATGTTGACCATGTGCTGTTCTTTAAATGTTTAGCGTTTTGCATCTCAAAGTTGTTTCTTCAATTTCTACCTTTTCATCACCGCTACAGCCATACACATGTAAATGGAAGTCCATGGCAGTTATATCAAAACTTGTTGCTATTTTTTGACATCATCAAATATTTCATTAACATCATCAGCATTGCATTTGGCATGTTATGTTAAAAAATACAGTAGTTTAACTTTTAAAGAGTGCCTTGGGACCCATGCGCTCTGTTCCATTCCGCTCCATCCAGCAGTTTTTTAGTTTTGCACAAACTCAGAATGTTACATTTCCTACGATTAATTCATTATTACTATAAATAAAACACAAGCCATTCTAATTCTACTAAGTGATTTGCCTAAGTGTGTGTTGCAGTGATTCCTCATAAGATCGGTCGAATAATCGAGGGCAGCCCAACTGACCGCTGCGGGTTGTTGAACGTGGGCGACCGCATATCCGCTGTGAACAGTCAATCCATTGTGGAGCTCTCCCATAACAACATTGTTCAGCTTATCAAAGACGCGGGGAACTCAGTCACGCTCACCGTGGTTCCTGAGGACGGTGAGTGAGATAATGAAATGTCACATAAATACTGCCGCAGTACATATTCCTGCATTCTCAACCTGTGCCTCACGCTTTGATTTGTCACACTAGGGCAATGATGTAGCTTCAATTAAAATGCTAATATCCACAGCAGGATTTGATATTAATTATGCATGCATATTTAAATTGAACGTTTTAAAAAGGGCACTTAGACCAATTACTAGCTTATTTCAAATACAAAGCATGAAAATACACAGTTCATTTTTCTCTGTCATGTTTAATTGGTGTTGGCTCACAGGTATGAATATCATACAACAGAAACACATTAGTTGGCAGAGGCTTTTGGAGTTAAAACGTTCTTGATCTTATTTATTTATCATTAGTATGTCATAATACAGAGGTAAAAAAGGACTTTAACGCTTGAAGTTTAGCATTTCATATGACAATCAATCTGTTTTGATTGGCTGTTTAGAGTACAAAGGTCCGCCCTCAGGAGCAAGCTCGGCCAAACAAAGTCCAGCACCGCAGCACAAGATTTTCAAATCCACTCAGGATGAGAGGTGCAGTCCACTATTACATATTTAAACCGCTATAAATGTGCTTATTTCCTATTTGTTGTAAATTCATGTAAATTCTACAACCATATAGCCAATAAAATCACATATGGAGGATTTAAGCCACCCTGCCTTCTGATCTATAATACATGTTACTTATGTGCAGATATAATTTGGACATGGATGAGATCAGGGATGAGCTCATCTGGACGGAGTATAAAGCTCTTCCCATGAGTGAACAGGGAACGTTGTGTGTCGCCAACTCAAAACAGGTAAGAGTCACACTTATATCATAAACTGTACCTAAACTTAATCTAAAGTCATCACATCTAGTGTAATATATTATGCAAACTAAAAAATATCATGAAAAATAATTATATACTATATCTAAACTTAATCTAAAGTCATCACATCTAGTGTAATATATAATGCAAACTAAAAAATATTATGAAAAATAATTATATACTATTATATATATATATATAGTAGGGCTGCATGATAAATCGTTTTAGCATCAATATCACGATGTGCTCACATCACAGGATGTGCGATGTCAATATAGGGATCGTAGTCCAGCATCCCACTAGTTCAGAACGCAGATTAATTACAGTTTAAACATCATAGAGTGAAAGTTTATCATTTGCATGTGTTTTTAAAGTCCTATCAGTTTAAACATCAAGCGCAAGAAGGCTGGAACGCACACAGAGCCGCGCAGACAGCATGTGAACACCGAATTCTGTTCTCTTTCGGTTCTTTTTTTAGCTTGAACGGACACATGCACGCAAAATTAAGTTAAAATGCTGAGTGTTCTCAGTCGATTATGTGTTGTAAAAAAATGGAGAAAGAAAACGTATGCGTATCATTATATTGGATCCGTGCATTCATCTTAAAGTATACCCGCAGCTGTTTGTGTCACCAACGTTAATCAGACAACAAAAGAGAAAGAGAAAAATCACTTTTGTAGCTTTAACAAAGGTAAATTATATTAATGAATTAATTATATTGACTATATTTAATTTATACAGTGAAGACTGCAATGTTATTTTACATTTGATAATTCAATTTCTGTACCTGAATACTGTTAAGATTTACTAAAATAACATAAAGCACTGCTTATTTCATTATCTTTGTTCTATTGTATTTATTAGGGCCCAAGCACTGATGATGCGTGCGAGGACGCTCTTGGAATTGCTCTGTTTATTATTATTATCTATGCTTTTAATGTGTTTATTATTTTCTATGCACATGTGCTCTGCTACAAAATCACCCCAATCATCCTAGAACGATTGATTCTTAACAAATAGAGCCATTCAAATCATCTGGTGAAATTGTTGTCATATTACAATATATATTGTGAAAAAGCAAAATATTGCAATTTCATTTTTTTCTAATATCATGCATTCCTAATATATGTCATACTTTATACATATACTAGGTATTTAAGCCAAGACTAAAGTAATTTAATCCAGGTTTATACTTCATATATTTATGCCATCACTGGAATAAATTGCATTTTGTGTGTATTTTCTACCTAGGGCTGTATTGCGGTTGAGTTGGAGCGCGGTCCTCGTGGTTTTGGCTTTAGTCTGAGAGGGGGAACAGAGTATAACATGGGCCTCTACATCCTGCGGCTGGCTGAGGACGGCCCCGCTCTACAAGATGGCAGGATACACGTCAGTACAGAACACCACTCTTTAATAACTCACATATTGTGGATGGAATCGGCAGACTTTTTGCATCTTCTGCTGCAATTTTAGGGAAGCATCTTAAATGTAGTAAAAAGTTAAGGGAAGTTTTAAGGAAAGCTGAATACTACACCTTTTTTTGATCAAAATCAAAATATGTCAAACCGTTGTTTACAGATGTCTTGAGAAGTGCAGTGAAGTACAACCTTATAAGAAGGTAACGATGTGTTTCATGTGTTTGATGATCTTACGCCTGAATGTGTCTCTGCAGGTTGGAGATCAGGTAGTGGAGATCAATGGAGAACAGACACAAGGCATCAGTCACACTAGAGCCATTGAGCTGATTCAAGCTGGAGGAAACAAAGTGCTACTGTTACTGCGACCACAAGCCCTCTTATCAGAGAACAGTGAGTAATGACACAAACACAGGATACTGCTGCGGCTGATGTATAAGCATACTGTAAGAACATCAAGACCACACAAGTTACTTGCTAACTTCAATTTTCTCTTTCTTTCTTTCTTTCTTTCTTTCTTTCTTTCTTTCTTTCTTTCTTTCTTTCTTTCTTTCTTTCTTTCTTTCTTTCTTTTCTCTTCTGTGCAGGTTGTGTAAGCTCATCTGCGATGTGTTACTGCCCCCAGGAACATCATCATTAACAGCCTTTTTTTCCTCTAGGTCTTTTTGTTTTTGGTAATGGGACTTTCACTACACTTTCTATACTTCCTAATTGCTAAACTTTTTTTTTTGCTTTATTGTCCATGTTTATATTAATAAGACATTATATATATATAGAACTGCACGATTAATCGTTAAAATATTGCAATCTTGATTCAAACACCCACGCGATCTTATTCCTAAATGACAACAATTCACCTGTTTATTAAACCTTTGACAAAATCATACTGGCACTTCAAATAACGATTGTATCGATTACAACCCCAAATCAGAAAAAGTTGGGACATTTTGTAAAATGCAATAAAATCAAGAATCTGTTATTTGTTCATTCTTTTTAACCTTTTTTTAACTGACAAAAGCACAAAGAAACTTTTTCCAATGTTTTCACTGACCAACATAATTGTATTTTGTAAATATGATTTTTTATTTTTTTATTTTGATGGCTGCAACACACCCCAAAAAAGTTGGGACAGAGACATGTTTACCACTCTGTCACATCACCTTTCCTTTTAATTACACTTTTTAATCATTTGGGAGTTGAGGATACTAATTGTTGGAGTTTTGCTAGTGGAATATTTGCCCAATCTTGTCTGATACAAGACAGCCGCTCAACAGCCTGTGGTCATCATTGCCTGATTCTCCTTTTCATGATGGGTCATACATTTTCCATAAGAGACATATCTGGACTGCAGTAAACAGTCAGGCACATCCCTTCTATGGTGCAGAGTGTCTAGAAACCACTCAGTTGTAGCACGTGCAGAATGAGGCCTGGCATCGTCTTGCTTCCCAGGAAAGATGTCATCTTGATGGCAGTTTATGTCTCTGTACAATCCAAATATATGCCTCCATGTCAATGGTACCTTCACAATAATGCAAGTTAACCATACCGTTTGCAATGATGCACCTCAATACCAGGACAGATGTTTGCTTCTGCACCTGTCGCTGGTGAAAGTCTGGTTGGTCCCTTTCGTTTTTGGGACTGAGAACTCGATTCTATTTTCTCCCAAAAACAAGCTGAAACATGGATTAATCTGACCACAGCAGACATTTCCACTTTCTTCTAGACCATCTGAGATGAGCTCAGGCCCAGAGAACTCGCCGGCATCTCCACATAGAACTGATGTAAAGCTTTCTCCTTGAGTAACAGAGATTCAAGTGGCATTTCTTGATGCAGCGTCAGACTGTGTTCAGTGAAAATGGTTTTCCAAATTACTCCTGAGCACATGTGGCTGTATTTGACAGAGTAGCATGATGGTATCTTGTGCAATGCCATCTGAGGGCTCAAAGGTCACGCACATTCAAGAGAGTTTTACTTCCTTACCCAACACAGACTGAGATTTCTCTGGATTCCCTGAATCTTGTGACAATATTATGTATGGAAGATGATGAAAGGCATAAATGCTTTGCAATCTTGCATTGAGAAATGTGATTTTTTAATTGTTTGACAAAATTTTCTCAAGATATTTAGCACAAAGTGATGAGTCATGACCCATCTTTGCTTAAAAAGACTGAGGAGCACTTTTACACCCAAACATGATACCCTCAACTTTTACCAATTCACCTGCTCATTGTGGACTATTTCAAAATATTTGGATTATCTAATTTTGATAATCTTTTCACTTTTATTTGGTCTCTGTCCCAACTTTTTTGGGGTGTGTTGCAGCCATCAAAATCAAAATTTGTTCATATTTACAAAATACAAGTATGTTGGTCATTGAAAACATTGTAAAACGTTTCTTTGTACTTTTGTCAGCTAATAAAAGGTTAAATAGAATGAACAAATCACAGATTCTTGATTTTATTGCATTTTACAAAATGTCCCAACTTTTTCTGATTTGGGGTTGAACATCGTTACATTACCAGGCGACAAGTGACTGTTAAAAATATATTGTCATTGAATCATTCATTCAAGAGTTTCATCCAAAAACGCTGATTCATACAGTAATGAAACAAGTGAACCAAATATGAGCGAGTCATTGAATAATTAATCCAAAACTGACCAAAAAATAAATAAAATCATTCATATTAATTAAATATTTTTTTAAATTGATTGCAGTACTTAATATTAATCTCTATTTGAA
The DNA here is from genome assembly GCA_030578275.1 of Meda fulgida. Lineage (NCBI taxonomy): Eukaryota > Metazoa > Chordata > Actinopteri > Cypriniformes > Leuciscidae > Meda > Meda fulgida. The sequence goes on along the minus strand of CM060621.1, from coordinate 29,824,296 downwards.
ACCAAAAAAATTGTGATATATTCAGAATCGTGCAGGTCTAATATATACACTAGCAATTACCTAGCAACCTCATGGAACACTCTAGCAATTACATCATAACCACCTAAAACACGCTAGAAATCACCTAGCAACCACCCAGAACTTTTTGTCACCTACATAGCAATGCATGTGCAGACAACCACAACAACCTAACATTCTGGAATTAAGCACATGTATGCAAAATCACTCATAGAAAAAATAGGTTATCATGATACATTTTAATAAGGCTTTAATTAGTTGCAAATCTTTTCACCCTTAGGTTCCACAGGAGATGTTATCCTTCCTGATCCGCCGGAATCCAACACTTCCAACATTCCTCTCAGTTCTCCTCTTCTTCATCTGTCATCCACCTCAGCGAAGAAGGGAACGCCAGACCTGACAAGCTCCTTTGCCCGTTCTCGAGGCTCCTTGGACCTGGCCAGCGAGGATCCTCGCACTAAAGACAGCAAGAGGGAGAAAAGTGCCAAACCACGAAACACCAGCTCTTCCAGAATCTCGCAGCAACACCGCATCAAGAGTCGGTCCGCAGAGAATTCCCTTGATCTCGGAAAAACAGAGAAACCCAGAAGCCCATTCAAAGCCAAAGACAAAGCTTGCAGCTACAAAGAAAATCTGAAACAAAGCACTCAAGACTCCCACAAGAACAGAAAGTCCTGCCAACACAGTCGCTCAGTCAGCCCCCAGAAGTCAAAGCGTGAAGGACAGGCGGTTGTAATTGGCGAAGTACAGGCACAGAAACAGGAACGCTGTGAGAAGGGAACACCGAGCATGGACCAGAGGAAAAGTGATGCTGAAAGGAGGAAAAAACAGGAATCTAGAGGAAGGAAGCGAAGTGAGGCTCAAGAACGGGAGGAGAGGTTGAGAGCTGAGAGAAAAGTGAGGAGCAAAGAAGAAGATGAAGCGGTTGAGCCAATAGGGGAAGCTAAGCTCAAAAGCACCCAAAAGAAGAAAAAACACGAGGGAGACAGGACGAGTAAAAAAACAAAGGATACAGGATCTTTGAGGGATCAAAGGGAAGAAAACAAGAAGGAAATGATTACAGACAAGGATGAAAACAAAAGAAAAGGAAATGAGATTGAGTACCGGAATGACGACATTGTCACCACAGATGCAGCTTCAGTCACCACTAGAGCGAGTCTAGTGTTTGATCACCCAGGACCCTTAAACGATGGCCTTTGGAAGATCCCTAGTTATGCACGCATTCTCACTCACGAGGAAGTGATGCGAGATGTTTGCGAGCAGATTGAGGATGTTTGGGAATAGAAGGTTTAAGACCAGAAACATATGCATGTACGTGAATGCAAACGCTTCTAGCTAAGATTTCACACATTGTTATTCATGCATTATAAGGCACATTTGCTGTCATGGTAGAGCAACATCTGGGAGAGAATCTTGCTGAGCAAGTTATTAAACTTTCGACATGTTTATAGCTAGCTACCTGAATTACAACACATCTGGTTTATTGGCACATACATTTGAATACGATTGGCCCCTTGACTACGAGACTAAACATCTTGTACTCAAGGGAGTTTTCTTTACAAGTCTATGTCCAATGTCTCAGTGTTACAAGAACTTGCATACTTGTGCAGAATGTTATTGCCTAACATCTCTTAACGGGTTGCCGACACTGTAAAAAATCAAGTTGAGAAAACTCAAAAACTTATACAACCAGCTTCAGGACTTTTTTTGAGTATACTCAGGTTGTGGAAAATTTCTAATATTATCCGATTACTGAAATTGTGGGTCATTCAACTGAAATTATGCATCCATAGAAAGCAAATGCTGGTCAGGAACTTGGTTCTGTCCATCAATTTTTGGTTGGATGGAGGCAGGTCAGACTGGGAGCGTGCAGTCAATGAATTGTTCATTGGACAGTGAATTTTCATTTCATGCAAACTTTTAGCTCTTGACTTGTTTAAAGCTAGCTATCTGAGTAAAAACAATCTGGTTTAAGGGCACAGACATCCCAATGTCTTACCTTTATCACCTGATTGAATAGAGAGGTTTATAACCGCCACAATAACACAAGCTCTATATGTACCTTCAGTGTATAGGCCAACAATTCACACATTCTTTCACATACTTGCCACAAATATGTTTTTGGCCTTACACCTTGTTTTTCTCCAGGTGGTTTCCCATCCAGTTGCCATACAGGCTTACGTCTGCTTACAGTAGGTTATGACGTGAACCATGTTCATGTCCTTCTCTTTGGACTCTGGTCAGCATGAGCTTCTTATTGAAATCATTTATGAATGTTTGTAATCAGCAGTCTCACTGTTACACAAACAGACTGATTCAACATGAGGCTTCATCCAAACCGCTTTATGGAGATCATTGCTTAATCATCTTGGACAGGCAATTTCTGAGGCTTTGTGGTCAAACGCATGGAGTTCAATTTTAATTTTCTTCAAGCCAGCTGACATTAAGCAACACAAGGACTCTCTTGACATCACAGTGCAATCCTTCCTTATGCAATTTAGGAGAACACGGCACGCCCCATCAATCATCATAACTACAATGCAAGTTTGTTTCGGTTAAAAATAGCACGTCCTTACCCCAAAGAATCTTTTTTTTTTTTTTCCTGCATGCAAAGTTAAACACACAAACTCCTTGTTTTGTTGCATGACCCGTGCAGGTTGTCTCTAATGTTTCCGAACCTTGTAAATAAGAACTGTTATGATGATTGGGGGATTTACCAGGGACTTTTCAGACTGTTCTCTTTCTCTTCCATGTCTTTGATTCCCTGATCTCCAAATATTACAGTATAACTGCAAACGACCAGAAACTTGTGCTTTAAGATACCAAGAAGATGATCAAATGTTTTATTTATTGAAATATGTATATGAATAGATACATGTAGCTATAACAGATTGTGACATTGATTTCGGTGTCGAGATCCAGGCTCTTGCTAAGCACCGTGGTAGTTTTACCTTGTAGCAACTGTTTTGACTTGTCACAAAACAAATGGTACATAAAAATGTATTTTTAAATATTCGATGAAATCAGATTTAATATAGTAAATATATATATTTTTTTTCTCCTGTACATGCATGTCCTGCTCAAGGTGAAGACAAGCAGTGCAAGCAATTCAAGCCCTCAGTTATGAAGCTATACTTTACTTTATGCTGGTCAACCTTTGATTTATGACCACCAGAAGCCAATGTACATGGGTGAACCTCGTAAAGGATGTAAAGTGGTCATATTTGGTGGTAACACTTTACTTTTAAGACTTGAAGTATGATGCATTATAATTATAATAACATTATGCAGTACATTATAATGCATTATATATTTTCTCATAAATAATTGTAACCAAAGTTAAAATGCATTATATTTGCAGATTCCTTGTATCACCTTAAATTGGTAGTTTGTCATATGTTTTAATGCAAATTTCTTAAGGTGTGTTTAATGGATAAAAAAAGTATTATAATTTATTATAACTGTGGTTACAATTATTCCACCATACAATGTAGTATAAGAAGCATTAAAAGGCATAATTAATTAATTAAAAAAATATTTTATAATGCATTATATATAAAAGTAATAAGTAAAGTGTTACTATACAAAAATAGTTTGCATTAAGAAAATGAGGCCTGTTTCACCTTTAACTTACACTTAAAATATAAAATGATTTGTGTATATACACACACACACACACACACACACACACATATATATATATATATATATATATATAAATATAATTTAATTGATTAATATTAATATTTAAATAAATACATTTAAATGCACTAAAAAATGAGAATATAAAACATATCAATGCAGTCAAAATCAAACTGTATGGATCAATTACAGAGATTTTTTAGGGGAGAAATGTGCTAAAATTTTATGCAAGTAATGTCACAATGCCAAAAACCCTAAGAATAAACTTCATAGGCTTCATTGTCTTAATCCAAATTAAGGTTTCTTATATTTTTTCTTTTGATTTGGAGGTGAAATATGACCTAGACAGGTTTTGTGTGTGAGATTCACCCTAACGTGAAAAGAATCACTGTCTGAAGTAGGGGGAAATGATTTTCACTCCTAAAAATAGGATTGTTGCGGGTATAATGTCTTCTAACTATCTATTTGATGATCATCAGCTAATTTTGTACATGCTTGCATCACATGATCAGTTGTGGTTGAGTTTTCTGAAAGGGCTTATTTATTGGGGTTTTGAGGTCTGAAATGTGGCCAAGATGAATGTGTAAGGTGCGAATTCATAGGAAATGATCTATCAATACCAAAGGACTGGTGGCCATTCCATATGTGTGTAAAGTGACTATGACCTCAGGGTTTGGATATGTAACTAACAGCTGTGTGACACAGCTTTGATATAAAGGATGAGAACGCAAACTAATAACAAAGACAAGATTACTGTTCACGATAAGCTGTGGTGGTGTTACATTGTGTTTTTGTGCATACGACAGACTTCGAAACTTCGACAACGTGAAGAAATGTCGTAAAAGCAATGTTAGCATCTGCTGTACATAACTCATATCTGTGTTCATATTTAAAAGTTAGGCCTAGAATCACCTCATATTAGACTAAATACATATGGTCTCAATATAATGTGGTCTGATTCATGTAAATGTTTAAATATTGTACAGCACCTTTATAAAAAAAATAGCTGAGTGCTCTCTCAGAACCAAGAATAGAAATATGTAAATTTGTGCCGTTATTTTTCTAAGTAATTATTTAAGAATGGGAGGAAATATTTAAAGTCAGTGTAAAGAAAATAAAATCATATCCTGGTGTTCTGGTCATGTAAAGTTTTATGCAAAATCAAATGTATTTTTGAAAAATCAAGTGAGTTTCTATATTATCTGAATGGTCTTTTAAACGTCCAGTAAGCGATTTCAGAGAAACACTTGATATTTGAAATCGACACGCAAACAAACACACCCCTATACCCAATAGAAACACACACCTCCCTTCATTACTTTGCAACCAAAAAATCGGCTGTGATTCAACAAGAACAACGGCATATCTCGGTTCTGTGAAACATCAACAACCAAAGTTACTCGCGTATTGAGCAGAAACAAAGCAACCTCAATTTCCGTTTTCAGGCCTTCCCACTTTAACGTTTCTCCGGTGCTTTTCCAAAATTAACTGTGTAGCACTTGCCTGATCATAACCCTTCTTTCTTCACTACATTCCTCTGACCCTTTTCTCTTTGGTAATATCTCAGCCATCTCTCTTTCCATTGTCTTTCTACAAAATATCCTGCGCTTACTCACTCTCTCTCCTCCCCTATCTTAAGCATATGCACCCCTTATTTCTGATTGGCTACAAGAGTGTTGTGCTCGGTGAAACACTTTTCATCACACACACACACACACACACACAGAAAAGACATTAGCATATATTCACACAGTGTTGATTTCAATTTTCAATTTCCCAGAAATCGCTTACTGTACCTTTAGAGGGATAGTTCACCCAAAAATAAAGATTTTGTCATTAATTACTCATCCTCATGTCGTTCCAAACCCATAAGACTTTCTTTCATCTTCAGAAGACAAATTAAGTTCTTTTTGATGAAATCTGAGAGCTTTCTGTTCCTCCATTGTCAGCTACACAACTACCACTTTGACCCTTCATAAAGAGATTGTGAAACTAATCCATATGAATTGAGCGGTTTAGTCCAAATTTTATGAAGAGACTCGATGGCTTTATATGATGAACTGATTGAATTTAGGGTTTTGTTCACTTATAAACATTAATCAGCAAACTCAATCGAACCTACTTGACGTGTGACAAACCTCATTGGTTCTTGCTGAAGCTAACACGAATTAACCTCATTGGTTCTTTCCATAGGAGGACAGTAACAAAGTTCTTACTTGAGTACTGTACTTAAGTACACTTTTCGAGTATCTGTACTTTACATGAGTATTATTTTTTCTGTAAACTTTAATTTTACTACATTTGAAAGACAGTTATCGTACTTTTTACTCCACTGCATTTCTGTCAAGGTCCTTGAGTAGAAAGTAGTAACGTCAGTTGGGATGATTTTGGTTGCAGGGGTTGCATTTTGGTTGTCATCAGATTTTTTTTACCTTGTAGGATGTTCAAAGTGGTAGTTGCGTTTCTGTCAATGGAGGGACTGAAAGGTTTCAGATTTCATCAAAAAGATCTTCATTTGTGTTTTCGACAATGAACTAAAGTCTTATGGGTTTGGAACGACATGAAGTTGAGAAATGAATGACAGAATTTTCATTTTTGGGTGAACTATCCCTTTAAGGGTCAACTGTCCACTTTTACTGAAAATGAACTTCAATGATTAGTCAAGCACACATGGACTCATTTGAACTCTAAAACCGATGTGTCCAACTCTCAGAAATCTATATTTTGTGACTTGCCGCTTCAGAATAATGATGTTATCAAAGTATATGTATTATTCCTTAATTGCTATCGTTTCTATATTTAACATCAGCACATTTCAATTAAGATCATTTTCTGCTGAGCTTTGGAAAAGAAAAGGCAGTGTACCAAGCCGAACGCACACAGATAAGACATATGTTTGACTAATTTAATTATTTTAAGATGACTTGAAGCCATACGATTTTAAAAAACACCGTGACATTTATTAGCTCAAGTTGTCTACAGAAAGTCTTATCCCGGTCTGTCACGCCTACAACATTGTCTAGATGATAAAACCTACGGCCTGTCACACAAAGTGTAGACTACTTTAACGGCTTACAGTAAAGAAATATGCCAGTCTAAGCAGCATTTGTTCTGCTGAGTTAAGCAGAACACTGCTGTCTCATTTCATGATTGCTCAGCGATGTGTAAAAGTACTCAGTCCCGTAGAGACTGGAGGAGGTAGTTTACGCGGTAGCAGAGATATAAAAGAGCAGATAAATGTATCGCAAACCACTGGAGCAGTGGTGAGAATGGATAATAAATGTCTGACAGGTAAAATGTATAAGGATTATTTAACACGCAGTCCTTACGGATTCTGTGAATTGCCACCAGGTGTCACTGATGAGTCGTTTCCACTGAAACATGTCACTAATGTGAGAAAAACACTAGCTTGTGGTATAATGGTATAATAAAAGTTTACACACTTGAAAGACTGAACATTTTAGTATATTATTAGTATATTACGCAGCTGTATTCTTGTTAAAGTTGAAATGTTTACCTGTGCTATATAGTTACAAAATACATTTGTATTACATTATAGAAAAAAATAGTAATTTAAAAAACAAAAAAAACTGGCAGCTGTGGTTGCCAGAATAATTCTGTTAAAAAAAAACAAAAAAAAAACAGTAACAATATAAAACATTTATAGCACAACATGTACATTTGACAGTTTGAAACTGTATACACACTCACATAAATCATTTCAAGCAGGTTGGCTAAATCCAACAACTTTTTTTTCTCCAGCTGAATTGGCAAGGCTTGTATCTTTAACATATACTGACAATCTGCATAAAACAGGAGGTTAAAAAGAAAGGTGTTTACATTTACATCTATTAATTTTTTATTCAAATGACTTGCATTGCATTTCAAGGTTCACATTTACATTCTTATCAGTTCTTGCTTTCCCTGGGAATCGAACACGACTGCGTTGGATTCGTCAACGCTCCACTGTTTGAGCTACAGGATTAGCATGTGTTGTGTGCTTTTGTGTGAACATGATGGCTATTGTAGATCTAAACTAAATGAGAGCATGCATTTACTCATCTCACTTGCACAAAAACAGATTAAGTGTTCCTCAAAATGAATAAAAACAGTGAAATACAAACTCATAAATCTGCAATAAGTAATATGTTAAATTACACAAATTTACTGTATTTGATCTCACTTTTGCCGAGGCTTATTCGTTAAAATTTTGGTGTGAAAGGGCCTTTCAATTTGCAGAAAATATTTTTTGTTTGTTTGTTTTTCGTTGTAAAAAAACAAACAAAAAAACAAGAAAGCCCAGCTCAGGTGAGAAAAAGTGACACATTACTTTCCATAAAAAGTAACCAAGTAACTCAATTAGTTACTTTTTTTAGGGAGTAACACTGACAATACTGTAAATGCGTTACTTACCTTACCTTCCCCAATGGCAACATACATGTGGGGAACTTTTCATCTCCAGTCGCAGCTCTAAAAAAAAGAACACTGCCAACCAAAAAAAAAAATATAATAATTTTTTAAACAGAAAATGTAAGGGAAACAAAAGCAAGGCCAAACTAATCAATAACAAGGTTCTAACTGAATTTTAATCTTTTAAAATGACCTAAAAATACAATGAAAAGAAAATCAGCAGTAGGCTTACTTCCCGTCTAAAAAAAAAAAAAAAAAAAAAAAAACAGGAGAAAAAGATGAAATACAAAGAAAAATGGCGCCTACCTCCACAAACAGTTCAAATAACAGAAAAGAAAAATAACAAATTAAAGGTGCAGTAAGCAATTTCTGAGAAATGCTCTTGATATTTGAAATCCCCAAAACAAACATGCCCCTACCCAAAGGGATCTTGATAGCTCTGCCCCAAAATTCCCGCTATGCAGCACAGGCCCCTCCCCCCTCACGAGTGTGTTTTGCTGCTCGGCCTGATCCACTTTCAACAGTGTTTCTCAGAAATTGCTTACTGCACCTTTAAACTGTCAGCGAAAGGTATACAAAAGCACTTTATTTTTGGAATAAACAGTCCAATACTTTCAGTTCAACACACACTTAATATCAACTGATTAGCCTCTAAGAAAAGCAGCAGTTGGCAAACTGTCTGAGGCAGACGAGAAAGAGTCATAAAACATAAAACCCTAAGCCTACATAACTGATAACAAAAAATAAATAAAAAGAATTATAAAGAATTAAAATGAAAAACCATCCAATGTAAAGTGTCACACAGAGAATTCTGGGAATGTTACAACTTTTCACTGTAAATTATATGATGATTTGTTCTTTTTCATCCCCAAAACAGTACATTTAACAGTACTGTAAAATTACATGTAATGTTAGTTTATATCTAGCAGTTTTCCCTTACTGTTAACCAATCTTTTACTGTAGATTTTTTATTACAGTTAAATTTACAATCATTTATTACAGTGTTCAGGAAACGATGGAAAGAACAATTGACCACTTGCCATTTTTGAACTTCACCCACTTTGAACCTTAATGGCTGTGGACAAGCTGATGAAAAACAGAGCAGGTTCTGCTATAAATAAGGGAAAGCAGACTGAGGTTTTATCTCCCTGCTCAGACGAGGGGAAAATGGGTGGAGTGCGTGTTTTTGAGATACGAGAAGAGAGCACATTTGGAGTCTGTTATAAACGTCTAACAATTTTCTGACCATTTCAAATAATTGAGGGAAAGGAGGTCATTCAGATTATCTGATAAAAGAGGAAGAAATACTGCTGAATACATTGAAACAACATGTGTGCTTCACATTTTCCTTGGTAGTTATTTTAACTTGACTTTCTGGAAAGATATAAACATAGATGATCAGAGTTTTTTTCTGAAGGGTCAGCAGTGGTTCATCTGCGCCTGGGTTCAGCGTTTGAGTCATTCAACTTTTTTTGTGGTTGAATATATAACATAATATGTAACCACATAAACCGTGGTTTTGGTTGCTATGGAAATACAAACACTGAAGTTAGTATGCATGTATCCCCAAAACAAGATGCCAAAACAAGTACAAAATAAATCATAATGCTGATGTGAACAATTAGACATATGATAAATAGTTACCATAATGGACAGAGGAAAACATCATTGTAACTAGGCAGTGTCAAACATTAAAGTTTGAGGCGGGATGCTTTTGCTGGAGAACACCCTTACACTGACTCACACATTCCATTTAAATCTGTAGATGGAAAGTGGAGACTGCCTTCAAGACCTCACCAGACTGGATGTATTTGATTTTTTACACTTTTGTTATTCAAATAGGTGTATACATGCCTTTAATAGCAACAGCTGTCATTTATTTATAGGCAATGTTGTACAATAAACACTCTTAATCAAGCACAGCTTTTGGAGATGTTTTTGCCATATTTTACATCTCAAAGTCATCCTCAATGTAAAACTGGCATGTTCAGAATATACTATTTCTCCATTATGTGGTTGGCTGTACTGTGCATGCATATTTTCTGTTTGTATGGAATACCAGATACATAGGCCAACCAAAATTTAAATGTATATTTTTTATGTTCTTTGATAAATATTAAGTTAATACAAACATAATTTATTTGAAATATATATATATATATATATATATAAATATATATATATATATGCCACATTATAAATGTCTTTACTGTCAATTTTGATCAATTTAATGCGACCTTGCTGAATAAAAGTATTATTAATTTATTTTTAAAAAATAAATAAAATGTTGTACTGCCCCAAACTTTTGCACAGTTGTATAGCCTACATAGACCTACATATAGTTGCCAAATAAAACCAATATATCACGTCAAAAATACATACTTGTTTAAAAGTGTATACTGAGCTGCACAGTAGGTACGCAAGTTTTCATATCGAGTAACACAGCTAATTTACTTGAATGATATTTTAATCTCAGGGGAGGAGATTTAGGAGGGAGGACTTAGACGTCATAGAATGGGCGTGTTTCTATGGTTGCCTTGTTTAGTCGTAGGCTACACGCGAATCCATGAAGCGCCTTTTCCTTAAATATGTCAACTTTTTATTTCATTCTCCGGGAAAGTGACCAGTGAACTTATGGATAATATCTTTGTCCTTCTTGTGCTTTCCTGTTGTTTCATCGGTATGCCTTCATCCCGCTAAATTTTCTTTCAGTTGTTGTATATCACGACAAGTGTTTACTGTTTAAAAAGAAATATCGATTTAAGAGACGATGACATGTGTGAAGACTTGTCCGCTGCTTCTGCTGTCGTTTTCTCTGCTCTCTGTGGTGAAAGGTAAGCTGATTTTCCTCACCGGTGACTTACATTAAACGTCTATTGTTTTTAAACCCTTGTAAGTTTAAAATAAATAAACTTTTCCGTCCATTTAAATAGCCTAATCAATTTATTAATGAGATGTGTCTGAGGTAGTTAGTATGTAGCCTAATTGAATAGCTGAACAATTAAACAATAACACTAGCCTAACACTGTTTCTTTTTTCTGCGTTTTAAACATTGAGATGTGATGTGGGGGAAAAACACTGTTATGATAAACCGGCTACTGCAAAACTATGAGATAATGTCATTTGGTTGATCTTTTTGTTTGAATTTGATTGAAATGCTTTTCTTTTTTTGGGGATCAGAATCTCTAAAATGAATAAAGTGGAAAAATAACGTTCTGATAACGGTATAAAACTATATGTTTTTTGGAACTTTCCTCTAGGTGGGGCCACAATACAACTGTCAAGTGCATACATTTGACTGCTTTCAGGCTCTGTAATACAATTAAAAGGAACATTACTGCCCCAATTTAAAGTTTATGTTTTGCTATTTCTTCCTATGATAGTAAAGTTGAATTTTCAGGATTATTACTCCAGTTTTCAGTGTCACGTGATCCTTCAGAAATATGCTTATTTAGTGCTTTACATTTCTTTTTATAATCAATGTTCAAAACAATTTTGCTGCTTAATGTTTTGTGTAAACCATGATATGTTTTTTCAGGATTCAAAAGAATAGCATTTATTTGAATTGAACAGAAATAGTGTTAGAATTAATTTCTTAAAAAAAAAAGTCTTACTGACCCTAAACTTTTCAACGTATGACTAAAATCAAGTATTTTGGTTGATTATCTATCTTTTGTCTGTGGTTTATTTAGCAGATTGTCGGTTTCCTGTTTTGAATGGCAAATTTGTCTTGTCTGGGGAATCCACAAAGAGGAATCATTTTCCAGAGAATTCCAACGCACTTGTAGAGTGTCTTAAAGGACAGGAGAGAAAGGAAGGTTCAAATTCAATCATCTGCACGAATGGGAATTGGAGTGCCGTGGAATTAATCTGTAAAAGTAATTGATTTTGATTTTTAAATTTGGGCCGTTCCCTCTAATCAAAATGGTGTCCAGTAACGTATATGTTGTAAACTTCTGTGTTTGCACCGATTTCAGAGATAGACTGTGGATTACCTGAAGTTTCACTACATATGACCTACTCCATCCCAAATGGAACGTTGTTTGGTGCCTTTATACAACCTAAATGTGAGAGGGGGTAAGAACTGCTGTCCCCTGCTGTCCATATTGCACTCAAAACGTAGCAAATGACTGATTTCTTTTGTCTTGAAACCAGATATGACCTGGAAGGATCAAGTTTCAGGCAATGTCTTGTATCTGGCTGGAGCGGAAAGTCTGAATGTCAATGTGAGTCCTCATCTATGCATTCTTTTTCTTTTCTTTTTTTTAAATTTTTATTTCAGTTAACATTTATTTCATTTAAAGGAACGAAAATGTTTTTTTACAGTTTCAGTTTTAGTAAACTATAACAACCCTTATGCACATTCAATATTAACATCAATGTTGTCTAGAACAACTTTACAAAAAGTCAGAGATGCTGTAAGAGCCTCTGTCATCATGTCTTTCATAGTGATAACGTGTGCTGAACCAGCTCCAATTGAGCATGGAAAGTTTATCATGCCCAGGAAGATTCCGGAGTTTGATGATGTCATTGAATATTCCTGCGATGAAAACTACACCCTCTCTGGAAACAGATCCATTACATGTGGGGAAAATTGGAAATATAATTCACCACCTCCAGAATGCAAAGGTTAGTTTTTGGAATACAAGTTTTTATTCCAGTATATTCCAAGCATAAAATCACACACAATCATCAAATGCTCAACTCTGCTGCTTTCCTGGCGCTCAAGCAGTAGAGCATTGCGCTAGCGGCGCTAAGGTCATGGCTTTGATTCCTAGGGAATGCATGAGCTGTTTTGAAGAATGCATCGGATGTATCCTTTGTGGCCTTTAATCACCCACAATCCTTTGCACACATTTAAAATTCATGAAATAAAAGGATGGTACTGAGCTTTTCTGAGTTTATTATGAAATGTAAGACAAAACTAATGAGGACTCTTGACTAGCCTGCAAGCCTCAGAAGGACTGGACTAGGAAGGACGTAGTCTTGGTAGGATGCAGCCTTGCGTTTGAGAAACACCCTGTGTCATTTTGGCCCTCTAACGTTTACAAAACAAAACTGCATGCATTAGGCAGAAGAACATTGTTTTAGTCGTGCTTCGGTTCTGTGTGACTGTGCAGTTGAATATGGTTCTTTCTCATGACAAAAAAAAAAAGAGTGAGAGATTATCAAAACTCATAAAACATTCACTACTAGGCTTAAGAGATATAACCAGTTTAGATGAAAAGGCCCTAAAGCTGATTAGCTGAAGACTGTATGCTGTATACGCATTAATAGACATGGAAAACCATCCCGTCAGGTCTAAAATATAAACGCTTCTAATAGGCTTACCATAGTGCCCCAATCTGAGCCTTAAATTGTCTGAGCATGTATTTGGACTGGTGTTGCAGAAGCATCATGGCACGGCGTGTTAGAACTGGTGGAATATCTCTATTAGCCTGCCGAACTCATCTTGCTTTTCTTGCACAACACAGTTTCATTGCCCTCTTTCTCTTTATTGCATTTTATTGTTTGGTTCCCTTACTGTCCTGTTTATTTATGTTTGCCGTAGCTTGCATCTCTAGGGAACCTATACCTGAAGGTCATCTTTTTCTTGTTCAGCATTTCCTTCAGGCCTTTTATGATTTATGGATTTATTTTTAAAGTTGTTATGTTAGTTGTATATGTTGATGTGATCTGTAGATGTGTTCTAGAGCAGATTGGGGGTATTAGGTGGCTGTGTGTAGCAGTGATTTATGGAGTAATAGAAAAATAAAAAAAAGAGTGGGAGATGTAATAGTGAGAAGAGGAAAATTGTTTAGTTTTTTTTATGAACAACACCAAGCATTTTTGTTTAAGGTTCACTAACCAATATGCATAATATTTTTTTATATTAATTTTACTATAATTATTTTTTTGCTCATTAAATTAGATTAACAATAAAACTCTATGTTTATACATTATTATTATTATTACAACATGACAATATATTAAAATGAACTAAAACATGAATTATTATTAATTATCATTAAAATGCAAATATATCTATGAAATATTGTTTTGAGGTCTAAATAGCTGAAAATTTGGGCTGTATCTACCCATTAAACTTAAAATGCTACTGTTTGTGACCTGAGAATGAATGATAGTTAAAATGTTAAAGTAGTAAGCCACGTCACTAGTTGACACTGTTGCTTCCACTGTAGTGGTTTAATGGGTGTGATTTTATTTTTAAAGCGTCCCACCAAATTGAGCCATTAATTGGCACACCAGATATTGAAGAACTGATAAACATTTCAGTAATGTTTAAAACAGAAATCTCTCTGTAAATGTTTCTTTCCAGATAAACATTCTTTTATAGTCTTGGTTTATAAAACGATTTGGAATCTTGTTTTGACATTTTATTGGGCTCTGCTTCACATTACTGAAATTCCATGCATGCTGTAGTGTTCCAGATGTCTTGATGTGCGTCCTGATGTAGTTTCATTACTATATTTAGCATTCTGCCAGTATTTACTGCTTTACAGAGAAACATTTTTATTGACTTAAATACAGTTTCCTTTCTATTCTCAGAAATTGAATGTCAAGTTCCTGAAATTAGTTTCGGTAGCCAGACTGAAGGAAATCCTCCATACTCGTATAAAAGTAAAGCCACGTTTGAATGCTGGCCAGGTTACAGAATGAAAGGTTTTGCTACGTCAGTGTGTGAAGAGAGTGGCTGGTCTGCCCTTCCCGTCTGTGTTCAAGGTAAGCTTAACCTTCTGAATGCTAAAATGGATGGGATTTTTCCCCAAGGCGTGGATTCATGATATGATCGATAAGTAGACCTGTACAGAAGCGTTTCTTGCGCGGATTCCAAGGGAAACTCTGCTGCATTCTCCATCGCAAAAAATGTGTCAAACTGAGCTGATGTCAAGGTTGAGGTGGCTGAAATTGTACAAGTACATTGATATTAGTACTGTATGCTTACTACATAAAGCATGCTTAAAAATATACTTGAACTTTACTTTAGTATACTTAATCAAAAAAGAATCAGAAGTATACTTTTTTTTGTAAAGGTTATGTTGCCATCAACTGAACTGCCGAGATGTGGAATGTTGTATTGAAGAAGGCAGATGATGACATGCTAATATTTTCTTTCAGTCATCATAACACAGACAACAGCAAGCAGTACCACAAACAAAAGCACAACAGCTGCAACAGTCACAGCCACAACAACAGCCTCAACAACAGTCACAGCCACAACAACAGCCACAGCCACCACCCATTCACGTGGTTAGAAGTCCAGCCTATGTATCATTCTTTATTCTGATTCCTGATTATTTGTTATGTTTATGCTGTAATGTTTATTTGATGTCTTTTATTACAGGAAGACATGTAAAACAGCTCATTTCTGAATTACTGAGTGAGTCATCCTTTAAAGCCAATGCTACATCTGCTACTGAATGAAATGTCTGACTGCATCACCCTTAGAGAAAGACATGTTTACTGAAGTCTGAGCTGTGTTTGATGTGCATCATATGTCACCGTATAATAATATTTAAGTCAATGATGATAATGAGTTATTTTGTATTGTTCAAGTTTAAAGTTAGATGAGTGATCACTACTGTAACCGACGGCCACAAATCAATTAAATGTTTATTTCCTTTTGTTCATGTATTTCTAATAACACAATGGTTGATCTTTCAGGTAGTGGTCCTGCGATTGCCATATATATTATTGTCGGTAAGCATCTGAATGATTTGGATTAAACTATAGACTCTATTATTACTTTATTTATTTAAAATTCTGTTTATTTTTATATATATTGTTCAAATGTTTGGGGTCATTGCATTTTTGTTGTTGTAAGAAATGAATACTTTTATTCAACAAGGACACATTACATTGATCAAAAGTGCAGTAAAGATATTTTAATGTTACAAAAGATTTCTGTTTCAAAATGCTGTTATTTTGAACGTTCTATTTATAATCCTGAAAAATATTAAGCAGCACAATCAGAATGATTTCTGAAGGATCATGTGAGACTAAAGACTGGAGAAATGTTGCTGAAAATTTAGCTTTACCATCACAATAATAAGATATATAAGAAAATATTAAAATATAGAAAACAGTTATTTTTAAATTGTAATATTATTTCACAATATTAAAGTTTTTACTGCATTTTTGATCAAATATATGCAGCCTTTGTGAGCACATACTTTTAAGCGAAAGTGTGTATACACCTTTTACTGTTTACTACACTGTTTAATATTTTATAATATCATATTTTAATATTTTCTTCATATTTAATATTTCCACAGTCTTTGGTGTCATAATTTTAGTTTGCTATTGTAACTACAAACAGAGAGGGTGAGTATATCTTTGAATCTGTCGAATGCTTTAAAGTCCTTCTAGCTCAGCTGACCTAAGCATGGCAGACTGTCTCTCCGCTTCAACTGCATGCTGCTTTAGACATGCATTGACTTGATGCTTTCTTTTGCTCTCTTGCATGAATCCCATCTTTTCATAAGCTCTTTGTTTATGATAAGCGGGGACAAAAAATGCTTCACTTAGATTCGTGTTTTCACTATCAATCCGGAAGCTAGCTGTCCTTGTGCTTTATTTGTAGTTGATTTGCAGCTCACTTTTAAATTGCCCCTATTATGTTTTTAGTTTTTTTTTGGATACTACCTTTCATGTAGTGTGTGATATAGCTGTTAAAGTGCAGGATAAATGGAGTTATTGTCTCCCACGAAAAGGAGGGGGTTGTGGGGGGTTTTGGATGGTGGGGGAGAGTTGAACAATTCTAATGGCCTTGGTCAGAGAGGGGTACTATTGAGGGATTTTTAATAAATTTGCATACTGCCAGCCATGGTCTTCATTGGCTGCCCATGAACAACGTCAAATTCAGATATGGTAATTGGGCGTCACAACAGACTTGGGCCGTCTGACCAATCAGAATTGTTGGCTCTCTGCACGGCTCTCGTTTATCAAACCATTTCAGAGACTGAGAGGAAATAGTTGAGGCTGCAATGTATATTATGAGAAAAAGAATGTGTGTTTTGACCTTGGATGCATGTAAACCTATTATAGGAGACCTCCAAAACAAAATTAGGGCCTTTAAAATAGCATAATAGTGGCACTTTAAATTCTCAATTATTAATTAGTGTCTGTTGTACATTGACAGAAGTTTAAGGTTTTAAGGAAGTCCATTAAAGTGTCCACCCTTAAATTTTTGGGAATTTCCCAGCATGCTCACCAGGTTGTTAATTATTGGCAAGTAACCTCAATTTCAAAAATAAATTATTGCTGATGCCATGTGAACAAAACTTTACAGTATGTCTTGGCACATAATGATCTGCAGAATGTTTAAAAAAATAACTATGCAGAGCTAATGTCTGACCAGATACTAATTACATCCAAACAGCATGCAGAACGCATGGCTAAATGAATATTAACAAAAAATGATTGTGTCCAATAAATAATGTATTATAATGACTCTATCTCCTCGTTTGATAATGGTGCATAGTTCATACAATACTGGAGAAGACACGAGGACAAAAGAAGACTTATTGCTATATCAAAATCTGTAAACCCAAGGTATTTACCCATCAAAATATGAGTTTTCTTTTGTTGTACAGTCACAATCAAATGCCTTCATCTCAGACTAATATACTATAGTAAGAGAGTTTTTTCTGGCATTAGTTGCAAAATAGTCTCCATTAATTATTCTTAATGTGTTCTTGTGTTGAATAACAGCGATGTTTAATTTTCCTCAATGTGTTTTCTCTGGACTCTCCACCACAGGGCACACAATCGGACGGCTCCTTTGTTCTAGCACTGTTTCTAGCAAGTTTTAAACTTCAATGTTGTATTTTATAAACTATATATTTTATTTATTTATAATTGCTATTTAATGTTTTGCTTCCAGTTATTGATGAAAACATAACGTTATTTTTATATATTTTAATAAAGATGTTTTAAATACTTGAATGTGTTCTCCCCTCAGTATGGCTAAATCCTGACCTCAGAATTTCCCCATCTCGTAATCAAGAATCCACCCAAAAGGATCTCCCAAAAGACACGTTTCCACTCATGTCTTTTCACTTTTTAAAAGGGAAGTTTTAGTCAGACATTGTAGAGTGAGATATTAAGCGCACCACAGCCTGGATCAGGTTTTCTGTATGGTGAGGAAACCTGATCCCGAATGAGCCGACGTTATTGATGTGAGTTATAATTGTTGCACTCCCTTTTCAAAAGTATTCCTTTTACGTCAAACAACAATGTGGTTACCAGGACAATGGCAGAGATAGTTGCTGCTATTCAAGTCAAATTCTTCATCAACTGTAGAGTCATTTAGACAATGTGCTACAGAGACCTTGGCCAATCCCATGAAAGCAAAGAGAAACTCAATGTTGTTCTCAAAAAGCTTTAAGAAGATTTCAAATTATAATATTAGTTATTTCTGACAGCTTTTTTATTTTATCAAAAATGTATGAAATGTTATTTATTCATTTATGTTTTAATTGTTGAAGAGCAAAACTTGCTGCTTGGCAAGTGTGGAAAACTGGGTGGACAAGATGTTGTTATGTGGTTGCTAATTGTTTCCACCCATTTGATTGTTTCCTTCTTTTAAATTGTAAGTCAGTTATGCGTAGCACAAACATTGGGTCTAAGTATACGCTAAAGTGTAAAACTAGGCTTAGTCTTTTTTTTGAAATCCCTAACCTTAGTTTGTTCAATAATAATAGTGATGGTAACTCTTAAAAAAAAGGTTACATATAGAAGCTTAAAGGGGACATTCACCCAAAAATTTAAATTCTGTCATCATTTACTCATCCTCAAGTTGTTCCAAACCTGTATGAACAACAACAAACAGATATTTTGAAGAATATTTTTAACCAAACAGTTGACGGACCCCATTGACTTCCATAGTATTTTTTTTCCATACTATGGATGGGGCCCGTCAACTGTTTGGTTACCAACATTCTTCAAAAAATCTTCTTTTGTGTTCAGCAGAAGAAAGAAATTCATACAGGTTTGGAACTTGAAGGTGAGGAAATGATGACATAATTTTTATTTTTTAGGTGAACTATCTTTTTAAAGAGTTCTGTCAGGCACTTCATAGAAACTTTTAGAGGTTCCCATCATGGGACCATTTTATGGATTTAGTTTAATTAATTAATTAATTTAGTTTTAATAATTTTTTTATTTTGATAAAATGTTTATGAATTAAACATCACAAAGATATAAGAATGCTATAGTATAGAAACCCAGTGAACATTTTGAAAAGAGTGTAGCACCACTAAAAATCGAATAAAAGGTTTCTAACACGCTAACTGCATTAAGAGCAGTTAGCAGGACAATGTGCCTTCACAAACTGCAAAGAATGGTTTCTTGAGTGCTTGTGTCACTGAAAGGAATGGGGCAAATTTAATTTGTAAAATGTATTGCTGATCAGATACAGTAGGTTTATTCTCAGTCTTACTTGGAAGAATGAACCCATTATCAGTGTTAAAACTTCCCAGTGGGTTTTTCTATCTCACAGTAACCTGGGTCTTTCATTATATGTTTGAGTAAGCCTCCTCATTTACACTGGATCATTTCACACTGCAGTCGAGGGTCCACAACTTCCAAACTTACAGTTTGTCATCTGTAAGGAGACTGCAAAGTGAAGAATTACAGAGAAACCTTTAACCATAGGCCTACATCAATGCAGTATAATTAAGGATATAATGTAGCCTATGTCATCTTCCTGAAAGGCCACATGAAGCAGTAGCCTACTGCAGATGATTCATTGTTTAGGGTGTAGCCTATGCTTAGCTGTAGATTAATGAAGGGATATTGAATGGAGGTGTATTTACTCTAACCACAAGGACAGTCAGCTCTTACCAGACCACTCAAACCAGTAGGCTGTTTTATTTATAGGGTCATCTAAAAACAAGACATTTAATAAGCTTGCTGTTGCCCTATTCATGCATATGGTCGACATTTTGTTCACAAACCTCAGGTTTTATGGGATTCAGGAGTTAGGCTATTTATTGTTGATTGTTCTCTTTTTATAGTGTTGCTCTTAAAATTGTATGACAATGAAAAATATCTCCTCCTGACAGAAAGGAAATGCACATCCTTTTTATTCATTTATTTGAAGTATCTTGTTGAAGAAGGAAAGAGCTTCTATCATTTGACATTGATGAATGCAGCACATTTCCTGGGCCTCAAACGTACAACGAGAACACATTTAGCACAATGTCCCTCATATTGTGGACAGCAATTTTAATAAGATACTTATAAAAGATCTAAAAGACTTTCTGTTTTAAGTGAAATTTGGTATTGGTGCTCACTTAACAGCAGCTAAAATTAGCACATGCTAGGGTTCTCACAGTTGCTGGGATCTCAGTTGTTCAATCAGCTGTATCATTTCAAGACAGCAGAACACATCCGGTTTTAATATAACCATGCGTTAGACCATTAAATGTAATCAACTGGCATCAGTTACAGATGTTGGGAAAGTGATCCCAAGTTCAAAAGTTAAATGTGTGTCGGTCTTGAACGACCGCTGTTGAGCGTTTTCTCATTACATCGACAATTATTAGGTCTGTAATCGGGAGAGGGGAAAAAAAGGATATTGCTAGATCAGAGTTGATAATCTCCAAACGAGCTACTCCATATTTCCACGCATGTTTTGGATCTCTGATCGGTGACGGTCTGTCCTGTAGATAAGCTTAGGCTATAATAATGCACTTTTGAGGTCACACAGTGCCATCCAGTGGTGAGGAATTGAAACGTTGAATGAGTTACGTACAGCGTGAGCGTCAGGCGCTTGTTGATGACGTAACCAGCTCCACAAGCATATTTATATCCATCATATTTTGAATCTTCTTGGAGATGATCGATATTATGGCAAATTTCGCCACCTGTTGTAATGTCATTTAAGATACACACGTGCCACGGTGGGGAAAAAAAAACATTTTCAGTTGTCATTTTTGCACACGTGTTGTTGACCTTTTTATTTTATTAAACGGAGATGCGATAATATATTCTTATTTGCAAGGTTCTGGTGCTGCAGTGGAGGTCCAGGGTGAACAAGATGAATGTATCAGGTAATAATGTAAAGATATTTAACAAGTTACTTACAGCTGCTGTAATACATTTTTGGCACGAAGAATAACAAAATATTCAAAACAGGCGTTCTACATAGCGATTTCCGTCGTTCTTTAGAATCAGATCTTTTTGAACTGTTCGTAAACCTTTAAAAAATCCATCACTTTCCAAACTTTTCCATTTTCAAACAAGTAGTTCCCAAACTCACATCATCGTTGATTTGCTGCCTTAACGCTATCGGAAATGTTCTACTTCCCACTTCTGAAGTCGTGATTACGAGCTCATCGCATCTCATCAAATTTTGACTTGAGAGGGTGTTCATGTCCAATATTTGAACCAGGAAACTATTATTTAACATGGATATCATCATATTTCCGTGATGTTTATTACAAATAGTTGATATTTTATACGTGGTATTTTAAAAACTATAGTGCATTTGATACTGGGTATGTTATTATAACATAGATCCAAGGATATATTGACTGCAGTGGTACTGCAGTATATTAGATGAATTACATGAACTTGTAGCACTTAAGAATCATTATTTTTATTCAATTTATAAAGCTTTTGCAAATCAGACATGCAAAGACATGGATCACAAATGTTGCAGTAGAGTTTCAGTAGTCCACAGCATTTAGGTCTCCCGTCCTATGTGATGTCTGGACCGACCCAAGAACACTGATTTCAAATGGTGCTAGATGCCATAAAGTACTCTATTGCACCATTTGAATCCAGCTTCCAGGAGCAGCATATAGAGGAGATGGCACTGCAAAACAAAATACAGAATAGCCAAATGCTAAAGATGCTATATTACACATACTGGAGCTTTTAGACCTCATTCTGTAAAGATAGTTTTGAAGAGAAATAGAGAATAGTTTGTTCTGAACCATACATGCTTTTAATATTTATTGCTGTGCAACTATGGTAAACCTTTTTCCTATACTTTACCTTGAAAGTAAGCTGTGAGATTTCATTCACCTATACCCATACCTGAGAGTAGAGGTGTTATGTTTGAATTACAGTAGACCTGAGTCAATAGAGTTAAGTACAATAGAAAAGTATAGAGAGTGACCTAGAGGGAGGGAGAGCATTTGTTTACAAGTTTCATTTTCACTCATGTACATCAGTTTATTCTTGGTTTGCTGCAACTGCGCACCTGACCGCTTGTGTAATGCTGATCCAGCTCTTAAAGGGAAAGGCATCTTTATCGAAGCTTAGAATCTGCCATTTAAATGGGCTGGAAAAGAGAAAGTACAATAGTAAATATACAGTCAGCATGCAAACAGTTGAGACATGCAGTATGCTAGAAGATTAAGGTTAGATGACTTTTTATTTTGGGATACAGAATTTTTTTTTAGATATTATTTAACCTCGACATTGAGCAGGCATTATTCCCAATATCATTTCATATTTCATGAGGCGACTGTAAAGATGTCTTCAGGGACTTGTTGACTTAGGACTATCTTAAATATGGTGTATCACTAATTGCATTGTTGAGTCTAGAATTACTTTTTTTTTAATAGCAAAGGATATGAAAGAGGTCAGTAAGTCAGACCAGACAGGATACTAAATATAACACTTTTTTTGAAGTGATCTCGAATTACCAATAACATTATCTCTCCCTCTCTTTATCTCTGTTCTCTTAACTCTTATTTAAAATAAGATAGGGGGATTTAAAAAACACAAAAATAATGTCTAAACGTCTTTTTTTATTAGTAAAATTGCATTTCTGTAAATAAATGAAATATGGGCAAAAGATTATTAGTATGACATGCCTACCTGTTTCAGTACATTCAACAAGCTTATGCGTTCTGACTGCGCCACCTAAAGGGAAAAGTGCGCACTGCGCTAATGATTTGTTTACCTCGTATAGTCAAGTGCGCACTAGCAAATAACTACTGCAAGTTTATTGTTAAACTCGCTGAATAAGACCGACAATGTCGCAGTTTGACGTCATAAGCATTCATTTATTGAAATGAAGTGTCTATGATTTTTAAGTGTTGGTGTTAAAACAGGCAACCAAATGTAGCCTTTGTTAAGCCGCTTTTAATGTGTGATCCACTATTATTTCTTGACAATAACACGTTACTGTCTTTATGGCCCCTCTTTAAAACGGATTAATCTGAATTAAAAAAAAGTGCGCACTTCTAATTATTGACGTATCTCTTGCTCGCGCAGAGTCCCATTCCTGCCGTTGTCTTGAATGCGACGCATCCAGTTGGATGTGACTGTGGAACACTCACTTGTGATTATGTCATGATCAGCCGTTACGCGTTCATATAAATAAGGAGCGCTCCACGAAATCTCTACGCAGACGAAATTCCCTAACGAATCTCCATATTGTCGCAATAGCGATGACGCAGTAATATATCCTAACTAATGCCTGTTGGAATAATTATCAGTAGCCTACACTTCAATCTCAGATTTCAAGTGATGACATCAATTTTACAAACATTATTTGTCAGATAATATTTATTAACTGTGTTTAACTAAAATATTAAGGTATTTAAAAGGAAATAACTATTATTATCCTGGTTTACAAACAAATAATACATAATACAAAAATAATTGTTCTACTTACATGGATAGCCTACTTTCAAACGATTGACTTCCAATGAAATATTTGTCTTAGTTATCTGCATGCCATGGATACCTGCTCTCTTCACTTGTTTCAGTCCGACCCAACTCCTCAGTTTCCTTTCTTGAGACATAGTCCCCTCGAATCATTACAAGATCCCTATCTATTTTTCCAGTGCGAAATTCTCAAGCCCCGCCCCCCCAGACACTCACCCGGCGTCTGATTGGCTGCGGCGCGTTATACGTTCCAAAACACTTCTGGATCACATGTGCTTGACGCATGTTTACAAACATTGTACAGGTCACGTGGTACAGGTCACAATTTGATGCGCATCGCTGGACATTGTCGCAACGTCTCATAGAAGAGAACAAAAGGTCCGGAGCCCAAGTTTACATGAAACCATCTGTTGTAGCATTCCATCGTGTTTAAAAAGATCTGAAGCACTATTTATATCGTTTATGTGATCTTATTGTAAGGAAAATTGGCAATAACATTTTCGGTCATAACTCACACATCTTTCCTCCATGTTTTAGTATAGAATCATTTATAAATGTTTAGATTAATTACATCAAATTATCAAATTTAGTAATCACATTAACTAACTAAATAATAAGAGCACATGCGTATGACAAATGATTTGATCACGTTCTGCTTGTCAAACGTTAGTGGAAGATGTTTAATGAGATAAACTAAGTTACTCCATCGTAATATTATTGCATTAATTTGTATCATTTTACAGAAGAGTTTTTGCCTTACTAATTGTTTTAGCTTATGATTATGTTGACTTTTAATTACGTTTAAACGTCTAAATGAAATCCACATTATACTATTGTTTATATTGTGTCAATATCATTATAAAATATTTTGACCAACCAATAAGGAAATAACAGTTTTCAGTTAAATAATTCCATGTTCATTATGCCTACCAATTGCAATAATAATAATAATGATTTTTTAATATACTTTTTTCATCAGACTTTTAGACAACAAAAGGAACATAGCTACTGGTCCAAAAAAAAAAAAAAAAAAACTTTTTCACACACTAAGCTTATGGTGAGAAAGTGTTTGTGACAATTAAAAAAATAGTTTTACCTCTTCCTTTTGTCATTGTTTTAAAGCAGATTATTATTGTCCAGTAACATCCTTGCCATGCAAGATCTCTTTATACACACTAGAGGGCAGTGTTTACTTAAAATACTGTTCACTAAAGCAATTGCTGAAGTTGTTGTCACTCTTACAAAGTGGACTATTTCCTAGGTTGCCCACTAATGTAATATGTAATGCTATATTCAATAATAAGAAATAGGTCAGCATGGTCGTTTTATTCCAAAAGCCATATTTAAACAAAGACATAATCAACATCTTATACCTATTCATTGTCATTCTCAATGCAGTCTAATATAGACCCCAGAAGAGACAGGCATAGTGATTTATAGTATACAGTAGTGCACATGTGTGAAAAAGAGGTGGAGGGAAGTGTCTGGGAATAGAGCATGAAGGGTACATGTTGGTCGTAAAACTGAGCATTGGGGGAGGGCATGACATCTGGGTGAAACCACCCCTCATGTTCATTCTCATGGGTTTACTAAGCTGACAGGTTTATCTGTGTGTGCGTGTGAAATGAATCGGTGTATCCCTATGCCTGGTTAGGGAGGTTGATGCATTCTTCTGCAGAACAAAGCTGTCTTGGTAATTAAATATTACTCTATAGGCCTACAAGTTTTTCTCAAACTTTTTCCGCTGGCGGACCATCTATAGTGTTGCTTGAGTAACTAATTGCATTACTTGGTTACTTTTTATGGAAAGTAATGCATTACATTTTATATACTTTTATGATAACTTTTTCTCACCTGGTCTGGGATTGTTTTAATAACAAAAAATAAATAAAATATATTCTGCAAATATAAAGGCCCATTCACACCACATGTGAAATGAATAAAATAATCCTCAGGCTGAAGGAAATGCAAATTACAGGGTCAGCTCAAACAAACCTTTCAGCTGTGCTGTTCATCGAAGGCTGCAGCAAAGACATTGCTTAATAAAATGAGATTAAATACATACATTATATTTCTGTGACTGTCATTTAATTATTACACGTTTGCGTAACATTCAGAGTTTGCGTTTCACTGTTTATTAATTTTGAGGAACACTGAATTTGTGCAAGTAAGAGGAGTAAATGTATGTTCACATTTGGGGTGCTTTCACACTGCGCTCGTTTGCTGCGGTCCGAGCCCGGGCGCGATTGTTCCCGGCGCGTTTCACACTCAATTTATATCGAACCCTGCGCGTTTGCGTGCATTTATGCCATCACACGTGCACGGCGCATGCTAGAAAACAGAACGCGGGCCAAGATATGTGTTTTTTATTGATTCTGTTATATATATGCGCAGCTGAGTGAACAACAGGTTTTCTGTGCGTGTGTCGCATAAGTTGGCTTTCTGCTGCTTGCAAACAGACTCTTTTGAGGAGACAGTGGATTTCCAAATGTGTTGCCCTGATTCCACCCGCGATGCGCGAATAGACTGCAGGCTCAACCCTCGCTCGTATCCAAGGTAAATCATCAACACTATCATCCCTTATATGTGTTTTATTTAACAAAATACATCATAATCAACTAAAACGCATGCGCAGGTTAATTTACTCCCTGAACAAGTGCGCACCCGAGTCCCTATTGCTTGCACGCTCACGCGAACCGCGCCAGGGTTCGGGAGCAACCGAACTCAGACCAGATCCTCCTGGTAGTCTCGGGTTCGATACCCCAGTGCGCACCCGGGTCCCACGACAGCGTTCACATTAGCGACATTTCATGCGAATCGTGCCCCGTTCCGAACTAAACTGCCAGAACTACAATAACCATCATGTTCACACACAACGCCTCTGCACTCCTGAGTTCTCTCATCATGAGGACAGAGCTGTCAGTCAATACATGGGAAAACAAATAACTTCTGTTACTTCTTCGAAAAAGTAACTCAGATATTTTATTGTAGATTTAAAAGTAATGCATTAGGCTACTTTACTCTTTTTTTTTTTTAAATAAAAAAGCAATCTGATTACGTAACTCGCATTACCCCCAACACTGTTCGAAACAATTACGGTTTATTTAGTTGCCAATGAAGATCGTGTTCAATTGCTAAAACTTTAGTTTAATAGCAACTTGGAATAAATGTCACTTTTTGCTTGGTTTTTGCTTTATGTCCACAGTTAAATTTGTATTATTTTCTAGCTGTTGTTAATTTGACTATTTTCATTGGGTAAGTTGATTTGGAATGTTAATGATTTCTGTTTTCCCCTTCTTGACACCCATTAACTCGTTCATAGTGGGAAATATCCGCACAGCCTTCAGTTTGCCATGGCAATGTTGGTCTTGCTGTTGCTGAATCCATAGCACACACACACACACACACACACACACACACACACACACACACACACACACACACACACACACACACACACACACACACACACACACACACACACACACACACACAATACCATAGTAAAAAATGTTCCACTGTGGTCCACACAGAGAGTTTAACACACTTCACTTGATCCCATGACCGTGTGAATCCACTGAAATTTGAATGCATGTAAGTTTGATGTGGCCCAGGGGACATTATTACTGCCATACTAGTGTTTTCTTTGTTCCAGCCTCACTATGCTTACTCGTTTACTTAAACAACCATTCAGAGCCAAAGATTTATATTATTTATGTGCTGATTCATAATATATGTTGATTGTTAATGATCTGTAAAATGTTGTATATTTTAATATAGATGTATATTTATGAGTTTTTTGTAATCTGTGGACTTTTTCCCCATTTTGTGCGCTGACTTTGGAGGTAAATCCTCTGAAGTGGAATTGATTTAAATATAGTAAAATGTGATGTAAACAGAAGTTTATTCAATTTTCAGGATTTCTCAGAATGTCAAAATTACAGCAAATAAACACACTTAACTAATCACTCAAAATTATTGATATGGTGGTCAAACATTATGAAAATTGTGTTTATTCTGTAACAGTTTAGAACGCTGGCTTCTCCACAGTAAATGAAATGAGACAAACAATATAACTACTGGTATTCATTCATACACATACACTTCCACATGCACAAAACAACATATTAGTCATGCCCCCCCCATGCCCCCTCCCCCCATGAGTAACTGAATGTCTAGATTACACACCAATCCAAAAAGGTATAAAACAAAATATACTTTGTATAAAAATATAGGCAATTACAAAAACCGTAAAGGTAAATATCATTCGTTCTGTGGCCTATCTGGTCAGTGATCTACATGCAAATGTGTTTTTAGTGAGTGACGTCTCTCACACAAGGATTTTTAGCAGTACTTGTGTAATGAGTGACCGCACTGCCACTCAAGCTTTTTACTTACTACACAATTTACCATTGTTCAACTTGTAGAGCATAATGCTAGAAATGGCAAGGTCCTGAGTTTAGTTTCCAGAAAACACACATACCGAATAAATGTATTTTGAATGTACGAGTAGCTTTGAATAAAAGCATCTGCCACATACATAATTGTCTAAAACGCATAAAAATCCTGAACATTACTGAAATAAATTTAAATAAAAGTATAGCAAGAGGAAAACCCTAACATAGGCCATTGACTGCATTTATGTCAAAGAAAGGCCATGGTTGATAACCGCTAGGAGGCAAAAGCCTGTTGAGCGTATCCTAATTTTAAAAAACGTTGAATGCAGACAACAGTAAACTGTTCTAAAATAGGACAACACTTTAGAATGAGGCTTAATTCATTAACATTTATGAATTTAGTATCATGAACAACTTTTACATTTTAGAGCATTTATTCATCTAAGTTGATGTTAATTCATAAATATATTATTGGTCATTGCTAATTATTTTTTATTCATAATACTTCAATGTTCATTTATACAACTTGATAAGTTAACATATTTTTAAAGTATATGTAGAAATTAGCATCAACCTAGATTAATAAATGCTGTAAAAGTTTTTAGTAACACTTTATTATACAGTGTCTTTGCTACACAGTACGTTACTATTCCTTACCTAGTAAGTACATGTAGTTCATTAATATTACTCAGTACTTAATGTATAATTACACTGTAACACTGACACCTTAAAATAAAGTGTAACCAAGTTATTTCATGAAACTTAATGCATAATGTAAACAAACATACTTCTTGTTAACCATTACTACTGTATGTAGAGCAGCGGTTGTAGACTTGAGAATGTTTTTCATACTTGAGATTTTGGCTCATCTAAACATATAATACAAATCCTGTGTGGTATTGTACCGTTTATGAATTCCTTAAGAGAAGCGTTGGCATGGAAGATCTCAAAGAATGTTTGCATTGTTGGAGTTTTAAACATATTTGAAAGTGTAAATGTTTGTGTATAATAGATGTGGTTTCTGAAGGGTTATTCATATTCTGTCAACATTTTCAGGCTCAACTGGAGCAGACTCACACAAAATCTCTTCTCACGTTACGTTTTTTTTCCCCATACTTTCAGCATTGTTTCTCTCTGCATCATCTCAGTTGTAGTTTTCATCACTCCCTAATGTGGGTGTGTATGATAACCCATGAAGTCTGTTCACTCTTGTTGGTCATTGCATTGATGTTGACTCCGAGCCTCTCACATCGGAGTGTCGGCCACCTGTGTCTGGGTGGCGGAGTGTCCATTGGTAGGGGGTGAGTCTGGAGACTCTCCGTTAATCATGGGCTTTTCCAAAGGCTCCTGTTGAGGCAGAGGAGCCACAGACAGAAGTGTGTTGCCTTGGTTCTCTTGATCCACTTGGAAGGAGTCCTCAGCCTTGATGGAGACAAGAGACATTAGTTATACATACACTGAGCATTGGCGCTACCCCAAGCCTAATTTTGATTCATTTGGATGATTTTGATTCATTTTGATTCACATAGATGAGACGGTCACACTCACCAGTTGTAGCCCTTTGGATTGTCCTCGATGAGTCTTTAGAAGGTATCCAGCTATTAGCAAAGCAGCAAGAAGCAAACCCGTTGTCAGAAGAGAGATCAGGACAATTTTCGAGCGCTGGCCCACGCGAGACACCGCCTCATCGACATCAACCTGTAGAGACAAACCAATGCCAACACATTCTCTTTTTTACTTGGAATGTGTTGTATCGTTTTTATAGCATTGCGTGAATTAAGTTTATGTGTATCATAGAGTGTGTTTATCTGATTTGTCAGCACAGCTATTTACCTCATAATGAGTTAAAGCCTTACCTAATCCTAAACTAAACCACATGGCAATATAGTGTTTCTGTTTCAGAGGCCTAACAGGGTGCATATTATTCACATGTCCTGGAATCTGGGAGTAACGCTTTATTAAACCACTGCTATGCAAAATCCCAATAGCAGATGTACCAGGCTACATTTAATCTTCCTTATTTCATACTTCATTTAAGTGTAATTTCTTTTGTATGTGTATGTGCATTATCTCATTTTCATCCTGTGTATTTCATTACATGACAAAGTTTTCAGTGTTGCTTACCTTATCGGTGATGTTGTCATTGTTGAACTTTCCAGCCATTTCTTCAGGATCAGCTTCATGAAACAAAAAAATGACCAGAGGTTAGTCTGATTGTTCAGATGTAGGTTGTAGAGCAGAATTGTGCATCATTCAGAATTTAAATAAGAATTTTAAAATTCCAGTTCAATTCCTGAAGCAGAAGTTTTGTAGAATTATTTCAAAGAAATTCAAAATTTAATGAAATTATACTGTAATTTTAAACTTGCAATAAAAGATAAACTTCAGCTTTTAAAAGCCAGATAGAAAGATTGAAAGATAGATTTATATATTTCATCATGTTTAATAAATTGTTAACTTTATTTTATGGGCTGGGGACATTTCAGTTCACACTAATGAAGGTCAATTAAACTGAATTTGGATTAATATTAATTAATTCATATTTGGTGATTCCATAGGATTGATAGTGTGTTTGTGGAATATTTTGTAATAATATAAAAAAATATTTATTTAAAAAAAAATGACACAAAGTCAATACAAACCTTCAATGCTGTCTCCATAAACCATGACCTCATCTGTGTTGTCTCTCTGATAGATTTCAAGTTTGCAATCTTCACCACAGAGATGTTCCAGAACACTCTGTATCCTAGCTTTAGTCTCTTCCTATTGGATGAAAGGGGTTTGTATTAAAAAGTGTTTGTAATAAATGTTGGCCACTAAAAAAGTCATGTATATTTAACATCAAATCCCATGAAAAGAAAGTGGAGTGATGGATCAAGCCATTCTCTAATTTCTCCCCCTTCTCTCTCTCCCTCCATCTTTCATATTTCTTTCTTTCCTGGAATGTGGTGTAATACGAAACCTGTATGTTCAGTTTTTCTCTCATAGCAACAGCCTCCCTTTCCACTGAATGACAGTCCTCCAAGGGAACATTGGTGAATAGAAAAATTCCCATACGAGCTTTATAAGAATATGCCATTTTAAAAACCACAATATATATCAAAATACTGAAACAGATCAATATAATAAACCGAGAAAACTTTCAAAAATTAAAAATAAGGCATATTTGCTGGGGACAGAAGCTTTTTGACTATGATCTATATCTAACTTTCCTTAAAAAAAAGTGTCAAATTTGTGCTGAATTTTAGCTGAAATCATCAGACGTCATGAATATGTCTGTTTTAGTCACATACACAATATGAATCCATCTAATTTACTCTCATGATGTGTTTTCTTCTATCTTACTGTATATACCTCATTCTATTGGGAGTTTGGTACTCTACTGGCTCTGAAACTAAACCTAGAGGCCCGTCTATGTATCTTGGCAGAGTTCCTGGCGTGAATTCCGAACTGCCGCCGCCATAGCGTGTAATGGGATGCCATTGATGTGCAGGCCGCAAGGCCTCTATGATGGTCCACCCAATGAGACTTTAGCACATGGCATAACACTATTAGGGTCTCTAAAGGCTGACTTATAAAAAAAGCTTCAACTTCTTATATGCCATAGTTAGCAAAAAGAAGTCGAATCTTTCAGTCTGTCTATAATGTGTGGCCAGCTAAAGGCTCAGCAATGATGGCTTTTTATTCTAGATCATGCAGATGTTGTAGGTTTCCTAACATTTTAAAGGCGTGTGGGTATGTCTGAGTGATTGCTGTGTATGCTAAAGGGTGATTCTCACGAGAACACTCACAGGTCACATTACACTACATAAATCTCTTTACCTTAATGCCTCTGGTAGTTTTTTCCCGCATAATCTACCTCGACAATGGTAGGGTCAAATAGGCTACCCGCAACCTATTTTGCTAATTGGATGAAAATTTTATAGAAATAAAAGCCTATACATTAAATCTATTCATCATATAAAGCGATCGAGCTTCTTCAGAAAATATTGCACTAAACCACTCAATTTATATGAGTCATAAAACTTTTGGATTAACTATCCCTGAAGAACTAGTCTACACTGTTCAACTGTTTTAGTTTCGCTTTAGCACACAGCACTGTACTGTATCTAACTAAAGAGTTCTCAAACTCTATACTTAATTTTCAACCTTTTTAAACTAGCCACTGATATACAATCAGCTCTCCCACTATAATATTATTTCCCCAGATTCTACCCAGTTATCACAGGATAAACGCAGACCAGAACTTACACACGTGGAGGAGGCCTTTAGTTTCAGCAGCACGTCATATTTGTAGCGCTCAGGTATTTTATCCACACAGACCACATTACCCTACAAAAAAAGAAAGAAAAAAGACCAGAAGTCTTCTTAACTGAATGGCACACACAATCTGGGTCTAGCCTTTGGAAAATATATATATACTTGAAATGTTTTGACATAATAATCAGGCTCAATATTTGTTGTCCCCACCTTTGAAGTAATGCTGTTTTTTTCAGGTGTGTTTGAGTGGGTCTGATCTGGGGTCTGTGTGTTAGGTTGAGTGGTCTCACTGTCTGCTCCTGATGTCCCTGAATCAGGTGACATGGAGGGGAAAATTACAATCTGGATCTGAGAACCTGTGAGGGAAATGTATTTGTTACTTGCCCTATTGTTATAAGCATTCAAAAAAAGCTGTCTTTCTCATACAGTTTAATTTTAAATGGTTAGAACTTGGATATAATTTAGGGAGGTAGGGTACATTCTACTTTTTAGACGTTCAACTGGCGTGACAAATGTTATACCAGTCAGTCTACAAAGATTAGATCACAAACATTGGAGAAATTAAAAGTTAATGGAGCGAGGTGTGCAAGTTAATGAGAGTATATCATTAAAATAGCATGTATTTACATTGCATCTAATCCAAACTTGGATGGTAATTTAATTTAAAGCAATGTCATCACCTCTTTTGGTCATAAATACCTAGTTAGTTTCTTGTTTGCTGGTTAATGACATAAGTTAATCAGCTCAAAAAAAAAAAGAAAAAAAAAAGAAAGAAGGGAAAACAAAAGGAGCAAAATATAAAGATTCATATCTTTAATTATAAAGAATGCACAGAAGGGTAATTTTTTTACCTTTGTCGTGCACCCTTTCGGTTGGAGTGGCTGGATCACCATCTCCACGGATGATTCTTTCCGAACCGTCTTGACAAATCACAGCTGAAATATAAGGTAAATGTTGTCAGAGCGTCTGCATCCACAAAACTGCATCCAAAGTTTCATGATATAATAATCTTTCTTACTTGGTGGATGATGGAACCAGCAAAACAACAACAACAACCGTAGACTTACAGTACATTATATGAGGGATCTCAGACCTCTGAATATCATATAGTATATTACATTACACTAGCATTCAAAGGTTTTCCTTTAAAAAAAATAAAATAAAATTAATACTTTTATACAGCAAGGACACATTCAATTAATTAAAAGTAACAGTAAGACAAAAAAAAAAACAATTTTAATAAATGGTGAACTTTCTATATTTCCATCAAACAATCATGAACAAAATGGGTAAAAATATGAATCTATACAACAGTTTTCAACTATTTTTATAAATAATAAATGCAGTCTTGGTGAGCATAAGAGATTCTTTCAAAAACATGAATAAATCTGACCCCAAACTGGTAGTACAGTAT
This sequence comes from Meda fulgida, assembly GCA_030578275.1. Classification (NCBI taxonomy): domain Eukaryota; kingdom Metazoa; phylum Chordata; class Actinopteri; order Cypriniformes; family Leuciscidae; genus Meda; species Meda fulgida. The sequence goes on along the minus strand of CM060621.1, from coordinate 29,790,522 downwards.
ACTAGCCTATAAGCCCAGCATCACTTTTGTGCCGTTTGCATGGGCAGGCACCACTCACATTTTATTCTCAAATGTTTGATAATAGATAATTAGATTATTAATTGGCTTAAACTGAGCTGTAAATCATGAACGTTGATGTGTTATTTCAAATCTCTTGTCACAATATTGTGGCCTTGGCAGAGTTCCACAGACTCAAACCCAATTAGCATTTCAGAGGAACATACTTTTTTCCCTCTATTTAATTGAGTTATTTTCTGTCTTTATCACCTACGAGCACCCTAGTGTATGAGTAAAAAGACTCACTTGTGTTAGAGCCGACACATTGAGCCATGGTGCTCATGTGGGTGATGTGAGTTTGAATCAGGCTTGTTTGACACTTATTCTGTCCTCTTATGCTTCTTTTAAACTGTTGCTTGCGCTGAAGTTGGTTATGGTCCTGGTTGACTAGAGAGCTGAATGAAAACGTAACTGACTGTGTTCAGATGACCACATCCAAACTGATTAAATTGAGTGACACTTTACAAAAGTGAATCTTTGAAGAACTACAGTATGCTTGGCATTTTCTTAACATGCTTAACTCTGGTTTCAAGTCAATTAAATTGCATAATGTTTTTTAGAGGAATGAATACTGACTTTTTTTTCTGCTCTAAAGGGCTGCGCTGGTATGAATTTCTGAGCTGTATGTAATTATTAGCCTGATTGAGCGTGAATACATTGCCACAGACTGAGCTAATAAAACCTTAACCTTTCCCCTCCCCCGTGCAACAAGAGGTCCCGACCTCTGACCCCGACCCTGACTCAACACACTCCCCTCTGCACTCCGCAGAGAGTGCCAGTCAGAGGTTAAAAAGAAAAGAATAGTGAAAGAAAAGGAGGCAGGGAGATGGATAGAGGAAATAAAAGAGACTATTATGTCTCAGAGATCCTTCTGGAGCCATTTCTCATTTGCACACAATTTCAGCCAGAGATGGTTTGAATAAAAGAGTGATTCTATTTTAAAAGAGAGATCTTTTTTTCTTCCTTTGGTCATGTGCTCAATGCTCAGCAAGAAACCTAAAGTGAGACATTCAGATGGGTGTCAGGATGATTTAGTGCACTTTAAGACATCCGTTCCATCCATTATGAAACTGAATGTTTAGCATTATTTACATAATTCTTTTGAGCAAGTTCAAAATGGGTGAATTATTTTGAATCAATCTTTTGATTGGTTGCCTACTAAATGTTGGCCTTTTTCAAAGTATTGCTAGTCAATAAACAAGATTTCCCAAGTTTGTCTTTAAATAATAAAAGCTATGAGAAATGAAATATGATATGGTAATGTAAAGAACTGGCCTCCGTTACAATATACTTGAGTTATTTTCTCTCTTTGATGAATTTCTTTGGCTTGTATTATATTTGTATGTCTTTATAAAAGTCTATTTAAAATGTCTCCTGATGCTAGCCTCTAGATTTGTCCATGCTAATGTTTCAAGGGGAAAATCACCAAGAATAAATTGTGTATATTTGCCTTCTGTCTGGTTTGTTTTGACTAAAAGAGTTATGCAATTCAGGTAATGGCGAAGGCGCGGCCAAAAAATATCACTGAATGCAATTTGTGCAATGCAATTCCCCATCTTTTAAACTGGTTTTGAGTGTTAGTTTGTGGAGGCACTGTTTAGTGAATTTGTCCCTCAGTGTTTTGTAAATCTGATTTATAAGCAGGGATTAAGTAGCTCCCCAAGAATAATACATTCCACTTCTTTATACACTTTCCAATTTTGTTACTGGCTGATTTAGTGAAAAGTTTTTTTTTAACCAGGAAATGTACAGTGTAAAACAGGACTTTAAACTAGGATTTGCTTTAGATATAGGCTAGCAGGGGTGTCCAATCCTGCTACTGGAGGGCCAATGTCCTGCAGAGTTCAGCTCCAACACCAATCCAACACCTAGGATTAGGAACGGCAACACCGTTCACCAGCTAATAAGGGTCTTACTAGGCATACTAGAAACTTCCAGGCAGGAGTGTCGAGGTGAGTTGGAGTTACACTCTGCGGGACAGTGGCCCTCCAGAACCGAGTTTGGACACCCCTGGGCTACAGTATATAGCAATAATTTTTTATTTTTCTGTTTTCTTTTTATGGAAGCTCCTTTCCGCCACTGAATAAAAAATAAAAAATTTAATTACAACTTTTTGTTTCACAACTCAGACTTTTACATCTCGCAATTCTGACTTTTTTCTCAATTGCGTTATATAAACTCATAATTGTGAATTATAAAGTCCGAATTGCGAGATATGAACTTGCAATTCTGAGAAAAAAGTATTTTACCCCCTCAAAACTGTACTTTATTTACAACTGCGAGTTTATATCTTTTTATACCATTGTGAGTTTATATCTTACAATTCTGAGAAAAGAAGTCAGAATTGCGAGACATAGACTCGCAATTACGAGAAAAAAAGAAAAAGAATTGTGAGATAAAAAGTTGCAATTATCTTTTAAAAGGTTTTATTCTGAACAAGTTTCCATAGCTTTCTGCATATTCCCAAAAGAAAAAAAAGGACAATGATATGTTTAATTTCTCAAATGCCAGCAATGAGACTAAATAGAGATCAATGGAGACTTGGCCACTGTGCTGCATGAAAAACATAGGTTACCTCACAAAACTGATATCAGACAGACTTCTGAGGCAGTGTAATGGTTTAATGATATACAGCAAAACCAGCGGTATTCACTCATTCACTCGCTCCCCCTGGGCTCCTACCAGCCTGATACGGCTTTATTATTTCCCTGCTCATTAATAGGTTAAACGGAGACAAATGTGTGTGTGTGGTATCAGGCATGTGTGTTTCTGTGTGTCTGGTATTCAGAGGCGTATTGTTTTAATAGTTTAATTTAATTTAGAGGCACTTGCAAACAGAGCGACTGTGTAAACGTTATAACCAACACAGATGTAATGATGCTTATGTTCTTGTTTTTTTTTTAGTTTTTTTTTTATTTGCTTTGCACAGTTAGTAGTAGGTTTGCCGAACTTAAATATGATATTAGGTATGCAAAGAAAACATAGAGGTAACCTTTATTGACCCTTGGCTGGAATCACTTACTCTCCTTCACTTCCTTCCTCCCTTCCTGTAATATGACAGACAGATTGGTTTTAATGAAGCTTAACTTTCAGCAGTTCTGATAAGTACAATCTGTTTTTGTTCATGACATTTTTTTTTGGAGCTTAAAACTGTTTAGTGAATTGGCCACATTATATAGTAATAATGCTTAACATTATACTCTTTAAAAGTTTGGGGTCTGGTGTCAATGGGCACCATTTACAAGATAATTTTAGAGAACCTTCTAAACCATCTATTTACTGGTGCTTTATTGAGACCAGAAACCAAATTGTTGATCTAAAGAACTTATAATGTAACATCAATAACTTTTGTCTCTGTACAGCCAATGGTAGCATACAGTGACATTTTCTTATTGAAACATTGGACAACCTAGAGGATAAAATTGAGATTTGCATGCTAACACTGGTTTTCTTTGTGACACACTTGCCAGTCACAGCTGCTGTCTTGTGCTATAGAAAGCATATCTGAAGGTGACAGCAACTTGATTTGTAATAGGCTACACTTTGCCTACACCAGTGACTTTTGGACTTAAAGGCGAGACAGTGTTTTCTCGCGTACACTCCTAAGAGATCTATATTGTCACTCTTTGGTCTTGTTTTCAACACTACTGTCTATCTGCCATATGACTTTTGTCTGGTAATGGTTGTTTAGAGAATATCTTGAATGATTGAATCATGAAAAACTACTTTGAAAGCATTAAAAGTTTCAGCACAAACACATTGAAACTTTGCTCTGAAAGCTCTGCATAGTTTAGTAGCTGACAGTAAATTAAAGCATATCAAGAGCTCTGCATAGCAGTGGCTTGAGGCTCAATAAAGCACATTACTGAAACAATCATATGAAAGCATGGCTTCAGTTTGGCAGAAGATACATTAGTGACCCAGTTTTTACTCGGTTTTGCAAATTTTTGTTATGGTGAATTGGTGGGTACAAATCTAACACATTTCAAAACGCACCACAGTGAGTGAGAGAGAATTTACAGCAGGGTCCCTGCAATTCATTCACAAGGGAATGAATATATGGCCAAAATAGAGAGAAGTATGGATGGGAAATGCATTTAAAAAAGTTAAACAAATGCAGAAATGCAACTCAAAGAAGAAATTTTGGCCATACATTGAAAGTCAGAGGGGTCCAGTCAGTGTTGTTTGGACCCCAAAATATACTGTATATATATATACACACACACAACTTTTAGTGTTCCAGAGATGAATATGGAAGCTTGTTTCCGCCACTGAAGAAAAAATTAAAAAAGGTAATTGCGACTTTTTATAACCCAGTTCTGACTTTTTCTCAAAAAATGCATGTTATAAAGTCGCAATCACAAGTTATAAAGTCAGAATTGTGAGATAGAAACTCTCAATTCTGAGGAAAAAAAGTCCTCTCAGAAGTCCCCTCTTTTTCCCCCTCAGAATGGGACTTTATTGGACTGTTCTTGCCTTACTAATCAATTGTGAGTTACTGTATATCTCACAAATATACAGAGAAAAGAAGTCAGAATTGCGGGATATAAACTCGCAATAGCAAGGAAAAATAGAGATAAAATTATCGATTGGAAACAAGCTTCCATAGAAGAATGAAAGAGCTGACAGATTTTTTGGGGGGGATAAACTGTCCCTTTAAGAAAAATGTATGTATGTATTTTAGTTATTAAACGATTTTGTATTTTTTTGTTGTTGAAAATTTCAGTGACATTTTGCATGATACTAATTACACTTTCCCTTTACTTTCTGTACAACTGTTCTTTTAGAAAGGACTGATGAAGGTGAAACGTTGTCCAGACGAACAGCTGTTGAAGGCTGTGTCCTCCGGAGGTCACATTTGTAGCCCGCACACATTCGTCATCAAGGATGTTTTATTTCAGAAAAGTAACATTATAACAATGGACAGTTAAAGAGGTGTGGGCCGAATTGTTGTAATTTCCTTATGACTTTGGAATGTAATGGTTACTTCACTGAAATGTGACAGCCTCTATGTGACCAGCAAATATGAGCTCTGGAGGACGCAGCCATATAAACCAATTCACTCATGCACTAGTCCCTTCAGCGTTACAACTGAACCCCTTACAACCATAGGAAACATTCCTACAACCCCCATCCACACAGATGTTATATCTATTCACCCCCATCCCCCTTATTCCTCAACTCATCTTCACCCCATTCCCTCCACTTTTCCCATCACATTACAGGAAGTTGCATCCCTCATTCGTTTACTGTCTCTTCCATTCCCTCAAAGCCTCTGGGAATTCCCAGTCAAGGAATGTTTCGACATTCCCACCCCAGGAATGCTTGAATAACAGGATCGGATGGATTCCTTTAAAGCCGTAGGCAAGAAGGAACGACAAAGGAAGCTATCATGCGAGGAAAGAAAGGCAGAAGGGGTGGGGGTGTCAATAAAGTGCTATGTATTTGTTCTACATCTGGACTGTGATCCTCAAGGCTGCTCACGCTACTTGGCGATGTCCCATGTCGCAGCTTCTCTGTGAGTCGACAGCACGCTCGATACATCATGCCCTGCTTCACACTTGAGAACACTGACAGTTTGTCAGCTGCAATGAGAGATCAGCTTTACTACAGCAGATGTATGAGCATATGCCTCCAATCCCCATCTCAAGTACATCTGTCACTTGTGCCTATCGAAGGCAAAGAAATTGCCCTCAAATATCATTCATATGAACTTTTTTAGTGACTAACAAATTTTTTTCCTGGTAGGAAAACAAAAATTTCATTGACTTGCTTTGAAGGAGGACCAGAATGTCAGAGGCTTGTGGATTGACTTTTTCGACTTGGGAGAATAAACAATCATCCAGAACGCCCTAGCAATCACTTAGAACACCCTAGCAACTGTCCAGAACACCCTACAATCAACAACACCTAACATTAGCCAAGTTTACACAGGCAAACATCACATTTTATTCAGTAAATGTTTGAATCTAGTTTAAAAATCTTTTAGGCATCATGAACTAAAACATTATTTATTAATCTAGATTAATGTTCATTTATAAATTGTAAAAAAAAAAAAAAGTATGATACATTATCTGTTAGACAACTTAATGTTAAACGTATACACCGTTTAAATGTGGAGTTGGCAATATTTTTATATAAAAAATACAGTAAAACTGTCATTTTGTGACTCTCTTTGGTACACTGCAGTTTTAAGGAGAAAACACTCTGATGAATTTCCACGTTATTTGTCTGAAAGCATATTAAAAACACCACATAGATAATATAAAAAACATTAAAAGCTTGTTTTTCACTTTGTTTAACTGATAAAGATGTTCTAAAAATGATAGTGTCAAACCAATCCCGCTCGCACGGATCTGCGGAAACAACTAAAAACGCTGTACTATGCTGCCAGGCCAGTAGTTGGCGATGTCACCTTGTGAAGAAACAGTTCGTGCATAGACTGAACACGTAATATGTAGAGCGCACGACGCCACCGTTTTCACAAATTCACAAAAAAGTTTGCGTTTTCCTGCCCCCAAAACGCTGTTGTCGTGTAAAGACATAAGTTTTACGTTTTTAGTTGAAAACAGTGTCATGTAAACGGCCCCTAAATGTCTTTACAATAACTTTTTAAATTAACAAAAGTAAAAAAAATTTTTTTTAAGTAAAAATCAAATAAAAATAAAACTCTTACTGACCAACTTTTGAATTGTTAATTCATGATAGCTAATGCCTTAACTAATGTTTTTATTTTTAAAAATGGAACTTTATTATAATTCATCATCATCTCTCTCTCTCTAATGCAATATAACAATATAGGCTGGGCATTTTGTTCAGTTCTGCACTGCTCGACTAAAAGAAGCCTGGTCGTCTGCTGCAACACTGAGCGTTCCCTTAGGGATGCTGGAATTTGAGACTCAAACAATTAGGGAAGGAGCAGTGTAACTTTGGATCTCTCTCCCTCCTCTCTCACACAGCATGCCCCCCTGACCTCTGACCCCCCAGTCTCTCTCTTCCTCTCTCAGTAAAGGAGTGTGGGGGCACACTGTCTCCACCCAAACGGGAGGGCAGCAAACATATGGAGGAAAGACACTCTTATGTTTCTAATCAGACACTTCTCGAGCAGCCCAACCCCTTCACTCTCTGCCAAAACATCATTATCAGCAGAGCTCATACCCCCTTTAAGCTACAACAACCCAGTTATGGGACCTATGCCAATGAGAACAAAATCTGTTATTGGTTGTCAGGAGTAAGGAATGCATGCAAATGGAAAATAAACACGATACTGAATAACTAGAATGACACGAGGACTGAAACAAACAGAAACTTGCTCACTATTATTTTGATGTTTAATTGATTTGAAAAATAATATGCATGTTTCTTCATATTACTGCATGGTTAAGAGTATTTTTTTCCCATAAATTTATAATATCATTTTATGCATGGACTTATATTAATAGATAACATAATTATTTGACTAATTTTCTTTACCTAAAATGGTTTACTTGAATATATATTTTTAATACTCAATATTCATAGAATCTTTCATCAACAACTATTGGGTCATATCTGCAATTTATCAGGATTTATTGCCAACACAGTGCTCAAACATTTTCTTAATTGGTATTTTGTCTTGTTTTCCAGTAATAAAAACGATATTCCTAAAACAAGATACATTAAATTGAGAAGAACAGTTATAAAATACTTTTTTTTTTTATCATATTTTAAGATATAAATATTAAGTATATTTTAGTTAGATATTGGCTTAAAACAAGAAATACAATGAATTTAAAGTGAATTAAAAGAAAATAATCTTAATTCTAACCTAAAAGATATATTCTCTGAAAGCAAACTTGCTTTTCAAATAAGTTTAGATATTTTACTAGAAAACAAGATGTATTAATAATGAATAAATATAGATTCAGAAAATAACTTTGCACCACTGCATCAGCTATTTGCAGTTTTGGTAATGTAAACATCAGTGTTTATTTCTGTCTCTTGAGTGAGTATGAAATGTGTATTACATATACGGGCCACAACTTTTGCTGCCCAGGGTCTCCGAAACACCTGGAAGTTTCATAGTCCGCTAAATGAACAAAATCCTCTTTATGCCTAATGGAAAAACAACAGATGGACTTTTAATTTCCCATACAGACGCACACACGGCCACCTGGTGATATAATATATGCACAGATACACTGAGTGGAAGAGAGCGATTCAGTTGATCCCAAGCCATTAACTTGAGAGGAAACTCAACAACTTTATTAAAAGCGTATTGCTGTGATTCAAAGGGGTGTGGTAGATTCGCAGGAAGAAAAGAGAAACGCATGCATGATAGCACACACTGAAACTTTTACACTATAGTTACTTTCTAATAGTTACTAAAAGTTGATCAAATCTTTTAAATAGCAAAATGTTAATATACCGCACACTCCTCCCTTAAAGTTGCACAACATCTTGAGTGATGCAAAGTTAGATCCAAACATCTGCAGAACAAAAGTAAAGTAAATTGTACTCACCTTGAAAAAATACAGCAAAAATACAGACTAAGAAAGCAACATCTGAGGATTGATGGCATTTTCTCTGTGTGGTCATCCTGAGCGAGCGGTCCTGCAGCATGTGTGTGTGACTGTGTGTGAGGTTTAGGTTTGTTTCACTGAGAGTGTCACACGAGGGATAAAGCCAATGCCTGTGCTCTTATAGATTCAAGTGTGGCCCTTCCCCCCTCTCTCTTTCACTCTATTCTGGTTTCTTCATTCCCATGAGCTGTGTTGTAATTATGGAGTAAAGTGTATTTATTCAGAGTAGATCAAATTGTATGTTTCTAAGTCTTTTGAAATGTAGATCGAGACAAAATAGAGACCACATCAATGCTCATTTATACATCAGCTTGCTGTGATGATGCCATTCTGAGAACTCACATTGTAAAAAGCATATATTATCTCTTTAGTTATCCTATAACACTGGAAAAAAACATTGTTTTCGATAGTTTTTGTGGATATTTTGTTATGTTATATTTGGGAATTTTAAATGTACATAAATCTGTAAAGCACAGAAAGTAAACATTTGGTATTTTATAATTCCTAAACCTAAATCTGAAGGCGGATGAGAAATGGAATTATTTCAAATAATAATGGTGTTTTTAGGCAGTATTCCAGCAGTAGGTCCATAGAATCAAATGTGTTTTGCGATTTCTAGTTTTATGTTAATGCATACTTTCCAGACTCTACAAAGTGACTCAAGTAATAGCAAAGACTAAAGGGACTTTATAGTCAACTAACAATTAGTGATTTTAGGATGTTCATATCTGGGTTTTAGTACTTTGTTGTCTATGCAAGTGTCTGTAGCTACATTTTAAGCAAGCATTTGTTTTCATTGTTTCATGAGCGGTTGTCATTGGCTACAATAAAAGGACACAGTGCTGCCCCCTGCTGTTTACATTCTTTTTTTAAGGACCTTTATGCATTTTCGGTACTAATTTTTGTATCAGACTGCAGCATTGAAAACAACCTTGCACAAATAGAAACATGATCACCTAGAAATATATTTATTTAACATGTAACAACGTATTGTATATGGCACGAGGGAACAAAACAAGCCCTGGAAGTTCTTTTTCAAGAAATTATAAAATCTATGAAAATATTAACCATCAACCCGAGGTCAAACCTAATTTTATTTTATGTTTCGATACATTTTAAAATGCTGAAATGTGAGATATTGGCTATATTCTAGCAGGTGGAACGTCATGCAGTCACTGAGCTGTGCATGAAATGTGGGACACATCATATCTAATATTGCTCACAAAAGAAACTCATGAAAGTGTATAGAACTACTGATTGGAAAGTGCCATACTGCATAGTCATCATGCTATCATGATTCTTCCTTTTGGATATACTTCATAGAATTGTAGATTTCATCTGTGACTATTGAGGCTGGATTTAATTAGATGTTTGCAGGGTTTAATCAGAAGAGATGAATGACAGTGTGATTCTGGAATGCTGTATTCAAGGAGTCTTATCTCCTGTTTTCTTGCTTGTTATGAATCAATACTCTTGCTAGTTCAAATACTGGTACAGCAAAGTCATCTTATCAAAACCAAATCGGCGTGAGGACGGAGTATGTCATAACTTGTGCAGATGTCAGGAATCTGCTTAGATTGGATGGAATTTTATAGTACTTGAAGTGATTTCTTTTGGAGAAAGTAGGTGTCCATGATCTCTGATTGTCTTAATCTGAGAAGTGCCCTGGGAAGGCTTTGCCGGCATTTTTATTTATTTATCCCAAAACGTAAAAACTGTAATAATTTATTCACTCTCCTGTTGTTTCAATTCAGTATGACTTTCTTCTGTGGAACACAAAATAAGATATTTGTCAGAATAAACAGAAACAGAGTTAATGTTACCTCAGTATGTGGCGTAACATTATTACAGTAAATACAGCAGGGGATGTGAGAGCATACATAAGAGCCTTCTGCATTTCTGCTTATGAAAATAAAGAGACTATAATAGATTTCATGCATTACAGCCCATAGGCATACATTCATGGGAACTTCTGAAGAGAGTGAGGTTAGCCACGATTAGCTGTCTTACCCCGAGGCATAGCAAAATGTGTGATGTGAAGCACAGATCGTGAGTCTGGAAGCACTGTTACCAAAATATTTACAGTTACAGTGCAATGTGGAGGCCAGTACCCCAGAGAAACTCTCAGCCTGTGGGATTAGAGGTTACCCGGGGCCTGTTTAGTGCACACCGGTCCTATTGTGAATGATTCATCAGTGCATGATATTCAATAGGATAAAATGTTTTTCTTTCTAATCTTTCAAAGTGTAATAACTTGCTCCCCCTCTGAAACGATTTGTCTTTTTGTTACCAATCACTCTTATTTTTCAACCTCTCTCCTCCACCAAGCTAGCTGTTTAACGCTCATTTTTGATCAAATGAAGTCCCACCCCACATTGTTGAATACCCAGTTTCACTCTGAACTACAACACATTACAGAAGTAAAATATGTTGTGAATGTTGTTTGATGGTGATTTGAAATAGTGAATAACACAGCATAAAAAAATCAATAAATGGCTGAAAATGATACCAATTATTAACTAACTGTATTTTTATAGGCTAAGCTCAGATGAGTGATTGTGTGTTCCTATCAGTTAATATAGCCTATGTGCTTTTGTTTTTATTCAGTTTAATTTTTAACCTAACGATTCTAACTTCTGCTTTAAAACGCATTTCTTTTTTAGATTGCAATGTTATTACAATAGAATATAATGTGATTTTAACCCTTTTTTGCACATATAGCATAGCCTTGATGGTTGCATTCACTATATTTGTTTTCCTAGCCTTCAATATGTACATTGTTTGTAGGACAACATTAAGCAGGATGTGAAATATATATTTTTTTAAATAAATAGAAAATGTTTTAATAGAAAATACATATATATTTATGTATATAGGCCAGCCCTAGTAAATGAAGTAAATGTATAGCAACTACCACTCATTATTCTGATTACTCGCTTGTACCTTCAACGAGGGCTGATGGAAATAATTTGTTAATACAAAATTGAAGATACATATCAGCTTTCCCTTGCATCAATAAGTCCTTCCGAATGAGAGGAAATCTTGGGATATTCATGAACATTCTGTAGCAACTCACTACTCTCTAGTTCACATCCAAGGCACTGTAGATTTTATCAACTTTGACTGCCTTAATGGCACTTCCATAGGAAACGTAACAACAAGGAAATTGCTGTTAAGAGTTGTCTAAGAGGCTTGTATTAGCCCAAATGGAGAAAATGTCCGAGGAACATATTGCTTGCTTTGAGAGTGATTGTTATAGAACCGGCAGCTCGATTCAGTTGCTTATGTGCACCGTTGCAGTTATAACTCAGGGACACTGCAGCAATTATAGTGCTGGTGTGGTGTAAGCAAAAGTGTCTTGTGTACTCATGCTTTAGATTCTTGTGAATATGACTTTGCTGAACTTGTGCAGAACAGATCTGCAAGGCTACTGTGAGTATGATATTACTCCTCTGTGGGGAAATGTGGAAAACTGAAGAATGAATTCATCAATATTGAATGTTCTAAGGACCTAATTGGTGAAGCTGTAATGATCAGGCAGGGACGGGTCGACACGCCTGGTCTGTCGTTCCACTGCAACACTGAGAAAGACGTTCTCCTTCACAGAATATAGTCAGAACTATACTCTCCTGTGACACATTGTAATAACTACAGTAAGGTGATCCCCAATGTTGTCAGAATGTGTGTGTGTGTTTGTGTGTACATCTCTCTCTCTCTCTCTCTCTCTCTCTCTCTCAACACACACACACACACGCGCACGCACGCACGCACGCACGCACGCACGCACGCACGCACGCACGCACGCACGCACGCACGCACGCACACACACACACACACACACACACACACACACACACACACACACACACACACACACACACACACATACATATATAAAGGGTGTTTACATAGAAGACACATTGGCAAAATAATGGGCCAGAGAATGATATATTAGTCTATATTTTTCATGTAGTAATAATTATTAAAAATTATAAGTGGACCTCAGGAAAGAATAATTAAGTGATAAAAATAAAACATATTATGGCTCATAGCATATATTATGATTATGATACTGTATAATCTCAGCAATGTTGTGTGATAACTTATTTAGTTTGTTTCTCTATGGCCTGGGGAGGTACTATTTGTATATTTTTATTTATTTATTTATTTATTTATTTTTAGATGTGGTCCACACCATCTGTTGTGCCCAAATGACATGACTAACATATACACTGTGGACATCATGACTAGAGGCATTGCGACAAACCCATAGTATACATTCTGGAGAGAATGTCTAAACCTAATGCTTCTGCTGTTTGGAAACAGGTGTTCCGTGGAGCATGAAAACACAATTATTGAAGACTGTTTATCATTGAGCGCTATGTTATTACGAGAAGCTTGGGCAGGAGGTTGGTGGCAGAACTGTAAGATAAAACTCACAGGTTAGAAGCTATGCAGCTATTGACTGTTCTTCAAGAATAATGCTATTACAGATTTAAATACACATTGTGAAACGTTTTCATTGATTAGGGCAAAGAGTCAACAGTTGTCTTACTACCAGCAATATTTGCTGCACAGGATGATGGGAAAGTAGCTCAAAATCAGTATGTTATGATTTATGATGCCATTGTTTTTAATGTCACAGTACCCAATGAATGTGAGACTGAATTTATTTCATTACTGATCTACCAACAATCTAAAAGTTTGTAAATGATTATTGATGATGATCTGCTGTATGGCTAAGGCTAGTACACACTTTCTAGCTGTTATCTAACAGATGCACCCTTTTCAAGGGTTATGCGTATAACAAATAACAGTAGAAAACCACTTTACTTTGGAGCTGCTCACATTATCAGCCTGCCAGCTCACTTTAAGTTATTTAATGGAGTCATTTCCTACAGACACCATCCTGCACTTTGCTCTTTTTTTGTGTCCGTTTCATGGTGCAGAAGTAGTTAATTAAAGTTTACACTTTTGCAATAGATAGAGTTCAGAGAAAATGTACTTGATGCTCTGCCAGTTTGCTCAAGGAGTTTGAATTTTACTCTAGGATGTAAGTGATCAATTAGTTCGATATTATTAGCAATGTTAGGCTTTTTTTGCATTAGACTGATGTCACTAAATTGCATGATGATTATTGTGCTTGACAGTAATTTGTGCACCAATAATATAAAGATTTAGACATATGTGTGTGTTGGAGGAAGAAATAGCTGGAACTGATTAACATGAACCAATCTAGCCTATAGCCTCATCCTTCCTTTCTCTGTGGGCACCATTTGTTTTATTTCTCCCCTCCTAGTGGACCTGGTGATGTATAGGTTATAATAATATTAGCAAGGGACATTTAAATGTCAGTTAATAATCGTATTCCACAATGAGCTTTGCTAAGTGTGAATTATTCCCTCTGAAGGGTCCTCAGTATGATCCATCTCATAGCTGTATATATATCTTTCTGTGCTGCCTGTCAAATATGCCCCCTAAATCAAAGGCTTATTTAAATGTCACAAAACATTTCAGAACACTGAACAATGTCACGTCTGGATATTTCTTTTATTTTTATTTGCAGCATGTTGAAAAACAAAATATGATTGTTTTTAATCTTTCCTATTTTGTTTTTCTTCATTCCATCCTTGTGCTGCTTCATCTTCAGGGCTTTGTTTTGCAGTTGGTGCATAGAGTACAGTTTAAAATAGATGCTATAGAAATGGAAAGAATATCTTTTTAATGGAAAGTTTTAAGGAAGGACCTTGTAAAATACAAAGCCTGAACATAAAGAGGCCTTATTACTCATACACACTGATGTGCCAAAACAATGACCTGTGATAGGTGAAGTGAAAATTGTTGATCATCTCCTTACAAGGCCACAAATGAAGGTCTGGTAGATTAGATGGCAAGCAAACAATCAGTTCTCATAATCAATGTGTTGGTTTCAGTATAAAAGGTTCAGGAATAAAGTTCTGAGCTTCTTTGACAAGGGCCAGATTGTTATGGCAAGGCGACTGGGTCAGAGTATCTCTGAAACGGCAAGGCTTGTGGGTTGCTCCCGGTCAGCAGGGGTGAGAATTTAACAACAGTGGTCCGATGAGGGACAAACCACAAACCGGCGACAGGGTGTTGATGCTCATCGATGCACAAGGCCAATGAAGGGTATCCCAGGTCAGAGCAAACAGAAGGTGCACGCCGGCTCACCTCCCAACCTACAGGACCCGAAGGATCTGCTGCAAACCTCTTTGTGCCAGAAACCACTAGACACCTTCAGGGGTCTTTAAGAGTCCATGCCTCGGCAGGTCACTGCTGTATTGGCAGCACGTGGAGGAACAACAGCACATTTTCTTACTATATAAGTAATGCAATGATCCAAAAGCAATAGATATGGACTAAAACTGGATGTAGTGGCAGAGAGTCTGGCAGCACTGCAATTTGCCACCTTGAGGAGTTTATCTGTAACACGCTGGCCAATGTTCCTACAGTGGCTTGGCAGCTTTGCTTCTGAACAGTAAAGCTTCTTGGCTAGACACCAAAGAGACATGGGCTCTGTCCGACAGGGACAAAACACAGCAGGACTGTACTAAATATATCTCTGTTTGTGATACTTTAGTACTGATGGTTTTCTAGCATACTTAGGAGGAATAATAGAAGCTTGTTGGTGACAAAGTTGTGTACAAAAAAAATTAAAATAAACATATATATATATATAAATATATATATATATATATATATATATATATATATATATATATATATATATATATATATATATGTAACATATTTTTTGTAAATGCATATTTATATACACATTCATATTGTAGTTGCAAATTATATATATATATATTACTTTTTTTTTTTCAAGTGATAAAAGGACAAGCGATATTTTCTGTTTTTGGTATGTGGAAATGGAAATGGCAAAAAAATAAAATAATAAAAAAATAATAATGTTGACCATAAGTAAGCATTTCTCTCCACTAGGGAGTGCTAGTGTACCATTTAAAAATTACACTTATCTCAGAAATTTCCCAAAACACCAATAAGCTCAGAATTTTGGACAGTTTAAAACTTAATTGGAGAATTGCCATTTGCTATGTCTTAGCTTTACTCATAGAACATTCAATTATAGCTGAATGGGACAAGAGGTAATGCCAAATGTCCCCAGTAAAACATTTATACAATTCCACAGAATTAAATGCAGATGCAAGGAGCAATAAAAGGACTAGAATGAATAAGAAAAATATTATAAAAGAAGTGTCTGCAACTCATTCTTTATGTCCACTGATGCAAGTTTGACTTTTATAAATGACTTTGCGTGAGTTTCAATGAATAAATTTAAATAAAAAATTATCTGCGAACAACTGATACATTGTACTGTGAAGAGGGTTTAACCTAAAATGTCAGTCTGCCTTTATAAACAACATGAGCAGCAAGTTAACAATAGAAAGATATCAGTATATTGTGCACTCTACATTAATGATTTTATAATCATAAGCCCCCGGGGAAATGGTTTGGAAGACACTGACATTGAAGGCATGTATGTCAATAAATTAGAATTAAGAATTCACAATGAAATATCATGGGAGAATGCTCAAATGCAACACTACACCACCATCCAAATGTAGACGTTGCTTACCTTTTATTCAAGCCCAGATTTGTACTGACGTGCTTTGAGACTAAATGTGTCCTTAAAAAAATAGCAACACATAAATTTAGCATTCCAAAAAAGTCTCCTCCGGGACGTTCGGTATTTTTAGTTCCTCTTCCACTGTACTATCAATGCCCTGAATCTTTATGCTTTATATTTTACATCTTGCATGTACAATAAGATGTACAATTGTCTCTAGGACATTTACACTGGGGTTTCAAAGCATATTCAACTAATTCCCTTTCCAGAGTGAAGAATACAGTAGTACAAATCTTAAGAATAATTTAAGAAAACTAAGGAAGCAATCCTAATGAGATCAAACAAGACTTCTTTAAAAGATCCTATTGGATAAACTGAAATAATTTTATCCCCTCAACATGGTTGCATATTCAGTATTTGATTTTGTAGAGTATTTTTTATTTACAGTAAAAATGGTAAAATAGCAGCTGTGAGTGCCATAATTTTACTGTAAAAAGATACAGTGACAATATTTACAGGAGACATTTTGGTGATTGTATATTTTACAGTTCTGTATATTAAATTTTAACAATTTTGAAAAATCAACCTATATTCTAGCTATTAAAATCCATTTCGTTGTCCTACAGTGAATTAATTTATACATAAATTACAGGTTCATACATTTTAATGACTTTTTACTCCTTTTTTAAAAACGTAAAAATGCTGTAAGATATTTGTATTGTTACCATAACATCTTTACAGTAAAAGGACATTTTCTGACTTATTTCCTGAATATAAATCTTGCATTGTACAGTTAACTAGTCAACGTTTGTGCTGTAGCATTTTAAAGTTTTTTTTACACTGTTTGAGCTCATTAAAGTTGCTTAAAAATTATGAATAAAATTAGAAAATAGAATTCCTTTAGGATTTTTGACATATATTCATTAAAGAAATACATTATTTTTAAGGCTTCTTCAGTGAGCTGCACGAAAGCTCTTTCATCAGTTTGGTGTGTGTGTGTGTGAGTGTGTGTGTGTGTGTGTGTGTGTGTGTGTGTGTGTGTGTGTGTGTGTGTGTGTGTGTGAGTGAGTGTGCGTGTGTGTGTGTGTGTGTGTGTGTGTGTGTGTGTGTGTGTGTGATCAAATGGAGTGGGCTGTGTGGGCGTTGAACATACTGCTTCACTGAAGAGCACTGCCTACATCTCAGCACGGCTCTGCTCTCTAGTTATGCTCAGTGCAGTAGGCTACTATCTCTTCAGGTATGAGTTTCTAACACAAGACGCACAATATTTGCCTCTATTGAATGAATGAACACGGAGACTTGGAGAAATGGAAAGTACTTCGGCTCCGAGAGCGTTTCAGCACCACTTTCACTGGACAGCGCAACAGCTTTTCCCACTTGGTATCGTGCTTTGGGAGATTTGCGTGTGATTTCCATACGTGTGGAATGGAGTTTGTCGAATTGGGGGCCATCGTACAGCAAAAGATTAACGAGATACCCAAAAATCTGCAGTCGACTGTTTAGGTCATCACACTGGAGGTGTTTGGCAACAGCGGCAGCAGATAGAAGAAGGTGAGTGCATGGAAATGGGTCAACTTCGAACATCTCTCACGGATTCCTTGCAGGAAAAGCATCGCTCGATTCGTTTCGTCGATGTTGATTAGTTGATATCAATAGCGACAATTGCTGATTTACACATTATACACGCAGGCACGATGTTTGTGAGTCATTTGGCTTAAACCTATTGACCAGTAGTGCGGTACTTTGGCAAATCTGACTTTCCTGTGATCATATGAATTATTCCTGCGTTGCTCTGTGAAAATAGCAGTGTGAAGTTCTGCCCATCACTTTGTTCTAAACAACAGGTTTTTCTGTTGTGCATCAACGCCTCTAAGATTGAATGCATATCATTGATTCATATGCTAATCACCTGTCAGGATTGAATGTTTTTATTAAGGTTTACTGGATAGGTGGGCTTCATTGCAATGAGAATATTTTAATGGAGAATAATACTAATTCTGTCTGACATATTAAATCTCTTGGTCACTTGCAGCTACAGAAATTAGAAGAAGATGGGTCAGTCAGTGACAGGATGTACAAAATAATCTTTTAAAAATGCAATTTCAGGCGCACGTGACAAGTTCTTATATGGTCTTTGTACAAAAATAATGCATAAAAAACGTATGCATAAAAATGCTTGCTTGCTCTCTCTCTCTCTCTCTCTCTCTCTCTCTCTATATATATATATATATATGCATAAGCTTGCTATATATATGTATGCATTTAAATGCTTGCTCTCTCTCTCTCTCTCTCTCTCTCTCTCTCTCTATATATATATATATATTATATGACAACAAAATGTTGGTACATAGACAACAACAATGCATCTTGGTAATGCCACACTGACTTCAATTTGAGGACAAAATTTTAACATACGTGTGTTTGTGTATTAATATATATTAATGGCTTTCATCACTTTCATCCAT
Organism: Meda fulgida; assembly: GCA_030578275.1. Classification (NCBI taxonomy): domain Eukaryota; kingdom Metazoa; phylum Chordata; class Actinopteri; order Cypriniformes; family Leuciscidae; genus Meda; species Meda fulgida. The sequence goes on along the minus strand of CM060621.1, from coordinate 29,771,827 downwards.
AGAACTTCAGCTTTCTAATTATACTTTTTCATGTTCATATTTTTCATATTTCATATACAATCTGTGTACAACTAGACATTTTTTGTCTGTTTACAAAATAAATGACAATTATCAAAATAACTTTAATTCAGAAATTTAAGCCATGTTTAATCATAGAAATGATTTTTGGATAGGTTGCATTTTAACATATCGTTTCATAATTTAATAGATGCCGTCATCATGTCATTGACCCAGATATAGCCTGTGGAGGTCTAGAGGAAGCGAACATTTTTATCAGCCTTGCAGATGTCAAACCTTGAGGCCATCTGGACCAGATGGGCTAGTTTAGACAGCATGTTAGATGGGTTTTTGATACACTTTTCCAAATGCCTTAATACCATTAATAGATGTTTTGGCATTAACAAAAACTCTTGCCATCTAAATGTGTCTATAATTGCCACTGGAAATTACCAGAGACAAGTTAAATGAAACACCTATAAAGAAAGGAGTTGGGAGGTGTCAGTTAGAGAGAGAGGGCTACATGGAAGTCGCGGAGCCTTGACTTGTAACTTTGTTCCACAATACCGTATGGCATGGCATTGTCAGACCTAATGAGTCAGCTATGTAAAAGCATACACCTACATGATGCGCTTCAACAATGTGTGATGGAGTGCACTGACTTTTGTAGTATGGAGAGGCTGTCGCAGCAATGACTCACTCCCTGGGTCTTTGTGGGAGCGCTACAATCCCATTGATCATAAAGCAGCTCGAGTACTGCATTTCCCTGTTTTGCCACTGTAATAAGAGTTTTCTAGGGCCTCTGGTTGGGCATCAACATCAGGATCTGCTGTAGAAAAAGGGTGTATAACAGAGAAGCATGTCTCTCTGTATGTATAGCCTAGTGCAGTATGAAGTCACTTCTTTAGACTTCATTAGTCCAGAGAAGCTTTTAAAGCAATGGAAAGAGCTTTAGCTTGGAACGCTAAGGTCTGACGATTTCAGACTCCGCCAAGATGGCTCTATTACATAATTGAATGAGCTAATGAACTTTTCCATCACGGCGATAGGGAAGTCAGGAAAACTGGTGCGGTGCCAACTTGTAAAGTTTTATCCTGTGACAAATTTTGTACTTTTCTCCAGCCACTGGATGACTTCAATTGCTGAAGTGTGCGTTTGCACTCCTTATGAGTCTGATCACGCACCGCCATGTAAGTTCTGCAAGGTAAAAAAAAAGAAAAAAAGAAACAACACTAGGTTTTATACATTATTCATTAGTGTTCTTAGGACTCTTGCTCTGTAAATGCCATTTGACCCTGAGTTTCCTCCGGGTTGAGTCTGTATCGGTTAACGTTGTTTATCTCCATCGAGAGCGGCGGACAACACAGGCGGACTGAATAAACTAAATAAATCATAATGCTCTTCCTTCACCTACTGTCACCATTCTGTTCTATAGGCCGCAAAAATGCCAAATATGTTTTGAATTATCATACATGGCAGTATGTCAATGTTTGTCATTATTTGCTGCTGAATATAGTTACCAACTGCTGACAGATGGCCAAAAGCTGTTTGTTAGCACCTAAATAACTCTATGAACAGCTTTCATTTCCTGAAGTCTTTGTATCAGGAACAACTCATGGTATTTCTGCGGTGTGAAATAGATTGGCAGAGATCCATAAAGCTTTTCTCTTACTTGAGTTTACTTATGAGTAATGGTCATGAGCTACTACCGATAATGACGCTGCAATTAGATTCAGATTAAATGTAATTCAGATTGACTACTGATGTTGGAGGGTTGGCATAACGCTACCAGAAATTATTATAATGATGCTTCTTTTTGGATCGGAACTCTTGCTTGATAAAGAAATAGAGGATTTTACATTTTATTTGAAATGATAATGAGTATATTTATAACATTTCTGAGGGTGGTTAATGGCAGACCTACTTTATTCCAATGCACCAGTCAGGGGATCATACTGTGATATGATGTGATGTGGGAATTCAGTCTTTGTATTTTCACTGTTGCTATGAATGTTGTATTTTTAAATCTGTTGCCTGCTGTTCAGGGCCAGAGCTCAGGCCTAGATTGAATATCACAGTTTGAATGTGGAAAAATGTGTCATGCATGTGGATAAGACTATTGTAATGTCTCTTTTTTAGATTCTGTGCATGTGTTAAAGTCGCTATCGTTGGCCAGAGAATGAGCAGCCTTCTTTAAGATCAAAAACCTTTGCTTGAGGAAGTTCGACTGATATCGCAACTTAATTACTTAAACCAACTGACTAAGCATAAAAACACATTCTGACTCAATTTAGCCCTGTGTCAGAGGCTCCTGCTTATGGATTTTCTGCCCACATTATCTGATGACACCCTCTGGCACAGAGGGCTAGAAGAGGAGACTGTGTATTGAGTGTAGTGTGATAGCTTTTAGCAGGTCATCGCCTACATCTGTTTTTCACATCAGCACGGTTCAGAGTGGCATGACTTTATCAGATGCAGACTCTCCCTCTCCTTTTCTTGCGCTATCTCTCGCCTCTATTTTTTGCCATCGCCTTCACAGGCTGGGTAACTTCACTGTCTGCTGTAGACTTGTGACATGAGATCAATTAAATTAAGATCATTGGCCAAGTATTAACAGGTCTTGCATATTTAAAGCGATGCAAGCTGCAACATGACAGCTTAAGTCAGAAGTGTGTTAGCCGTGAAGATTCACAGCAAAAACTGCTGTCGGGAAAATTAAATAATAAAATTAGTCAGATTCATGCTGTATTAACTCTTTCCCCGTCAGCGTTTAAAAAAAAAAAATTGCCAGCCACCGTCAGCATTTTTGATTATTTTCACAAAACTTTCATGGCCCCCAGAATATTTTGTTGTATGAGTATCTGAACATGCAATATGTTGAAAGAACAGAGCCTCTTCTTAAAAAACAAAAACAAAAAAACATTTTATTCTAGCTTTATGCAGTCTTTTTTTTTCAGTCAACACTTGAATGTGGGAAAGTTTACTTAAAAAAGCAACACATTAAACATAAAGCTGAGAAAATCATATTTTTGTCAAAGACTACGTCCAGATAGGATTCAGAACGATGATCACGGCATATACGGGCTGCGTTTAACTCCACTTTTAGACAAACACTCGCAAACTTCCCTGAGCACTAATCTAACTTTGTCAAGTGCACGAGGGAAGTTTATTAGGGCAGACTGAGGGAGCGAGTCTTCAGGAACATCCATAGACCACAATGCAACACAAAATTCATAAAAAAAACTAAATAATAAATCAGCTCCATTGCGGATTCCAAGTGATCAAGGGCTTAGGGTGTTCCATTTAAACACATTGCAAGGGTTCCAGCAGTAGTGAGCACTTGTGTAATGTAAGCAATGACGTATATCCGAGTGACTGAGATGTTAGTGAGAGAGGGGCACACAATCTTTTATTTAAACGCAGACATGGAGTAGATCGCTTCTGTCAACACCCTCCAAGCTCTGCAGTCCTGTACCTTGGCCAACATTTCATTCATCTTATTTTACATATGCGTCTGCTATCTCTTTTTCTGCTTTCTGCCTGTGTTTTGATCTGAGATTCTGTAAGATGTGTAATAGCGTCCTCTACTGTATACCCTGCGGGGAAGCGTTGTCTCATGAGTGATGGAAAATTCTGTCAATGGTGGGAAAACAAAAATTTGCCCTCTTAAAGGGCTAGTTAACCAACATTTTTTTAATTCTGTTAATTTATGTTGTTTTGTCGTTCCAAACCCATAAGACTTTCGTTCATCTTGGATACACAAAGAGATTTTCTGTCCCTTCATCTATTCATCCAAAACTCTGACGCTTCAAAACGTTCATAAAAAGATTATAAAATCTCATTCACATAGAAACATTGATCATAAACAAAAGCTCAACCTACTTTCTTGACATGTGAGTACAAACCTCAATGGTTCTCAATGGCTAAAGTGACACGAGAATGAACCTCATTGTCTTGTAACTGATGACAGAATTTTCATTTTTGGGTGAACTAACACTTTATCATGTTTCTGTTCTTATTGGGCAGATTTCCATAGAAAAAAGTGTGTGTTTTGTAATCTATAATTAAAATAATATTTAAACTTTTTCAGCTTCTGAACCGATCACATAGGCTGTCCTGGCTATTGCTTAATATTAACTGACAGCCAAATAGCTATTAAGGCATTGTTTTTGCATCATCGTGGTATGAAATGCTCACTTTTCACAATGTAATCTTTTCCCGATGGATAAAATCATGTCCCGTCTTACACATATTTCGTTTTGAATATCCTGTTTCATCGTAAATATGGGACATTATGGACTCAAAATGGGTTTGCGAATGAATGCCTTTTCAGATTGAGTTTAAAACAAGCAATTTTCTTCTCAGTTAGATTCATCTTGGTGTAATGATGTTTAAGTACTTTTACTCAACAACAAGACCTAGATATTCATTAAAAAACAGGTTATAATAGAAAATAGTCCAGTGCTTCGGTATATGATTGCGTAAGTGTGTAATGAGACATATTGGGTCATATTGAGTGTCTTCATTCCAGACCATCTGCTTTAGGCGACCCTGGCCAACTGCTCAAAGACTAGGGGGAGCGCTGCACTAGTGTCGTCGCCGTTCCCGGCAGTGTTTCTCTATCCACAGCATACACAGCAAAAATGTTCCTATGTGCTCTATTACTGCAAATGGGCCGTGTAGTGTTTTGGGTAAAAGGATCTGTGGCACAAGATCGTACCCCCCCCAGAAGAACTCAATGGACTGCATAAAACAGAGAACTCAGTAGTCTGGCTTGCTCTGCATTGGTTCATTTCAGAGCGATGGTTGCAGGGTATTGTCCACCTCTCTGGTGAGAGCCAACTCATTAGGCCCGTTTCTGCATGGCCGTCGGGATGCAAGGCACGTGCGTCTCTTCAGAAGTGCTCCTCTTTCTCAAAATTTTCTGTTAAATCAACTTTGTTTGCTCGACTGCACTCGGAACTTGATTTAGGACTTGCTTGAAAAGCAAAAAAATATATTTTTGGTACCCACAGTGATAAATGGTGTGTAAATGGTCATTAGTCATATGGCAGAACAGTGACAAAAAAACAATGACAGGCAAATTAAGAAGAGGCAATAAATCATGTTACACTTTAAATATTTGAGATCGTCTGCATAGAAATGGTATCGGTATAATCAAAATATTTTATAAATGTCAAATCGAACGAATGAACGAGAATATATACAGTAGGCTCCAAAAGACATTGTCATTCTCAGATCATGATTCACAGTATGGATCATTATGTTTTGCTCAAACCTGTAGGTTTCATGTCAGCTTGGGTTCTGCTGTTGTTAAAGAGGACATATTGTGCTTTTTTACATTTCTTTACAACTTTATTTAGGGTGTAATGTTGATGTTTGAGCATAAAAAAAGATCTGCAAAGTTACAGAACACAAAGTCACCCCAAAAGGGAGTTATTCTAGTTATTCATATAAACAGCCCCTAAACTAAATTAATAACTAATGTTTTTAAAAACGAAAACGAATCAATGATGAACTTTCTTCTAGAGCTGCTGTACAGCCAAAACAATCTTTGTTGCATTAATTTCCTTTTATCACTGTAAAGCTGCTTTGAAACAATCTGTATTGTAAAAAGCACTATATAAATAAAGGTGACTTGACTATATATCAGTGTGCACTGTTTCTGAACTCCCTGAAACACCTCGTTTGTAGTCTTCAGTTTTCTTCAACGTACATCACAATATTCCTCATTTAAAAAATTCATAATTCAGAAAAAAAAAGAGTTAGTTAGTAGTGTGTTGAAACTCATGGTTAAGTTAAGGGGCGTGACATTTCCGAAACACACTCAAAGCATTTGACCAATCACAACACACTAGTCCAGCCGACCAATCAGACCGCATTGCACTTTTTGGAAAAAGGGGCTTCATAGAAAGCCTAGAAAGAGAGGTGATGCAGCAATGTAAAATATGTGAAAAATTATGTTTTTTTTTAACATTTAAGCATGAAAACCTATTCTAGTAAACGTAAATACACTGATTATGAAATTCATGTTAATTGTTCATTTTTATCATCATATAATTTGTAATGTGTAATAGAGGGAAGCTAGTAAGAGCTGTGTGTGTAAACCTCACTCCCCGGCCTCAAGGACGCACTAGCGTAGCGACTGATGTAGAGACCTTGGTTCCATGCCAGTTCGAGTCTTGCTTGTAGCGGGTCAAGTAGGACCGGTTACAAATACACAATTGGATTTGCATCAGAAAAGAATGCAAAATATAAGATTCACTCAGTAAAAATATCAGTTTTATACAACAGTTTATCATCATCTGATTGACTGTATGCTGTAATTTTGCCTCTGGAGTAAAACTCACCATTAACCCACCTGAGGAGATTCGGTGCTGTTGTATTGATCTTTGCCCTTGCTACCCACATAGCATGAATTACCCTGAGTAAAGATCTTTATTAGCCCAGCCCACACGAATCCTGCAGTGTGATTTCAGCTATATTCTACATATTCCCAGATATTCAAGAAAGCAATGCAACAGTGCCTGTGTCCTGCGGAGACTCTGTGTCTGTCGAACGGCCCCTTATGTCAGGTTGAGCAGCGGACCCCCGTATGAGCGCATCATGTGAAATGGTGTGTGAAATGAGCACATTTAACTAGCCCACCAGCATCATGCTCATTCCTGGACTGGGGCAGACTTACAGCCAAAGACTCGCTGTCCTGACACTGCCAATTGGATCATATTCTCCCTCCTATCTCACGCCGCCAGATTATGTATTTCCTTTTTGTCTCTGACTCCAGGGGTGAGGGGCCGCATGTAAAGGTTAAATGAAAACGATCAGCTCCTCGCCCACCATCTGAAGCGAATCCACGATGACCGGGAACACGGACATCACTATATGCTTTATAGAGCAAGCGAGCGCCATTCACACTTGCGCATTCGGTGGGATAAGTGATTTCCCCCCCTCTTTCTTTTCTTTTTCACACAACTCACTTGACGAGTCTTCCCAAAATGGAAGAAAAGGTCTTTCGGCACAAAGTGTGAATGTTATGAAATCACTGACCTACCTACAGTAGTAACATGACTAGTCCCTGGCTTTTGGGACTTAATATCCATTTGCTGTGTTTTAATACCCTTTCTACTGTGTAAGTGTGATGTGACAATTGAAGAAATAGTTCACCCAAAATGAAAATGTTGTCATCATTTACTTACCCTCAAGTTGTTCCAAACCTGGGGTGCGTTTTCCGTACAACGACGTAACTCGCTGCTTAACCACCATAGTACGATGCATCGTTGAAGAAATCAACTAGCTAGTCACGACTGTTTCCCGAAACATTATGGTCGCAAATTGGTCGCTCAACCGCATTGGTTTATGACATCACACACGTGGTGGAGTATAACTTCTTTTAATGAAACTCTTTGAGATCGAATTAATGCTAGATGTTTTGATATAAATTACAGACATGGCATCTGAGGACTATTTCTTATTTTTCTCGGTTATTTTGCTTTATTTCCAGATTCAATAATAGGCTTGTTCTGACATAGTCGAGCTCGTTCGCACATGCGCAGTCTCCAATAACGGTGCTTTAAATCTGTTGACAAACTAAAAGACGTAAATGACATTTGTATGTATTCTAAATAAAATATATAGATTGTACTGAATGGCAGCTTGCATATTTTGCTCAAGATAAGGATTTATTAAGTCCACATGTCATGCAATCAAGAAACGATGCTTCTAACCACAGCTCGAGAGCTGTCGTTCCAACCACACAACTTTGCTATGCTGTTTGCGAATGTTTGTTGGAACGATGGTTTCGGGAAACACCAACTCGTTGAACTATGCTGATAACGACGGAACTTGCGGCCATAGTTGGCTAACGATGCTTTCGGGAAACACACCCCTGTATGAGTTTCTTCTGTTGAACACAAAAGAAGATATTTTGAAGAATGTTGGTAATAAAACAGCTGAGAGTAGCCATAGACTTCCATAGTATTTTTTTTCCTAATATGGAAGTCAATGGATCAACTGTTTGATTAACAACATTCATTCAAATATCTTCTTTTGTGTTCAGCAGAATAAAGAAACTCATGCAGGTTTGGACCAACTTGAGGGTAATGATGACAACATTTTCATTTTTGGGTAAACTCAATGAGTTTTTTTTTCTTTGTCTTGTCAATAATGTTGTTAAAATTCACTAAATAATTTATATACTTTTTTAAAACAGGGTTGTGTGAAATTCATGTTGATTTTTGGACGCAGTAACTCATTTGTAACTTGGTGCTTACGGTGATTAACCCTAACCCTAACCTTAACATTTCATTGCAATTCTGCTACCCCAGTTCAAATGAAATTCAAATTAAGTCACTGAGATGAAATTCAAAAGCATTCTCGACTCAATTCTGAATTGCACATAACTGCTGAATGTAATAAGGAAATTCCTTTTTTTATATCAGTATTGGTTAATGCCACATGATTTCGATTTTAGAATTACCAGATACTTTTTTTTTTTTTTTTTTACAAGCCTGCTGGGCTAATTTAATGTTTTATACTACGAACATTTTCGTATAGTTGAGTAATGCTATATCTCTAAAATTTAGCATGGGCTAAGCTCCTCATGTTGAGTCTAGTCATGCTCCTGACCTACATCAAATTTTCTTTGCGTTTCATCTATCTTCTTGAAGTGAGCAAAAAAGCCAGAGTCAATCTCTCAAATTCACTAGATGTAACAGAATGGCAGAAGTTAGGACAAAAATAATGAAAGCAGCCCTTGAATGTGAGCCCAGCCCTGATGGCGAACTGGAGCCGGTAAACTGATAGGAGCAGTTTGTTCTCTTTCGCCTTCTGATTTCGCAATACAAACCCGCAGTTGGGGAGGAGTTGCCTCTTTCAAGCCTAACAACTCTAACAATGCTCATTAAGGAAATAGAGAGGACATGCCTCCATACTCTAAACCCAAGCTTTGATAATGAGATGTAATTATTTACTTTGAGCTGCCCCAATTAATAATGCATGGTCTGCAACAGAGAGAAGGGTTGCGCTATAATTCTCCACCAGAGCTGCATTATGAAGCCTGGTAATTGTCATGAGTGTACTAGAGGAAAAAGGCTTCTCCGATGTTAATAAATCCCTTAGTTTTCTTCCCAAGCCTCCCTCTTTGCATGTGCATGCACTTCGGCAGACCTTAGTCAGGGTAGATGCCATTTTTAATTTCACACAATAAAAATCAATGCTGTGAGGGATAGATGTAAAGTCCCTTTAGGTACTACTGTATTAAGATTCCAAGGTGCATTTTTTGGAAAGATTTATTTTCCATGTAGCGTCGGTTGAACATTCAGCACTACAAGAGTACAACCCGTTGAACATACTGCGCATCAATATTCCCTCTAAACTGCATGCATGTTGCTCCCGCGCAAATCCGCAGAAGGCAGGCTCAAAAAACATGTGGGGAAAAGCTCGAGATTTCTTGAATCAGACCTAAATGAACAAGCAGCATTTCAATTGGAGAACATCCGAATGTCCATTGATTTTCCTTTCTTTTTTCTCACTGAAAACGGAGCTGTGAGAATTTCTGTATCCACAAACAGAACGAGAAAGTCATAGTGGCACATTTGGAAGCCCAAAGAGGTCATGCATTATTGCCATGAAATAATAAGAATAATTACTATTATAAGTTATTTTACAATTCTTAAATTGTTTTTTTTTCTCAAGAAAAAGTAATCTAAGGCATATATATATTATTATTTATTTTTAATATCTTTATGTCCTCATTCTTTTATAGGATTCAATATTTTAAACACTATTTTAAACAGATGCCACAATATTAATAGACTATGCAGTAACATTACTATGCAATAATATGCATCAACTGATTTGATTGAATTTGGGAAGGGCAAATCATTTTACACAGGCTGGAAAAAACCTAAGATGAGTGCACCTACATTCTAATTGTAGCTTTTCTTTAAAGTTTTATTTATAATATAGGCTTTATATATTTAGAAGAAACTATGAATGATGTTGTGATGGTTTCTATGATAAACAGTGATGAGATTTGGAAAATAACCTAATTATTCTATGAAAAAGGCTGTTTAGTTGCTGGCCCATTTTATCTACCCCAGGCATTGAATTCAGTATCTCATATTTATATTTTATGAATGCAGTATTCATAGATGAGCACATACCCACACAACCAGCACACACATACTCATATACATAAATCAGCATTTTTATTATAGCAGTTATTAGTTAAAAATTATAATTATACATAAAAGAAATGATAAAGACTGGTTATGAGGAACATTACATTAAAATACACATTATTTTGTGTGTGTGTGTGTGTGTGTGTCTCACACTCACAAATATAGCTAGTGTGTCTTAGGAAGGGAAGTATTTTAAAGTCACCATGAAACCAAACCACAACCATCCAATCAATTCCCCATGGACAAAATCAGGTCCTGCCCTACATTTTTCCTTGTTTGAGAAGCCATTTCACTCAAATATATACGTCACAATTGGGAAAAAAGACGATCGAAACTTCCGTTTCATGCCGACTTTAATGTTATATCAGCATCACTTTATTTGACAGTCCTGTTTCGCATACGTTAACACATTTATAGTACTGGATTTCTTGTAATGCATGTTATACATTAAAGTAGACATAATTTTAATAAATCAAGAGTGTGTCTGTTTCTTTATTGACAGTGATGGTTTTGCTGTATAATTTCATTCCAATTTCACCTGAGCACAGCGCTGTTGACATGGAGTGGGACGTCTGACTTTGATTTATATTTTTATATTACTTTCTAAGGGGTGTTGCTGAGCAAGAATAGAAATTAGACAACACATTGCTGTACAGTACTTCATTCACAGCCTCATCAAATTAAATACTATGTCTGCCCTAAGATCTACTGAGATCATCCTTCTGAGGAAGAACGTACTCTGTATGAAGATATGTTATAGATTCAGATGTGTCTGAAGACATCTCTGGATTGGCTAGCCTGCTGGAGTCCATATATGTCTCAGCAACACTGTGTTGTTAATTATTTGTATACTCTCACTCTCCGGCGCTGGAGTACATGAAGATGGTATCTGCATCCATGGGGCGTCATCGCATCACTGCATATATTACTCAGTTCTTCCTTTGTTTATCAGTGTTTCTGCAGAAGCACGGCTTCAGGGGCTGTTCTCTGATCTTTTCCTGGCCCAGAGAAGTACGTCAGACCTGTGTTGAGGGAGTCATGGCGCTGTAGGTGAGACCAGGATGAGCATAATGCTCTTACCTCGAATACATCCTGCTGGCGTCCAGCAAGTGCTTGTTATAGTGTTTCTGTTGGATTTATAGAACGTGTCCTCACACCTTCCTCACAGAAGCACACGGCATCTGACTGTTCCACTTATGCGGCCAGTTCTAGATCCACACAATGGAAGAATATATGAAACATAAGGAAAGGAAAAACTCAAGGGGAGATGTCAAAACTCTTTTCGTTACTTACAATATATTTACACCCTTTCTCTCTGTTCACAAATAGAAAGAACCACAAGAATACAAATTACCTGAGGAGCCGCACAACCAAAAGCAATAAAACAAAAAGAGATCTATCCGAGAGAATTTAGAAATCCCTATAAACAAAAAATACACACGCTGTTCCCTCACTACCTATCTAACAAAACCCAGGAGAGAAAGAAAAACCCCAAATAAAAGAAGTGCTATCAGGCTTCTTCTTATCAGAGTGATTTTGTTTTGAATATTATATACTGGATATCATTTATCATTAGCAGTAATATTATTAAAATGGGCATTACCACAATGTCTCACTTTTAAACTAAAGCAATCCATACTTTAAACAAATGAGACACTTGAAAATATAGTGTGTGTGTGTGTGTGTGTGTGTGTGTGTGTGTGTGTGTGTGTGTGTGTGTGTGTTTTAACTAAATGTGATATAATTATTGAATGATGCTGTTGTACCTAGTTCAGTCATGAAACTCTAGAGGGCGCAGGCTGATAGGTCATTTACATGCAAACTGCAAGCAATCACATTGCCACATGGCACAAGCTGATTGGCCTCTGCTCATCCTGCAACCAATGAGCTTTCTGCTCAACATTTAAACAGTTGTTCAGTGTTTGTTGTAGCAGTTTGCAGCGCGTTATCAGAGTTCCTCTGAAACCCTCCACCTCCCCCAGCTCCACCTGGCTAGATTTGCTACAAGATTTTTGTATGTCTATTTATGCAGCAGCAGCATATCTTACATGTTAACAGCACCATGTCTGTGTATTAGCAGTAGCAACAGCAGCAATGAACAACAGCAGAAGCATAGCAGAGCTAGTCCACCATCATAGCCATACTCAATAACATGCTAAAACTATTTAGAGAGTTGTCATGGTTGAAATATATACGTAACACAAAATAACAACATTTTTTTTAAATGAATGTATTTATTAGCAACATTTTATTTTATATGGCCTATGACATCTTCAAAAAATATATTTAGCTAAATGCTGCTCTAGATTTAGATTTTTTTGAGTTTACTATGATATTTTCTAGTGTTATTGGTGGCATTTTGTATACTGATCAATCTAAAAAATTTTAAAGCTGTCTTCCTAATTGAGATCTGTTTTGTTTTTGTGCCCGATAAATACTCTGATTGCACATCGAGTGTAGTGATATGAACCTGCTTGTATATATTTATAGATGACAACTATGCGGATCTTTAATGTGACCAGCTAGGAAACAATAGATCCTGCTAGTCATTCGTTTATCCTCATCTATCTGTATAAACAACCAGGGTTGTAACCCTTGTATTACAGTTGAAAGTCAACAAGTGCTTTATTCCCCAAAGCAAGTGAGGTTTAAGTGCATTTCTGTTGAAGAAAACGCCATCTGAAATAAAGATACGCATTTGATAAAATGTAAATCAGAGGTGACAAATAGGAAAATCCTTAAGTAATTTAACATGTTAATGCATTTCTGTCATATTTTAGAACATGGCTCACTCATTTGGTATTCAGCTCCTCCAGCTGCATGCTATCTGACAGTGATAATAATAAAATGGCAAACTCCCCAAGGATATTAGATAGACATGCATACACTCACACACACATACCGGGGTAGAGGCAGCAACATGAGTGATGTTTGAAAGCTCATGGCTGCACAACGTGGGTGTTTTCTCTTTGTCTTTCCCACGGGGGATGCTGTTGTTGTGTTGCGGGGGTAGCTTCGGCTCTTAGATGATTGAAAAGCACCATCTTAGTCCATAAAAAACAAGCTTTCACTTTGCCTCCCGTCAGGATATGCATACCAGTGGCTTGACAGTGTCTTTGGCTTCTGAGCCATCGTGTGTGTACAGAGTCACTGTCTTGATTCCCTTTTGGAAGAGCTTAAAATGGCTGCAGGCACTTTGCTTCCTCCTGCTCTGAGGAAGCCTTTCACATTCGTCACTGACAAACGGATTCGGCAGCACTTGTTGCGCTATGGAAAAGAAAAGGCACAATATAATGGATAGCATGCCAGAGATATCCAGGCATAAACACGCAGCAGGATTCCAAACAAGGTTGACCACTGACTGTGTTAACTATGTACTGTGAAACATCGGTAAGGCGGCAGTCTGACGCCTCTCGCATATGCAATTTATAACTATTACTTGGGCAAATGTCAGGGAAACGCTCTAGCTCATCGTGTTAGATAACCATCTGAATGAAATCATTGTGCCATGGCTTCAGTGCAAAGTTAGACCATATATGAACATTCAACCCGATCTCACGGGAATTCGTACGAATTCTACGAGGTGGCTAATTCGTACGAATTCATACGACCTCACTCGTACGAATTAGTACGATTTGGGCTAAAACGTACATATTTGACGTTTTGGCCAATTCGTATGAATTCGTACGAATTACCTATCCCTGACCCCGCCCCTAAACCTACCCATCACGTGGGTTTAGACAAATCGTACGAATTCGTACGAGTGAGGTCGTACGAATTAGTCACTTTTTAATCACTTGTACGAATTTGTACGAATTGGTCGTGAGATAGCGTTGGAACATTTATTCATAAGTTTGAAGTGATATAATGCATTGTGTTTATGAATCACAGTTGATGTAATTTCTGTAAAATAACAAAACTTTTTTTTTAAATAAATACATTTAAATTAATTAAAACTTGCCTGACCAGATCTTGTATGAATCAGTGCAATTTTAGTATTATTTAGACTATAGTAGTATTTATAAATATTTTGAATTAGCTTTATTTTTTAGATGTTCTATTTTCCTTTTAATTTTAGTTTTGGTTATTTTAAGTGCATTTTTTATTAGATTAGTTTTTTTTTCTATATAGATTTAATATATATTTTTTTTTTCAAATTTAGCTTTAGTCATTTTATAACCACAAACTAAAACTTTATTTCAAATATTCAAAGGCAAGATTTCTAATCTTTAGGTTTTTAAGCTTAGGATTTTCATGTAGTATTTTTATTTATTTTATTTCGCTTAATAGTTGTAGTTTTAGTTAGCAATAACAACAGTATAAAGTCAGTGTGGCTTTAATGTGTTAAATTGTTTAAATGTTGGTACTAGAAAAAGATTTTTGAAAACATGCAAAATCACAGCTAGAGAAGAACATTTGTGTAATTAGACTTTTGACTCAGATATAGCATCATATCAGATTTCATATCTGCTGTAGAAATCAAAGGAAATGCTGGTGGATAACTTTCTCCAGGTATTATAAATGTTGCTATAGTACTAAAAGAGAGTACAGTTTATCGAGGGTTTAAGTTCTTTTTTAAGGGCTTAGGAACAATTACTCGGTCATATGTTTGTTATCAGAGAATTGATTCAGTCAAACAATATTTCTCTGTTTGTGTTTGTTTGCATCTTATAGCTGATTATCTTGGTGCCTGGCAGAAACAAGATAGAAATTCTGCTATACTGCACAAACAAAGAGGCTGTCAGTGGAAATTCTGCATCAGCTTTCTGAGAGTACAATGAAACCGGGAAAAAGTAAAACATGGAAATAAAAATCTTCTTTCTATTCAGGTCAGTGGGAAATGTGTCATGGATGTCATTTGATTTTTTTTTTTTAAAGAGCCATATTTGCCTACGTTTAGTTTGGGGTTTTGGATTTTTCTGTTTTTCTTTTTCTTTTTTTAACATGTACTTTTGTTCGTTTGGTTATTTTTGGCTCTTGCAACAACTGAAATAAAGTGGACACCCAGAAGTTGCTGTGGGTGGCATTTTCTTTATCTCACTTTTCCAGAGAATAGAAGCTATAGAATACAGTTTAGTTTTTTTTTATGTTGTGAGCAGAGCGGCAACATTCAAGCTGAATGAATCTGTAGTCACATTTTGAATTTATCATACTTTTTTTAAAGCACTTTTTAAGAGCTTCTTCTAAATATCTTCAAATGCAGGGATGTCATGCACCCATTTGTCTTGTTTTGCCCTATGGCAACATCACTAACAACACCTTTTAAACACTTTAGTAGTTTTTTAAAATATTTTTTTAGATTAAGATGTGTTAGACTTGATATATTTTTGTTACCTTGCAAACAGAGGTGGGCACAAATACATCAAAAACTATTTTGTTACAAAATACAAATACTGGCTCATGAAATGTACCAAAATAAAATACAAAATACTGATGTGAAAAATGTATTTAAATAAAATACAAGTAATTAGTATTTTGAAAATACAAAAATACTCCCACAATAATCTTAAGTCTTTTTTTTATTGCTGAAATGTCAATAACACAGCAATAACACAAATATGAGAAATGTGTCAATTCAAAATGGCGAAGTAGCAAAATAAAAAAGTATGGACATCTGCAACGCTATCTCACGACCAATTCGTAGGAATTTGTACGAGTGATTAAAAGGTGGCTAATTCGTACAAATTCATACGACCTCACTCGTACAGATTCGTACGATTTGTCTAAACCCATGTGATGGGTAGGTTTAGGGGCAGGGTCAGGTGTAGGTCATTCGTATACGAATTTGGCAACTCGTAAAATATGAGTGAGGTCGTATGAGTTGTTGCGAATTAGCCACCTCATAAAATTCGTATGAATTGCCCTCTACAGGGCCTGAAATAGCTCCCTCAGACGTAAATGGCATGTATAGCTAAGTTCACATCAATGCTGTGGTAGGCTGCCCTTAATAGCAAAACGTGTTTGATGTAGGCTATACGTAGCCATATTACCGTTACTCTACTCGTGTCTTAAGGCTTGAATAAGCGTAGAGAGACATTTCCTCACCACTGGCTAAGGGAGGGGAACAGCCATAGATCTATATGTCTATTATGTGTATCCATATATCTATTATGTGCACTAACAGCTTTAATGAGGAACTTTATTGAAAGGTCGATAACAAAAATAGTAGCAAAAGAGAAACTAAACCATTGTCATTTGGGCTAGTTGTTTTTAAGTACAACCAACTTGTCAAAATCATTTACTATGGTGATTTTTCGTAAGTATTTAAGTATTTGAAATACTCTAAATACACTCCCTCAAGATATTTTGTTACAAACTACATTTTATTTTTTCCACACCTGCAAAATACAAATTACAAAATACACTAAAGTAATTAAATACGTATTTAAAATACATTTAATTGAAATACTGCCCATGTCTGCTTGCAAAGACCCCTTTACACCCTGAATGCTGTGGAAGGTACTCAATTAGATCACATTTAGAAAATGTTTGATTTCTGCCTATGCATTTTAAACAAACACGTCTTATCTAGACTAATCATTCACCCTAATTGCAAAAATGAAAATACATTTATTTTGTAAGCTGGATTTAATCCTCTTGGCTCATAAATCTGAATGTGGATGACACTTCTATTCAAATTCATATCTAAAATAAACTCAACAAGCCTCTTGGATGATTGCTGAAGTTTTGGTAAAATGTTGTGATTCTCAGTTGCTTTTGACAGTATTTGAATATAATAACTCAAGCTGGTGTTGGCATGCTCAGTACAGTAGATCCATCCTGAACTCGGCATCATTATTTAAAACTCCTCATACTCTTCTTTTTTTAGGATTTGAGCCACAATACAATACGATAGCAGAAGAGCAACTGTGAGCAGTAGAGAGCCTGCGGGCAGGAGAGGATGCGAGAAACTACAGTAAACAGTAGCACAAGGTCAGGAGATGTCAACTTATCAACAGTGTTCATACACAGTATCAAGGTCCACTGACAGTAAAAGTTAGTTCAAATTTGCAGAAATTTCAGTATTAAATTAACCATTTAAACCCTCCAAATGTAAACTTTTTTTGGATGCAGCTAGAGCTTTTCTCAGAACATGCTTTACTTTTCTGAGAAATGTTTTCAATTATTTTTAACCAGCTGGTCTCAAGGTTATTTTTTGGATGTATCAGTTCCCCAGCTTCACACTTCATGATATGTCAGATTACCTGGTCTGAACCAGAGTTAGATTGACCCTGCTCACATTATATTTTTGGGGTCTGAAAAGCGGTATCTGTTTACACCTGTTGCTTGGTAATGAAAACACAACTATGTTGCTAACCTCACTTAGATTTTGTTTTCAAAGCATGGTGTAACGCATTACTAAGTTATTAAATTACCGTAATAAATTACTTTTCCCTTGAAAAAGTAATGTGGAATTACTCTTAATTTTTCTGTAATTTATTTACAGTTACTTCTGATGTAATTGCATAATATACTGTATAGACTATAAAACAATAGTGGCTTTAACATCAACTTTTACATCTAATGACGTAATTCTGATAGTCAATGGGATTATACTTACATACAATATATAAATATCAGCTGTCACTCTATATCTCCCAATATGTCAGAAGATATTTAAATGCTTAGTTTTATGATTAAAGCTCTGTAGATTTAATTGTGGGGGGCAAAACATCGAATGATGATTGACAGATGTACAAATAAACATTTCTCAAAAGCTTGATAGATCAAATTTGATACTTATATTTTAACATGATTTTTATGTAAAAAAAGATGTATTGATAATAAAGTAAGCCTAAGTTGCTCCAGTCCACTAAATGTTCATCTTGAAATATCACTAACAATATAAAATCTAATATTATGTTTATTATTGTTATTCTTGTGTTTATGTATCGTTATTTATGTTTAGATGATGTTGATCATTTAGAGGCCTTAGAAATGCATGTATCAATTTTATTTTATTGATTAATTCTTCTAAATAAATTAAACTTGGGTTGATATTTTATTTATTAGAAAAAAACATACACACATTTTTAAGTGTAGCTTAAGGTCCAAATAGCTTTTGAGGCCACTGTATTTTTCTAGAATTTTTATTGCTTTTTCTGCTACTTTTAAACAATTAAATCTGTGATCATGCTAGGCTTTGAGAATGCAAAATTTCTTGGACCTTGCAACGTTGTGAATCATGCAGCGTGTTCAAATAAATAACCCAATGTTTTCACAGTACCACAGAGATAGTATTTACACATCTGTGCACTGCTTGTTTTTTTTAAATTATGTTTTACTGTAGCACTTTGAGATTTGGTGTCAAATGTAAAGTGCCATACAAATAAAATGTATTATTATTATTATTATTATTATTATTATTATTATCTGTAATCTGTCACACTGCATCATGAATGCACTAAGCTTTTAAAAAACTTTGACGGTTGCACAGAATACCAAACAGATGAGCAAAATGATCATTAAAGATGATTGAATATCTATCGATAACTACGTAGATGACAGCTTAAAGCAAGAATCCCCAGGTGTAACTGCAGAAGCCATCGCATTCCAGGAATCCAGCCATGCTCCCATTGTTCCAGCTCTGCCATGTCAGCACTTTTGGCCATTTCTGAGGCTTGCATTTATTACCAAACATTTCTCCAGGCTTTTAAAAGACTTGTAAAGGTCCCGACGAGAGAGAGAGAGAGAGAGAGAGAGAGAGAGAGAGAGAGAGAGAGAGAGAGAGAGAGAGAGAGAGAGCTAAGAGAGAGAGCTAAGAGAGAGAGAGAGAGAGAGAGCTAAGAGAGAGAGAGAGAGAGAGAGAGAGAGAGAGAGAGCTTAAGAGAGAGAGAGAGAGAGAATACTCCCAACAATCACATGCTTGTCAGAATGTCAGCTGGCATTATAGTAACCCCCTCATACGGGCCTGTAGGAGCAAGACAGCCGAGGATCTGGAGCGAAACGGAGGCAGTCACTGGCACAGCTAGAGTGGGAGCAGTCATCTCCAGAGCCCTGACCTGTGATGGCCTCAGAGGGCTTGAGGAACAGGCCCTGCGTGGGCGGCCACACCGTAGTACAGGAAAATCTCTGTCACCAATGATGTGCGCCACAAAGGCTGATGGGAGTTGAAGGTTTGGACTGCACAAGGTTATAGAAACAGATCTGTTTCTAGTCCCTTTGACTAGAAACAGAGCGAGACTTGATTCTCATCATCAAAATTTAATTAAGTTACGGATTTCTTAGCGAGGATGCATAATACCAACTTTACATTCACTCGCACTGAAATATAGTTTTACCCTCCCACCTTATATTATTTTCATTTCACATGTTTTCCAAACAAACGCAAAGTTTTTTGCACTTAACTTTCACTGTCGTGAGGAACTGAAGTTTTTCAGTTCTTTCCCCACTGAAAGGCAACGGCTTTCAAACGTTCCTGTACGTATTTGCGTGTGTGCTGTGGTTTCTAACTGAAAAAGGCAAAAGTTTCTATTTGCAACATGTTTTTGCAGCGTTGAGCACTATAGCCAATGATAGGCATGTCTGTCGAAAGCCAACCAGGCCAACGGGTTTTTGTTTAGCGCAAGTTTACTGAGTTCTACACGCTTGCAAATCCTCTTATATAACACAAACAAAGCGTAGGCCCTTATTAGACAAGAGCTTCATTGATTATAACAGAAGAGTTTCCGCGTGAGTGAGCTCAGTCAGTCGTGATAATGGGAGTTCCTCCAGTCTCATAATATTTACATCACAAAAGTTTTGCAAACAAGTGTAGAGTTAAAGTTCATTGAAATATGATTTTTCCTCCCATCTCACCCCCCCCCCCCCCATCATCATGTCCTTTTGAGTAAATTATGAGCTATCCCTTTAATTTGACCAGCTTATTCAGGGGGCAATCGGTCAACTTCAATCTATCCTGACCAATCACCCCCCCCCCCCCCAAAAAGACTTTCTCATCTCCGTCACATTTCCTGTGACAAAGTGATGATGTTCCGAGTTACACCTCTCACTGTTCATCTGGACTCGCAGCTTCCTCAGGGGTGGTTCTCTGAATGAAGCGCTGGGGAGTCTGGAAGATTAAAAGCAGCAACTGAAAAGCCTGGCAGGATTGGGCAGCGAGGCTCCGAGGCTTTGACACACAGGCTCTTGCTGGGGAGACTTTTCCTTTGTCATGTTCCCTTATTTATATTGTGTAAGCCCTGTTCAATTTCTGGAACATGTTTGGAAAGGCCTGAGGTGTGAATTTGTATGGAATAAACCCATGGTGGTGTCGAGCTGCCAAAGGCTTAGCTGGAGAAACTGTTGACTGGTTTCATCATTGCCAAAATGATTATTTTGATGAGAAAATCTCTCTTTGTGTATGAGATCTCTCTTTGATGAATATAAAGGTCAAAAGAACGGCTTTTATTTTGTATCGATTTTTTTTAATGTAACAATACACAGTCTCAAATTAAAAAAAAAAAAATCAATTAATGCATCCGTGCTTAGTGAAATTATAATTTTTTTCAAACCCCAAACTTTTGAATATAGTGTAAATCTGGATAAAAACAATGCGAAAAAAAAAAATCTGAGAATGGAAGTATTATGATGTAAAAACAAGACAATTAAGAAAATAACATTTTCACTTTTCACACAGTATTACTCAAATTAGTTTGAACTTGTACAAAGCAATACATCAATTCCATGAAAGACATATTGAATATTTGTTTTACTACTTCACACTGGCATATATGGACCACCACTGACAATGCCGAAAGTCATATCTGTGCACAGTTTAGGAAACAACTCAAAACTATTCTTTTATAAATTATTTTCTTGTTCTACTTTTTCTTTCTAAAATGTTATCTTGCTTTCAATTCACGTTGTCCTTTAAAGATTTTGTTCTCATTGTTCTCAATACACAAGTGAAAACTTTCTTCACATATTGTTATATAATGTATGTACTTCAAAGTGTTTTAAAACTTCTTTTGTTCCCCTTTATATACCCTTTCCCCTTCACTACATCTCTTCATGGTCCTATACATAATAAATGTAATACATTTTTTATGATATGTTTAAAATCCTCATAACCATTTCATTTTTTTTCCATTGAAATTGTATTACTATTGTCTGCATTATCAGTTTTAGGCTACAGTCAGAATCATATGAAAAGATTCATTTGACAGCATCAGAATGTTTTTCGCACAAGGGAAGATTTGCACTGTCAGTTCACATAACATGCATGGCTCCACATACAACTCCATCACAACTGTTGAAGAGCTGTGCATGTAAACCTCACTCTCCTGATCTCAAGATACACTTCAGATGTTGACTACTGTATATATATATACAATTATCTTTAGGGACTTTGTGCAAATAAGATTTCTGAGAATCTCTTATATTTTCCCTCTCTTCCACCATTCTCTAATGCAATAGATTGATATGAAATGAAGACTCTGGATATAAATCATATCTGATAGAAAAATCGATGTATTCCAGTGGACAGTTGACACATTAAATGTTGATAAATCCCTGACATATCTCTAAACCGAGGCAGCATGTCCTTTTTTCAACTCACATCTTAAGCCCACATGTTGGGAACGGTGGAATAAGATCAAAGAAAAAACAATGAATATTGCATATGTTTGTCGGGAAGTTTGCTTTCTAAATAAGTACAAAGCTCATTGGCCTTTTATTCTGCAGTACAATCATTGAGATTCAAATGACATCCAGAAGAAAGGACACAAGCACATACATCATTTTCATTGTAAATCTTTGTGGATGACGGAGCATAATCCTGGTTTGTGCACCATTTCTGACAAGCCGCCATGAAACACTGATATTTCTACCATTCATACCCATCTCCATGACAACCAGAGATCTGAGCCTAGCATTGTGATCCATCACCCTGATATATTCTCTCATTTCACTGAAATATACGACCCATATAATGGAGCAACACCCATAAAATGAATTATACATCCGATAGACCATAAAGACCAAACGTATACAATGAACAGTAAGTCAAATGCCGTACCTGAATACGGTATCTTTCAGCATCAAGACCCATATGAAATGGAAGAAAAATGAGCAGAGAAATTAACTAAGCAGCCGGGTTTGAAGGCACTTCAAAAAAACAAAGGAAAAAGCGCTTGTCAAGAAAACAAAGATTGTTTGCACAGGAATCCCTCTGAATTAGTACATTTTGCATAGACAGACTTAATATTCAGGGCTTGTAAGAGGGTTTAGCTGCTGATAAAAATGAGAGCACTGTCAATTCTTCATCACATGAGGCTATTTCCACAGAGGCGACACTCCAGACATTAAACTAGACCAAACGGGTTTATCTGACAATTTAGTCCCTTGATTAGCCATTCATTAGACATGTTATACAGTTCCTTGAGGTTTTTTTTTCCAGAGTAACAATCCCCATAAGGGGTTCTGGAGTCATATTTTAATTAGCAGCTGATTAAGTAGAAAATTGTGGCATCAGAGAGGGGAATAATGAAAGACATGCGAGGTAAAGGTTTCTGGCAGAGGGCAGGTTACGGATGGGGAGCGAGATCCACATGTTAAAATGGTTCCGCATCAACAGTTTTACATCAGGAATACACAACCGCGATGAGTTGTTTAGTGTGGGAGAAGGGAAAAAAAAATCAAGGTCCGACCTATAGCAAATGGAATGGTTCGTTAAGAGGATAAGAACAAAGATTTTGGAAGGGGGACTTGAGTGGGACGCTGATTGGGTTGTGGAAGCACGTTGATTGAGGCAATCAGACCTGCCACAACACTGAAAGTCTTCTTGGCCCTTTCTTTTGTAGGCCGTATTTTTTGAGCAACCTCGGATGAAAGATTGTCTGAAACGTGGCTGACCTCTAGACGATCCCTTTTAGATTTGCGGTTACGTGCTCTGAAGTTCTGTAGCGATCAAGCCATTTTATTTCAACTGTTAAGATAAGTGTGCTGACAAAGCCAGATTTCTCCTCCTCTTTGACATGCCACTTTGCTTTCACTGTTTGCAATAAAGACAAAGTCTGTAGACACTTTGTGTGTTAAGATATGTAAACCTGACAAGCAATGTAATCTCAACTATATATAGTCTGCACAGCTGTGATAGTGCAAATGACAGATGACAGCTGCTTCTACAATCAGAAGCATCAGCCAGGATGCAGATGAAAGGTCCCAAAACAGTGACTAACAGCTAATAATTATAAATAAACTATTTTAATTAATAATTGAATAATGTATAGTAGTGCTGTTTTGGCCCTTTTAATGATAGTCCTTAAAGGGTTATTAGTTCAAAAAAAAATAAAAAATATATATCTATCAACCAGCGATAGACATTTGTCTTAGGTTAAAAGCCTCACATACACAGTACAATCACACACATCACAAAACACAATTAACCCAAAGAACCTTACCTTACAAATATGTAAATAAATAAACAGAGGCTTAAATACAATATACTAATACAACTATTTGGTCTTATTTAAAATAGAAATTGCAGTAGGAACAAAAGAGTTCCTGTAAGCTTTCTTTTTGGCCAAATGAGCCATTTTTAGTTCAGCCAAAAATGAAATTTCTGTCATTAATTACTCACCCTCATGTCGTTCCAAACCCGTAAGACCTCCATTCATCTT
The DNA here is from genome assembly GCA_030578275.1 of Meda fulgida. Taxonomy (NCBI): domain Eukaryota; kingdom Metazoa; phylum Chordata; class Actinopteri; order Cypriniformes; family Leuciscidae; genus Meda; species Meda fulgida. Next base: position 29,748,048 of record CM060621.1, on the reverse strand, counting down.
CAGAAAAACAAATTAAGATATTTTTTGTGCAATCCGAGACCTTTCTGCCCCCTCTTTAGACAGCAACTTCATAATGACTTTCAAGGCCCATAAAAGTAGTAAAGACATTGTTAAAATAGTCTGTGTCTAGTGGTTCAACCTTAATGTTATGAAGAAAAAAACAACTTTATTCAACTATTTCTAATCTTCCTTGTCAGTCTCTGATGCTGTCTTTACTACTTTTCTGGGCCTTGAAAGTGGTTATGACGTTGCTGTCTACAGGGGGGTCAGAAAACACTCGGATTTCATAAAAAAATATCTTCATTTGTTTTTCTGAAGACCAACAAAGGTCTTACGGGTTTGGAACGACATAAGGGTGAGTGATTAAGGAGAATTACAATTTTTGGGTGAACTATCCCTTTAAGTTCCTCCTATGTAAAGCGTGTCACTGCTTTGCCAGCATGATAGCCCTATGATGGGTTGTAAAGCATAATATCATTATTACTGAACAAATGTTGTTCTTCATTGAACGAGTCAATGTTTTGGCAGCACTAAATCTGGTCACACTTTATATTAGGTGTCTTTAACTACTATATACATACATAAAAAAATATGTACAATGTACTTATTGTGTTCATGGTGTATTGAAAAACACATTTGCTGCTATTGAGGTGGGATATGGGTATGGTTAGGGACAGGTTTGGTGGTATGGGTATTAAGGGTGTGTCAAGGTGTAAGAGAAGGGCCAACACAACAGTGTAAGGATAGATGTAATTACAAAGTAATTACAAATGTGATTACATGCAGGTATTTTTTTTAAATATAAGCTCTGTGTAAAAACATGTATGTACACAATAAGTATCAATTGATTACTTTAAATGTAGTTAAAGACACCTAATATCTTGAATGAATAAGTCATACCATTCAACTGAATGAAGAAGTCATACCATGCGAGTCTAACTCACATTCAAAGACTTGAATTAATTTAGTCAAATCAAAAGATTTGGATCTTTAAGATTTTTAAATGTTTGTATTATTCTTACCAAGGCTGCTTTTATTTGATCAAAAATACAGTAAAAACAGTAATATTGTGAAATATTATTACAATTTAATTACATCATTCCTCCAGTCTTCAGAGTCACATGATACTTCTGAAATCAATATAATATGCTGATTTGGTGCTCAAGAAACATTGTTTATTATCATTGATATTGATAACAGTCGCGCTGCTTGATATTTTTGTGGGAAACCATAATAATGAGACCCTCAGTTCTGAATAGTGCACAGCCCTTCCATCCCGTTTAATTCTTATAACCCACTTCCAATAACTCCAAACGCTTGTGTTTTCCTCCTTACCACATTGTTGTTTACTTTTTCCCTTCACAATGATTGTGTCTAGGTTGCATATTGAAACAAATGAAAAAAATGAAATAAATCTATATATATTTCAAGACAAACATCTGAGTCATTCTGATTCAGCTGGACGTTGAGTGGCTAAGCGAGACTCTCTTTCATTCACCTTGTCCTGGATCATTACCAGAGCCGCTGGTGTCGATGCCATTATCGAGAAGCCAGCAGCATAGATGCACTGCTGTGATCGCTCCATCCTCTCACAGGCTCATTAACCAACAGCTTTCAATCACATAAAGCCACTTCATCTTAATATGGTAAGACACTGCGAGGACTTTTGAGCAATATGCAGGGAGTTTGACAGCCGTAAAATATTGTTACTTGGTATTCCAGTGAATCCCAGGGATTAATGTTTTGAATCGCATGCTCTGAAGGGCCTGTCTGAATGTCATCTGTATCCGTATTTTCAGAAAATGGATGACCATGGATACCCTTCATTTGGACGAAACTAACAAATTGAGATTGTGTTTGTAAGAAGCATCATTATTGAATATGTTGTCATTACGTCCTTTAGCTGAGCTCTATTACTCAGAATGAAGATATTGTCATGCAAATCATTCACTTGCCATTTAGGGGATGCGTATCAGGCTAAGCCACTTACAGTAGTCTAATCGGCTAGAATGGTTCGTGACCCGTCTACTTTAAACAATTCAGCTCTGGGATTCTGTATGCTTTAGTAAGGCCATCCTTTGCAGTAAGTAAGCTAAATGTATAGACTATTAACTTTTCTGTAGTGTGACACCAGTCCAAAATAGCAGAGGTGGACAAGGTACACAAATCTAGTACTTCAGTATAATAACATATATTATTCTAGTAAAAGTATAAGTATTTGTTTTTTGGGTTTACTTGAGTAAAAGTACAAAATAACTTGATTTTTAATCAAGCATTAAAAGTAAAACGTACTGATTGAAGACACATAGGCTATATTTCTTAGCCAGCACTAATCAGACTGGTCAGTAGTCAGCACAAATAAGAACGATTAGTGCATACAATTAATTTGTTTTATTTAAGCTAAAATCGCCTACCGCATACATACGGTGGCACAGCTGGAACCTGCTCAGTTAAGCATTTAAATGGGCTCAAACAGCTTGACCTGTCGCAGGATATTTATTTCAAATAACTGACAGTCATGAACTAAATATTATTTAAGTTACAATAATCAATACTAAACCTCATTAGTAAAATGTACTTAAATACAGTAGAGATACTTTGGGTAACACTTTAGAATACTATTCTGTCATTAGTGGGTTACCACGAACTTCACTTTATAGAATTAATTATACAGTATGCATTATTAACATGAATTATGATCCTGTGTATAGTAGTTCTTAGGAATCCTGTGGGAGGTATCAGAATAAGCTTGCAGAAATGAGGGATTTAGAGAGACTGATTCATCCGACAAGTCATTTGAGAATCATTGAAAAATGTGGTGATGTCCAATGTATATTGTGAGAAAATGAAAGTGTTTTTGACCTTTAATGCATGTAAACCTGTTCTAGGAGACCTCCAAAACAAAATTATTAACCTTTAAAATGGCATAATAGTGGCACTTCAATGTAGCTCGGCAAGCTACGGTTGCCAAGTATAGCTTCCCCAACTGGGTTTCTTTGAATAAACATTCAGTATTCAGAGTTTATTCCTAATAACAGGTTGAGAGTCGCCGTTTTCACAGAGAGCCGGTCTCTCACGGCACTTAAAGACCCTACACGACTTATGCAAGCAGATCAAGTCTTTCAGATATAATATAGCTGGACACCCAGGTGACTTCCTTTTCTGAGGTGACTAAATTGGCACTCCATAGACAGGTCGAGAAGTCAGGAAGGTTGGGAGACTGGTAAAAAATAATGAAAAGCGCCAACCGAGGAGAGCAGCCTCCCCTGGACCTGCTGGCTTCTAACTCCTCTCACGTTTGCACCCTTTTATTTTCCCTCAGGCCTGTAAAGATGGTCATCTCTGCACTAGAGTACCTGAAACTGGGTCAGCGCTGTCCTCCCGTTTCATCTCATGTCCTCTGTACTGCTCACTGTCTTAATTGATTCTCTAAGTATCTGGGGTTTTGAAGTGCGCCATTAAAATAAAAGTTATCCGCGCGAAAGAGAGCTTATTCTTTTTCACAAGAGGGTCTAATTAGCATACAGGGCCTGAGGTAGTTTGTCGCTGGCCTCGTCTGTATGTCTTGGGAGCTTTCTAGGATGAACTGAATGGCTCCATCTCCCCAAAATAAACCGGCTCACATGTAGCCCAGTTGAGAGTTCTATTTTCATAAGTGTTGCATTCATTTCGCCGAGCACCTCGGGAGAACGGCATCTCAGCCAGGCGGTGGAGTGACTTGGAGTCTCTCACTAGTGTAGATGTCTTTCAGGCTGTATTTTCAGTTGACAAATTGCACCAGTGTTTCACTGAGTTCAGAGCCAGGGGAAATCAAACAGCTGCAGAGCGACAGATCATGCATAATATCATGTCCCCTTTATTCACAAAAAAACATTCTCCCCGACAAGAGAGTTGGCCAGCTTTGTTTTTAGTACACATCTCTTTTATTATCATCAACTACTCATTCATTTAAAGGGGTGATACGCTACATTAATTTTAGCTTTTTTTCATTTATAATGGTGTTTTGCAACAAAAAATTAGGTTTTACTTTATTTTAACGGTCCCTTTTACACATTGAGTTGACTATAAGTAACGTTGCACCTTCATGTCTACTAGCTCTTATTAGAGTGTTAGTAGAGTATTAGTAGACTGGGTTCGAGTTAGAATATCTGTTGGAGGATCATCACAATAAAGAGTTAGCAGATATTAAGCAGACAGTCTACTAATACTCTAATGAGAGTTAGTTGACATGTATTTGCAAAGTTACTTATAGTCAACAGAATGTTCAAAAGGGACCATCAAAATAAAGTGTTACCAAAAATTATAACAAAAAGAAAATTCTATCATTGTTTATTTACCTTGATGTGAGCAGAATTGAGCTCCAAAAAAGGCAAAAACACCACAGTAGTATGGCAAAGTCTTGTAAAGTCATAACGTTTGTTTAAGGAAAAGGCTGAAAGTCATTATTCAGTAATAATCTTCAAACGCAGCTAATCAAATAAAACATTTTCACACATTGGACACCATTGATTCAGGCATGTCTCGTAACCAATAACAATGCACAACATTTTAATATATGCATATTTGTCTGAATGAGATTTAAGAGCAACATTTGTCAAAATTTTAACAGAATTTTCATTATAATAAGTTATCATTTTACTTTTACTTGATCATATCTGAATTTTAGTATTAATCAAGCATTTTTGTCACTATATCATTTAAGAGTTTAAACTCTTTGCATGTGAAGTAAATAACAATGCTGGCGTATATGGCGGGTGCAGCCCGGTACTTTAATTATGCCTTTTTATAAAAAAACAAAACAATCTGTTGCAGAAACTGTTGCTTATATATGTTGATGTACCAATCTGGGGTGCATTTCCCGAAGCCAACTGTCGCAAGTTCCGTCACTACCAACACAATTCAACAGAACTTGCGACCATATTGCAAACAATGCTTTTGGTAAACACACCCCAGTGCGGTCATACGTTAATGTAACTATTATTTCAAAAGATCAAGAAATATGTGATCTTTTTAATTTTTATTAAATTACCTTTTATATGGCCTCTTTTGAAAGACACTGTAATCTTTGTCAGTAACATTGATTGGAGTGTCACTGAATGGCTGGACATTGTTCATGAATGGCCTCAAGGGATTTTTCTTCCATTGAAAAAATAAAAATAAAACAACAAAAGACAGACACCCAAACAAAGCAAGTATCCACTAGTTACATAATAAGGTTAATTAATTAGAGGATGATCGCTTGGGCATTTAATTAGACTGTTATGTTAAAATATTCACCTTGCTTTGCTCTTTTGCTCTCATTAGACCCATCCTATTACTTTTGATGATTCCCTCTTTGCATCATTCCTTCATTAGTTGCTTTTTGCTTTAATGAGAGCATTCCTCTCTTTATTCTGATGCAGAGACTCACAGTAATTTGCACATCTTAAAAGGCACAATTCGTACTGTTGGAAGTGCAACAACAAATGGCTTCAAAAAACAACAACGCCCTCTTTATCCTTCTGCATTGGATCCGTACAAATGTTCAAAGGCACAAAACTTTCCTGTAGGCTCTCAGCGAATTCTTGAGGGAAAAAGTCGGGCTGTTTTATCAGGTGCTTAAAGGCGTGATTATTGGAAATACTTGCTTTCAAGCATTCGTGTCTCTCCTTGAATGCTGCTGCTGCAGGTGCGCACAGAAATGCTGCAATATTGAGCACTGAGCTTTTGAAACTGTATTTTCATCTTGCAGTGTGACGTAAAACTGTCAATGGAATCAAAACACGTTGTATCCAGTACACCAATTGGATTCCATCTCTTACAAAAAGAGCAGGTGGAAAAATGCAACGGTCAGAACCAATGCATAATTGATGAGTCTTATCACGCTCATCAACATACATTCTGCAGCTTGCATTCTGCATTATTGATGCGAGGGCATCGTTCTGCATGGCAGACCTCCGAGACTTTTGACAGATGAGTCAATAAACTCTGAACGCCGCAGTAGTGCACTTTGATTACCGTGGAGAAACATTGCAGCTTTGTGTCAGCAGCAGTCTGCTGGAATACAATAAAATACCAAATACAATTAAACAAATATGATTAGTTCCTAGATCATCTGTTAAATTACTATTTTGTTAGCTGACGATATTAGTTTGCGATACGTAATGAGCCTACTTATTGTCTATTTATTTAATTAGTCTCATTTAAATAACATTATTCAGAAAACATTCACAATTCATTGCTTTTTGGAGATGATAATGGTAATCGTATAATTGTGTCATCAAAATAAAAAAAAATGATCCTTAACTAAACTGAACTGGAGATTGGATTATGTAATGAGCATGTGCCTTGTCAAGAGGCTCTCATATACATTGGAGCACTTCAGTGTAAATATTGAGGAAAATGTCAAACCCAAAAATGAATTCAAAGCCACAGACCAATTGTATGTGTAAGTGTACAGTACTTATACTCAGTGTTGGGGGGAACTCATTACAATTAACTTAAGTTACGTAATAAGATTACTTTTTTCAAGTAACTAGTAACGTAACGCATTACTTTTAAATTTACAGAAATATATTTTAGGTACTTTTTCAAACAAGTAACGCAAGTTACTTTTTCAAATTTATTGACTGACAGCTGTCTTGTCCCCATGTTGAGACAAATTGTGAGTAAGTGCAGAGGCGTTGTGTGTAAACATGATGGTTATTGTAGTTATAGACTAAATTATGAGCGTGCATTTACTAATGTCACTTGCACACAAAAAGATTCAGTATTCCTCAACATGAATAAAATCAGTGAAATGCAAAATCAGAATAATGCACCAATAATTAACCTCCGATAATTAAATATGTTAAATTAAACAAATATTTGTATGCTTTAATCTCACTTTACTGACCAATGTACTTGCTGCTGATCTTCGATGATTCAGTTAAACCATAAGCAAAAATCACCATACTTGTTTTTATTGGTGAAGTTAGTGTTAAACTTTTTTTGTATATGCATTTTGAAAATATGAAAAAAATATGCATTTTCTTCAGCCTTATTTAAGTTTTGGCCTTTACATTTGCCCCAAAATATAACTTTTTTGTTATAAACCCTGCCGGGTTTCCCGATAACGATGTATCTTAGCTCTTAAGAGCGCTGCGTGCAAGGTTACGAACGCGCGCCGCAATTCCACGCGCATTTCCCAAAAATGCACTTAACATGAACGCGCGAGAACGCGTTCTACGTTCTACTTTAGCGTCGCTGTCCATTCGCGAAGTGCTGAAATATAACCTTATATGGAATCGAATTCTGAACGTTTAACCTAATAATCGTCATTTGTTGTGGATTCGAAATCAAGACAAGTCTATATGGATATAAAACACCTATACAGGCTGACAAAATGGCTGAACAAAAACAAAAAAACAAGAGAAGAGACCTTTCAAAAAGATAAAATGAATGTCTTTTTAGAGGAGATAGAGGGAAACAAAGATTTTATTTTTAACAGATTTAAAGGACACCATACAAATAAGGAAATACAAAACATCTGGAAGGACATTGTCACATTTCAAACTAACTGCAACCGTGTTCAAAGATCAGGGAAGGAGGTCCGCAAGAAATGCCCAATACATGGCTGGTTTTCGTGCACGTCAGCAAGTCAATGACAGATTTTTTTTAATTCATCCCTATTTTGCACGGTCTTTAAAGCATATTTCCCAGATTACTTATTTTATGATTTTTAGTTTTTTGTTCATTCGTGTTCATTCATTCATGTGTATTTCCATTTTTTCTTCCCTTTTTAACTATTTCATTTATTCATTTAAACAAAACACGAGTACAACAAAGTGTACAATAAAGTACAATCAATACCTGTATATTATACTCACGTTGCAGTGTAATCTGTTAAATCTAGATAAAAGTGTAATCTGCCGGTTGTCCTGCAGGTGACCTCATAAATCTGTCTTCTTACGATGCACTTGGGGATTTACGATTACTCCAGAGCACTCGTAGTTCTACGAAGATTTTCAAGTGCTACTTAAGTTACGATGCGTTTGGGAAACAGACCATAATATTAAGATCAGTCGTACGGTCGTTTTTACGATCAACTTAGTCTTACGATGCTTTTGGGAAACGCAGCCCAGGTGAGAAAAAGTAACGCAATATTGTAATGCATTACTTTTCAAAGTAACTTTCCCAACAATGCTTATACTGCAGGTCTTAACTGGGTTGTGGACCAAAATTGAGTTGCAAAACTGTTCTAGGGGGAAAAAAACATGCTAAATGCAACTTGTAAATTAGGATAACAAAACATAAAAGAGTGCGGAAATGCTGATGGTCTATTTCGATGCATCTGTCGAATGGAAACATGACTAATATTAATACTTTTAAAATTAATATTTAGCTTATTGTTTGTTGAAATTCACTTCTGCTGTTCAAGTATTATGCAGCTTTTTCCATGCAAGTGTATCAAACTCCAACAACAACAACAACATAAAAGTGGTGCATACAACTAATGCACTATATTCCAAGTCTTCTCAAGTCATGCAATAGCTTTGTTTGAGGAACAGACAAATACATTTGTTATTTTCCGCTAATTTTCTCATCTGTAAAAGTTTATTGGTGCATCAATTTCTAAACAGGTAATGGTTTTGTGAAGTTAGATCTCACAGATGGTCTTCAAATAAGATTACTTTTATGATACTGTTGTGGCAAAACTTCTGTTAAACATCATCACTGCGTAAGAGACACTCAGAGTCAAATTTATAAAAAGAGAAGTATTTATTCTTGCAAGAATAGGCCCAGTCGCCAAGACAGCAGTTACCCTGTGAAGTGAGTGACGCACACCAGGAAGACATGAGACAGCCTTTATACTCTTTTATACTTTACTTTTATAGTGTTTTTTAGTAAAATATCCATCCATCCATCCATCCATCCATCCATCCATCCATCCATCCATCCATCCATCCATCCATCCATCCATCCATCCATCCATCCATCCATCCATCCATCCATCCATCCATCCATCCATCCATCCATCCATTCATCCATCCATCCATCCATTCATCCATCCATCCATCCATCCCTATCTAAACACAAACACGTTTTTTCTCCATTATATTATTGAGGACATTGCATAGACTTCCACGGATTTTATATCGGGTTAATGAAATGTTCTATGGCCTAACCCAACCCATAAACATACACTATAGCCAAACCTGTAGACACACACACACACACACACACACACGCACACACACTCCAGGAACGCATTTTATATTGGACGCAGTATCAAAATCGTTGTCGCAAAATAAAACACTGAATTTATGTATGACTTATTTTTTTAGATATAAAGTCAGTGTTTGATTTTTACTATAATGATTTTGGTTCTTTGTCTCATGTAAAATCCAAATGAATATATAAACTCAGTGTTTGATTTTGCGATAATATTTTGTACTTTGTCCTGGAGTTGAGCACCTCTGTGGTGATCTCACTGCCGCATACCTGCGGTGGAAGAGGCAGCTGCGGAGTAAATGAGTTTGTGTGTCTGGAAGTCTCTTCCTCTCTCCTTTCCTGCTGTGCATGGCTCCTCTGCAATGAGAATTACAGAGCTCCTCCTCTTTCCCCCTGCAGAACAGTTGGAGAGAGACGGTGGAAGAGAGAAAGAGAGATATGAGCATGTCAGAAAAACACATCTGCTTGATGTTGTTTCTTGTCCTCATTTGCTATTTTTTTCCAAATGTTGTGCCAATGTGTTAAAATCAGAGAGCCGACACAGCTTCCCTTTGAAGTTTAAATAGACTGTTGGTGGTTTCCCTCTTTTAGTGCCGCCAAAGTGCGCCTCAGTGTGCATGTACCGCTTCCATCTGAAAACATCAGGAAAGAAATGTGCTGCCTGAAAATATTAACGTGGGGGTTTCTCTAGACCGCCTGTGCTAAATGCGCTTTGAATGTAATTCCTTGCCTCCGTCATGACAACATTGTCCTCATTTGAAATTCAGCTTGAAAGCATTTTTTAGTTCTCTTTTAATGGATACATTTTAAAGGATGTTAAAAGAGAGTTTGCTGTAATAAAGCAAAGACAAATTTGCACTTCCTGAAGGAAAAGCCAGTGCTCTCTAGGCCGCAAAAGAAAAGCGTTATACGATTTAAAGTAAGTTTAGGTCTTAAGCTTCGATTTTTTTTTGTAAAAGCACCAGATTTGTTTTCTGTTACATTGGTGTCTTATATGGTTAATGCTGAAAAAGTAATAGCAATAATGATTTAGTGTGCAAATATATGTAAGAAAGAAGACCAACTGGAATTAATTTGCAAATAATTAAAGCTCAAAACAATTTGCACAGCAAAACCATTTTTTAAACCAGGTTGACATGATAATGATAAGCTCTTTTAATGGAAATCTGAGTTTTTGTCAACAAGACGTGACAAATTGTGCTACATTAGAAATTATATCTTTAAATTAGTCCTGCAAAACAAGATCATTTTTTAGCAGTGTAGGTTATATGGCTAAAAAAGGCTGAGCATAGATGAAGAAAAAGTTACATTTATGAATGATTAACAGCGGGTCTAATCGTAGAACTGTAAGTCCTCTTTTCACTTCCGTTGTCAGCAACATTATTTGTTAGGCAAAAGCAATTTTTTTGCTAGTATGTGCTGTCAAATTGCTATTAGAAAATAAACTAAAAGGTTTTTTTTTTTTAAACACGTTTACATGATGATTCCAACCCAGGCAGGTGTTGTTATCAGTGCAAAGGTTAAGGAAATGTGAAATGACATTTATCTCGTTCCCTATAGGATCTTACACCCAACCTTTAGATATCTGTTTATTCTCGCCCATGACTGGCCTCAGCAAACACGTGGTGATATTGCTGTGTGTGTTTGTGCCGTGTGGAAGTCCCACAGCTGTCTGTGACATTTTGCCGCTGTAAGATATCTGGTTATTCGCTCCAGTCCAAATGTGCTCTGGAAGATATTTACAGCTTTAATTTTGTGGGTTGACCGTCGTTTCCCATATTTCTGGAGGAAAAAGATCAGAATATTCAATTAGAGCCTGGTAGGGCTCCTATCTTCTTATAAAATGTCATACTGTCACCATGTTTTTAGTCTCACAGTTCAAACTTTCAATGAATCCAGTGGCCCTTATGCTATAAACATACTCTTCACAGGTCTTCAAATTGCATTCTCAGTGTTTCCTCAACTGCTGCAACAGCAGGCATTGGTACGCACTGTCTACAGTTTTCTCAGACTTTTTTGTGTTTGAGTTCTCTTTTCCCTGTGCATATCATTTGACCCAGTTTCCCAGTGTGTCTGATATACTCCGTTCACCTGTTGTTCTATTAATCCTTGTATTAAGGACTTGAGTTATCCTCTGTTTCTTGTCCTGATCGTTAATGTGTTTGTTGTGTTTGCCTGTTGTTCTCCTACATGTCCCTGTTTGAATTATTATTAAAAGATTATTGTTTTTATTTTCCTTGTGCGGTGCGCTATACTTCTCTATTAGCACTCGTGACACTTCTGCTGTAAACCAGTGCTTTAAAGCTGATCTATTTGATCAAATATGGTCCATCTGTCTGAACAAGGTTGGTTTCACTCAATTGATCAATAAGATTCTCTTTAAACCAACCTTGTTTAGAAAGATGGACATTATTTGATAAAATATCATCAAATGTATTGTTGCATTTTAAGCCTTCCGTTGTCAGCAACATTATTTGTTAGGCAAAAGCAATTTCTTTGCTAGTATGTGCTGTCAAATTGCTATTAGAAAATAAACTAAAAGGTTTTTTTTTCTTTAAACACGTTTACATGATGATTCCAACCCAGGCAGGTGTTGTTATCAGTGCAAAGGTTAAGGAAATGTGAAATGACATTTATCTCATTCCCTATAGGATCTTACACCCAACCTTTAGATATCTGTTTATTCTCGCCTAACCTTGTTCAGAAAGATGGACATTATTTTATAAATATCATCAAATGTATTGTTCCATTTTAAGCCTGATCTATACTTTTTATATATTTAAAATGTTCTAGTCATACATTTCCACAAAATCATAAATATAATACCACATCATAGATCAAGCTTAAATGCAATGATAAATTTGATATTTAATATTTGATCAAATTTGGTCTATCTTTTTTTTAAGAATTGGGTTACAGAGAATATTGTAGAGCAATTTAGTTAAAGGCACAATATGTAGTATTTTTGGATTAAAATATCCAAAAACCACTAGAACAATGTTATATATTTTGTTGACTTGTGTACTTTCATTATCCCAAATGTTTCCAAGAATGTTTAAATCCAGAGAAATAAGCAGTTTTAACCACAACAGAGATCGTGTCCGTGTGTCGATATCTATGACATCACACCCACGTTATCCTCGATTTTCGGTTTTATTCTGTAGAAACCATGGAAACACCAAAGCCTGTTTATTATTATGTAATTATGTTTAATTAGACAGGTAAGTAACTGTTTGGATAAATTCATCGACAGGAAAGTAATCATTGTAATAAAGCTCAACACAGTAAGTCCTATGGTTTAAATCTCGTTTTCTTGATTTACCGTGAGTACCATGTTTTACCATACCTAATATCGATCTAGCTCACTGCAGTTTGTAACAAATGTCTCATTGTAGCCACATAGTAGCGAACGCACAGAGTAGCGTTAACATAACTTTCAACACACTCAAATGTATCTAAACTGTTATCCCACACATATGACCGGAAGAAGCAGAAGAGGTCACCTGCGGCATAATAAAAGCTCCACTGCTCTCGAGCCGAAATCACGGCGTCATCACGCTACACCTTTGTTTTGAATAAGCGACGTCTAGCGGCGAAAAATGACACAGTGTGCCTTTAAGGATAAACTATTAACATTCTTATAGCTAGCTACCTGAATACTAACTTATTCAATACCTACGTACTGTTACTGCCAAATGAACACAAGTATGCATGTATGCAAGTATGCCGTCTGCAACATTATTTTGACCATATTCAGTGAAATCGACACTATAATCCGACAGAACAACATAAATAAAGTGGTTTTAGAAGAAAACCTGAGCTTCTAACTTCACCTGGAGCGTGTTATTTGTTTTGCAAAAATCCACCGCCCCCTGTTCATTGTGTCCAATCAGCGCAGGGGGGTGTAAGATCTGACTGTCAATCACAGGTCGTGCACACCCCACCCCTCGCGCACGTTACAATCACATGCACACGCCTGAAGTTCGCGCAGTATCGAAGAGTGATGGTGGAAAAGATTCCAATTTCTTCTTGACAGGTAATTGTGCTTTATCAACCAGTTACTTTATTTCTTAGTGTTATGTTAGTAATCTAAGTATGTTTGCCCAAATGTGTTGGTATGGATAGCTAACGTTAGCACTTGTTGGGAAGGTTTGTGGTGCACACGCACTGAGCGCGATGGGAGGGTATTCGTTGATAGTGGGGGAGGGGCACGAGAGTTGTAAACATTCAAAATTTTGCCTAAGTCCACTCAATCTGCCAGACTTGCCGACTGCAGCTTTAATGCATGTACACTAGGGCTGCAAACTTGCAATGTGTTTGCCAAGTTCTGCGGTAGCATAATGAGTATGTTTCTGACCTTAAGCTTATGTGTGTGTTCTGATTTATTGCTTGCCATGCAGTCTCAAAGCTTTTTGGACACTGTGACATCCCACACTCAAGTTCTATCTTTGTCTTTTGGCGGGGTGAAAGCCCCATGGTACTCACTAGCAAGCAGCTAGTAAAATATTAAGTGCCTCAGCTTCTTATCTTAATACAGTGTGTGCCTGTGAGTCCACTGTATTGTACAAAGGCATCTACACAGCTGAAAGACCCGTCAGCCAATCACAAGACAACAATAACGGTCCTTAAGGTCAGCGAGTCAAGGAAATGCTTATCGTGGCAACATTTTAATGCTTGGGCCAAAAACTTTGTGGTATTTGCCTAAATCAGCAGGAGAGCCAGAGGGAACTCTCAAACGAACAATATTTCCTGACGTGCTCTCTTGATCCCAAAGCTAATTTCAGTTGTAGGCTGTACAGTTATCTGGATATGATAATATGCTGTTATTTCACTAATGTGATGGAAACGTTGACAAAGCTTTGTGAATTGTCATGTTGTGTTTATCTCGTTGGTTTTTCAATTTAGCGGAGTCTCTTTAGGCCTTGAGTCAACCAGGTGATTGTAAGATACAGGGAACTGATGTTTAAAATACATTGGATTATGTGGCTTCAAATTCCCAGATTGAATTATTCAGGTCTCAGAAACAATGATTAAACAACAGCTCAACTAATATTAACTAATCCTGCACCTACGTGATAATGTTTGAAAGACATTTCAACCTGTGGTGTTTTTGCTAAAACACAGATCAAACAGCCATTTCCGAGTCATTTTTCACCCCTTAAAGAAAACAAAGCCTCTTTTAGGACCATCAAGATGTTTATGAGCACCACAAAATTTCTCTCTCTCTCTCTCTCTTTTTTAAAAAGAAATTAATACTTTTATTCAGCAAGGATGCATTACATTTGTCAAAACTGACAGAAAATTCATTTATAATATTACAAAAGATTACTATTTAAAGTAATTGCTTTCAAAGATATTTAAAAAAACTTTTTTTTATCAGTTCCTACAAAAATATTCAGCAGCATGTGTATGTATGTATTGGTGTATGTCTAAATTAAGGTAGTACTTGAAATAATTGAAAATAATTCAAACATTTTTAATGTTCCCAAAATAGGCTTTATTTTCTATTTTTGTAAAATATTTCCTTTAGATGTTCTTTTGGCATTAAATTAAATGTGATCTCGATCCTGGTAACAATAAAATGGTGCGAAACCATAAATGAACTGTTACAATGCTGTTGTTAAATGCCTTTAACAATTTTTCTGAGATATCAAACTTATTTAATGACTGGCTTTTGGTAGTACTGATGGGAACTACTAAGTCAGTGTGTACAACTCAAAATAAAAATGAATCCGTCTCTTCACTGTGTTTCAACGTCTCATTCTCCCCTCTCTAATCACAGTCACTTTATTTGTGTAAGCCCCTTATCTGTTCCGAGACTCAAACTGAAGCCATAGTTGAGCTGTGAATTGGAAAATAAGTCTGACCTTAGCCTGCCTGATTCACTCTACATTGATTAAACTGAATTTGCTGTGAATGATCAGGCCCAAATTACTTCTCTGCTTGAAAGGGCGTGCATTAAATCCACCATGTCACCTTGAGTCTTCTATACAAAGGATCTGCTCCCAGAATAAGAGGTCTTCCATGGCACCTCCTCCCACTGTGGCCCACATCTCTTCTCTTTCTAGAAGAGATGGGAAACAGATTATTCCTTTAAGATCAATTACTGCTCTAACTGACTGAATGGTGTCAGCCCAACACGCTTAAAGAAACCGAGACAAGGAGGTGCTTTAAAAAGAAACCCATGAATGGCATGTGTGGGCGCGGTGCGCAGCTTTTTTTTGCACGTGACTTTCTCCAAGACTGTGCAGGTGGGTTAATTTTATCGAGAATGTGTAGCCTACACTGTAAAAACACTCCCAGTGAGATGGCAATTTGTGCTTCTAATTTTGCAGTGCACGATAAGTAATTGTCCTTTTACAACAGCAATGGCTTAGCATTAAGAGTCTTGGAGGTGGAGCCTTATACAAGCATCCAATATGTACTGCGTTATGAGAAACAGATAATGATCTCATCAGTGCTATTTATAATTGCCATAGCTAATATTTCCTTGAGCACTAACTTGAGTATGATATCAGATAGGATATGAGGAGCAATACAATTTCTCTGCGCCACGCTGCACCAGCGAAGATTTATTAGCCTGTTGCTAAGTGGAGGTTCCCTTGGGCAGCCTGCAGACTAAAGGTTGGTATTCTACAGTATGCATCCTAGATCTTGCACACACATGGATTATTAGGAAGTACAGTGCTCTCGGGTAACTGAAAATGGAAATAACTTCTAATAAGTGCCCTTAAAAAGGCAAAACATTATTGACAGTTACCGAATTTGCTGTAGAAACAATTTAACAACTCTTTAAACTGCTATCTAGAGATAGCAAGGAGCGCTACAGTGCTGTGTTGTTTTTGTGATTCTTTTGTTTATTGAACACATTAAAATTGTGGCTGCTCTGCGTTTAAAAAAAAGGAACAGACGACAACATAATCCAGTGTGAAACACAAAGTATGCACCTAATTGTGGGCTCATTTGTGAGATTTTGCAATGTCTTGAGTATACTTGCCAATCCTATAAACACAGCCCGTTCTCATCCCAAGGCGTCATTTAATTGAGACTTTTGACCATTCGTCAACTAACTGACGCTAAAGGGTGCCTTTAGCGTCAGTTAGATGACGCTCATCCTCGGGCGTCATGTAACTGACGCTTTTGACCATGCGTCTACATCCGACGCACATGGCACCCTTTAGCGTTAACATGAGACGCGCCTACCCTACCCCATACCTAAACCTACCCATAACGGAAGCGTCATCTACCTGACGCTAAAGGCACCCTTTAGCGTCAGTTAGTTGACGCATCGTCAAAAGTGTAAATTAAATGACGCCTTGGGGTGAGAATGCGTTGATAAACATCAAATAAAGTGAAAGTGTTTACATTGAAGGCATTTTTTGCTTTACAGGCTTACAAAAGTATTCTACAACCATTTTCCCCTTTCCTAAAAGAATTGAATGATTGCTTACTCACTGGCTCTAATGTGGTTTTGGTTAGCAATCGAGTTATGTGCTGTGGCCAATTGCAGGAGGCATTTTGGGAAGCCGTAGAATCATGCAGATATTTCAGAATGCCATAAAAATATTCTTTACAGAACCAATTAGAGGGCTGCAATTTCAAAACCTCAATAGCATTTTGAAAACTTTGTCTAGTATAATATTATTCAGAGATTGTGTTAGCTCAGAAGTGGCCGGTTATGGTGTGAGACTAGAAATTTAAACTTCAAGGACTAGATACCTTTAGAAAAAAAAGTATCTAGTTAAAATATTACACAAATACTCAAAGCAAAATTAGTTTACTCAAAAACCAACATTGAATAAGATATTAATAATAGATTTCAAAGACTGTGTCTTTAACACAAGAGTATTAAAAAAAATAAATACACTACACTTAAGACACTTGTTTTAAGAAACTGTAGATAATTTACTTACTGGAAAACAAGTCAAACGCACGCACGCACGCATGCACGCACGCAAACACAGTGTTGTATGATTCCGTATCTACATGGTGCTCCATATATAGTTCAAAGAATACTGGTGATACCCTCACGGTAGGCTATTTGATCAAAAATGAAAAAGAAAGGCATTACCATGATTTTTTCACTGCTCAACTTGTGCTAGATTAACATGCTGCGTTTCTTAAGTGTAGTATAAGTGCTTAAGTGCTCAAATAAAAATGTCTTTGTTTAAAAACACAAGCGTTAAAGGTGGTGTAAATTGTACCTCTTTAATGCTAGATGTGAACTTCAATCAAGTTTTAACATTTCAATGATTCTGAATTTTCTAATTAAATACACCAAACTGTTTCTAGCACTCCAGATCTGATATAACTGAAAATTACCCCAAAAAGAGCAAAAAATCTATAATTGCTGTTATCCACTATCGGTTCCAAGCCTATTGCTGATAGAAACTCTCAGCGCTTATTATATCTCCATTACGTCCTCAGACAGCCATGCAGTGTCAATTAACTTTAACTAATGAATTAAATTAACTTCTGTGGTAGGGCTGACATTCCCCTCAAATCACAGCAATGATCGGGGATCATGCTGACAGCTTCATATGGGTCAACAGTCACCTAACAAGCTTGGCTTCTCAAAAAAATCACAGGGAGTTATTATCAACCAGTGTTGGGGTAGTTACTTGGTGCGGTAGCTTCCTAAGCTATAACTACTCAGAATTTACTTAAGCTACAGTCAAGATAAACCCTGAGATATTTTGGTAACACTTTATAATAACTGCACGCTATTAATCATTAGTTAAGCATTAGTCAACAGTTAATTCATAATTTAGAAATCATGCTTTATTCTTGATTTAAGTATATCTATAATGTGTTTAATAATTGTATTTTCATACTTTATTGATGATCAATTTATAATTTCTAAATGAAGTATTGCATTATTTATAAACCAGTTGTTTAAGAGTTGTCTGTGGTTCATAAGATTACTTAGAAAGTGTAAGTAAATGATTAATAAACTATTTAAATGTACATTCATACATCTAATTATTCAGATATATAGTAATAGTGTTTTAGTGTGTTAATAAATGCTTTATTAACATGTATTTATACTGTAATTCAGGGTTAATTCGGGTAGTTATAAAGCATTTAGTAGTGGTCAGTTAACTATGTTTGTGAGCTCATCTAAAGTGAGGACTATTCATGCCTTGTAAAGCATTTACAAAGGAGATTTAAAGGCTGTTAATATTTCTATATTCTGTATCACTGTGTTGTGTTTGTTTAATTTTTCTGTTTAGAAGATAAATGAGTCTTTAAATCTCCTTTATAAATGCTTTACAAGGCATGAATAGTCCTCACTTTAGATGAGCTCACACACACAGTTAACTGACCACTACTAAATACTTTATAACTACCTGAATTTACTCCATGTACTTACACTTTCTAAATGATCTTATGAACCACTGACAATGCTTAAATAACTGGTTTGTAAATAATGCTATACTTCATTTAGAAATTATTAATTAATCATTAACAAAGTATGAAAATACAATTATTAAACACTTTATAGATATGCTTATAAATCAAGAAAAAAGCATTTATAGCTGTATTTATGAACTGCTTATTAATGTCTATTAATGTTTTATAAATTATGAATTAACTGTTTACTCATGCTTAACTAATGATTAATAGCGTGCAGTTATTATAAAGTGTTACCGATATTTTTTGTGAATGCACGTTGAACAAAATATAGCATTTTGTCATACTAGGTACCGTATTTTCTTTTGAAAAAGTGCTGTATTTAAAAAAAAAAAAGCCATGACACTATACTATAAACAACAAAATAACTGAGCTATTGAGTCAATACTGAGAAATGTAGTTGAGTTAGTAGAATTGCTACTTTTAGTTAGTTACTCCCCAACACTGTTAACAACACAAATCAAGACAAACACCTTTGAATCTAGGCTGCGTTCCATCTCTCACGTGTTTGGCAATGTTTCCTTTAGCTGTGAGCGTGGGAGAGAGGAACATGTGCTTCAAGCCTCATCGTGGTCTCTCTCACAAACTTATTTTCCCAAAGGAAGGATTCCCCAGTTCACTCTTTAATATCAAAGCACATTTGCCAACATTGAAAAAGCATTTCATAGTCACTTCAGAAGCCCTGTTGTAATTCTTTGAAGTGCCTGTGCACTGGAGGAGAGTGTGGAGCCAGCGTATAGTGTACTAATAGGGGAGGAGGTGGAAAGAGTGAAAGAAAAAAAACTAGATTGAATGAGAGCAGGTCAGTTAGAATTTACAAAGGCATAAAAGAGAATTCCCACGCTTTTTCTGTCACCTCGTAAATAAGTGGCGTGAACGAAACGGTGCAAACAAAGATTTGCAGCGATCAAGGCTTGAAAATAATTATTTAAACTGCATCCATGTTCAAAGAAATGCACAGTATCCTTAAGTATGCAAGACCGTAACTACATTGATGATCATTTAAAAATATAAAGTACTGTGCATAAAGAGGAATATAAAGGAAGATTTTAATGCTATGCTTGACTCTGACAAAAAAAAAAGAGAGATACACATGAAGTGGAAGAGTGTGCTGGAGGAGGTGAAAGCAGTGAATCACGATGGTGCATGATAACGATATTGTGTAGGCATTAAAAATATGGCTAGATATATTTTCCGTATTTGGCACTCACCATTAAAACAAAATTTTCAGAGTTTTAAAGACTCAGCAACTCAAATGTACGTAAATGTATACTGAAAAAAAGCCTGTTGTAATATTCCAGAATGCAAATTTTAACCCAATTAGGCAACGATTAAGGGAGTAATGATAACAGTGTCTGTCAAAGTTGTGGGAGATAACTCGTCCCCACATCGAGATCAGTGTCATACAACTTAAATCTCATTTCTTAAATTAAATCATGACCTCGAGGTTGCCAAAGTAACAATCCATTCCGAGAACTTTGAATATCCTGCGGTGACCGTTGGGGAAAAGATTAAAGGGTTTGCTTTATGTTAGTATGCGGTGTGTGCAGAACAATTTTCATCAACCAAACTCATTTCCTTTATCAGAGTTTGTCATTTCAGATGGGGTGAAAAAAAAAAAGGAAAAGAGCACATTACATAGATAATTCTCCCTCTCTCTGGATAGGAGCTCTTCATTGGAATGCAGCTCCTTCATTCAGAATGTTGAAAAGAGACATGTGGGAGCCAAAGCATATTTCTCTCGACCTTGGGAGCCCATAGCAACATTTTTAAATTCAAACTATAGAGAGAGAGGGGGTGCATGTGAGAAAAAGTGAGTTTTCAGTAAGAAAGCGGTTTTCAATGAGATGCTGCAAAGGAAATTTTAAAGAAAAGAACACAAGTCTTGCAATGCCCATACTGACACAGATTCTCTGGTGCTTACTCATTCCTTTCTTCCTATCTTTCTTTCCAGAAAGGCGCTCACAGGTGGGTGAAGATTTGTGTTGGCAGCACAAGACCCCCAACCTCCTCCACCAGGAGACAAGGCAAATGGAAACCTAGAGGGAGCAAGCGACCAAAGACGTATGGTGAACCTTTAATCTCATCAAAGGAACCTAGAGGAAGTTCCGTGACAGGAGATAAAGCGGATTGACTCAGAACTGCTGCCTAAAGAACCTGATGAGCATTCCATTCAATTACAAATGCATCGCAGCGTGACATGACTATGAACTTTACAAGATTGTGCCCTGTGAAAGGGTGCCTCCATTGACCCATTAATTCAGTTGTGACACATCTCAGATCCAAAAATAGACTCGCTTGGGTTGAAACAGGCTTGGTGCAATGTCTTCAGCCATGGGCAAAATGATTGGATGGACCAGCCGTCAATGTCAGGCCTCAACATTGGTTCTTCTCTACCTCTTCCTGACTGTTATGGCTGCAAAGCCCAAAGGTCCAGGCCACACGCATCTAAACTCTATCCGGATTGATGGGGACATTGCATTGGGCGGCCTGTTTCCAGTTCATGCTCGGGGTCATGAGGGGAAACCCTGCGGTGAGCTAAAAAAGGAAAAGGGGATCCATCGTCTGGAAGCTATGCTCTTTGCTTTGGACCGCATCAACAATGACCACGAACTGCTCCCAAACATCACGCTGGGGGCCCGCATTCTGGACACATGCTCACGGGACACTCACGCTCTGGAGCAGTCTCTAACTTTTGTCCAGGCGCTCATCGAAAAGGACGGCACGGATGTAAAGTGCCAAGGTGGTGGATCGCCCATCATTACCAAGCCAGAAAGAGTGGTGGGTGTCATTGGAGCGTCGTCCAGTTCCGTGTCTATAATGGTGGCTAATATCCTCCGACTGTTTAAGGTAAATGCATTATCCTACAATATTGTTTGGGGGTTATTTTTGCTGTGTATTTGGATTGAACTTGATCATGGTGGAACTCAATTTACCTGCTAGTTCAGGCTGGTTTTGTGCTGACCTAAAGAGTCAGTACAATTACTGATGAAAGGACTAATAGTTTCAAAAGCTTTAGTATCCTTATCTGCTATTGTAAATAAAGTAATACAATTATAATATTTGTGAATTAAATTAAGACAAGTTATTTGATAAATTAATCACATTATTAACGAAAATAGAAAACAATAAATTATGATTATAAATGATAAAACAATAATTAATTATTGGATAATAAAATGTTATTACTTTTTTATTTAGTTTGTTATAATTATTGGTTATAGTTTGATCTGTTGCAGTAGCCATTTCAGTCAAAATATAACTGGCTAATGTTAATGACATGATGAAAAAGGCCTGTTGACTAAATTTAATTGGTATCTTGGAGGTCTTGCTGGAAGTGAAGAAGACTGTTTTGGACACAACTGGACCAGCTTTGAAAAATAAACCATGCTGGAGACTGGTCTTTTCACAGGTTTGAAACGAATACATTGATGTGTGAGATTGGATTTTGTCGCTGTTGCGTCTGTATCTTTCCTTTCCTGCTGTTTGGCATTCATCTTTAGTAAGCAGAGTGGCATTATCCCAGTAAATGTATAATTGATAAGAAAGCAATCTAAGGGTTCTTACATTCACTTAGCCATGATCAAACAAAGTCAGTATCATTCCAAACTCATTCTGAAGGCTCCTGTGTGATAATGCACACATGGCTCATTTCCAAACAAATGTTAACTTAATGTTTACTATATTAAACTGATGAACAGATGATAAACAGTTGAGAGAGATTTTTGAATTAGGGACTGTTCGTTTTTTATTTAAGGGGGTACCGGAGGAGTTTTGAGATCTGTAGTCAAAATAGACTTGACCCTCCCTTCGCCAGCAATACATTTTTCTATGACCCTCCAAAATGGTTTTCCTCTTTGTCGCCATCTCTGTTCGAAATCTTCAATTGCAGTTATTCGCAGAATTATCAACTTTACATGGGTTGTGCCTCGGCACGACACAGCGTGGATG
The DNA here is from genome assembly GCA_030578275.1 of Meda fulgida. NCBI lineage: Eukaryota > Metazoa > Chordata > Actinopteri > Cypriniformes > Leuciscidae > Meda > Meda fulgida. The sequence goes on along the minus strand of CM060621.1, from coordinate 29,725,491 downwards.
AACACAATGTTTTGAGGAGAATGTGCTGTTAGTCGCCGCGCTGGTGTGGATACTGTCATTCAGAATCACAGATTCTACTTTTTGAAAGTATGACCAACTTAAGAATTTTCACTGGAAAATGTCATATGAACAAGTAACATCCAGTTTTGTTCTGACCAGCTAAAGGGAAAAAGGTATTGCAGTGAATTGCGCTGATTAAATCCAACGGTCGCTTATATAACGTCAAACCGTGCAAATTATACTTTGTTCTCAAATTGTTAATGTTAACAACATCAGCATTGCGTGACTACATTTAATGTGTATTAGAGCTACCTGTAGTTCACTACTCTGTAACTGTATGAATTAAGCGAACAAGTGCGCTACATAGTTGAACCATTGAAATGTCTGACCTGTCCAGCAGAAAAAATAACCGTCCCTGCGTTCGTTTTGAACCCCTTCAAAACACGGAGTTCACGCCACTTTTCAAAGGCCCTTATGATCCTTGTTTTCACATGGGCCCGGTTGCAGTCTCTTTTTTTCTGTAGCCACTCCGTCTTTTGCATTTTACAACGGGTGAATCTCCAGTTGTCACTGGTGATTGTCGATTGAACCTTTCTGGATCCGCCATCAAATTTTTCAATTATATCAAGTGCTGTGAGAAAAGGCTATAAATCTCCACCTCCAACATCCTCACGCGCAACATTGCCTACAAGCCGAAACACCTTCTTTATGTGTACAGATGTAAGGTATCTGGACGTACCACTGGAATTAAAAACATTATTACAAGCTTACCGTTTTGAATCGAGCTATGGCAAGCAGATAGTTTACTGCTTTACATGATTCTTTTGTAGCGTGGTTTTGGTGAAGGTGTACTAAAATAAACATTCACCTATGTACCTAATGGTGCGTTCAAGTCCTCCTGGGAAGTTTGTACTTACGAGGTGGGAAGTCGTGTTTAGGACTAGCCTGGGAAAACCCAGACAAACTTCCGGCAAATTTAGATTTGCTCTGCAAGTTAATCTGGCGAAGAGCCCATTCAAGCTCTTTTCCAATCTTTCCAAATCGAGGCACTAATCACAGACGTTGAGGTGGGCTTTACACGACGACGACAGCGCCGCGACGGTGAAGCAGATTTTGTACATTACAAAGATGACTGCCGCCGTGGAACATCACCATAGACAGTAAAAGAAATGGACACAGCGACCCCATAGATTTCAACGGAGAAAAATGAAACCAATTAGAAGCACTCACTTCCTGATGGCTGAACGTACTGCGCAGGCTCAAACTGAGCCTGACGACGTAGATGTGACGTGAGCAACCTGTCTGACAGTTGTAAGTCTTCTAGTAGCTGTGCCGAGAGAAATCTGAATCATTCCCTTCCGAATCTTGCAGAGACGGAGAGTTTGAGTATTAGCTGTCCATGAGCTAGCAGCAGGATCATCTTTATGACTCTCTATGGGCTTCTCCCTTGACTTTATGAAGCAATCGTTAGCCTATTTTTACTAAAACGGCTTCTACGGGGCCATAAAGTAAGATACAAAGTAATGGAGCCTTTTATACATTGTTGTGTTTCTTTAGAAATAAATAATGTACTAAATACTAAATATGCTAAATACCGGAATTATCCTTTAAGTCCCAATACTGTAAAACTCGACGTACATTCACATCCAATGTTAATGCAGCAGTAGACAGGACACTGTACTTATTTGCAATCACAAAAGTTCATTATTTGCTCGTACTTTAAAGCTTTGCCGGGTAAACATTTCATTGGCGTTCTGTTGATACACGATGATACACTTTTTCTGAGCGCGTACACCCGAAGCGCACACACTGTCAAACAGCGTCAAACTGGACTTGATCTTTCGCGTCTGATTTTTGTTGGGTCAGACCCATCTGCTAGCGATGGGGGGCCGAGACTGAGAGAGCTACATGGAGCTACATGGAAAAATATGCACCAAACAAGCCACTTGTTGAAATGTTGCTGCTTTCATGAATACAAAATTTGGGTGACCCTCCCCTCAACAAAGAATAAAAAGACATGACCCTCCCCTATTTTCCTCCGGTGGTCCATTCCATAAATACTAGTCTTCAAGATTTGATTATTTTCACATTGTAATGAAGGTGGGTAATTTTTCATTGTGATGAATTTTAACTGCACACTTTCACACTTTGATGATCACCTCGGGGGGATAATCTGAATGTGCAAATTAAAATAGTTTTGCACCCACGAACATATGCATTTAACATACAATATGGGATACGGATAATGTGGATTATGGGTTTAACATGATGTATTGTGTCTTTTCTTTTATATGTAATGCATGAATTGTTAATTGAATTTGTGAATTGTGAACATCAACCTGACAATAAGAGTTTGTTATGCTCAACGCTAACCATTGAAGAAGCTCTTTAGGACCCTCTGCGTGCATACATTAATATACTCTTCAACTTAAAAGATCAAATACCTCTCCCTTTTGCAGGGGACTGTGGTTATGTTACAAAAAATTTGTTTGAATTTGGAGATCAGATTTGCATCTGTTCACAGCGGAGGAATATAAATAATGCAGGACTCCATGTTTAGCTCTGAATAGCACTGACCTGGCATCAGCGAGGCCGAATCTCATTCATTCCTCAGCCAGGCCGCCAAGAGACAGATGCCCAACGTTTAATGGATATTTACCCTCTGAAATGCCGACTACACGGTGCCATTCATCAGCCAGAGAGTTGTAATCAAAGACAGATCGCAGGCGGAGAAAACTAAGCAGCAGCGCGTGGAGATGACAGGCCTCGAGCATGAGTGCTGATATAAGCGCATTTAAAGCTCACAGCTAAAACACTGGTGTTATTGAGAAAAAGAGGCAGCAGGTGCAGCGACAGGGCAACTGGGGAGTCCTCGCTGCGGGTTGAGCTTGTACCCTCATAAATTCACTGAGTGCTTTTGTGCAAACCCTCTTATTAGGATCTTCAGATAAACTGTTTTACAAGAGCTTCTCTTTCAAAAGTACAAACTGCATCTATCTTCACCTTGCCCACCTCAGTTGCAGTTGATGAAGATGCACCTCACTCATAAACCACACGGTCCTGCACTCTACGCATAAATGGCTTGGTTTCTCCCTGTCATTCACAATTTCCTTTACTCATCTACAACATTTGCCTGTTCCTTCCAGAATCTTCAGAGCTATTTTACCGGAAAGCCTGAAAAGGTTTCAGTCGGAAATGATGGAATCTTTTCATAATCCACTTAGATAATGGCTTCAGCTTTTTCATGCTGACCATCAAACTACAATGTGTAAAAAAATAAATGGTAAGAGGGATGTTTTCATTTGACTGAAAATTTTTGGATTAGTCAGAGTCCTGACTGACAAAAAAAGTATCATGGCAGTATTACCATGGTATTTTGATCATATACTGCAGTAATATTATAGTGTTCTTTGAAGTACCAGAGTGCGTAATCATTCAGTACTGTGGTACATACAAAGTCCCTTTGAGGCAAGTCAGTTCTCTCGGCAGGCATGTTATGCTACAATCTACTTGAATGGTAAAAGCTGCCTGTCAAATTACACATATAAATCAGCCATAAAAACTATGAATTCATATAATTGTTTTCCTTAGCTAAGCTTGCACTAAAAACATATTTAAAAAAAAAAATCCTTATACAGTCTCTGTATACATATCAAAGCACAGGAACAGGTACTCCCTCAGCATCTTTTGATTTAAGTGCAATAAGAGCCTGTGTGTAATACAGAGGAAAACAAACAAAAACAACCCTGTAAATATCTGCCACATCTGTATGCTTACCCAAGGCAGTAAAAAAAAATTGTGTATCAGCAAAAAGCATTTTTTGCTCCAGACAGTCTCCCTGAATTTAAACATGTCTCAGACCAGATGCAGCTATTGGCCTTTTGCTTGCATTTAGCTAGTTTTCAATTATAGAATCCGAAAGCACCGAGGAACAGGAAAAGTGCATACTTGCATACGCAAATGCACACACATACACACACAACCATCGCCCACCGCCTCAAACATGCACACACGCAAACACCGGGGAGAAAGAAAAGTGCATACTCTTGCAAGAACACCCTGCTCAAGATGGAAGGTCTGCCACCTGCATGCAGTTTAGGGGGTTAACAAAAAGCACTTTCCCTCGCATAGATTTGGCAGTTCTGAGCTTTTCATGATTAATATTTCACATCAGCATTACATAACAGCAGCTAGAAGCAGCAAATTACCCTTCCCCAGCATCTATGTATTGAAAAATCCTACAGCACATTCAGAGTAGAGGCTAGAGTCTGAAAGAAAAAGCACTAACTGTTGTTTGGAGTTTTTGTGAAATTTGGCAGTATAATTTATCTAACAAGAGAGTTGCTCAGTCAAACTCACAGCTGTTATAAACTCTACAGCCACATCCTCTTGTTATCTCTTATTGTTGAAGTAAAATGGAAGCTTGTTTTGGATTGATCCCTGAATTTTCAGTGCCAAAACACTTGAAATGAAACTATCTGAAGCATTTTAGATGTTTACCACCACTGATAATGTACTAGCTATTACAGAGTCTCTTACTTCCATGCCTATAAAGCAAAACTACCCCACTATCTTGGTATAATGCAAACAGTCTGTTAAAAATTTATGTTGTGGCAGACCATCAGAATTGCTATTATGGGTCATAGAACTGCCCTGGCTTCACAGCTATGCTAATAAACAACACCAGTCTATTTTATTTGAGCAATATTGTTGTCTAAAAAGACTGTTAATATGTTTGGTACAAATTTATGTACATCATTAACTCAAAACTCATTTATCCCTACTGTTTTTTTTAGTGTTGAAGTCAACATGAAAGCAAAACTGACCCTATGTACATTCAAAATGCACATTCCTATTCTTACATGATTCGTGGGTGCACATTATTCCAAAGAAAAAATGTATAATGGCTTTTGCTGTCATATTTTTAGTCCCTCCCTGATGATGCCCAAAACCACTTTTATTTATCCAATCAATGCTCAACAGATAAAATCATGTCCCACCCAACATTTTTTCTTCTTCTTGAATATCCCCTTTTACTCATAAATGAGTCGAAATGGCTTGCAAATGGCGTTTCATGTTGTCATTAACAGAAGATGTTTACTTTCAATCCAAAAAAGGTCAATGGTTTCAAAGCATTTTCAGGGTGCTAATTAGCCTCAATTAATTACAATAATCACTGCCTGCAAGCATTGAGTTTTGTATTCACGTACATCACTGATCAATGTTGTTGTGCTTTGAATGCAGGCTGTGAATGTGTATGCCACATGGTTTGTAGCTACGCCTGCAATTTAGCTATTAAATTGGAGAGCAATGTGATTGTCTGGAGAGTTTTTATACCTCCATTTTAAACCCCAATTCCTGCCCAGACACTTTGAGGAGGACAGTCGATTCATGATGTAAACTCTCTCAATGGTTGTTTTGTCTGTCTGGATGTTTGATTGTTTTAGCTGCAGTGAGCAATAAAGAGTTTCAGAGAGTAAGGGTTGCTATAACAATTGTTAACACTCACTCTTCAATTGTCTACGCTGTTGTCTCACTTCTGTTTTCACTCAAATGTCATGACATATTGCTCTCTTTTCCACCATATTATCGTTTCTTTGTCCTCTTATGTCTTACTACCCAGGATTCTGACCTGACTGCTCTCACCAAATAACTTCAAAAATCACTGCTGATGGCTATATTTGAAGTGATGTTGGAAGAGAAAGCAAAAATAGCAGTTTTCAAAGAGAAAGTGAGAAAAGCAATTAGGACTTTCAGCACGGTTCACCTATTTGTTTGAAACTGTTTTAGTGAAGAAAACTTTCAACATTTAAACCCTAAAGGGGAAGCATGTAATTTCTTTGGCGACAGGATGGAAAAACTTTTTTTTAGGGGAAATCAAACAATGAATGGTGTCAAAGTATCTTGTTATATATTTGGCTGCATGATAAAATAAAGTATTTTTTAACAAAAAATTAATAAATGACATACTTCATCTATAAGTACACAATTCTAAGGGATTTTTAATTCTTGAAGGCACTGCACTGCTCTGCATTTATGGAAATTAATTCCCATTAACTCAAATCTAATGTGAAGCGACATAGCCTATTGCTTATCAATCACTCAGTGGTGTTAGATTTTCTAGCACATTTCGTGAGAGAGCAGATGCAAGCACACACATGTTGACATTTAAAATGAATCATTGAATTTACCCAGACAATGGCAATTGCTAGGCCTATAGACTAGAAAAATTGCAATTGATCCACATTGTTATCTGAGCCATTGAACCTTTTCATAAATTTTCTGGTTTATGGTGAGTTTTTTTTCCTGATATTGTAGGTCTAAGGGACTGATATTGGTGAGTTTTATTTATCTCTACATCTTTTTAATTATTTGTTTAGAGCACAGTAAATTGAACTATTAACACGCCAATGTGTGATATATGAACTTTCATGTATTCGAAGATTCAATGGTTTAAATAGGCCTCCATTTACTTTAATTTGCTTTCTTTTCAGTACAGGTTATGGCAAATAAATAGTCTCTCTTCCTGTGTGACTGATGGGGCTTTTACCCACCGGCAGAAAAATACCACACTGGGTCTCTTTGATTTCTGAAGCAAACTTGCCATCATTTGAGTAGCTTGCTTAGAGGTTCAATTTGACACCGCCTTCCATCTCAAAGAGGGTTACATCGTAATAGCTCTCCATCTAAGAGCGCCTCCATTTTTCAATTACACCTACCCAGCGTGTGATCATGTTTCTACCACCTCACAAACTAATACTCTATTGCAAGAGATTGGAGTGACAAATTTAACATCATTTCCTATTCAGAGGTTCCCACTGGTTTCTGCGTTAATGTGTGAGGTATTAGAAATATTTGCGTAACCCAACTCTGTCCACCATATGAGCCACTGGTGCCATATTGTAGCCTACATTGACCGTAGGTGACTAAAAACTGAATCAGGATTGTTAGTTTGAACCGAGTCTGCTCAATGAACTTGATTAGATCCAGAAATTGGACTGAGCGGGATTGATTCACTCATGAATCAATCAACCGATTTTAAGAAACGGTTCAACCAGTTCACCAAAAAGAGCAAATCTTTCTTGAAGCTGACATAATTTATTCAACGTCACTGATGAGATTTAAGGATTATTGTAATGCTGCTTTATTTGTCATTTTTGGTGCTTAACAGCATTGGTGTTAAATGGATCATACATGTGCAAACATTCTTCAAAAGCTTAGTTTCATTGAAGAATAAAAGTCATACGGGTTTGGCAAAGAGGGTAGCCTGAGTAAATAATTTAATTATGTTAAATTTTCAGCTAAACTAGATTTAATAATCGTCCTAATTCTATGGGAATGGGGCGTCCTCACCACATGATGAAATGGATACAGAGGAAAGATATAGTTGTAATCACATTGAGAACTTTCTTTTTTAAAAGTCAGAATTCAACTTCTTTGAAGAGCTTTTGAGTTTAAAGCAGCATATGATATAAAAACAGCTTTTATAATAAACAGAACGTTATCACCCATTGGTGTTAGTTCTCGTTCTTGTTGTGAACTGGTCTTCAGACGGTCTCCTGTTTGTAGTAATCTGGCACAAGTCTCCTTTGGAGTTTCTAGTTAAACTGTTCGTTCACACATAGGCTACTATTCAAAAAGCTAACTCTTTTCTCTTCTCCCTATTGCTATGAATATCCAGCAATATCACCTTTAAACAGTGACAGTGACTAAAATAAATATAAAAGATGGTGACGTCTAATGGAAAATCGCATCTGATGCGACAGAAGTCGATGAAGGCGCGCATTGACCCCTCAGAACCTAATGAACCAACGGAGGCTTTCCTGAGTGGAGACCAAATAGCGCGAGTTTGAGTCGCCCACATGCAGGCCACAAACCTGAGGGGATTCGCCTCGGATGAAGACACCGGACTTGTTCGACAACTTCAGGTGATATTTTTGAAAGCACAACAGTCTTTGTCTGTTGCATTGTATGAATCGCGATTCCGTTCACTTTCACACGGGTGTTCGTCTAATAAAAGGTTGTGAAATTTTACGATAACGCGGTTGTCAGTCTCACAAACACCTGGACTGGGTATGAAAATACGTATTACGCGTTTAAATACAATTCTGATAACCTTATTTTATTCTACAGTGTGAACCTAATTGTACAAAATGTGCTCGTATCTTCCAATACAGCAAAGTCTGCCAGCAAACTTATTTTAATGTGAAATTTGTCTGAAACCAAATTACCTGACGCCATGTCAGTTTTATAGCTTTATATTCTTGCTATATTGAGCCACTGTTGTCTTGTCACTCATTTATTTTCATACCAGAATATAAAAGACCAGCTTCAGAACAATAAGCTTTTTTTTGTTTTCTGTAATATTTTGATGTATAGAGACCAGCCTGTAATATCAGTCAACTTGTAGAATTCATGAGATATGAAATGCATGAGGTAGAATCATGTAGGGTACATTTTCGCAGTGCTGTGATATTGAAGCAGGTATCTCTGCTTTGCTTGACGCTTTTGCACCCGGACCAGTCTTTCCCCAAGTCTGCAGTGCATCCTTGTAAAAGTGAATTAGTGCAAATCTGCCTGGGGTGATATAGCTAATTCAATGACTGAATCATGTCTTCTTAAAACAAAGCAGACTGATCTGCCCGTAGTCCCTGTCATGTTGAATGAGCGCAGAAAGTGCTCATGTTGTTTGGTAGAGAGCACATCAAGTGTGATTGCGTGTAATGGCAGTCGGCTACTTCTTTTCTTCTGAATGTTGTATGCTCCGTGTTTTTTTTCTTTGCTCTTTTCTTGCATGGTTTGTTTACCTGTTGCATGAATAATGCACATATATTTTTTGTTTCTGCTGTTTTCTATACTAGCACATACTGTCTCGGCATGCAATGTTTATCACTTATTGCTATACTTGCCCTAACTTCTTGTTGGGAATAACATTACAGTCTATCAAAACTGAATTAATGCCTGAATGTGTGGTTCTGTTTGTTTGCTTGTGTCTGGAACTAAACTTGGGAAAACTCATTGGAGTGCCCTTCCCTTCAGGGATTACTCCAGTATACTTGTCACACCGGTGAAGCTGCTCGAAGATTGACTTCGACTTCCATTCCACCTCGCTTGTCAAGGTGGTCAATTCCCTCAAAGCATACCGGCCCTCCCCCCAGCCTATTACTTTGGGCTATTTCCTTCACTGTGCGGCACAAACAATATCACAAAAGCTAGAGGCTTACGATCCTGTCTATATCTCATATATCTCATATATTTGCTTCATATTTGGATATAACTACATCATCAATGCCAGTTTGAATTGGAAATTGTACTATTGTACATAATGTAATACAACATTGATTTGCTCTACAAAATATTTAAAGTGGGATCCAAAAGTCTGCAACCGCTAGAGAAAATGCTTCTATTTTGTATTTTTCTAATTCAGTTCAATACAATACAATATTAATATTATTGTATTCAACATTAGTATTTTGTTTCTGAAAGAAGTTTCTTATGCTCAATAGCAAAAATACTGTAAAATGTAAAATCTTTTGAAAACATTATAAATACAAAGATCTGTCATGAAATCTAGATGGTGCAACCTAATAGGTCCTTAACTCAACCTGCTTGCAACACATTGTTATCTATAGGACACAGCTGATTGGTTCCTGCTGTATCAGTAGCCAGTAAGCTTGCATGCTTAACCTTTAAATACTTGGTTAGCAGTTGTCTAGCATTGAAGCAGGCTTTCAGAAACCCTTCACCTTTCGCAGCTCCACCTGTATACAGTAGATCTGCTACGAGCATGGCCGGTGGAAGCGCTGGGCAAACTGGGCAATTGCCCAGGGCGCCAGACACTAGAGGGCACCGCACTTTGACGAGCACGGTCATTGAATAATCGATGGATGGCTTTGCTAAGAGCAGGTATTTTGAGCAGTAGCAATGGGAAATCACGGCTCTGTTTACATGTACAACTTTTATTTCCATCGGACTGAATTCATGAAGCCCGTCTATTGGTCCAATGAGGGTTTCCAATGATACGGGGAAGGTTTCTCGCGTGTTCCGTCTTTTCTCATGGCAAAGTGTTTTGGGTTAAATACTATACATTTTCTCATATGTTTTTTCTCGTTATTTCATCTGACTCCATAAATGAAAAGGTTTTAATGATGTCCGTGCAACTCTAATGAAAATAATGTCAAAGTCAGTTAGAATAATCAAATGTAACAATTTATTATGTCAGGGAAATGTATCATGCCAATTTCATAATCAGTTCAAAGATAATCAATACAAAACATCAAATGCTCTGGAATGAAGAGAAGAGATGCAAACCCAACATTTTAAGAAATGCATGAGGCTGAGAGTCTCGGCCGCTCTCAGCCTCACGGGCTAATCTGAAGTACAGAAAAGGCCCCGATCCCTTGCTGCGTTCCATTAAATAGCCAAAACCTCTTTCACATGGAAACATGCTAACAATGGTAATTTACATTCAGAGGTTACACCTTTTGGGGGGTAGGAGGACCATTTGCCTATCTTCCTTTGTGTGTCTGTTTCTCTAAACTTCTAAAAACCTTTATTTCCTTTTGTTTTACTTCTTTGGAAAAGAGACATTTGTACCACTCACTTTGAGACATTTTAAATGATACTAAATATAATACTCAATGATAATCATTCACATTAAACCATATCTATTCTATATCTTATGTGAGTTTTAGGTGTCCCTGAGAGAGAGAATGAAATGTATAAGATGAGACTTTCTCAGGGGAAGAAGGGGATGTCAAATGTTAATTTCCAGCAAGGTCCTTTGTCTCATTGACCAGTGGTCAGGTCTATCTCTTCAACCAGTTTTTCCAGCCTTACAGATTCGAGTTGATGTGTGCGTTTATATGTCACAAGCTTCAAATCGGAATAGATTTGCACATAACCATTCTCCTACATTGGTTCTTTATTTGTTTTAAACAGCAGACTTAATATTTATCCATTTCTGATCATAATTTGGAGGTATTGAACATATGAACGGTTGTGCCGTACTGCTTATATTTATCACGCAGTAAAAATGTGTCAGTCGTCTGTGGATGAGAATCCGAAAGAACAGCAACTGGTTGGACTTTGTTCTGCTCCACTTCACAGACGCTGAGTGAAAGGAGATTTTTAGAATGACGGGACACTCATTTATTTGACACTATTCACCAGGAAGAACAGCTCGTTCTGAGTGTCATACGTCATTACGCCAGTTCTACTTCATTGCAAATGCAAAATCCTTTCAGTTTCGGTTTTCAATCCAATTGAGCGTTTACATGTCCTCTCAATCGGATTAGAAAAGGAATAAACAACCCCTTTCAATCCGATCGAAATTGAATTCTGATCGAGCTCAATCGAGGCGTCAATCAGATTGCTAATGGATTATTTGGTTGCATGTAAACGTAGCCTATGTAAGCAGCAGCATGTCTGAGTTGCTCACAGCAGCGTGTCTTGTATGCATTGGCAGTACAATGCATGTACAAGTACAATGCAATGGCAGTACAGTACTTGCTCTGCAGCAGCAGCATTACAAGCAGCAGACATTGGCAGGTCTATTCCGCTAAGACCAGACATATCAACATTGACATACCTATTACCATGCCAAACACTCAGTGTTGTCATGATAAAAATGTCTTTACTGTGACATTTTATCAATGTAATGCACCCTTGTGGAATAAAGGCATTCATTTTTTTTTTTTTTTTTTACATCTTAGTGCAGAAACTTTTTAATGGTAGCGTATACTTGTTTATTGCTATTTTAAAAATAAATATTTTATTTATTACAAACCACCCATGACAAGATCACAGACAGTTAATATCAGTGCAAGATGTGAACAAAACCTTTTAAGACAAATGAAAGGGTGAGAAAATCTTTAGCCGAGAATATAATGAGCTTGTGATGCATTTCTCGCAGTTGCTGAGAATTACAGGCATCACTGCTTACAAAGAGACTTGACTTTAAGCGATTCATTTAAATTTCATTTGAAGTAACTAACCTTTAAATCGTGCAGCTCACCAGCCCTTTCCATTCTCTGTTGCAAAGAGTATCTGGCATTTTGTAATATTGTTGTCGTAATTTAATTTGTTTATTTCCAGGTCTACATAAAAATGGCAGATTTTCAATGTGCTGTCAGATTTTTTGACTTCACCCCAGGGCCGTAGTCAGAAATGTTGAGGCTGAGGAGGGCCCGTTATATATTCTCATTGAGCCAGGAGAGAGGGGGCCCATCCATAAACCTTTTGTCTCGGACCCCTGCACACATAATACTGTGAACATTCTGCTAGAACAGAAACCTCAGACTTCACATTCAGATTACGATACATTTCGTCTTGACAGGGCAGCAAATCATCTACCATGACAAGATCAAAGAGAGTTAATATCAGTGCAAGATGTGAACAAAACCTTTTGAGACTGAGAAAATGAAAGAAAGAGAAAATCTTTAACCGAAAATATAATGAGCGTGTGATGCATTCCCCCAGTTGCTGAGAATTAACGGCATCACTGCTTACAAAGAGACTTGGCTTTAAGCGATTCATTTAAATTTCATTTGAAGTAAAAAACCTTTAAATTGTGAAGCTCACCAGTCCTTTCCATTCTCTGTTGCAAAGAGTATCTGGCATTTGGTAAAAAAAAAAAAAAAGTTTGATAATACAAAGCAGGAAGAATGAAAAATCAATTCATTATTTCTCAAGTGAGTCTCAGTGTCTTCCGTCTTCCTCTTTATTGTTGAACGAGTGGACAAGTCATTCTTTTGATGCAAATGTTCAGGCTGCAGGTGATGCTAATAGAGTTCGAGGTCAGTGAACAACCCCAGAAATGCCAAAGCCATAGATCAACACAAAGTATGAAAGGTTTATCAGCAGGCCTTGCTTGTTGATATAAATGTGCAAAATTCCTGACAATGCAATTTGATTGCAAGCATACTGTAGCGCTCGTTTGCTTGTTCATTTATTAGTTAGTTTTTGCACGTCAGCACTCATTTTCAAAACAAGTCAACCTTTATCAGCGCAGCCATTTTTCTGAGCTGATTGGTATTGTTTGCTCACAGGATTGTCTTGGTTCACTAACAGCAGCATGCACTGCAGAGGATAGACGACAGCGTGCATTATTTGCGTGGTTGGTAGATCCGATTTTCCCTTGACAACTCCCCATGATTGAGCTGATAGACTATGAATTTGTCTTCGCTGAAAGAGTCTCGGCAAATGTTTTACATTCTCCTCATTAAAGTCTTAGCTTTCTTCTTGAGAGCGAACCTGAGAAGTAAAGCTTAGAACTGAGGAGCCATATCTGTATTGATTTAACACCTCATTGGGGGAATGACGGCTGAATCAAGATTAACGCTTCTGTTCAATATCTGTGTGGTGTGCCCATTCCTCTTCAACCCCATTAGTTGAGGGGTGATAGCCAAGCTGGCCAACAAATCTGTTTACACTGTCAAGCGCACTCAATGGCAAATGCACCAGCAGGAATGGGGCACCTTATGAAAGCTTTTCATTTTCTCACTGTGGCGACGTTGATGGATAACTGTGCTGGGGTGTTTCTTTTTCACTATACACTAAATTGTGTGTGTGTGTATAGCCATTCATATTTGTGTAACTGCACATTGGTTAATGGTCTGCTATAGTGATTGGGCCAAATGGAGTTGTGCCAGAAAGCACTGGCAGAAGAGGGTATAGGGATGTCAGAAGTACCTGTACTATAGTAAAAAATGTAAAATGTAAATGGCAGTTTTTCCACAATGTTGTTAAATATTCAATGACTGACTGACAAGCTGCTGCTTTAAAATGCTTATATATAGTGTGTTTTTTTTGTTGTTGCATGCATGCACAGTAAACTAACTGTGTGCATGAATGGTCAAATACCCTACTTGAGACCACTTGGCGTTGTATTAACCCTCTGGGCTTCTTCGTTTAGGGGTCACACTTGTCTTCTTTCCGGTCAAAAATGACAGAAGCCTTAAAATGTAACTTTTTTTAAACCAATGTAATATTTTCTTGTTCAATATTATTTTATTGAATATTTGCCTAAATACTGCGAAAATAATTGTCTTAATCAGTATTTTGTCTTATTTTCACTTTAAATAAGTCTAAACATCCTTAAAACAAGATTTTGTTTTAAGGATAGCAAGAAAATAGAATAAGCTATTAAGAATTATTTTCATAGAATATACATTAAATGCTGTTTATTTTACTTAGCCTACCCAATTTGCTTATTCCCCTTTTTCAAAGTATAAAACAAAATTTAGAGAGGCATATGCAGGTTAAGAAAAATAAACAGGGTTCAAGATATGTTCTATGAAAATAGGATTTATTTTGACACTAAATCCTTATCTTGTTTTACTGGAAATTAAGATAAAGCCCTTAAAAAGAAAAGTTTTTGATATTTACGTTATAAATAAATGTAGTACACACATTCAATAGTGCGTCAGTTGCTATTGAATATTAGCCTGGTGTCACAGCCCGGCTCAGAGGCTATGACAAAGAAGCGGGACGCAAAACCTTAATCAAGAGATGACCAATTTATTTACCAAACAAACACAATTAAACACACAATGCTGGCAACAACACAAAACATGTGAAGGGAAAAGCACGCAGGAGGGAGAACCCCTCGCTTGTTCCTCCTGAAGGCAGGGAGCCGGAAGCTTTTATCAGGAAGAGAAACTCCCACCACAGGTGTCCTCCATCCGCGCTCAGGATTGAATATAATCCGACTATAAGTACCAAACAATTAACCTAGCAGCGCCCTAGACAGCACATCCGCAATTATATTGTCCACTCCCTTCACATAGCGAACGTCCAAGCAAAAGGACTGCAAAAACAATGACCATCAAATCAATCTTTGGTTCGGATACTAAAGAATTTTAGAAAGTCAACGGATTATGATCGGTAAAGACCACCACAGGAGCACTACCACTAACATAAACATCAAAATGTTTTAGTGCCAAAATCAGAGCAAGCGTCTCCTTTTTCGCAAAATTTCGGTACAAGCCGCAAATTTCCTACGACATCAAAACCAGAAACACCCCTATTTGAAAAAGAAGTTGACCGTGTATACACATCTGTACCGGCTACAGCACCTTCCCTGTCCGTTTCAAGTCTAAATTCCAAATCAAGCTTTGCCTGCATTGTTTCCTGTCGCATTTTTTCGACTGCCAAATCTATTTCGTCCTTCATTTTGAACCTTTCATGCTCAATTTGCATGCTAAGCAACTCTTTTTGCGGTTCAAATTTTACATTTGAAGTTGACATAGAAAGTGAAGGTAACGATACAGACGGGTTTTCTGCAATCATGACATCACACCAGCGACACTTCATTCACAAATAGGCCTACCGTCCCGCCACTGCACGACTTAATACGTAGCGAAAATAAACAAACGGACGAGCCCCCATTTGTCACAGCCCGGCTCAGAGGCTATGACAAAGAAGCGGGACGCAAAACCTTAATCAAGAGATGACCAATTTATTTACCAAACAAACACAATTAAACACACAATGCTGGCAACAACACAAAACATGTGAAGGGAAAAGCACGCAGGAGGGAGAACCCCTCGCTCGTTCCTCCTGAAGGCAGGGAGCCGGAAGCTTTTATCAGGAAGAGAAACTCCCACCACAGGTGTCCTCCATCCGCGCTCAGGATTGAAGCCCCGCCCCACTGAAACACAGACATAGCACAAACAAGTATGCAGGCCGTCACACTGGGAAAACCCAGACAACTTCCGGCAAATTTAGATTTGCTCTGAAAGTTAGTCTGGCAAAGAGCTCATTCAAGCCCATTTCCAATCCGTCGAAATCGAGGCACCAATCAGAAACATTGGGGCGGGCTTTACACGATGATGACGGCGCTGGGATTTTGTAGCAGATTTTGTAGCCTACATTACAAAAATGGATGCCGCCGTCGAACATCACTCGTTCGAATCAGCTATCGCGTCTGTTTTAAGCGATTTGAGCGTTTTTTTTTTTGTTATTACTGAGCAAAGAACAATATTCTTTATTGTATATTAAGAAACATAAGATGTTTCTCCGCCGCTCTGCATACTTCATCTCCTTCATTGCTCTGATTGGTTTTAGGTCCATTGGTGACGCCCCTCTGGAAATGATTTGTCTATGACGCTTTGCCAGACCATAACTCAGTTACAACTGAGAATGGTCTGGTTTTAATCAGGCTAATTGAATATTGCTGTGGTGTTGAAATTGATATTGAATATTGTGACATTTTGGTGGTATTAGTATTAATGACTGAAATTATGCTATTGTGACAACCCTAGAAGTGAAATTCTGTTGAAACTTGGATGATTTAAATGTCCTAACATAACATGTTTTTTAGTTCTGTTCAATATTGTGCCACTTAGCAGTATTCTCTCAAAACCTTTATTCTCTTCTTTCCTTTGAATCTGGCCTCATCTGAACTTAAACTTCATCAAAGTCTTTTCTTCTGATGTTGTTGGAGGTCAGCAAATAGGGGGTGGTATTGGGATTATTATAGAGACTTTCTCCACCGCCGTTGTTTCTGTCAACTATAGGGCCTCTCTTTGCCTCACACTCTCGCTCTCTCCAATCTCTTTGGAGATAAATGACCCAGGTTGAGGGTTTATCTGTATTTTTTGGAGCATCGGTCCATCTTTTTGTACACTCTGCTAAATTAAAATGGTGTTTACACACTGAGTACCCGCAACCACACTGTTTTATTCCATCCATGTTCTGTTTTTAGGGAGCATGCAAGTGTTTCCCCTACCATTGATTTGAATGAATTAATGACAAATATATATAACATAAATAAATAAATAAAAAGACGCGTGAGCTCCATATAGTAGCCCAACTTTTCGCGATGCAGAAAACGCAGACGGAATCGCGGAATCCAGTAAATAAAAAAACGGAATTTACTGTATAATGAGGATTTCACAGAATTTGTAATTTTTTTAATGAATAAATAAAAAGCAGTTCAGTACACTTATAATCAAATCACGATATAGACTAGTGTGTGAATATAAAACTGCAAAAAGACTATTTAAATACAAATCCTGCATGTTCTGTGTGAATTAATGGTGCATACGACACACAGTTTTATTTACCTAACACGCTGAAGCATGTGTGACGCTTGCGCTGTGTTTTGCTTATATGAGGACACGAATGCATGAACTTCTAGCCTGGATGCCAGTCAAACTTAGCCCCGTGGTGCAACATTTGAGGGTGGGAAGTTCGGTCTGGACTTGATCCGTTCTGAAGCAAGTATGCCCGAACCAAAGCTGTTCGGACCAATCAAATTGTCAGGGAGGGCTTTATACGATGATAAACAGATGATCAACAGTAACGTAATCATCCACGTCACCAAAGAGCACTTGGGTTGAATTCGTTTACAACAAAGAATGGCTGCCACTGGAGAACTGAGATGTGTAGATTCAGCTATCGCGTCTGTTATAGAAGATGTAGACAGCGCATTCATTTTAAAAGAGGAACAGAGAACCGCGATCAAGGTATTTGTCGATCGGAAAGATGTTTTTGCCTTCCTTCCTACGGTATTCTGCAAAATGTTAATTTATCAGTTGATGGGGCTAAGAAGATAGGGCGCAATGAAAACCCTGTGGTCATTGTTGTTTCTCCTTTGGTCGCACTCATGGATGACCAAGTGAAAGAAGCAATCGAAATGGCCATCACGGCGATGCAACTCAGCGTGCTCGACGAGGTGGACGTAACAAGCAGTCGTTGCCAGCTCCTTTTCGGAAGCCCGGAATCCTCAACATGTACGTCATTTACTCCGTTGCTCTGATTGGTTGTAGGTCTATCCAATTGAGTGCAGAGGCATTTCTTTCCTGGTTTGGTTGAAACGCCCCATAATCACAGCCCAATGGAGCAAAATCACATTATAACTAGAATATGAGTATGACGACGACTTCATCTCCAAACTCCAGATCCGTTCTACTTCGTGAGCAACCGCTTCATTTGAGAAAAAACTATCGTCATGTCATAAACACAAAGGACTTCACGGCAACCCGTCAAAATAAAAGTTCGGTTTAACTTGACAGAAATATACTTCTGTTGTACAGTAGAAATTGGATGCGTCTCAATGTAATAATAATACTAACACTAATACAATTAAATTATCATCAAAACTTTTTTTAAGGAATAATCAAACATTTTCTTCCTTCTTTTGATTTTAACAGTAAAGCTCATTTTGTTTTTGTTGTTTAACAAAAAGTTTGTTTAATTTCATATGATTAAATTCATGTTTTATGTCTTCATTTGATTAACAGAAAAAACACAACACCGAAAAAAAAAACATTTCATAGATTTTTTTTTAAATGTTGGATACGTTTAATCATTGTATAAGTTTCATGATTTCAATTAATTAGACATGCTTTTTGATTACTAAATATTTTACACCACATATCTATAACACGCCCGCTCTGACACTAGTAGTTTCGGGTGGTCTACCCCCCCCCGAAAAAAATCCTTGGGGAAACACTGCATGCTATTTTACATTACCTGATTGAGGTGTTCATTTCTGAGAAAAAAGAAGACGCACATCACACAGCCATTACAACAAATAAATAAAGACTAAAGCAGAAAGAAAAGCTCCCAAAATTTGGCATTTGTGCACTCTAACATCAACCATGCAGTCAGACCGTGAGAGAGGAAACAACTGTGTGTTATTGCTTTTATGTAGAGTGCCTCTTAAAGGTGCTCCCTGAGCCGGAAGAGTTCATTTACTAGATAGATCTTGACAATGGACTCTTTTGTTTTTGAGCATTAGCGTGCCCTACTACAAAGCAGTAAAGCCCTAATAACGTCCAAAAAGGGACTCGGGCACTGACTCACTTTGAGCATTACCAGTCTCCTCATTTCAGTGCCAGACACTTACCCAACTGAGAGCCAGATCAGTGGAGCTTTCAAACTGGACACACTGTCCAGAGGACTTACTGGGGCACTGAAATGAGAAATGTAACAATGGGAGCTATTTCTTGCTTTCTGAGTAGATGGGTGACCCAGCAATGTCATTTATCCACAAGAACATTTGTGTGTTAGTGGCAAACCCAGAAAACAAAAATATGTTCTAAGATTGTTTTGGATAATGTTCCTATTAAGGTCTGAAAAACGTTCCATGAACAATATAATATAAATAATGTTTTTGTGCTAACATTTTAATTATATTATTAAAGCAGGGTTGAGCTGCCCACTGAAGCTAACCAGGGCTGAGCCTTGTCAGGACCTGGATGGGAGACCTACTGGGAAAACTAGGTTGCTGGTGGAAGAGTGTTAGTGAGGCCAGTAGGGGGTGCTCAACCTGTGGTCTGTGTGGGTCCTAACACCCCAGTGTAGTGATCGGGACACCATACTGTCACAGAGCACCATCCTTCGGATGAGACGTTAAACCGAGGTCCTGACTCTCTGTGATCATTAAAAATCCCAGGATGTCCTTCGGAAAAAGAGCAGGGGTGTAACCCAAATTTGCCCCCTGGCCTCTTTCCATCGTGGCCTCCTAATCATCCCCATATACTGATTGGCTTCATCACTGTCTGCTCTCCACCAGTAAGCTGGTGTGTGGTGGGCGTTCTGGCTCAATATGGCTGCCGTCGCATCATCCAGGTGATGCTGAACATTGGTGGTGGTTGAGGAGATTCCCCCTTCTATGTAAAGCGCTTTGAGTACCCAGAAAAGCACTATATAAATGTAACAAATTATTATTATATTTATTATAAAGATAACTTTGTTAACGCTAATGGAAGAACGTTTTTATCCAATTAATGCATCCTTGCTGAATAAAAGTATAAATTCCTTTTTTTTAAGTTACTGAACCCAAACCTTTGAATGGTAGAGTATGTATGTATGTATGTATGTGTACAGTATGTATATTGTAGTGTGTGTATGTATGTATGTGCATGTGCATGTCTTTGTGTAGGACAAACCGTTTAGAAAATGGATGTGTGTGTGTCTAATGTATACTGCTCCCTATACCGGGAAATTCAGTTACTATTAAGTAGGTCACAGCCTCCATGTAGAATGCTGTTTCATTCGATAATGTGCAGAGTGTGTTATTTAAGTGAGTTAGAAAGGGAACAGATAGTAGATGCCAAACAGACCACTCCATCTCAGATGTGTTGCACATGATGGAGTTCTAACGTCCCAGCTTGTCAAGAGTTCTGGGAACATGATTTTTTTTCTGTACAGACAGCTGTTGCAGTGAACACGATGCACCTCATAAGCACCCTAAAATACATTAAGCATGTGCAATGTTCACAATTTTATTAGAGTTTTAGAACCTCAAGTCCTTTTCAAAAACCCATTGCTGTTGGTGCATCACCGGTCTGCGCACCTCATGTAGGCAAGGGTGAATCGAATTAGACATCAATTGGAAATTGTTCAGGGTATTGGATGTACTGTAATGGTTTGTGGTGTTTTTAAGATGTGATTTTCTAGGATCACGGACGTATTTGATTTACTCTAGCTACTTTGCTGTCCATCATTCACCCAGATGGCAAAGTCAAAAGCTACTGTAATGGACGAGACCTAGTTTTAAAAGAATTTATCTAATTTCAGAATGAAATATCCTTGTTTGTAGGACATGAACTCTGTGAAACATCTTTAGGATGTCGTTATACAGTCAGTTTAATCTATGGATCAACCAACTTGAAATAGGATGCAGTTATGTTGTGTCATTAAAGCTGCATGCGTGTCACTACTTGCAGCAGGCTTCTGACATCTCATAGACTCTGTTCTACACTTCGTACCTGCAGCTATTGATGCTAGGTTATTGATAGTTGACTAGGTTATGTAGTTCCCTAATGAATCTACAAGCTGCCAATCACAATGCTCGATATCCGAAAATAGTAGCTTCATTCCTTCCAATGATTATTCCAATGTAGATCTCTCGCCTTAAATGGTCCAACTAGAGGAACTTCTTGTTTTCACATTCCAAATATACATTATGTAAACTTTTGCTTTTATCATTATTCAGCATTTTATTTCTAAAGCATGTGATTCTATACCTATATGTTGTATTGTTATGTTGTGCTACAGAAAGATAACACAGGAATATAATGAGCAATGTCTACATCATGGCCATACATCACATCAGTCTTTTATGGCCACAAATCATAAGAATGAAATGTCGTCATAATGCCCGTGGCCATAATCACACATTATTATATTGGTGCAGTCTTCGTAGCAGAGTCTGAGGATGCAAAACAGAGAGATATTGATTCCAGCTGGCCTCAGTCATGTCTGATTTAATACTTTGCTGTTAGGCATATGGTCCATTGAACTATATAATAGCAGCATTGCAGGTGGGCAGCGAGGGTAAATTATGAGTGTAGTTTCTCATTGCTTCAAAACTTGGAATAAGCACATTGAAATGGGCACATTGAAATTCAAAGTAATTTAGACCAGAAAACAAACACTGTAACAATGTTTTAGGATTTGGGATGGGGTGGGCAGTAAATCAAATTAAAATGAATAAGCTATATTTAAGATTCTGTATATTTCTAAGTCACTAATTCCTTCCCAATTTTATTTGAATCATGCTGGATATCATGGATCATCTGGTTTTATCATGTTAATTCATATTAAATATTTAATTAAAAGGATTATATTATATTTGATGTATTCCAGTCCATTATTACATTATTGAATGTACTGTATTTGTGTTCGTTACCTTCATATTAATTTACTAAATTCTAAATTTCATGCAGTAGGTCCAAGATTATGTGGCTTAGTCACATGTTAACCAAGCTTGGTGTCTGTATTAATGTATCAGCTATAAAGTCTGATTAAATAGACAGTTGGTACATTATTGCATTTTACTGCTCAAATGCAATACACCTTAATCTAAGCCTGTACGATGTGTTTCCTTGGATTTATGAGTCTGGAGTAACGGAATACTATGGAATGCAGAATAGAGTGCAGTCTCTCCAGGCTGTTTCGTTTTTTGTGTTGTTTTAATTATTCATATTCCCTCTGATATATGTTAACATAAAAAGGTTGGTTAAATTATGGAAGTGAAACAAACAAATAGATTAATCCCAGGGCTTTTACAGTAAGAAAAGACAGTTAGAACAAAAGTGTGATATTGCAATTTTTGTTGTTTCCACATTAGATCATACTCCATCATGAGTCATGCTTAAGCCGTTTAAATAGCACTAAATTAAACTCTTTAGTATTAGTCCATTAGCAGCATGCAACAAGTTAATTATTTTTCATGTTTTTCAGTCCTTTTACCTTTGGTTTACCACACCACTGTTTGCTTTTGAGTGTTTAGGATGACACATACAAAGTACAGCATTTTGATGAGATTACACAATGAGTTTTGTCTGAACTGTTTTGTTTCTCTCTTGCTGATGTTAAGCATTTTCTATATGCATCATTTAACCTTGGGCACCTTCATTCTGAGACAAGGTGGACGTTAAAAATGCATTTAGGGTAAATGAGACACTGAAATGCATGGATCGATTGCACTTGGAGACGGTTTGCGAGCCGCTCACTCTTTAGGCCAATGGCTCAGAAGGATGAGGTTGCTGTGCACAAGACAGAGCCTTAATGGATCTGAGAGTGGGTGTGTGGAGAACTGAATTCAGATTTAACTGTAAAAGAAGTCTACATAACCAAGAAACAGATGTTGAGGTGCAGATAACATTGTTTTCCAAAAATTCTCACTTGTATGATATTCTTAACGTTTCTCCCGCTCTTTGAAATAAAGCAGCATTTCAACACCAAATCAATATTTTCCACCCCAAACACATTTTTTTTTTTTTTTTTTTTCACGCCTTCAACGCTCATAAAATCAGTTTAGGTGCTTTATGGTGGGCTAAGCCATCTGTGAGCCTAGGTGAAATTTAATCACAAGAAATATTTTTTTTTTGCCTTGTGGTTTGACCAAACCAATTGCCGTGATATGGTTGAATGATTAGCTCATATTAATTTTCCATATTAACAGTACTAATAATATAAGGGTCATTCATACAATGTAGTACATGTCTCCATCATACATGTATTAAAGGGATAGTTCAATAGTTAATTTATTTATTCTTGTATCTTTCCAAACCAGTCTATATTTATTTCTTCTTTGAAACACAATAAAAATATTTTTAAAAATCGGAATGTTTGACAATTGAATTGGATGCAAATTTATTTTGGGCCCAGTCTTCTTTACAATCTGTTTTGTTCCACAGAAGAAAGTTAGTTCTTTTTGGGTGAACTATCCCTTTAATATATAATATCATTGGGATAGTAATAAATTAATTAATCATAATAAATAATGTGATTAAAAAATATTAATTAATAGTCTGTTTTCTGTGGTTTAATTTTTGACATAAACTTTGATTTTGAAATGAATAACAGGCAGTTTATTAAATATATTCCATATTTTCTTCATTAGACCGTGATATTGCAGAAAGAAGGGAAAATCTCTTTACATAGCAAAAGCTACTTTCTCACTGTCGTCATCTCAAGTACATCACTTTGTAGAGAAAACAAAACACAAATATCAGTATGTAATAGAATGGATTTGATTAAATATGTAATGTTTTGTGGGATTATTTGGTTTGTGTCACTCTACAAAACTCCATCCTTATTGATAAAATCAATAATATCAGAATTCAGAACAAATTTACACCCTTATTTGAGCTAACTCTCAATTGCACCTGAGAACCTCAGATCTTTTCGATCCTGCTCAATCTTCAACCTTCAATCAATAAGTTAAATCTTGTTAATTTTCTTGCTGTTTTATTAATAATCAAAATTTTGAACTGCCTAAATTGACCAAAGTGTATTCCTAAAAGTCGTACTTCCTTAAAGTGCAACAAATGCATATTTATTTTACATCTTGCATTTAAAAGGATTGTTCACACAGAAATGAAAATTCTGTCATTAATTACTCATGTGGTTCTAAACCCGTAAGACATTCTTTCATCGCTGAAACTCGATCGCTTTATATGATGAACAGATTGAATGTAGGTTTTTATTCACCTATAAACAATCATCACCTCACACATCAGTTGTGGTAAACGGAAGCTCAAGCATGTTCGCTTCACGTGCGAGAACAAATGAGGTTCATCTGTTCATCATATAAAGCAATTGAGTCTTCAGAAAATGTTATTAAACCGCTCAGTTTATATGGATCAGTTAATTTACGATCTCTTTATGATCAACTGTCAATGGAGGGACAGAAAGCAGATTTCATAAAATCAGATCTTCATTTGTGTTTCGAAGATGAACAAAAGCCTTACGGGTTTGGAACGACATAAGGGTGAGTAATTAATGACAGAATTTCAATTTTTGGGTGAACTATCCCTTTAAGGAATGATCCATGTGTATATATATAATATATATTTTGTACTATACAGATATGGTGAAATATTGTTTGACTTTATGGTCATAACAGCAGTTCTCAGTATGGCCGGTGTCCACTGAGGGGTAGCGCTGTCAGCACTGATAAACAAAAACTGCATCATAAAGTAAAGCACAGTGTCTTATGGGAAATCTGTGCAAATGCACACTGTACACAACGAGAGCTCGTCGGGCCTGTGGGGACACACAGCCACGGTTCTAGCCGTTCCCTTTAGAGCACTGCCTCATTTTGTGTGGAGTTATCCCAGCGCTGAATCCTGAGCAGGCCATGTGAGGTGGGAGCGGGGGGAGGGGGAGGGTGAGTGATGAGGAGCTTGTAAATGATTCTCCTGTGTCTCATTCTCTCCACCAGCTTTTGCTCCCAAGCATCCACAGAGCTCCTTCCAGCCCCCCACACTAAGTTAATGGAGCTGAGTGGCTGTATAAAGGCATAATGTTAAGCCCTCTGTTTTCAGGATGCTTCTCTGTAATGTAAATATTCATTAAGAAATGCACTAGCATATGGGATTGCATGTAAGATTGGCGAGGTTGCTTCGCAATACTTGCAAATAACCGCGAAAGCAGGCGATGCCTATTGATGTGGTGTAAACATCAATCGCTCATTTTCATTCGCTGTGTGATCACAGCTCTCAGGGCGGCCAGCAGCACCACTGAGTGATATTCCAGGCATATCTATCCTCTGCCTGTCAAGGCTATCTATAGGACTCACCACATGTGTTATATCCCCACACAGACTCCATAATAACAAATCAAGTTGCATAGAGTGTGTATATGGTGCAAGTTTTTTTTTTTTTTTTTTTTTATAATACAGGTGAGAATCTGACTCATATAATGCAGGGCTCTAGACTAACTAATGAGAGCAATAGCACTGCTGCCACCAAACTTTACACCAGCATCCGATTTGGTAAGTACCGGGGGTGAGGACAGAAATTAATAATAACTATAATATTGCTATTGTATTTTACAAATAAGTGCAGTAATAATATTACATAATTTGTCTCAAGGAAAAGGATATTTGACAGTGAAGCACTATACGTTTGGATGAAGATATACATATACATTAACAATAGTAACTCTAAAAAGTGTAAAAAAGCTCATTTTAATAGGCAAAAAATGAAATGCTCTGACTCTCTGCAGCCCTTGATTCTGCTTTGTATTTGTCCATTAAAATACCAAAATACCATGGTTACAGTAAATCCATGGTAAATTTAAGTTATTTGTGGATTGAAAAGCATGGATCCTTCATGTCACAGTTTTCTACATCAGTACTGTTGAGAATGTGAGTGCTGTTTCATCAGGCTTTAAAATAGTTTCAATCACGGAGACATTTGTGGATTCTGCGCTGTTTAATTATGGTTGCGTGATCGAGATCAGTCCGTGAGTAAACGCACCTTCCCTGAGCTTATACGCTGTGCTTTCTGTGACAGCAAATATCATTTTTGAATTCCCATTTGCTCCAATAGCAAATAGTGTGATAGCTTTTCCACCACTTTCTAAAAGAGGAAAAAAAGAGAGATTGATTACAGCAATCAGAAGAGAGAAGGATATGAAATTTGTTGTCACTTCCTTAGCCGTATTACAAATACTCACGCAGCACAGCAGTTTTAATGATTTTTTTGTAATTTACTGCCAAGGTAATACCAAGTATAGGGTTATATTCAATTTTTAAAAATTAAAATATGAAAAACGTTACTAGTTTTGTGATGTTGATAACTGTGGAAACGCGTCATGACAGTCTGTGAAAAGGTTCCATTGGGCTGAGCTGATAAATGATCTTTGCGCTGCCATTGGATGAGTTGGGCAACTTTGTAGTGGCACAAGTGCAAATTCTAACAATTTTAATTGCACTGGCACAAAAAAGGTCGCAAAATGCAAGCATTTAGTCGCAGTCTGGAGCCCTGTAATGGGATGTTTTGAATTATGGCTGTTTTTAAGAATTAAATGTCAGCGAGGGGGCATGTAATTGGGCTTTTGAAGAATTAGTTAGATGGTGTATGTTTTTAAAATCCATATGCATATATTTGAGTATAAATGTTTACATTTTTACTAAAGAAGTATGATTTTCCCAGACTTCCTTCCAAACTCCTCCTGATGTTGACAGCATGCTTCCAGTTATCAACACTGATCAATCATGCCTTTACTACCGGTATGTTCATTCTTGCACTTTATATTTCTTTCTTTTTTTCTGTTTAATGAGATTAAATGTTGCATTTTGTAGGCTTTAGTCCTAAGAAAAACATCCTTGTAATCAGAAGAGATTTTAACAGTTTGTCAAACTATTCAAAGATTTGCCAAGATTTCAGTGTCATCAAAAAGTGAAACATTTAAAAGCTAAGATTGTTACCTACCTTTTTCTACCTGATGTAACATATACAAATTATTTGTTTGGTTGATTTAGTCAATGTGTCATAACTATTTACATTTATTTATATATATATACATATATATATATATATATATATATATATATATATATATATATAAACATTAATTTATGCATATAGCTGTTTTAGGGATGAATTGTTGCATTGTCATGGAAATGAAGTTGTAAAATTCAATATAACTTTACACAGAAGAGGTTGGTTAGCTTTTTCACTTTTTAAAACATAATGTTTACATGCATATTGTTTTCTTCTTGTGCCTATACTATTGAAACAGCAAGTATTTTAATATTTACGGATCGGATAGCATTTGCTTCAATTGTCTCACTGTAACCTATATTATTTATTTATTTTAATAAAAGGAAGCACAAGTGGAAATTAATATGTGTTAATCAAAGTTGTCACAAATGCTGTCATTTGAGTTTCATATGTATTGAACCCGTAATGTTACTTTTGATTATTGAAAGAAAACAGGTTAGTTTAGATGTTACCACAAGAAGCACTGTTTTTTTAAAAAAAAAAATGAATTTACATGAATTTACAAGTATTTACAAAATGTATTGAATATGTACTCAACCAAGCATAAGGAAGCCACTAGCTCTGACAATCCTTGACTATTTAGGTTTATTTATGAGCTATAGATATTTATCATTCGTATCGTTGTTCATCCGCTCTGGGTAACTCGTAAAGTAAATGAATTGTGTTTCAATACAGGAACCTCATTTTGTTCTCTCATTCAGCCATCTGGGTTCATCCATGGCTCTATCGAGAGAAGGAATGCAATCTCGCTCTGAGCCAAAGAACATATACGTCACTACAGAAGAACAGAGCAGTGATGTAAATGATTGTGTTGGGTTTTTCAAAGGCATGCCTCTACATGAAAAATGCATGAGGCTTCCATAGGGAGGCACTCGGCTGAACTCGGTCTTGTTGCTTCCTCCTCCTCCATCTCGAGCTGCTGAAATGGATCTCAGTCGCACATAGTTGCCCTGTGCTTAGAGATGGAGGAATCTGTCAGACAATGCTATTGAGAGCAGGATTAAAGATGGTTTCCGTTCAACTCTGTTCACGTAACGCAGAAACGCATCTGTCTTCTCCCTGTATCCTTGAAGGGTCTATAAGAATCTCTGAATCCTCTTCAATCGACTTGAATCTATCAGAAAAGTATGTTACTATCTACTGTCTATGCCGTGCTTTTGGAATAGACGTTTGTTTGCTTTCAAATATCTCAAGGGAAATGTTCAACCGAAGCCTTTCCACGTATCGAGGCAGATTATGTTTCAGGATAAAAAGACCGTCCCGTAACAAGGCGCCTGTCCACTTTGCTATCCATCTGATCCCCAGATTAGTTAGAAATTGAACTCAGTTTACATTACGTTTGCAAAACACTTCTCTAATGTCTACGGGTTAGCTTTCATATTTTTCTCAAGTGCACATCGGCTTGAATCTCAGGTCTGGCAGGGCAACTACTGGCAGAGACAGGAAGTGATTTATGGTATGTTATAGTTTTGTACTACTTTGACAGACATTTCAAATGTCATGAAAGTGCTTGAAGAGTCGGCATGGAAACAATCTTTAGCCGCTTTTCCACCGTCTGGCCAAACCATTCTCATTGCTTAACAATTTCATTCTGTGCCGATCCGGTTTAGCTGGTATGGATATGGTTTCATTTTCCACTGTGGTGTTTGCTGATAAGAGCTCGTATTAAAAATAAATGTAATACAAATGTGTAATTTGTTGCCTTGGTATCACAAGAGTTTACAGATGGTATAGACCTTATTCAGAGCAGCGCCATGACGGGTATGAAAGCGAGGCTGTGAGGGATAGACTTACTGTGTTTTCAATGGCATCCACTGTAAAAAGCTGCATAAAGCTCCTAGATCTCTTATAATTTTACACAACTCATGTTGTCTGGGGTGTTTTGTCTACTGAAATTTCTCGGAAAGATGTTTTTGCAGTGTTTCGTCAGCAGAACGTTCCAAAAAACACATTAAATAACAGTACAACCAAAGATGGTGCTGCTGTGAACAAAGTCAATAGTGGCCGCATTATGGAGACTGATCAGATATTTCTTTTAATGTTATTGTTAACTTTGGTCATAGCACACATGGTCAGCTACAGAGAAATGGGTAGTCAGGCAATTCATTAAGGACGAATTCAAAATGACATTTTTTTTCCCTCCCTTGAAGGGCATTGTGGGAAGTGGATGCTATTCGAAGGGCCATTAGTGAAGTGTACACGATAGTCACTTCAACGAATGAGTCACTTTGGAAACTGAGGTAGTTAAAAAAAATTATGCAGGCTGTCATTGTCTTTTACCATGCGCAGCACGTACGCATCTGTTAATGCCTTGAAAACAGGTTTTAGCGTTTCATGACCTTCAAGTAGGCAGTGCGGATTAGAGGTGGATCTGACCTGTCCTCGGAAAAATGGCAGGCGGTGGCAAGGAAGATGGGAAAAATTTGATTAGTTGGGACCACTGAAATGGTGACAAGGAGATTGAAGTAGATGACACGGACAATTGCTAAAATGGCAATGGGAGTAACCGAAATGGAGGGCAAGGAAGCAGATGACATACTTTTTTCTGAACAAAGTAGATTGTGATGGGCTAATTAGTGCAGATGGGATGTAGTCGTTCTCAAGGAGCTTTGCCAAAACTCTCATTAATTGATGTTTTTTCTGTCTTGTAAATGTTGATACAGTCGTATTTTATACACTTCCACTTGCAGTCTCACTAGATGCCAGTGTTACTTTCCAACGTCGATTACTAATTGAGCTTGGAAATAGGCTTAACAAAGGATTAAAAGATCTATGTTCCCTTTAATGTGACCTGGGTCCCTTAATAATTGTAGGGACCTGCTCAGGGACTCAGCAGGGCAGTGAAACGAAGAATTCATTTTACGGAACCCTAATTCACTCACACACACACACACACACACACACACACACACACACACACACACACACACACACACACACACACACACACACACACACACACACACACACACACACACACACACACACACTCACACCAGTGTGCTAATGTGCCTTGTCAGATAGACCAGCATTAATAATACCAATCTCCATGTCTCTAGTATTCCCACTGCACCGGGTTACCGCTGTGTAATGTTACCCTTAGTGAATTACTCCAACTTTTGATGACCACATTTCATCCCATCCCCCCTCATCTTATGTCCCGACTGATTGAAGTCATGTTTTTATGGTATTTCAGTTTCACCACAATTACTGTAGGGCTGCGTGATTGACACACATCATAATTGTTAATTTATTGTTCATTTAATTGTCTTTTATATTGTAATCATATAATTTACATTCTATATTCTTTAACATTCTATAATAATGTTATAATATAAACTGTTTGAACTGTTTTAATATATTTTAAAATATATATATAATATATATATAATATTATTATTTGTGCTCAATTATTAATTTTCTTTCCTATTATCAATGTAAAAAAAAAACGTTTTTTTTTCTCACAGTATTTTTGTGGAAAACATTTTTTCAGGAGCCTTGGTGAGCATAAGAGACTTCTTTTAACTATTCCAAACTTTTACAATATTTATAAAAATAAATGTTTTTGTTTGTTAGAACTAAAATATAAAATTATGAATATAATTGTATGTATGTTTGTTTAAATTGAAATTTTAAAATATATTATATAGGGTATATATTCTCCACCAACATCACAAAAGGCAACCTCAGCAAAAAAGCTTATACATATCTCTTGCTCACAAGGGTGCTAGTGTTGCATTTTTTAATAATTTCTTGTAACCGTCCTAATCTTAAGAGGGAGGAGAAAGAGTTTGAAAGTGTTTAACAAGGCCAACAGGGATTATGCAAATCAGTTTTTCTTATTTTGGTGTGCTGATTTGTTTTATTTACTCTTGAGTTCATTCAGCACATTCATCTCTGTGCTGATTACTGTATTTACTTAAAACTTAAAATTAACTAAATAAATCAAAGACCAAAACTCAGCAAAGAAAGAGGTCAGATGTAACAAAAACAAGCACAAGCAATAAAAATCATTATCCTTTCAAGATATTCCATGCATGCAAAGATCAGAGACATTAGAAGTACCAAGTTGTGACTGATCCGCTGAGAGTGAACGCATTAGAAAGCCAACTTGAATATGGATTACCATATATACACGTCAATTCACCTGCCAGATTCAAATGACAGCTGTAACATCTTCATGGAGTTCAAACATGATATTGATCGACTGTTATGAGAGTGTAAGCTGTGACAAGAAATTGTCTTGCAGGTGTTTTACAAGTGTGACCAATTATTTTCCCACTAGAGTGTAGGATCAATATCGATATAAATATATGTTAAGCACAATTATTCAGGTATAGGCTCCGAGGCAACCAAACAAGAGTGTGTTTGCCCCATATTTTAGCCTTAATCACCTTGAAGACAGTTATGTTGCTATCAGCCTTGCTTTAGGACTTCTAGATGTAGACACAAACAATTTTCTGCACAGACCAGCATATTTCAGTTGAATGAGTAAGACACAATGAGAGCAATACTGAATCCACTGCCCTGGGAGAGGGGAGTCTATACAGTATCTAATTGAAATGGCAACCTGAGAGACAAAATCAATGGTTGCAGGCAGTGTAACAGGAAATGCCGGCCACTGGGTGTTGAGTTTATTATTAGGTTACATCACAATCTGATAACCTCTTGCTTTTTTGACTGTTCTATTTGCCTTTAAAGCCGCTACACGCTGGAGGCAGGTTTCAGTGTACGGAGATTTCGCATTGGAGCGTGTATTGAAAAAGACAACTTAAACTAATGGAGCATCAGACTAGCATCACTGACACAAATAAAGGTCTTGAAAGAGCTCACGGAAACAAACAAAACAAAACAAAACAATTTTTTTTGTCTAAACTTGAAAAGGTTTTATACTATCTGCTGAGTTACAAGAGCTACAATATGGATGTTAGTTTAAAATATGCTTTTATGGTTTCAGACCTTTCCTTTTGAGCCCTATGGGTTTGTCGTCTTGTTGTGTCTGGACCATCTTTGTAGGCCTTTAAGCAAAAGAGTGAATTAGTAGGAGTGCATTACTGCACAAAAAGGTCTATGTTCCTTCTGGACTGACTGACTGACTGCATTGGCTATTTCTAGAGAGAGATTTAGGCCAGTGTCATGTCTTTGCAATTTTGTATATTAGTTTTTCATTGTTACAAAAATCATGCCAAAATCTGGGTCAATCAGTCACATTCATCTCAAATTAAATTTTAAAGTTAAGTTAAGTGCCAATTCAATTAGACTCCTCTGCAAATGGGGCTCAATTCACATTGAATCCAGCTTTATTTGTTCCAATTAGGTTATTTGCTGGTGTGAATGCATACCAAAGACTGTAAAAAAAATATGAACGACACACCTTCACTCTCTTCCATTGTAGAGAAGTGAAGCTGCCATTCCTGCCAATGTCCACATATGGCACTGACATCTTGAAGCCCGAGGGCACTATCATACACCCGGTGCAAGTGTTTTATGCTAATTTATCCTAACACAGTTATCATTTTCACGTCCTGCTCCACGTTGTTTAAATAGCAAATGCATTTGCGCCCATTTGTGCATTTTGGGTGTGCTGGTCCATGGGTGTTGTTATTTTGAGGCTACTGAAATAGACTGCGCCATTGACCATCTGAAACCTGGTCTAAAGTCAATGGCTCAATATTATTTTTTTGTTATTTAAAGAGTGCGTAAGTAATGTTCGCCTATAGGTGGGTCCACAACGCACTTACTCTTTGTCCCGTAGATGGTCTGCTTGCACGCTTTAACCTTGTGCACGAGCAGATCTGCTAGAGAAGCGTTCAGTTTTTCCGCTTGCAAATTCTGCCATGTAAATACCGAATCCGCCATTGGCGCGAGCGCAGCTGGTTTTTAAAGGGAATGGGAGTTGAGATTCTGATTTATTGCATGTTATGCCCAAAAAACACCTGTCAAGCATGACATCACACTCCTGCTTTTATAGTATCAAACAACTTACTGAAATTATTTTAAAGAACGAACACGGAATTACATCATCGTGATAAACTACCTAAAACGACAGGAACCATCTTTGGAATTTTTTTTTAGATTTTTGTCTCTTTAGTTTAATGTTTTAGTTTGTCTCATGTCCCTTTAGATTATATGGACAGGGTGGAGTTTATGAGCTATTCTGCATCTAGCCACCTTGGGGCGATCAAAACATTTTGGCTTCCCCTTTCAGGACTTGTGCGGCACACTTGAGACATGGCAAGGAGCAGCTTGTGTTGAACCTATTGTCAACCTATTGTATAAACATTGCAATATAATGGCTTTAGGCTCAACAATTCTGGTGTGTCATTTAGGAGACTGGGACGTGCCAATAGAAAGCTCCAATTCCAAATGTCGATTTTAGTGATTTAAACCAATGATGGTTCTCATTCCTGAGCAGGTCTATCGCTGGATGAATTTGAACTGCAGTTGACCCTTGAATTGCATCTGAAATTGGAAGCAGCCTCATTCTTGCTTTTACTTATCTAACGATTCTGATGATTTATAGCATGATTATCAAGAGGCCTGAGTCTGAAGAAACAGTTCATGAAGAATATATGGATTCATGTGCACTAAAACATGTGATAGCACATCTATAAAACATTTAATCATGATTGCTTTGCGTGATAATCTTTTCTTAGCTGCTGGCTGATGAAAATGAGTCATTTGAGTCAGTGAGTTGAACCTGAGAATCAGATTAGTCTCGTGTGTATTGAAGCTATGGCACAAGCGAATTGTCTCATATTGTATGGCTTTAGGCTTGCAATACAGCACACAGTCCAAAGCTCCAGTCCTCACAATTTCTCCTTTTGTGTTTGATGGAAGAGTTAAATGTTTTTGGAATGAAATGATGACGGAATTGTCATGTCATGGGTGAAGTATCCCTTTAAATCAAGAATAAACTTATGATCAGTACAGAAGCAATGCCATGACAACAGGATTGCTAAGACATTGCATCTTGTCTCGTGGGGAAATGCATAAATAAAAGTGTGAAATGCTCTGTTTTTGCTTCCTTTCTTGAGACTAAGAAAACGAAATCTTTAAAAGCAAGTCAAAGACCTGATGCTTAAAATATTTCAAACACGGTAAAATCCATTACCGTTTCAACATGTGGAATCACTTCTGTTACATTTTTGATCATTTTATATAATGCTGTGTGATTTTATTTATTAATAAATTTGAGCCCAGACACTTAGGTCTTTCACTTTTAAATGCATTTTTACATAAAATATTCATTAGGTAGAACGCAGAGCATAAGCAATGGAATATTAAAATATTCACGTTATTTAAGGGAAAGGAAAAGTTGGACCATAACCTACATATATTTCTACTCTCATTCTGGATGTAACAAGATTTAGAGTATTCATTCACTCCTAGAATTTGAATGAATTTGCGCACAAAGGCATTATTAATTAAAATATTCCTATTTAAACAGCGTAGCCTTGCTGTTACATAATAACAACTTGCCCCAACCCTGCTGATCCGTAGCAGGAACATGATTACTAATGAGCTTATGGAAATCTAAAGGTCCGGGTAAAAAAGCGCTTTCAGCTCTTAATGAATATACCGAGAGCTGAATTATGATTTTAAATTTAAAAAGTACGGCCATATATTCCTCTGCAGTTGATAAACTCAGTAAAGTAGCTGCTTGCCCGGTCCCTTTCCCTTGTGTGCAGTTAGCAGTGCTTGGAATATTGGCATAACAAAGACCATTTATCAGCTCCAGAGTCTGAACATTGCACCCGCCAACTAGAGCCACCCGTAAATACTGTAGTTTTTGTGATAACAGTGATAAGCCAGCGACAACGCAAAGCTTTCATTCTGACAAAAGAGCGCTGTTAATGCATGACAAATTACAGATTCTGCTTCACCGTACTCTTGATTGTTATGAATTACTTAAGAGCCGTGACTTTTCTAAGCACCTATATTCATTTCTGCTGTCACAAGAGCAAATAAGCCAACAGTTTAGCTCTCTTTCAACAACTGCCATCTATCATTACTTATGTGTGGTAGTTTGAGTGGCTATGAATCAAGGGCAGTTTCATGAGGCAGAGGAGCTCGGAGTGATCTGTGACACTGTGTCGAAGCCTTGCAGGCTGACTGTTAAGAGCAGGCGCTTACCCCCTCCGGCGACTTGTGAACTGTCATTCTTCCTGATGGGCCAGCTGCCCTCTCTCTAGTGATAAAGTCAACGCTGATCTGCTGAGTCGATCGCCATCCGGCTCCATATAGATCTGCAGGAGGAACTCACAGTTTTTTTTAGCTACACAAACACGCAGAGAAAAATATTGCGGAGCAGCGCTCCAAAAATGCCTGACAAAACCGAAAACAATGTGCCTGTGTTTGCAAATGCGCGTGTATTTATGCTGCTGTTGACATTTAGAGGGGCATTTTAGCACTTAGTGCCATGCTGAGATCTAAACGTGTCTCAGTTTGGCAGAGCGAAAGGGCTTTTGCGAATTCCTTTTTTTTCATGTCTAGAATTTGCTTCATCTGAGCTCATTTATGATTTTCTTATGACAACGTATTGTTTTTACTAGGGCTACTAATCAATCCTAATTTCTAATCAAGTTAATTGCATGTACAGTTTTTGAGTTTTCTTCCTTTGGAGGCTTGCAAAATATTGATATTATTGTATTGTGCAGATAAAAACATCTTTGGAATTCAGGCACTGTACAGGTCAGGTGGCATGATTAAGTGTTACTTGTCATTTTCTTTAATTAATTGCACTAAATGAATGTGTTAAATTAACAGACTTCATTTTTGTTTATACAATGCAATCTTGCACTGGCTTCTGTGGGCTCCACATTTTGCATATGTTTGTAAAGAAGGCAAAAATCACAGCGGGATAAATGGACGGAGGACACACTGAGAGAAAGCATACAGGCATATTACTGTACAAAAGAACTGTGACAAGAACACAATAAAAACAATGACGAATTCAGCACATTGGTCAGTTTTTCTCTTTTTGCTGGGGAAATGTCTGGGGTGGCGTGACCTTCTCTGAATAATAAAAACTGTTCTGTACCAAAGTGTAGAAACCAGAGGAAATGGCTAGCTGTGGAGGCACAGATTTAATTACCCATCCAAAGGTCAAGAAGGTGAAGGTGGCCTGAAACAACTGTAAAGAAAATATGACTACTGGACTCTGGAGGGCAATCTAGTGGCTGCAGTATTTCAGCAGAGGCATTCAGCTCTCTCAAATGATTTGTGGTAAATAGGGGGAGTGCCTTAACAATAAGAGTGGCAATATCCAAAGAAAATGTTATAGTGTTATATAAAATTACAGTGTTATATATATATATATAACAGTCAGCTAGTAAAGCCAAGATACTGTATACACTACCGGTCAAAAGTTTAAAACATTTGTTAATGGTTTTTGAAGAAAAAAAACAAGGCTGCATTTATTTGATGCATTACATTGATGTGTCATAAATCATTATTTTATGCTGATTTGCTGCTCAAATTTTAGTTTGCTAGTAGAATGCTACATTGTTGTAACCTCATATGACCTCATAATGTTGTATGTTTCATTTTTCAATCCAAATCTTGGGTTAACACACCTTAAATTGTCAATAAATATAACAGATGATTAAAAATCTCAGCTGAAATTTGCTACACTGGCAATGAAAGGTCAAGTGGAGTGCATTGCATTGTGGGATACAGTACCCTGCAGGAATTCTGTGTGTAGCAGTAGTATGGTAGGCCTACATTGGGAATAAATAGTAATTGTAGCTTCCTATTCATAGCCTTTGCACATGAAAGATGGAAACTTAAATATTACTTATGCATTCTATGTTAAAGTTTCCATTATAATTGGTTAAACCACACTGCAACTGGGATATGTATTTCATTAGATTTAGCTGTATATGGTTTTTAAA
Source organism: Meda fulgida (assembly GCA_030578275.1). NCBI lineage: Eukaryota > Metazoa > Chordata > Actinopteri > Cypriniformes > Leuciscidae > Meda > Meda fulgida. Next base: position 29,688,839 of record CM060621.1, on the reverse strand, counting down.
TGACATTGGTGACATACTATTACACCAACATTAAGTAATTTTCAAGGGAAGATTTGACCCAGCAACAAATAACAATCATGCTATTAATGCGTCATCTAGAGTGGTTCAATTTGCAGTCAAATAGATAAGTAAGAATGTATGGTTTAGATGGGCTGAGATGGCCCCCGAAGCTAATCACCATAATTAAGCAGGTGGTATTTTCTCTTGCCAATATTTCATCAACATCAGCCAGTGAGAGCTCTAGAGCATTGAGGCAATTCTGAATAATTGATGCCGCTTGTGAGCATTTATAATTTATGCCTTTATCCATCTGAGAAAGATAGCAATGCAGCGTCATTGAGGAATTCTCTAACATTGGGTTTATATGGCCAAATTCATTTTTTTTTCCAAATTCCATTTATTCCGTTTTAATTTTTCTGGATTCTTTTTCTTTTTTCTTTTTTTTTTACTCAATTTTAATAATTTAATTAGATTTTAGAAATCAAAAAGCATGTCTGATTCATTGAAATCATGAAACTTCTACAATTTAAAATTTTATTAAAGGTTTAAAAAAAACGACATCTTTAGGGCCCTATGAATTATATTTTATTTTTTACCAAATTCATTTTTTTTCTGTTTTAAGTTTTATGGATTCCATTTAATGGTTTAATTATATTTTAACAACCAAAAGGCATTATCTAATTAATTGAATTCATAAAAACATTTATACTTTTAAAAAAAAAAAAAATCTATTAAATGTTTTTTTTCTTTCAGAAGTTTTGTTTTAATTTTTCTGGCAATGTAACGAAGGCATAAAACATTAATTTATCTTCTAATCATGAAATTAAACACTTTTTGTTAAACAAAGTGCTGCACAGCAGAGCTTTACTGTTAAATTAAAACATGGAAGAAAAATTGTGAATAATCCTTAAATAATTGTTTTAATAACAATGTATTATTATTATTACTGTTAGTGTTATTATCACTTGGAGACATAGAAATATATTACTGTTGTACAGTAGAATTTAGCTGTCACCATATCTTCAAGTTGAACCAAACTTTTATTTTGACTGGGCGCCTTGAAGACCTTTGAGTTTCTGTGCGTTTATGATTTAACGTTAGTTTTTCTCAAATGAAACTAATGCTCATGAAATGAAGTTCATGCATTCATGTCCTTTATATAGTGAGGCAGCAGAGGCTGAGAACACTGCGCGTCACACGTGCTTCATTGTGTGTGTGGTAAATGAAACCTCGCGCCTGCGCCATTCATTCACACAACGCAACATGCAGGATTCATAGTTAAATAGTCTTTTTGCGGTTTAATATTCTCAGACACTAGTCTATGTCGTGATTTGATTTAAGTGCGCTGACCTGCTTCATTCATAAAAAAAATGACAAATTCTGTGAAATTCCACGTTATACAGTAAATTCCGTCATATGGCCCTAGGTTTATCTCACACACATCGTTAATGGCAGCTTTTATTGCCTCCATGGCCACCTTATTTATCAAAAGGTTGTAGCAACAACTAGTAAAATGCAGATTCAGATGAGCTACGTATATGAAATATGAAGATTCCTATGGGTGTTATTCGTTGTAGCACTGTCGTTTTTTTTTTATCCTGATTTCCATTATGCCTTTAATGAAATTAAATGAGATTTTTCCTTCAATGAAAGCAGGGGAAACAAAGCAGAGGAGCTAACAAGTGTTTCTGTAAGCCATTGTTAGGCTATCTATTGATCCTTTAGGGTGCTATCATGTTGACTGTTCCTCCAGGATCTTATTAATTTCTTCAGTGTAGCCGGCTGTAAAACCATCACTCATAGATGGTCTCTAAACTCTGTGTGGATGATTTGACATTTCTCACTGACAGCGCTGATTAACATATCATTGTTGAATATGTCTCTATATTCATGATTAATGTTCTTTAAACAGAGGGGAGAGGGGTGATAGGAAAGAAGTTGTTTTGGGAACATTTCCAGCCCAACTGGTTCAAACAGTGTAAAAATTGCAATTTGTTTAAGGCGATTAAAACGCAAGGCAGCTTTTCTACAATATTAGGGCCTAATGCACTGTACTGGGAGTTTCCTCCAAAAGTGACCCAGACAATAGTGGATTATTTTATTTATGCTCCCAAATAACATGAACTTGTCTCTACTGTCAGGATTGGCTATCCTATCTTTTAGTGGTCTTGGAAAAAACAAACTGATTATGAGTCAATTCTGTTTAGATCGCTTGCTTTTGACTCCCCTGCAGTTTCTATATCCGAAAACCTTCTTTGAGCCTTCGCTTCGATAAGCTCCTCTCATGCTGTCAACCTTTACAAGTGGCATGTTGATCAGCTTGAAGAAGATAATGAACTGACAAAGCCTCGCTGTACCTTTTCCAACCAGAGGCCCTTCCTAACTCATACATTTTACCTCTGACCTTTTCCAAATTATATTCCCAATTTCCAATTCATCACTTCGTCCGCCTGAATTACCCAGCGCTGTGCTACACGAGAGCCTCATTACTGTAGGAATATATAGAAGGATCTGCTCAGTCAAGCATCGGGAGTTCGGTCCGAAAATTAATCGTGTAATAACTTGATTGACCAAGGAAATGCCATAAGGAAACGCCATGGTGACAGTATTCCCATGAGACCAGAGATGCTAAAAGAGATAAGCATGACTAGATGTCATTTTCCAGTGTGCAAAAGAGCACTAAATCTACAAAGGTCAGGCCTGAGTGATGGAGATATTAAATAGAGATCTGAGGCATGCTGGGAAATATTATTCACGGTGAGTCAGTGTCTTCAGCTATAGAGCAAGATCTGCTTATTAATGAACCGACTTTTTATTTGACGTATGCGTGATAAATGCTGAATTTTTTAAGGGTTGTGCCACTTTGTGATTAATTAACCATATGGTATTTCATGCAAAAATTTACTATTTTATATACAGCTTTTCAGCCCATTTGGATGCCTGTTGGAGGAGGCTTTTCAGAATTGCACAGAAGCATCAGGTGAATTTGGTTTCGAGGTGGTTCTCAACTGGTGATTCATGTATGTTCTGATAAGGTCAAAACACAGCTAAACGTAAGTGATTAAATTAGGGCTGGGCGATATGTAAAAAATATTTTATCGATAATCGGCTTAAAAAATATCGCGATATCCGATTATATCGTCTACCCAAGCCCCACCCCCAACACGCCCCGCCGGAGACAACACCACGGAATACACCGTTAACACAAGTCATGTAGAGTTTGGCTGCACTTTATCTAATGATAGCCTGCAACTTAGTTGGTTTAATTTAATGATTGAAACTTTTTTTCACAAAGTTTTTACTTTGCGGTTTGAGCTTAAACGAGCATAAAACATTAGCTTTGCCAACCTGATCTCACGGGAATTCGTACGAATTCTACGAGGTGGCTAATTCGTACGAATTCATACGACCTCACTCGTACGAATTAGTACGATTTGGGCTAAAACGTACATATTTGACGATTTGGCCAATTCGTATGAATTCGTACGAATGACCTATCCCTGACCCCGCTCCTAAACCTACCCATCACGTGGGTTTAGACAAATCGTACGAATTCGTACGAGTGAGGACGTACGAATTCGTACGAATTAGCCACTTTTTAATCACTCGTACGAATTCGTACGAATTGGTCGTGAGATAGCGTTGGCTTTGCTTGTTATGTTAGTGTTGCTAATAATTTCCTCACTGTTCTTATTGCATCTGAGTTTGAAACGAATTTCATTTCATGAGGAGAAATGTTAAATACAACTACAGAACACAATTTGGTGATTGTAAGAATGGTGAATGAATCCATGATGTTATAGCAAGGTGTCTTGCTTATTTGTTTTTCATAAGGTCCGACTTTTTTTTTGCCGGTATCGCCTGGTTTAATGATAGGCTAGGTTTAAGCTGCACGCGCAGCTCAGAAAATAGCACGCATGCAGACGTGTTCTCTTTCGCCTTGCGCTTTAAGAAGGCTATCAATAATCGATTTTATAATTCTAATCCTACTATCCTATAAAAAAATATTTAATTCATGTTATTGCATGTGAATAAATATGTGTTTAACTCTAGGGATTTGTGAAAAATAGCCTGTTATTTTTTTTGATGACGATTATCATCTGGAAACAGACTGTTAAATCGATATCGCGATACTTGCGAGACATCGTCGGTATACGATAATATCGTCATATCGCCCAGCCCTAGATTAAATGCAACAAACCATATAATCGTGCATTTAAAAGAGGACCGAATGCTTCCTATATGGTTGTCGATGTCAAAGGCTGTTTGTCCAGCCTGATCTCATAAGAATTTGTAGCTATTTGTTCTAAGTTTTTGTCTAAATTTTGTATGTTTGGAAATAAGCTGAAATTAACAATATGCGCTTACTAACAGCATCTAAATTTCCTATATATATGTCTGAAAACAAAGTTAGTTGTATGTGTGTGTGTGTGTGTGTGTGTGTGTATATATATATATATATATATATATATATATATATATATATACATAAAATTCTTTTATTTATTTATTTATTTTTATTTAAAAATGTTTTAGTCACAATATACTATTATATAGATATTTATTATTTTTTTATTTTTGGGAAATGTCTACTATAATCTAGGCTTGTAGATCAAGTTATCCATTTGTGAATGGAAGTCACTAGAGGCATTGTCATTGATGGCAGAACAGATTGTCACACTGTCAGACTGAGGGAAGTTTGGCCAATGCACCAGCAGATTTCTCAATTAGCTCACGGCCTTCAAAAATGGGTAGATTGAGTTTCTAAACGCCTCTGTGAGCACCAGAGATGCTGCAGTTTTGTGAATGGGCTTGTCATTCAGTATGGCTAAAGAGTCATTGATTGTGCGTCATCAAAAGCAAGTACAACATTTGGGATTCAGTGATAAACAAATAAGGTGTAGCTTCTTGATGCCTTAGTACACATCACCACTCTCATGCTCATGTCATTAATATACAATGACAAAATTCGCTATATATTTAGACCAACGCTCCTCGACCTAATTATTCGGGGAAATATTCACTGAAAATTGAGCCAGGCTTATGAAATTGTTACAATGGCTAGACTGTAACACTATTTGCCTGGCTAGAATGTGTCCCAATCTGTTTTGTTCAATAATTACCGAGCGTTTTCTGTCATTCTGTTCTCACAGCTCAGCCATTTGCTGCCCTGCTCAGCTGACAGTAACAGATGTGAAAATTGCGTTGACTATCAGTGTAAACAACAGCTGATACCAGTTGAGAAGCCGTTAGATATGGAAGAAGGATATTTGTTTCAAATGAGTTTCAAAACTCTTCTGATTCGCCTGATGCCACCGGCACCTGATGCAAATAGCATATTTCTTGCATTTTGCTCATACATTGACGAATGGAACCGCAGTATTTAGATGTTATCATTTATTCAAGTCATTCACTCTATGACAGCAAACAATGCAATAAAATAATTGCTTTTGATATACTTAATTTAAAGGACTACAATAAACACACCTTGCAAATGAGTATTTATCAGAGAAATGCTACTTCTGGCCTTTGCTTAAACCAATCAAACATAATTATGCAAACGTGTTTATACACACATGGCTTGCAGCAATACAGAGGAATAGTCACATTAATTTCATACAAAGCTGCCGCCTATGATTAGGTGCCCTTCACCTAGAACGTATGTTTAATAAATCTTATTTTAAATTACTTCTGACATTCACATGTTAGGAGAAGCAACAGCTGTAACCTTTGGTTCTCTCCTCAAGAACTCCTCGGAGGTTTGGAAACAAAGAAAAGAGATTCATCACAATCCTCTTTCTGTCCCCCATTTCAGCATGGAATATTAAATAAATCTTTGTTGGAGAAATCAGCAGGGTGACTTGAACCATTTCAATGACATTTACAAATAATTCAGCAATCCCAAGGTTCAGTATGGGATCAAATCCGGCATATAAACAAGATTTTTTTCATTGCATGACAAATGTTTTTTTTTTTTTTTAAACATAAATGTAGATATTACAGTTTTACAGCTGTTGGTTTAGCTGTGGAAAATAACAGCCTTGAAAATGTCTTTGTCATCCAGTGTCAGTCAGAAAATCTCAGCAATATTTTGAGTCTTCATTACTTTGTGTGCACACGTCCATCCGCGCTTGTCACATTCAATGCCTCGTGAGTTCGCTTCTTCTCTGTTGAGTAATGCTTTAAGTTATTGGCCTTGACAGAATTTGTACACATATATTTAAGCATATCTCTGGTTGAAAACATCAACATGTGCAGCAAATATATCAGCATCACAGATCTTCTTGTGGGCCTTTTTTATGTAAATGTTTACTTCTTCATATTATTGTTTTTGCTGAGAAAAGGCCTGCAATACGTTGTACATTTACTTTGGATTTTTTTATTACTATTATCTTTTTTCAATATTTATTTGGGTATTTATTTAAATACTTGATACTGATGTTAGATTCTTGAAAAATTAAAGCACTGTTTGCTGCTTCAGTCTTTATTTAATATGCTTCTACGATGAAGAAAAATGTGAAGACTAAATTAACTGAATTTGTTAGTATTAATGTTAATGTCACTTTAAATAAAGGGGTGTGGTCAGGAGCATATTTCTTTTCTGCTGTGGTACGATCAAGAATCATAATATTCTACTGGTTTTGGTGGCTGGCAACTTTTGGTAGACAATCCTGTTTTGGTCTACACTACAGCTCTGTTTCTTGTGCAGATGTGTGTGTGTGTGTGTGTGTGTGTGTGTGTGTGTGTGAGTGTGTGGTCCTTATGGAAGTCATGCTCCCTCTGCAGGTGTGGGTTTTCCCCATCCAATGCAATCATTAAAAGATAAAAATAAATCACAAGATGGTGAGAAAAAAGCAGATTCATATTTTCTGTGAATTTCGTTTACATTTAAACTAAAGAATTTCCAAATAAGAGGCACTCATTTGGCTATCATTTTTAGAGACTACATTTGCTTTTCTGCAACACTGTGTAGGCAGTGCTTGTTGAGATGTCTTGCCAAACAAAACCGAAACCTAGGCATTTAAAAAATGGATTTCACATGGTTAATGCCACAAATTTGCTTTTTGATTAGGCTACCTAAATAGTATGAATCTTAAATATTTCTTAGTTTTATGTCATAACAATTATGTGCTTTAAAAAAAAACTTTTCATGTTTAAATCCCAGATTTTTCAATGTTTGGATCCCAATATAAACATTATATCTGCACCCATGTAACAGGTAAATATTTCACCGCTATGCAAATTGGTGATACGCTGCTGTTGGTGTCAATCAGTTGCTCATGAAGTTGAACCAATGAACTAAATGTGCAACATACAGCAACATCATATTCACTCACTAAATGCCAGCATTGCTTGACCATGCAAAGGCATTAAAGGAGTAGTTCACTTTTAAAAAAACTTTTGCTGATAATTTACTCACCCCCATGTCATCCAAGATGTCTATGTCTTTCTTTCTTCAGTCGAAAAGAAATTAAGGTTTTTGATGAAAACATTCCAGGATTTTTCTCCATATAATGGAGTTCAATGGGAACCAGATGGTTCAAAGTCCAAATGAGCGTTTCAGTGCAGGTTCAAAGGGCTTTAAACGACACCAGACGATGCATAAGGCTCTTATCTAGCGAAACGATCACTCATTTCAAAAATAAATAAAAAACTTTAAGTTTTAAAAGCACAAATGCTCGCCTTGCTCTGTTCTGTGATGCGTGCTAGTGACGTCACGTAATACGCAATTACGTTGAAAAGGTCACGCTTTTCCTCTGTGTATTCCGGTTCAGAAAGGTGAAAAACTGCATCTCATCTTCTCCTCTAAGTTCAAAATCGCCCGACATCGTTGTTTTACCTTTTAATTTCCTTTTTTTGTAAACGGCGTTTGACTTTGTTTGCGCGTTCAACTTGTAAACACTGACTCGGTACTTCCACAAACGTCAAGAAGCGTGACCTTTTCAACGTAATTGCGTATTACGTGACGTCACTGGCACGCATCACAGAACAGAGCAAGGCGAGCATTTGTGCTTATAAAACGTAAAGTTTTTTATTTATTTTTGAAATGAGTGATCGTTTCGCTAGATAACAGCCTTATGCATCGTCTGGTGTCGTTTAAAGCCCTTTGAACCTGCACTGAAACGCTCATTTGGACTTTGAACCGTCTGGTTCCCATTGAAGTCCATTATATATGGAGAAAAATCCTGGAATGTTTTCATCAAAAACCTTAATTTCTTTTCGACTGAAGAAAGAAAGACATAGACATCCTGGATGACATGGGGGTGAGTAAATTATCAGCAAAAGTTTTTTTAAAAGTGAACTACTCCTTTAAGAGCTGCTTTTCAGCCTGACACTATTCCTCTGACCTGCACAATACTTGTATGAAGAGCAAGCCCCCTTGCTACCTGGCATTACTAGCATGCATATTCTACATCTATATATAACTCTTCATTAAGGGGCTATATTATGTACATTTAAGTTTAAGATTTACATTTAAATTCATTAATTAGATTTCATCAATAATTATATGTAATTTGAAATTTATTTCTAATGGCATTTTTTATGCTTATTTTTTTAAGGTAAATCTGTCAAAACTAGAAATTTATGGGTAACATTCAACATTCAGCATTATGTAATTATATGAATTCCTAATTCCAATGTCCACCTGAAACCAAATGTAAAAACATGAGTTGCACAGTGAGTTAATTGCAGCGTTGTGTGTGTGGATAATCAGGTTTGTAATATTTAATAAAATTGTATTTAGAACATGCTGAATTGAATCACAAAGGATATGGTTCATGCTTATTTTTTAGATATTCTCTATGAAAAAATAGTACTAGCCTATCAAGGTGGACGATGACTGACTTACAGTCTGTTTGGGTCTGAAAAGAGCCTCTCGTTCTGTCATTGTTTAGACTCATATTCTGTTGTCCTCTACGCAGATGAATTTATGATCCTTTAAATGGAGCCATACCGCTGGTATTATGTCTGCAGAGAGTGGGCTTAAAAGCCAGAGTATGTTCACAATAGCCAAGTTAATAAACTTGTATAAATTACATTCTTGGTGGTGAAAGCCATCCATTATGCTATGCCTGACATTAGCTTAATGTATTCCGAGCATCACCAGCGATCCATTTTATGGTGATTGCTTAAGTTTCACATCACGCCTGATTTGTGTGTCTGTTGTTCGGTGTAGTCCGTGTATGAATTCTCAACACGATTCAGTTATGGAGATCCTTAAGGGGTTAGTTAACCCTTTTTCTGTCATAATTTAATCACCCTCATGTCCTCAGTTTTTCTTCAGAACTCAGATGATGACATTTTGAAGGGCTTTTGAGATATTTTGAATTTTTCAAAAGCACCATAAAAGTATCTAAAAAGTAATCCATATGATTTGTTGTATTGCAAGCCTTGTTGTGTGACACACATGTTGAAACTGATGCTGATAATCTGATTTCTTCCACTTTATTGGACCATTCTGACCGGTTCAGTAAGTCACAAGAGCTGAGGTCAAAAATAAAAATAGTGCGTGAATCATTGAGAGAGTTTTGAGAAGCGAATGATTTGAATGAATGAAAAGATCCAACTCGAAATATTGACTTATTCATGAGTCGGAGTCAGACACGTAAACTGGAAAAAAAGACACAGAGTGTCTCCTCTTCGACTGTAGAAAAATGAAGCCAAAATATCCCATGAATGGTTGTTGTGATAGTGTCATTTGGAGCCTTGCACACTCCATTTTTACATCAAATAACTACCTAAAACCAAACTTAATGAAAAAAAACATACATACATCAGCGTAATAAGAACTACCTAAAATGACAGAAACCATCTTTGGTAAAAACATTTAGATTGTTTTTAGTTTGGCTTGCATCCCATTCAATTACATATAGAGGGTGGGGTTAATGACCTATGCTGCAGCCAGCCACCAGGGGCTGATCGAAATGTTTCGTCAGATCTTTCGTGATCTCAAATGAACATGCCAAAGAAATATAATATCAGCCACTTTAATGGTACTATTATGGTGCTTTTTGTAGTTTTGGAGGTTTCCTAGCCAGTACATTCTTCAGAAATGCACTTTTTGTGTTCCACAGAAAAAGTAAACTCATAATAGCTGGAAGAGACATGAGGATGAGTAAATAAAGCAGAACATTTTACTTAAGGTGAGCTATTACTTTAAGAGACTCTTGTCTGTTTGGGGTTCCTGTAAACTAGTCTGTGAAAGTGTGGTAGTTGTTGACTAGTTTGTTGTTGCTTTCCACACACATCTCATTTCTGAACAAACTGTCCTCATTCCTGCGGTCTTGAGTGTTCCACCTGTGGCGGTGTAAGAGAGAGCTTGGTAAGGGATGTAGTCTGGGATGATGGAGCGTGTTATAATCTGTCAGAGGTGAGCTCAGAAGCAGCGGGGGTTTTGGGGAATTGTGTACTTCAGTGCCTGATTCTGAATAGGATATATGTTTCTGTCTCCTCCTACAGATTCCCCAGGTGAGTTATGCCTCCACGGCTCCTGAGCTGAGCGACAACACCCGTTATGACTTCTTCTCCCGCGTGGTACCGCCGGACACCTACCAGGCACAGGCTATGGTGGATATTGTCAGGGCCATGCGCTGGAATTACGTCTCCACGGTTGCATCGGAGGGGAATTACGGAGAGAGCGGCGTGGATGCTTTCATCCAAAAATCTCGGGAAGAGGGTAAGAGACTGTTTGCATTCAATTTGGGAATTTTTTTTAAATTGGTTACCTTAGCCTTGAAATTTGTCTTGCAGCATTGACTTTATTGTAGCTTACTATGACCAAGAAGCGCCCACTCAGACAGGAAGAGACCATCCGGTTGGAAAAAACTAACAACCACAATATTTGCATGTTTGCAATGGTATTCCCTTGTGGAAAAGAGGTGTGAATAACTGTATTCAATGTACAGAAGTTCTTTAAAGCAATTTTTTATGTACTTCCATTTAATACGATATTAATGAAATGAAAGGCCACTTATGGGTACTTAACACTTTCTTAACACTTAAAGGTGCACTGTGAAATTTTTAGCGGCATCTAGTGGTGAGTGTTCATCATTGTATCAGTGTTTTATTCGCTGACTTTTGCTAGCTTCTTTGCACGAAGAACAACATGGTGACAAAACACATTCATCCGTTTAGGGCTACTGTAGAAATATGTTGGCACATTTCAATGAAAGTGTATGTATGTAGATAGAAATGGCTCATTCTAAGGTAATAAACATAACGGTTCATTAAGTAAGGTCTTTATACACCACTGAAAACATAGTTATGTATATTATTTTGCATTTTTGTCAACATATCCTCCTAAATATCACACAATGCACCTTTAAAAACTTAAAAATGTCAAATTTAGATGTTTTAATTAAGTTAAATCTTTTGAATATATTTTTTTCTATCATGTGGTAACTGTGGTAACTTTATTTGATACAGCCAAGACTTATTAAACATGTAATACACATACACGTTTCACATTGTTGGCAAATGTTTCAACTATGTAATGAGACATTTTTCAACATTGAAAGTTTTCAAAACAATTTCACACATGGAATGGCAGTGACATTTTTTATTTTAATATTTTATTATGCAAAACTGTTACCCAATCATAGCAGTGCTTGGGTGTTTGGAGGAAAGGGTCAAAAACAGGATAGATAATAGTTTATTACTTCTAAATTAGGATGTTTTTTTTTGCTGTTAAAATCTTGATAACATTATAAGTGAACCTCAGAGAAGATACTGAAATGCAGTTCATGACCCCTTTACTTAAGCAGCACAAAAAAGCACTCTAGAGTTCAACTAATTGCATTTAATATAAATTTTAACTAAAATACATATTCATTTAATTGCAATTATCATGAAATTAGGTTTCTGAAAACATTCAGTACACACCGAAGTATAAACTTTTAGTAATTTTCTTAATGTCTCTCATGTAATAACTCTTTTTAAATCAATGCAAGTGTACTTATTTGTTTCCTTCAGCAAATGCAAATCTAGGGGGTTTTGTTGTTCTTATCCATAATTTTCAGCATCTGGCATCCTGGCCAAATTTGCCCCCTGGCCTCCATCGTGGCCTCCTAATCATCCCCATATACTGATTGGCTTCATCACTGTCTGCTCTCCACCAGTAAGCTGGTGTGTGGTGGGCCTTCTGGCTCAATATGGCTGTCGTCGCATCATCCAGGTGATGCTGAACATTGGTGGTGGTTGAGGAGATTCCCCCTTCTATGTAAAGCGCTTTGAGTGCCCAGAAAAGCACTATATAAATGTAACAAATTATTATTATTATTATTAATTCAGCTTGAACTTTATGTACTGTCCCCACCCAACTTTGCATACTGAATTGCAAAGGAGTTTTCTTTCTGGCATCTATTTATGCGTCTATATAGCACAGGCCTATTGCTATCGATCTCTCTTCATTTCTTCTATCAAATATTGGTTTATTTCATTTTACATAGACCGAATTTACATAGAATTGATATTTGTTTCTGGAAAAGCAAATCTAGTCGTTTTGTGAAACGAATCCCATACTTTAAGCTTCTTAGAAGCAATAATATTTTCCAAACATTTTCCTTCCCACCTGCATTTCCTTTCTGAGAAATGAAACTTCAAGTGCACTCCAGGGGGAAAGTAGTCTTGCAATTTGTGCAAGGAATACTGAGTTCAACCATTGATTTTCTTCAAAACTTCTTCCAGAGTTCCCAAGTCTGTTACTCTGTGCTTCAGGTTAAGCTTAGCTGACAGGCTGAAACCAACATGTTGTCCCCTTGGTGGAGGGTCCCAGGTTTATGTTACCAGTAAATATCTACAGAACCTTTTGCATTGCTCATACTGTAAATCGGGAAAACCCGTAATCAGTCTAAATTTAAACACATTTAGATACTACATCAAATTATGAATATAGAACTTGTCAGTCATTACATTATACAGTTATCTTAAAAGATGTCATAACCCTCAAGCGATGGTGGATGCAAACAGATGGAAGCTCAAATTGCTCGAGTCAAGTTCTATGAATAATCTTTGTGAGAATCCTCAAAACCGCCTTAAGGAAGTTCTGGGGGACATGGAGTCATACTGCAGTGTCCTCCTCACGTGTCTATGGTTTCTCCTACAGTGAGGCTATCAACATCTGTTCCTCCCAATATTCTACCCAGAGATCTGGCCCTTCTTCATGAAGGAAGAATCTGGGTGCTTTCACACTCCACCCCAAAAGCTCTAGTTCGTTTGCTTGGTGTGAAAAAGTACATCTGGGATGTGGTTCTTGTGAACTCACAGAATTGCGGAAGCGAACCACTGTTTGATGACGCATAATTGCACGTTCGCATGCTTCCAGTCACGCTTACTGCTGAAAGCGTTTCTTTCAGGCTTCGTTCTGGAAAAATCACTCTTTCCTTCTTCTAATAGGGACAACGGGTGGTGATATGCTCCGTCATACACCCTGGCTTAAAAACGTCTGGCCAAATAAAGCATCTCATGATGACTGTAGACGAGCAGTGCCAAATGGATTAACACATTAATGCATTTGTTAGTTAAATAACGTGGTCCAGGAAATCTTTGTTCTTAGAGTCGCTCTGGTGCTAGAGAATGGAGAGCAAGTTTCATTCGATTCGCCAATAGGAAAGACAATCAATTTGAGTGAGGGGAAACATTCAAAAACCATGAAATGAAAAATGGGCTTGCATTTATAGAAAGTTGAATTAATAAGAAACTGCTCTGTTTGGAATGTAACTGTGAAAGTCATTTTTGTCCAGAAGAGCTAGGAAAAGTTTTCCAAAGGTCATATTTACTTTCACTGGTAAAAAGTCATATGTAATTCATATCATGACTTGTTTAAAGCTGATGTGTTTAATTTGTTATTTTAAAACACTTTCCCCTATTTTCATCTTAATGTGCAGACAAGGTGTGATTTTAAGACCGGACTACCCATTTATCCCATCCAAACACCCCCCCCCCCCCCCCCCCCCCAACCCAATTGTGACAAACCTAGCTGTAATATGCTATAAAGTACACACCAAAACAATGCTTAAGATTTATTGTAACTCATTCCTGGATGCTGAATATGGACAGAAGGAATGGTGACAGTTATGTGCATTTATTCATGCTTTATTTTTTATTCATACACATATAAAAGGTTCCATTATGTAACTCTGGTTATCAAGACCACTCCCACAGCTGTATTTAGAGGATTCTGGACGGATGGAGTGAGACTTGAGGGCCGTGATATGAATAACCATGAGCATCACTGCAGTGCCATGGCGTCTCCTTACAGCTTCATGGGAGTGTTTGCACATCTGTCCAGGGCCTAGAGAAAGAGCAAGAGCCAAAATCAAAGAAAAGGGACGACAGGGAATGAGAAAGAAAGGCAGAAACAAACAAACAAAGATAATTAATAGCTTAAGTCTTGGCTGTGCGGGTCGATAGAATGTCTCCCATGATGCTTTGCTCACATATATCTCCATTCTGTCTCTGCATCGCAGTAATACAGTAGATGAGTAGGATGTCCAAATGAATAATCCTATTAAATTTTTCCCAATGACTTAGGAATTCAGTTTAAGTTCAAACGAAAACCATTTTCAATCATATTAGTTGCCTTTGTTCCAAAGATTGATCCCTAAGTGTAGGATCTTCAATTACATTGGGAGCCAAAAATCTGGATCACTTGATGAAAAATAATTTAAGTTAAATGTTGAATTGAAACATGATTTTTAGAATACCTTTGGATTTGGTTTGTCTCCCTTTTTCTTTAATGACGTCAGCAGTCAAGCTGAATGAAATCCAAAGATTTGTGTAAAACCTGACTATCCTTTTATTTATAGGGCTGTGTGCCATTCAGAATTGAATTGATAACTGATTTTTAATTGAGTTTCAATTGAGTTTAAAAATACATTTATTCTATTTTATTTTATTTTATTTATTGCCATTGCTTAAATTAAGTTAATTATATCCTATTCCTGTCATTCCCATTCAAACTCAAATTCTACTTCCCATGGGATGTGGCTAATTCACTTTCAAAATCCAACATATCATTTGAAAGGGATTTAATTGAAAACAATTGAATTCATCCGTTCTGAATGCTTAATTTCACAAATTTGATTATTGACCTAGAAATAGGGCAGAATTTATATTCTAAATACTAAAACTGTTTATATCCATGTATGAATAAAATAAATCCCAGATTTTTAACATGGTCTCAGATTTTTGGGCGTTAATCTGAAGATGTTTATGAATGAAAGTATATTTATGTAGCATTGCCTGCTTGGAGTAATTCCTTCATAATTCATGGCAACAGATGAATAAATAACGCAGATGAGAGAGCAGTGGTGTACCACAGAGAGCAAAGGGACAGAGCATTGCACCTCGTAGAATCTCTGCATGATAGGCTGATAAATAATGCTTACTTAGTGTAATATAATATGTGATATACACAGAATTCTCTCAGTTATTTATAGCCGGCTGCAGTGAGTCAGAGACAAATTGAATGGGTAAAGAGCAGTGACTTGTGTTGATCTTCTGAAATAGAGGCAAATAGTTTTTTCAGCTTTTTAGTTTTAAAAAAAAATCATTGTGAATTATTGTTAGGATATGGAACACCATTTACCTCCCACCATCAACAAGCAACCAATTTTTTTTGTATGTTTATGTTAACACGTTGTTTACATTTTTGACATTGCTTCAAAAAGAATAATTGCGATAATCAAGTAAATTATTTATATTATCCATAGTCACCTTTTTCTAACCATTAATCACCAAATATACTATATATATATATATATATATATATATATATTTTTTTTTTTTTTTTTTACTCTCTTGGAGGCGGCACTGCCTCCCCTGTCTCAGAGAAAACGGCCAGAGTAAACATACCTTGTTACATTGAGGGTCCGTAGGCTATGGATGTTTGATTACGGTGACCACCATATACTAGCCTTACCCCATACATTTTAAATGATGGGCATGAAGAGCCGCCTCTTGGCCACATAATGTCTGATCGTCTTATGATTTGTTCATCATTCCCTATACAGTCTCAAGCATACCATTTGAGCGCAAGACAGCACTCTTCAATTCCAGACCCGAAGGCATTCCCGACTTTTTTTTTTCCTGCCCTGACCAGCACATGATTCAATTCAGTCTTCAGTCCTGCCTCCAGGGAAAAAGCTGAAAAACACTATGTTTGTGAAACGCCTCACTGTTTTTCTCCTCTGTCTTTTATGCTGCTTTCAAAGGAGGGCTTTGTGACATCTTAACCCTGTATCAATATCAGTTATTTGCTTGTAATGTCTGTAACCGAGTGTGTTATCTAATACCGCAGTAGGTTCACGCTAATCAAATGAACACATTTGTGTGCGATAAGTAGCCTACCGCACAAGATCATCCGAGGCATTGATGGGAAACATACTGCACCGGTTCTCTTTGTTGACTCTCCTTCAAGCAGAACCTCATTCAATATTTTCAATATCTTCTGGGTTCCAGTAATGGGCCAAATTTATAATGCGCTTGCTGCTGAGGGACCTTAAAGGGTCGAATTCTAAAATGAAGGAATAGATTTGGTAAGTTTTGAAAGGTGACTGCCACTAGCATACATCACCATGGAAAATGGTTGCCCAGTGGTACTGTGGAGTTGACTTGGGCCACCGCTGAGTGATGAGCAATCTTCAGCCGCAGCATGGCACAAAAACAAAGTAAACAGCCTACGCTGCTCTCAGCATACATAAATCTACAATATTTGATAAATAAGATTTGCCTGCTGTAATTGATTCCATGTGGAGATCAAAATAGAAACCTCTGAGGCCCTGGCAAAATCTAATCAAGAGGGAGGTTAGTCATATGGTGAGTTACCTAAGGCTTTGTAATAATGGATCAATAATTATAACCTTCATAATTACTGGAGACAAACATGTAGATTATTATATATAGTGCTCAAGATTCAGTCTGACATTTACTCTCCTCTGAGATTCTGCTCAGGCTGTTCTCAGAAACCATGTATGCCTCATTCCAGGAGAGGTGCAAACGCAGTACGGATTCTGTTGATAAAAGTGCCCTGCTAAAAGGGGTTTTTGAAATGTATATATATATATATATATATATCTAAGTTCGATATCCCAGTTGACGTTGTGGATTGCTGGGGTTCTTTATCATGTTGAAGTCTGTGGGAGTTCTTGAGGAAAACATGACAGACATCCAGTCACTCGTGAAAATGCGACTCTGTCTGGGTTTACCGTGTTCGATTTAAAAGGGCCGGCAGAGGCATAAAGTCTCAAATCCTAAGCCAAAACTTTTGCTTCACGTAAGAAGACAAGCAACTTTTTTTCCTCCGTTGTGTGCTACTTTATAAATATAGAAATAATGCATCAGCTTCCTTTTCTCTAGTGAAAATCTAAATTGGGACAATAGAAAATCTTTATGACTTGAAATGAGCTATTTAAGTGAATTTTCACGGAGAAATTAAAATGTACTTGCCTTTAATAAGAACTTTTATTTCCGTCTGTTTTCAGAGGGTTAGGAAGACTTGGAATATAGCACATAACTATAACTTTTTATGATACCTGATTTTTTGTCCTTTTTGAAGCTTCTGTCCATTGTAATTGAATGGAAACATTATTATTATTATTATACATTTTATTTTAGGCACCTTTCTTGACACTCAAGGTCACCATACATTGTTCAGAATTCTCTTTTCTTTTTTACACAGACAATAGACAGTCATTCAGGTTTGAAATGAGATGAGGGTGAATCAATGATGACAGAATATTTATTTTTTGGTGAACGGTCCCTTTAATTGTTAGCCAAGACAGGCTTCTATAACATAGGGATGCTTTGTTAGTATCTTCTCTTGAGCTTTCTTCACAATGTGTCTGGAAAGGATAATTGACTCTGCCACCAATCAGACGATCAAGATCTGACATCCTGTCACTTTGACTCTGCGCTTGACTCTGAATGTGTCATTGCTATTATTAGAGCATTCTCACAAAATTAGATTGAGCCTTTTTTTCTTCTTACATATTTCCCTAAAGACCTTATGAAATGTCTTTTCTTTCTTTCTTAATTTCTTTCTTTCTCTTTCTTTCTTTCTTTCTTTCTTTCTTTCTTTCTTTCTTTCTTTCTTTCTTTCTTTCTTTCTTTCTTTCTTTCTTTCTTTCTTTCTTTCTTTCTTTCTTTCTTTCTTTCTTTCTTTCTTTCTTTCTATCTTTCTTTCCAAATAGCCATCAGGGGCTATTAACAGCCTATCTGACCCCTGGATATAATAGATGTTACAATTAACAATTCTAAAGAACATTTTATCTCAAATTGCATTATCAAATTATTTTTACTTCTACTTTATTGGAAGTGTCCTAATACACTGCTCATGCCATAAGTTTCCATGGACACAGAAAGAGCTACTTTCAATCTGTTTAGGAAGTTGGTTCCAAAAAAAGAAGTAAATAAATAGAAAACTGACCTTCCCACACAAATAACTCCTATATCTCAGTCAGTTTCTCCATCTTGTCAGTACCCATCTGTTCTCAGATCACCCCTCCTGCTGTTCGTTATTATTTGATTAAGCATCAAATATAACCCTGCTGGAAATGCTTGTGCATATTTTGGTCAATTCATGCAAGACGTTCTTGAATGCATCAAAACACCATTTGTTCCTTTTACAAAATAATTTATTCCCATTCAAATAAATGAGCTAAATTTGATTAAATTGTAATTCTATTACAACAAGTACTGTGTGAGTTTGGGGTGGGACAACCAATGGCAGATGGGAAGGTTTGGAAAACCTGATTGGAAACAATCAATCTGTCTATCTGTCTGTCTGTCTCCTTTTTCTACTGTAAAATACTTTCTTTAAAATATAATAAAACAATTGTTTCATACACATCCACCTAAGTCACTGTGTGACTTTGTCTGCTTTAATGTTGTCTCATTCAGTGACATTTGGAGTTTTTACCTTGAGGCCATCAGTCATTTAAAATATCTCCTGACTCAAAGTAGCATATGCACACAGCAGAGGGCTGCAAGTGACTGCAAGATTCCTGCCGTTAGGAAGCCTCTCCATATGGCATCTTTGACGGTTCTCTTTTCTGTCTAATTAAAGCCTTTAATGCAAATCAGTGTTCGTCTCTCAGCGAGGACAGGTCAACAACTATCGGTTTATGTGGAAGTTTACAAGGGCTCAGTGTTTTCTCAGAAAGGATATAAGAAGTTTAATGAGCTTATTATTATGCACTCTTTTTTCAGTTAATCTGCATATGACTATTTGCTGATATGACACAAGGTTAATTCAAGTCATCTGTGAAAGTAAGAGTGTTGGAGATTTCAAAGATCCTTCTAGACTTTCTACAACAAAAGACTACAACAAAAGAGGTAGCATATTTGTTAAACACACTAAACAATAACAAAACAATAAATTGATAATGAGAACTGGTGCAATTTAAGGACCCAGCAGAGCAAAACTTTAACACATTGGGGATCCAAGGCTAAACAATGAAGATTCTCAGTAGAACGTCCAGATTTTTCTACTATTTAACAAGAGGAAAACCCTAATTTTTATATTTTAATAGGCTTTAAAAATATAACTTTTAACTTTAGAAACAATCTTCCCATAAATCCATTATAATAAAAATCACATTTAGCTGTGCCTTTTAATATAGAAAGACTTATTCTGGGTTTCAAAATGTAAGTCTTGGTCTGGATATGGGTCTCAGCTTATGTTCTCTGAAAGTCTCACAGTCTAGTTAAATATACCTAATTACCTCCAGCACAGGCGGGTACGGTATCTTGACCATTACAGACAATTCCACAGCTCTGCATGGCTACTTAGCCACTATACAAAGTATCTCATTGATTGAATTCTGCAATAAATTCAGTATCTTCTATGTTTCAGGTCCCTTGGACCGGCAGGTCTTGGCCTTGGTCTTAGGGGGTCTGGTATTGATCTCAGTCGACAGTGCAGAAAAAAAAAGGATAAAGCAAGCCACTTGACTTCATCGTAGAGTATAAACACTGTTGCTCTGTGGTGCATTTAGAACATTGTTCTATTCGAGTACACTAAAAAGTGCACTAAAAATATATTTTTCAGGTAACCTAAAAATGTGCTTTATGTGGTAACATCTAAATGAGCTTATGATTTAATAGATATCTGAATAGATCTGACTGCACTAGGTTACACTACCAAGTTATTTTTAAAGGTCAGATCAGTTTGAAATAGCTCCTTACGGTAACAGATGCTTATTTTTACAGAATATATTTGAGCAGCCAAACATAGCAACGTCTCCCTCCAGTGCAGTGAGTTTGGACAGGACTACCAGTAATAAGCTGTTCGATGGCAGTTTTTCGACGTGTTGTTCTTTATTTTGCAACTAGTAATCATGACACTTTTTTTTTCACAGGAAGTGTGTGTATCTCACAGTCGGTGAAAATCCCCCGTGAGCCAAAACCAGGAGAGTTTGATAAGATAATTCAGAGACTGGGAGAAAATCCGAATGCGAGGGTTGTTATTATATTTGCAAATGAGGATGATATAAGGTGAGTGGATTCTGTTTTTTTTTTAATTAGCAACTATCTTAAAGGATTATACTATTTTTCTTTTTCCAGGAATTATATAGCATAAGTTCTTTATTGTAGCTACGACGAAGCAGTTAAACTCGTTTCTGCTATTAATTTGCTTCTGCAGAGTTAAAAAGTTAATAAAAGAAACACCAACATGTGTATTGCATTCTAATCTAACATTTGAAATACACAACAAGGACTCTGCATGGAGGTGAAAACTAATTTCCCTGACCTCTATTATGACACGTATAATTTTGCCCCATGGGAACGTCTACAACGCCCCAGCAATAAGCACCTGGAGTACCTAATCAGAACTATTAGAACCCAGCTGTTCTCATGAAAATTGACAAAAAGCCTTCACTTAAATGTGCTATTAGACATCCATTGAATAATAATCGTTTTAATTTGAAGGAATAATTATGGTCAAACTTTTTCAATTTGTCGCTTTCTTGAGCGTTCAGGATGACTGTTTAATCATGCTTCTCTAATTATTGTTTGTCAGCCATTGTCCTTGAGATCATAATAGTTTGTTTATCCATGTTCACATCGATGCACCTGTTATTCAGAAAGTATGTTTTTCCTAATGAAAAAAAATAAACTTTATAGACAACATAATGAAATTAAAATGGACCCTTTGTACTTTTATACATGTTCTTGATTTTATTTTGCATGATATTCCAAAAATATCTGTCATTAGAATGTAACAACTTGCTTCAAGTTTCCTTTTTAGCTGGTGTCACCTCGTCCATGCAGATTGTTGATTAATATTTAGGAATTGTATTAGGCTTTTTTTGTGCAGGGGTTGGACAATGAAACTGAAATACTGACCAATATTGTATTGGGGGGTTTCATGCCTATATATGTGCGGCCTGGTGGCTCATCTTCGTTGATTTTACATTCCATCAGTAAGATCAGAGTGTGAAGGTTGAATTAGCAGAGCAATAGCCTAGCTGTACATAAAATATTGCAATCCACACAGCATAATGGATGAATATCAGAGCTCAAAAGAGGATATATTGTTGGTGCACGTCTCACTGGCTCATCTGTAACCAGGACAGCAAGTCTCTGTGGTGTATCAAGACTTCTAGAGCTAATGTATCCAAAATAACGTTGGCATACCACCACGTAGGATGAACCTCATCCAACAGGAGAACTGTCGATGCAACAGAAAGCTGTCTGTCCAGGTATTAACCCAGGTTGTATCCAAAAAACATTAAACCACAGCTGCCCCAACTCACTGCAGAATTAAATGCGCATACACCTCGACTCTCCTGTTTCCACCAAAACTGTTCATTGGGAGAGTCAAAATTCATGGTCGGGATGCTTAAGCAAAACCTTTGGTCTCTCATGCCAATGTCAATTTTTTCAATGTTGCCAACAGTGCAAATCTTGGTCTGTGGACAATGTGAAAGTATTGTTCTCTGATGAGTCCACCTTCTGTGTCTTTTACCACATCCATGTTACGGTGTGGAGAAACCAAAGAGGCTTAACTGGCTTAATGCTGTCCAGAGTGAAGCACGGGGTGGATTTGTGACGGTTTGGGCTGCTGTATCATGGTATTTCTCTACTGTGCTTGATTGGCGCGTCCCTGCGCAGGACTACCGGACCTTTCTGGAGGACCATGTGCACCTAATGGCCAAACATTATACCCTAAAGGGGGGTGCCATGTATCAGCATGATAATGCACCAATACACACAGACAAACTTGAGACAGAATGGCTTGATGGTCATGAAAGTGAAGTTGAACATCTCCCAAGGCCTGCACAGTCACCAGATCTAAATATTTTTGAGCCACTTTGGGGTATTTTGGAGGAGTAAATCAGAGCATGTTTCCCTCCACCAGCATCACATAGTGACCTGGCCACTGTTCTTCAAGAGGAATTGATCACAATCCCTGTGGCCATTGTGAAGGACAATTCCCAAGATGAATTGATGCGGTATTGGCCGCAAAATGAGGCTCTACACCTGACTAATAAACTATTGTGGTCTAAAACCAGGTGTTTCAGTTTCATTCTCCAACCCCTGTAGTTAATGCTTCATTTTGAATGTAAAATGTGTTGGGAATGGCGTCTCATGTTTAATGTAGGTAAATAAATAGCAGCAAGGGAATAGCCGGCAAAGATGTGGGCGAATTTAAGACAGTTATTAAAATGTTGATAAGTTACTAGCATATAAGCCCAGAAAATATATTCCACGGCTTATGGAAAACTCTGCATGCGAAGATGCTTCAAGTCTGTGTCTGTTTAAAAGACAGAAAATGATTTTGTGTGCACCGCCTGAAACATACTTTATTGAGCCATTATTATCTTGGGGAAATGCTTTTGTTGTCAGTTGTGCATGACTAATTTTGACATCAATTGCTACTGTGCCTGACGGAGAATGCTTAGAAATTTCTGCGCTGAGCAGTGTCAATACTGACCTTTCAATAACACATTGATTTGCAGTTACAGTAAATGGAGGATCACCAAAGCACCACAGAAAGTAGACAATAATTGCAAACAAGTAATTAGAGTTGATGTGACTCAGAGCCTGCTAGAAAAGCCTATATTCAACTTTTAACTACCACTCATCTTTTAACAGGCGGCTACTCCAGGCAGCAAAAAAAGCCAATCAGACGGGTCACTTCCTGTGGGTGGGGTCAGATAGCTGGGGCTCGAAAATATCGCCAGTGCTTCACCAGGAGGAAATGGCCGAGGGAGCTGTCACCATCCTACCCAAACGACAGTCCATCAGAGGCAAGTGACAGATTAAATCCTCCACTTGTCAGTGGTTGCTCTCATCCATTAGAGAGCAGTTCTGAACCGGAGCCTGTGCTTAATGTTTTATGACAACACATTAGCTACTTGTGATGCATTAAATAAAAATAACAAGTTGTGATGCATGCATAGTGTTAAAGGAATAGTTCCAACAAAAATTCCTTCAAAATTTGCAACTTACTTTCTTCAGTGGAACACAAAAAGAGGACTTTTTAATATCCTCATCCAGCACTTTTCCATACAAAAAAGTACCAGCAAGGTCTGAAAGAGCACTATAGAAGTGGCCAATCAACTTGTATGCTTTTATTCCAAGTCTTTTAAAGCCATTTAATGGTTTTGTGTGATCAACGGAATGGCTCCATTTACATATGGTGCATTCTGATTAATTCTGACATCAAATATCTTGTGTGTAGAACTGAATTATATGGCAAAAAAAAAAAATCTTTCAGAACAACACAATACCACATCATTCTATTTTGATATTTATCACAATATTCTTTAACAAGGAAGGACATGTACTCTTAACTTTTTGTTTACATGCAAGTAAACCCCACATAGTAAGTTAACTTTTAATATGGGGCCCAAGAAATACATAAACCATAAATTTTTCCCCAAATTCTGTTTTTTTTTCTTTTTTAATCGGCTATCTGCTTCAAAACTAATTTAGCATAAAAAATGACATGAATCATAAAATTGTAACAATTTAATTAAACTTTTAATCAAATGAAAATATACCAATTAATTTACAACCAAATAACTGCTGTGGGAACTGCAGTATAAACTGCATGAAGATTGTTAAAAAAAAAAAAGAAAAAAAAGGCCCCCTATGTGTTCCACAGAAAAATAGCAACTTATTTGGAATGACTTGAGGATGAGTAAATAATGATATAATTTTTAGGTGAACTTTTCATAGCAAAATAGAAATGAAGTTGAGGGATGCACCGAATCCAGGATTCGGTTTCGGATTCGGACGAATATTGCGCTTATTAACAGGGTTCTGTTTCTGCCGAACCTTAGAATTTTTTTCCACCGAACCATAGGCTTACACTACTCGCGCTACGTCGATGTCACGCTGCCATTGATTACGGGAAGGTGTTTACCTTAGGCTTGTTCAACTTGAACCGGTGTTCTGACGATTTGTGCTGCCTTGTCGAAAAATGCTACCGTAGCGCGAATCGATCACAGAATGTAGATTAATATTATATGAAATACAATTATAATACAATTCTAACATTATGAGTAGCTACTGTATAGCCTACTGTAGACTAGGCTACTGTTTTTATTTTTAAAACGGTGTGAAAAGAATTCATCTTTGACTTGTCAAAGCACACCTTTCCTTGAAACTGAAACTTTCAGTTATTCTTGTTCAGCTGGCTGACCGTACAAATATTCATATGGTAGTTAGCATTTTTTCAAGGGAAATTACATGATAACACATGTAAATTTACCTTTTGTTAAAAAAAACTGTGAGTCTGCACATGCGCATAACCAGTAAGTAGCAAATCTCGATGGGTAGCATGAATCGTCAGAACACCGGCGCTGCACAGACCGATTGGTGAATGACATCAGAGTATATCATCAGTATGACATCAGAGCGAATAGAGAGCAGACAGCTCCTCATGCTTTTGAAATGCACTCGTGGTACTTTGATGTCATAAACCGATCGGTCTGTACAGCGCCAGTTCAAGTCAGACAAGCCTGTAGTGTTACGCGTTGTGTCGGGAAGAAAACAGACTCACGGAGGCGACTGGCATCTCACAACTCGCACTTTATATCCCAATCGAACTTGTGTAACTGTCTGTCACACGTTTTACTGTCCACAGCGTTACTTAACAAATAAGATAAAAATGAGCATCAAACAGAAATAACGTGCATACATGGGGTGTTCAAGGCGCACGGCACATACAATACAGACTGCAGACAGTTCGATAGGGAGTGCGCAGCTCTTAAAGGGGACACATCTTATTTCCACAGTAGGAAATTATTTACAGTAGGTGGACCGTTCGAATGCAGTAGGCTGTGAGAAAGTGAAAATGGAACTTTTGAGCAGAAAAGGTGTTGTTTGGCAGTACTTTCAGTCAAAAGAAGGCAATTTAAGTCGAGCTACAAGTTCAATTTGCAATGCCGATTTGTCTCATGGTGGCAAGGACTGTAAATAATACACATCATCGCCGCTGTTAAAATGCATAATGTTGCTTATTCTTTTTTTTTCTTTCTTTTTTTTTTTACAGTTAAAATAAAATTAAAAATCCACGTTGTTTACTTCATTAATGTGTTTACTTTGCTAATGGACTGAGGATATTTGATTCAAATGAGGATTCGGTATTCGGTTTCGAATTCAGCAGAATCTTAACCAGTGGATTCGGTATTCGGCCGAACCACACAAATCTGGATTCGGTGCATCCCTAATGAAGTTACATGCAAATGTTCCGTCAAATCATGTTGCTCTCTGAAATCCATTGGCTAAGAGCTTTGACTCTGACAGAGCGCATTAAAGTGACAAAGATCTCATCGATCTACCCTCAGGCTTTGATCGCTACTTCACCAGCCGCACGCTCGAGAACAACCGGAGGAATATCTGGTTTGCAGAGTTCTGGGAGAACAATTTCAACTGCAAGCTCAGTCGCCATGCCTTGAAGAAGGGATCTGGCATTAAAAAATGCACAAGTAAGTATCTCTCCCTCTCCCTCTGGCAATACTCCATTTCACAGAGCTCCATAAAAGAGAGAAAGTGAGAAAAGGGAGAAGCCAAATCTATCGTAAAAGACTAGGCCTGCTTTTCTCAGATCGCCTGAAATGGGCCTTTGTTTACACCAGTCTGATTAGTCATACCACAGCAAAGCTGTTCTATGTCTGATGTTTTCTGATGCGCAGCAGCAGCATCCCTACACTAAGCACACAGAACTAATGCAATCCAGCCAATTGGAAAAGAGATGATGATCTTTAATTGATTCGAGCCTTCTCTCGGGGGAAGAGCCGCCCGTGGCAGCCCCGTCAGTTATAAGTTCAGCCTCGGTCAGAGCCTGTCTGTTTGGCTGTGAAGAAAGGTTGACTCCTAGCAACACATTTCAGGCTTCATCCAATCAGTGCGGGTTGCGATCTTACGAGGAGGGCAGGGTTTCCGCCGGCAGACCTTCGAGGGTGGCTACGGTAGCGCGTCTAATTTTCAGCATGTAGCCTATCGAGCATTACAGTGCTTACTGCACTGCACCAGTAAGCAGGCCAGGATATTAACCTCTCGGTTCAGTATCGGTGCGGTGACCTCCTAGAGACGGCGGAAGCCAAATTATATGCGACTGTGGCAAAGGGGCTCACTGTAACATCTCAGCGCGCTAAATGTCACTGTGCATAATCCTTGTCAGTGGGCTCACTTGTAATGGCTGGCCTTTAGCGTGCTGCAAGAAGTATCTAGCCTGAAACAAAATCCATCGCTCCACCACAACATAATAAATCACTTTTTCTTTATGCTAATTGCTGCGTCCACAAGAAAATTCATCATTGTTACCTTACATTCTTGAATAGCCATTGGTGATTAAATGCCTTGCTTCTATTCACTTGATTATAAAAATATGGTAGGTTGTTTTCTGTGTGCTTGAATGAAATGCAAAAAACATGCCACTGAGCACAGCTTTTTCTTTCTTCTGTGGTAGTTTTGTGTTTGAATATATTTCTTGCATGCTTTTGCTACACCCAAGGGTTCACATCTAAAACACGAGGTGTGTGAGTGTTTTGCACATACTGAATGCTGACATCAGGCTTGATTATTCGTGTAAAGAACAATTTGGCATTTGCCATGCACATTGTAGCAGATTTATAATGCCACGTGGGAAATGAAAATAGTGTTAAGACTGTTTGCACAGCTTTATTAGTTCAAGAAAACGACTTCATGTTGAAATACAATGTAGCCTTAACTGGGTCGCATCCTCTAACAGCTTTGTCTCAAAGGGAGGATGTAATATTTGTCTGAAAGCATGGATTCAGAACCGGAGGCCACTACGGCTGTGGCTGGATAAACCTTTATCGTTCGCCGTGGAGTCTCAAGTTAGCATAGCGACGGTCTCCAGGGTCTGGGTGTTTTCAGTGCTGTAATAACTGCTGATGGAGATTAACAGTAGATCTGCATGTATTTTCCATTAAGGTTTAGCTAGCATGGTTCCTAGCATGTCGTGCATTCAGGACCTGTACTTTCTGATAAAATTCTGAGTTTGTTTTGCATAGTGTTATTAGCACAGTGAGGAGTTGTTGTTTTTTTAGTCATCTAGACAGACTACAGTGTAGCCTCAAATATAGCCTCAGAGGGACAATGCTAATGCATGAGTCAACAGGCACCCACAGATTTGCCCGAATTCCAGCTGACACTTTCGATAATGACTAATGTGATGGAGGATCTGTGAAACATATTTGGGGTATAAATCAAAGCTGATTCTATGA
Source organism: Meda fulgida (assembly GCA_030578275.1). NCBI lineage: Eukaryota > Metazoa > Chordata > Actinopteri > Cypriniformes > Leuciscidae > Meda > Meda fulgida. The sequence continues at coordinate 29,661,132 of CM060621.1, read as the reverse complement.
CAACACTGTCTTTCATCCATTTAATTAGCTGTGAGCTGGGTTTTACATGCACTATGCAAGGTATTATTTGCAGTATTTATTTATTTAATGTTGAAACTGTTTTCAGATTAAAGACCTATGAAACCGCATTTAGCTTATACCAATAATCAAGCAGCACAATACTATATATATATATACCATTTTTAGTTTCTTTAAAGATGTCTCTTATGCTCACCAAGGCTGCATTTGTTTGATAAAAAAACAGTAATATTGTGTATTATTATAACCGTTAAAAAAATAATTTACAGCATTATTACCAGTCGTCAGTGTCACATGATCCTTCAGAAATCCTTTTAATGTACATTTTTCATACTGTACATTCCTTTATAATGTTGTGATGATTAAAATCACAAATTTTACTGTTTTATTTTTGATTAGTCAAAATAGTATAATGTTGACAATTTAGGTTATTGCCATAGCCTGAAAATAATTATTGCCTTTTTGCATGGGACACAATTTCAATATTGGTGTAACTATAATATTTTTGTAAGCATCTATTAAGTATTTAATGCATATTATATTTATCACTTACTGTTTTTGGTGATTATAATTATTATTTGAATTCAACTTTTTTTTAACATTGCAGATGTAATGATGGTCACAAACACAGAGATGCAGCTTCAATTTAACCAAGCTGAGTGCTCACAAACCTGGCTCACTCACAGATAATTTCCAGTCATTTCAAGTTCACTTTGATTCGGACGTGCCTGAACATAGTGTTGAGCAATTGATTGTGTTGTTTACTCTGTAATTAGTCAGTCCTGTTCCATCAGTTTGACCCTTTGATGTGGATTTGTGCACTGATGGTGTAATCAACCAATCACAGCAATGTTTGCCAGTATATTGCTGTTCCTTCCTCACATTCGCTGTAAGAGCTTAGTGAGAACACATCGAGCTCAAGGGAAGTCCCCCGCTGAAACTTAATCAACTGATGTCACTGTTGGAGAGTGCTAGTGAAAAGTAGAAAAACTAGTGATAGAGTAGTCATTTGATGTCATATTTCTTATTTAAAGTGTTCCTTTTTTGTAAAAAGGTCAATGGTTGAAGCAAAACACAAATGGCACAAATATATTTTTCACCTTGAGGCCCTTAAGCCTGATTTTTGGCCTTTATTGACATTCTGTCAGCTTGTTCAATGGCCCTAATTCCTGAAACACGTGCAGCACCAATTTCTCTGTAAATAATTCGGAAAACTGTTGCTTCATAAACTGTTCAGTTCACGTTTCACCAATGATTCTCAATGTGCGCCACCTATCTGACTGTGGTATAGTTTTGACATCCAGATGTGACCCCAAAATCAAATGACTTTATTGGTGTATTGATTTAAAAAGCTTAATGTCATTTTTAGGGGTCAGTAAGATTTTTTTTAAATATTTTCATTAAGAAAGGACAAATTAAATTGATAAAAACTGACAGGAAAGACATTTACCATATTCTATTTTTTCTTTTGAACTTTCTGTTTGTCAAAGAATCCTTAATGTGGTTTCCACAAAAATTAAAGCAGCACAACTGTTTTTAACATTGATGATAATAAGAAATGTTTATAGAGCAGCAAATCGGCATATTAGAATGATTTATGAAATAGTATGTGACACTGAAGACCATTGCAATGGATTACTTCTTTCAAAAGCATTAAAACAATCTTCCCAACCCCAAATTCTTGTATGGTAGTGTGTGTTAGATTTAGTACAAATACACATGTATGCATCATGTTGAATTTAATTTAGATAATGCATTCGATAGCAAATTAATGAGTACAGAAATGTATAGTATTGCTGTTTTATCAGAGAGAATGCAATGCTTGAATAGAAAGACTGTGTTGACCCCCACGCGTATCGAAGATCCAGCAGCCAGAGATAGAAGAGTGCTCTACATCAATGCTGTGATTTTCCAGCCCTCACAAAAGCCCTCTGGTTACTGTTGGATTAAAAGGCTGGATATCTCAGCTTTCAGCTCCCTCTGCCTCTCCTCCTCTCTACCTCCTTCCCATTCTCTATCTCTCGCTCTCTGTCTTTCTCTGTTTTTAGCACTCGGCTCTGCTTTTATCAGGGTTGAACATACAGGAAATTCTCCATGCAGGGAGCAGCTTGTGATTATGGATTGCACATGTTGAGATGGATCTCTGTGATATCAGAGGATGGGTGGACAAACTTTAGCTTGTTGACATCTGTTTGCTGTAGTTACATGATTTCACTGCTCTCTTGAGTAGGGGTGACGTGCAGCCTGACTTTTGAGTCCATTTTGTATCGTATACTCAGTGTTTTCGGTGGGGTAGTGACCCAAAAATAGTCAAATAATCGGGTATTGATAAGATTGGAAAATAAATGAGCTTAGCAACTTATAAAAGACCAATGCATTTTTTAAATTTGGGTTTGATTTTGGTGTTCCACTTGGGTCCTATAAAGCAGAACTGGTTGAGAACCACTAATGTAGTTGCTACAGGCTACTAAGTGACTTAATCAAATAGCATAGCACCATTCTTATTTTTGACAATTTTGTGTGTGTAATATGCATCAGATAGTCAGAAATGATCTACGTTGTCTGAAGCTGAGCAGCATTGGTCTGACTGATGCTGATACATATATATTAGCCTGGGTATTGATTGTACACAAAATGCCTCATTTAACTAGTTTCAAAAGGTATAAATGTTGGAGGGAAATGTTGCTGCTGGCAAAAAGGTTTAATTTGATCCATGTTTTTTTTTGTATTTGCCAAATGACCAGAAAAAGCAGCTCCAGTGTAAGCATCTCAATTAATTGTTACAGAATATACACTCACCTAAAGGATTATTAGGAACACCTGTTCAATTTCTCATTAATGCAATTATCTAATCAACCAATCACATGGCAGTTGCTTCAATGCATTTTGGGGTGTGGTCCTGGTCAAGACAATCTCCTGAACTCCAAACTGAATGTCAGAATGGGAAAGAAAGGTGATTTAAGCAATTTTGAGCGTGGCATGGTTCTTGGTGCCAGACGGGTCGGTCTGAGTATTTCACAATCTGCTCAGTTACTGGGATTTTCACACACAACCATTTCTAGGGTTTACAAAGAATGGTGTGAAAAGGGAAAAACATCCAGTATGCGGCAGTCCTGTGGGCGAAAATGCCTTGTTGGTGCTAGAGGTCAGAGGAGAATGGGCCGACTGATTCAAGCTGATAGAAGAGCAACTTTGACTGAAATAACCACTCGTTACAACCGAGGTATGCAGCAAAGCATTTGTGAAGCCACAACACGCACAACCTTGAGGCGGATGGGCTACAACAGCAGAAGACCCCACCGGTACCACTCATCTCCACTACAAATAGGAAAAAGAGTAGAGGTCGACCGATTAATCAGCGATTTTTGGCATTTTTAACATAATCGGCATCGGCCAATATCCAAGTATATCAAGCCGATTATTAGGCAGGCGCATCTGTGGGCAGCCACGTGTTTGACGCACGCTGCCGCTAGAGTCATTTTCCAGCCTAGTGAGCAGACCTCATCCAGGAGCTAACGGTAAGGATTCAATTCTTATAACTCCTTTATATTTACTTAAAAACTTTTGATATGTTACTGCCAACTTTGAGAAAAAACCTGAATAAGCGACATGACATACGGCTACTTTGGATCATAGTTGAAGTTGCATTATCACAGAAGAGGTGCTATCATGTCACAATAAGTAAGCAATAATTTTGCAATTACAGAGTGAATCTGAGACTTTTATTTGTTCTGTTTGTGTGTCTTATATTTGAGAGGGTTGTCACTCAATGCAGAGAAATAAGTAATAAAAAAAGAGACCAACGCACTATAGGCTAGTGACAGACTGGCTTTGCTATGCTAGTAGGTAACGTTAGCTACAGACAGACCCGGTGCTAATACATCACTGGAGCCTTAACGACCGTTATCTACCGCACCGAATATCAACGCGGATTTCTGTGCTTCAGTTCTGTGCTACTGTTATGCCAGTGCTTCTCTTGGATGCTCAGAAAACGGACGTTAGAATAACAGAAACATCGCTTCGCTGCACGTGACGCTAGTCAGCACTCAGCAGCGAACTTTAACATACCGTTAGTTAGTAGCTGGATTAAACATGGTTAAAATGCTGGCCAAACAGTGTAAAGTGTGACTGTACTTCACTGTAGACTAAAAGGTCCAACAGCGGGATGCTGTTGTCTGAAGAACAACAGACGGACAGTGCGTTGTGGTGCATTTTAAAGTTTTTGTAAAATATCATTTTCCCATCTGGTGATTTTTTTTTTTTGTCATTCAACAGCAATTTACTAGTGAAATATGTTATTATAAGTTATATATAAGTTGTTATAAGTTAAATAAAATATAATAAATCTTATATAAAATTATTAAATCAGTTTAAGTTTTTTTTTCTCCTTTTTTGTGATAATTAGGTTATGTCCATTTGTCTTTGTCCATCAACAAACAAAACAAACCAAAAATACATGTTTCAGGAAATTTTTTGAGAGGATAGAAAGAGGATAGAAACGTTTTTAGCCTTATATTACTTACAATGCACTGAATTATTAGCTGAATTATGAAACTTAATTTATAACTGCAGATTCTTCATTGTTGAAGTGTTCAATAAATGTTTTTGTTGAGAAAGTTTGTCTATGTTAAGTAATTATTATTTCTTTTACATTACATTACATTATCTTTCAAATAGAGGTTAAAAACCAAGCACATATCGGCCGAATATCAGCCAAAATAAATCGGCAGCATTAATCGGCCATCGGCCGACCCGGATTTCAAAAGATCGGTATGGTCGTGAAAAAAAAAACATATCGGTCGACCTCTAAAAAAGAGGCTACAATTTGCAAGAGCTCACCAAAATTGGACAGTTGAAGACTGGAAAAATGTTGCCTGGTCTGATTAGTCTCGATTTCTGTTGAGACATTCAGATGGTAGAGTCAGAATTTGGCGTAAACAGAATGAGAACATGGATCCATCATGCCTTGTTACCACTGTGCAGGCTGGTGGTGGTGGTGTAATGGTGTGGGGGATGTTTTCTTGGCACACTTTAGGCCCCTTAGTGCCAATTGGGCATCGTTTAAATGCCACGGCCTACCTGAGCATTGTTTCTGACCATGTCCATCCCTTTATGGCCACCATGTACCCATCCTCTGATGGCTACTTCCAGCAGGATACTGGACCATGTCACAAAGCTCGAATCATTTCAAATTGGTTTCTTGAACATGACAATGAGTTCACTGTACTAAAATTGTCCCCACAGTCACCAGATCTCAACCCAATAGAGCATCTTTGAGATGTGGTGGAACGGGAGCTTCGTGCCCTGGATGTGCATCCCACAAATCTCCATCAACTGCAAGATGCTATCCTATTAATATGGGCCAACATTTCTAAAGAATGCTTTCAGCACCTTGTTGAATCAATGCCATATAGAATTAAGGCAGTTCTGAAGGTGAAAGGGGTCAAACACAGTATTAGTATGCTGTTCCTAATAATCCTTTAGGTGAGTGCATATGGTGTAGTGGCCCAAATATAAATAAAATGGAAAGATTGGTAATGGATGCACTGCTTTTAGAATTTTCCCATGACATTCCATGAGAAGTATATTTTTAACCAAAGCGAGGATTTCTTGGCCCATAATTCCACTTGGGCTCATTCTAAATTGCGTTCTCAGTTCAAAAAACAAACAAACAATTATTTAAAATAAACATCAATGTATAATGCACACTTTGCTCGAAATGGAGTTGTTAGTTCAGGAGTCGAATGGACCATTGGTCTGCGGAAACATCTTTTGTCAGCTGTCTGGATCAGTTTGATCATTGGTATTCATGGATGTAAGTATGATGCCGCTGTAAAGATGCACACAGATCTGATGTATTGTGCAGCCCTATGCCACTTAATTTCAAACACTTAAGCAGTGTTTAAGAAAATGGTGAGCAAATTCTTTCACCGGTCCGCTGCACACAACGCAACAATACTTGTCTTAATCAGGGTCTTTGTTTTATTTTCAGCAAAAATATCTAAACATTCTTAACACTATACAATAAGTTAAATGTGGTACTACCACCTGTCTGGATCGCATGTTTATGGAAATTGTATGCAGATGAGGCTCTGCATAATAAGCTGTTGTAAGCTTGCATGCACAATTTTCTGCTAATTTAGATTAGCAGGTCCAAGACTATGTGAGAATGGTTTTATGAATCTGAAAAACATATGTGTGTGCAAAATTTGCCATTATAACACCACCTGTCCTGTAGAGGAAGCACAAAAACCTAGCAGAGAAACTTAAAACATTGTAATCCAAGTGAATCTCCTGAAGTTACTAGTGAAGAATATGTAACTTTTTTCCCACCATACTGAGATGTATAGTGTTGGCAGGAAGCAAAACTAAGAAAAGAGTGCTCACTCCACAAACATTTTCACATTAATTGCTTTTTGAGCAAAGCAATATACAACAAAGCTAATTTTGCATGTACCCGTGAACACAACCTCAGCACAAACTCTATCATTGTTTGCATCTCTCCCTCCTTGCAACTTATTCTCAATGGGGATTGTAAGGCAAGTTTGGCCCTGTTTACACCTGGCAGTAAAATGCGGTGTGGTCGATCGGATCACAAGTAGACAAGGGAGAGACATATCTGTTTACACCTGTATTTGAATCCATATATTTTGTTCACTTTCAACCACTTCTGTCCTGATTTCTTCAAGTGGAGGGTCTATGGGTGGATAAATGTATAGGTTTTCTCCAGATCTTTCAATCAAATGGGCAAAATAAGCTCACGCATTTTACATATGAACGTGCCCGGAGATAACAGGAAGAACATACGGAGAACATCAGCTTTCGTTTCTGCTCTGACAGCCGCAAGGCCAAAATATCAAGTATACTTGATATTTTGGCCTTGCGGCTGTCAGAGCAGAAATGGTGAATGGACTGCATTTATATAGCGCTTTCACAGACCCAATGGCCACCAAAGGTGGTCTTCTGTGGCTGTTCGAACACATTCGACCACATGAGCGTTTGCACTATGAAAGCAATCCGGTCTAATGCATTTTCCACTGGAAAGTGGTCGAAAGTGGACAAGCTCAAACCGTTTTAGACACCAGCACCTCTATTTAGCTTCATCTTCTTGTGTTCCGATCGACCAAAACACATCTTAATTCCAGGTGCAAACAGGACCTTTGGTGTTTATTGTGAAAAGTGGTATAGAAATGAATGATTTTGAATTAAATTGAAAATGTATTTCATGCTATGCATCTAACATTAATAGTGGGTAGAAGAATTCAAATGTATTTTGAATTAAATAATTTGTATTAAGTTGTTAGATTAAATTTAGTACAAGGTGGATATTTAAAATTTAGTACAATTATCCTATTTCAGTCATGACAACTCTCGGGATAGTTTAACATTTTTACACTGCTGCTACAGAGCAAGTATGGGTTTGCTTCTGCTGAATACTCAGAACAATCAATGAATGGAAACATGCTGCTCTAATACTAGAGAGAGCGAGAGAACCCCTGTAGCAGATCTTGGCAGGTGGTGCTGGGGAGGCGGAGGGCTAGAATAAGAATATGTGTCATGGTTATAAAGGGAAGTAGTACTGGATACATGAAATCAATTGACTGTGGAAGTTACAATAAAACAACCAGTCATAACGTGAATAAAGTTTCATGGCTGAACTATTCAGTTGTACTAAGGCCAACGTAAATTATTAAAATATTTAGCCAATTATTTAATTTAGGAAATGTACTGTATAAATATACAAATTTTATATTTAAAAATATAATATATGGAAAATGTATAGCTGCTAATATCTATATATATATATATATATATATATATATATATTCTTTTTTTTAAATAAGCTGATGCAACAAATGTATATATGAGACACAAGATGCCCGTCTTTGTATTCAAAAAGCGTTGAAGGATGTCTCCTAAGGGCGATTTGTGGGATTTGTATTGCCAAGCTTTAATAGAGAAATTTGAGGTTCTTTGGTTCCCAACAAAACCTCCCTCAGGCGTGGTGGAGGAGACATCTTATGTCTTAAATGCTTTTCATGGGAGCGTTGATCAAAAAGACCTACCTTTCATCCAGAAGAGATGACTGATAAATGCAGAGGTGATGCAGATTCCATCTATTATCACCATCCCACCTAAATGTTGTGTACGGATTATAAAGGTGGGCTTGTAAATCCTTACAAAGAGCAATATATGAGTCATCACAAATGTGCCCTTGAGTACCGGTAGTACATGTAACGGTTGGCTTAAAAGCTAAAGAATGACTTACAATGTAAAACAAACATTTAAACAGACTGTTGGAGAGAAGTTTTTTTTCTACGTATATGTAGATATACTATTAATATTTATATTGTCTGGACCTAAGACAAAAAGCCTGAAGCCTCTCAACAAAATATTACCTGAATTATTTTTGAAAGGGCAGAAATAATTACCCTTCTTCTTTGATTGCTGGAGGGATTTTTGAGGTCCGAGATCCAAAACTAATGTATGCAACATCTAAAGCAGTCATTCTGTCCTTTGAATCAATTATAGCAGCTATCTCCATGCTGAATATTTTAATTCATTCATCTGAAGTTAATGGATTGCTTTTATACAGTAAGTGCATTCAGAGACTGGCACTCCTTGAGTAACACGCACACCACAACCATTTCTATAGACCGCTCACATTGTGTCTGAATCAAAAGCACTTTGTATCAAGATCGTTTTTACCGTTGTTGAGGTTAAGGCTACAGCAGAGTTTCCACAAAACCCTTTGAGAAAAAAATCACTTGTCCAAAACCACAAACAAGAGACTTAAGTGAGACAAAAGACTCTGGAGGTTTTTCTGGCAAATGGGTAGAGTCAGAGCCATTATTCCCAGTGAGAGCATGAGCCCGCAGAGCAGGACATCTAGTGTCTTTAAAGCCCTGGAGCAGCGAGAGGTACGGAAGGTTATGAGCGTGCTACTCTGTCACGGCCACCATCTCTGCCACCTTTCAGCCCCCGACAACTCTCTGAGATGCTTCCCTTAATTGCAAAGGATTCCTCAAACGGCGGCTGGCTCTATTGCCATCGTGGATGTGTTTAGAATCTAGGATGAGGAGTCTGTGCTCGTAACTGTCGGATTTGTCGGATTTTGTGTTTAAATGGTTTTGTTTTGCTTTGCTTTGGCATCATAAAATAAAAATTAAAATAAAATGAACAATCAATTGAATCATTTGTATCAATATTCTGTGAGAATATGAAGCAAATGACGATATTGTATTTATTAATAATATTATATTGTTTTATTAGTAATTATTGTTTTAATTATTGATTAATTAAATAAATTGAATTATTAAATTATTTTCTGCATTTTTTGTTTCAATCTAAGTTTCACTTTTTATTTTTATTTTTGTTTCCGTGTTGTCAGTACTTAGTGTTTGAAATATTTGATAACCTATATTAAATTAAACAATGTTTTTCAGCAAATCAGTGAATGTTAATAAATAATGTTAACAAGTTGTACAGTAGCGTATATGTGAATGTGCTCAGATGAGGAGTTAACTTGTAACTTGTCGCATTTGAAGGATTTTGTGCACACAAACAGCATGAATGGGTGTGTTCGTCTGCCAGAGAGATGAAAATGCGTTTGTGTGTGTTTGTGTACGAAGAATATTAAGACGTGTGTGGGCTAGCCATCCTCCCCCAGTGTGAAAGATTTACAATAGATTTTCCCCCCCACCCCCCACAAAAGCAACGATTACACAAGCAAAACCTGCCTCTTTAATTTAGGGTTTTCAAGATGCAAAGGGACTGTCGAGGATGTTAAATTGCCTTTGGCTTTCTGTTTAAGGCAAAGCTGAAGTTCTGGTGATTAGAAACCCTAGAAGAATAGGACAGACATTTCTTTACTAACACCAGCTTCTAGAAAAAGAAAAAGAAAATACATTCTGGCTTTGTTTAGATAAGAAAAGGTTTGCAAATGTAGGAAGAGATGGGTTTGTCTTGGGCGAACATGCAAAGAGTGAGTAAAAGAGGAAACCAGCCTTTTGAAATTTCAAACAACAGTAAAATACTGCACTAAGCGGCATTAACCTGAAAGGAATCCTATTGTATGGAGTAATGATTGTTCTTTCAGTTTTTGCAGTTGTTTGAAATACTGTAAAAGTACTGTAAACGCTGGCATTAACTCAAAATGACAATGGCACAGGCTTTATTCTAAAGAGTGTACCCTGCAATCTGCCAACCTGACATCTGACAGCTATCTTCTTGGTTTGTTCTGGCAGGGTCATAATTGAAACAGCTCCTTTGCAATTAAGACCTTACAAAAAAAAAAACCATGCTGAGCAACTCCAGCTCTAATGAATATACAGCTGTCTGGCATGATTATATGAGCGTTGAGAGATAATTAATCTAGCTTGCTGTCTCCCTGTCTATTATTCCACCCTCGTGTGTTACCAGACCTCTTTCATTTATCCGTGGCATGAAAAGCAAGATACGGGACTTGGATAACTGAACATGTGAGATGACAACTCGTGGCATATTGTATATTTGATTATTTTCTTCCCCTTTCTATTTAAATACTATTTAATAAATCCTGTTGAAATTATTTAAAATTACAACCTTTTACACATACAACTACAGTAGGTAAGAAGCCAACTTTCCCCTCCTCTTTATTTTATTTTTATTTAATTCTTTAACTTAAATATACATATATACATAGCAGATTAATTAATTTAATTAATATATCAATACTGTAAAAAAAATTGCTGCCTAAAACTTTTGTAATTTCAAATTAAATTACATTAAAATGACTTAAAAACTTGAATCTTGTATTTTCAAAAAGTTGAAAATTGCTTAACTTATTTTGGTGAGTTAAAGCAATGTAAAAACAAATGTTGTCAACTTATTGATCATATAATTTTTCACAGTGTGGTGAGAAAATAAAGAATTTTTTCTAATTTCATAAAATTTTATTTAAAGTTATTTATTCATTCTATTTTATGTTCTGCAATTATTTATCTAGTAATATTTGTACTGTAAGCATGTTATGCATTGCTTTTAATTGGTATTTTGTTAGGTATTGGTATTATGTTATGGTATTAGTATTATGACTTTCAGTGAATCACAGAATTAATAATCATGACCCAATCTGTGCCTGAATATAAATTTTTATATTATATCATAAATGTCACAACGTTTTAGGCCTAATTATGAAACATTTATGACAAACATGCTAGAATGATGCTTCTTTACATATTCTAATGGTATGTCAAATTAGTGTATCCGTAGCAACTAGGCATTTAAAATTGTCATACTTGTGAAGAGAGCTTGATGAGATTTATAATGTGCCTTTTTCAGATAATTCTTACATAACTGTAATGGTTTTATAGCTCCGAATAGAAGTCTTACTACAATTCCATATGTGTCCATTATCTATATGATAGGATGAACGAACACTGAGCTGCTACCTTAATGAAAATGTGCACTACTTTTTGGCAGAATTACATCCTATGTGTTTAAGAACCAGGTTTTGTCATTGATCAAGAAATTGCTTACTGTTTGTTCTTAAACATCTGCATTCATTTATGTAGGAGCATTCACTTTTAATGTACATTTTCATTTTTTTCTCCTTTTTTTAATTTTTTTTTTTAACTTTCATGCAACTGAAACAAAACATTTCCTGAATGCATTCTGAACAATTTCTGTTGTTGTTGCTGGCAAGCGGATTCATTTGATGTGTAAAGATTTATGCTTGATAAAACTGTAACACCACTGTACACAATGCTTGTTAAAGAAGCAATGCACTCTAAATTATTATTATTATTATTTTTTAACCTTTGTTTAACCAGGTAAAATCAGGTAAAATTGTGAATCGTCTTTCTCAGTTGGTAAATATTACAAGTATGTTCCTCTTGTCCTCAAAAGCTGTTTGCTTAATACTTCAGTTAATTTGTAAATATTTCATAAAGTAAGACACATTTATGTTTGGCTCAGAACTAAAATCCAATCTTGAGGAAGGAACAGTTTAAATAGTTGATTGCATCACATTAGTACAACTATTATTGTATTTTGGTAAAGGAAATATTATGTATATATATATATATGACATTTATTATTTAATGTATTTTACTATTTATTTTATTTCTTTATTAAATTCAGAGGTTCACTCAGTCTTGCCTCAAGCTCACAGCTGGTTTAACAGTGAGATTGTGAGGTGGCAAGTAACTCAGTATAGAAAGCATCAAGCTGTGCAACACCAGCCGCTTCCAGTATTCTCCTAGTGTGACAATTCAGTCAAAATCGAATGACACTTCAGTCGATTTTCATGCAAACATTTTCTTTCATCTGTCAGATCAAGAGCGGATCGGAAAAGACTCGTCCTATGAGCAAGAAGGAAAGGTGATGTTCGTTATTGACGCAGTATACGCAATGGCGCACGCCCTCCACAACATGCACAAAGACCTGTGCCCTGGCAAGGTGGGACTCTGCTCCAAAATGGACCCTGTTGATGGAACCCTCCTGCTAAAGTACATCCGCACTGTCAAGATTTCAGGTAAACTGTTTACCTTCCTCATTATCGCTCTTCTGTTTGTCCTTCCACAGACCTACCAGCACAGAGCAAACATCTGTTTATGAGTGCTTAAGAAAAGGGATTTTTGCATAATTATCCCTCTGAACGGTGAATTAAAGTTTCTTCATCGCAGCACAACAATTTTAAAACGACTCTCCCACAGGAGACATTTTTGAAAGCTGTCCACAATCCTTTTTCTAAAGCCCCACCCTGGTTATAAATTGTCAACAATTGGTTTTACAAAGATTAGCTGCTGTAATGGATTAGAGTTGTGAGAAACAACAGAAGCCCTGAGGAAGGACCGACTGCTCCCCAGAAAAGTATTTTGATATGTGCTTACCGTACCCAAGCCAGGGTTCCTCCAGAGCCATGTATGTGTTAATTAAAGCAGTTTGCAGTGGGCTCACAACACCCTTTGGACATGTTCTTCCTGGACTATCAATGGCAGTATGACTAATTAATTTACTGAGTATTCACAATTACTCAGAGGACCATGATGATGTGGCCTACAGTTCTGAAGTGCAACCGGCTAATATAATATGACTTTCGGGGGTCATTTAAAAAAAAAGAAAGAAAATTAAACTGGGTCAACTGTTATGCAAATTGATCTGTCACATGCTTCTCTGCCAAGTGCCCTTCAATCATTAGTGCATTTGATTGAATGATTCTCTACTGAGCTTTTTACTGAGTCAATAGCGTCTGCTTTTGAATAGGCCATAACGTTTTTCCAGCAGAAAACATGCAGATCTAATTGAATTAATGAAGAGCCTGACAATTGCTGCGGTAGTTGGATGTTAGCTCAGAATATAAACACTTGATTGGGGAGTTTTTCGGGAAACAGTTAAGAAATTATGTTTTAAATTATGTTTTAATGAATTATACTCAGTGGTCGAACGGAGCCATTAATCGATAATGGTAATGGTTTTGTGCTGTTCACATTTATTCAGGTCGTGGTATGTTGTTTTCAAGATCTGATCACTTTAGCTTTGGTATCTAGCTTTTTATGTCCATTTTTACAAAGGTCTGACTGACATGTTGAACCACCAAACACACTTTGGTTGTTTCTATGTGAGTAATAGACAGTGAGTGATGGTTCACAAAAGTGATGGTTCTTTAAAAGATTGCTTAACCTCGGAAACGTAATTTATTTGAAACTAACATTTTTATAACAATGTCTGTTAAAAGTCTTTACTGTCACTTTTGTTTAATGCGTCCTGGCTGAATAGAAGTATTCATTTCTCCAAACACACACACACGCGCACACACACGCGCACACACACACACACGCACACACCCCACACACACAAACTTTTTCTTCAACAACAGAAACATTTGGGCTGCATGACCTCCACAAGTTCATGATCATGTTCACAACCTGATGGTCATGTTTTCCTGGAGGAATATTTGAGCTTAGGTGGAGTTCAAGCTCAATTTCATATTTAATTGTTATATATAAATACACTGAAAAAAACTTGAAAATGCATATTGTCCAATTTACTTGTCCACTTTGTTATATTATCTGTGATCTACGCAACAAAATTGTTTCTCTGCTAAACTTGATTTCTTTGCTTTCGATTAAAGTAATTCTCTAAAATGTGTAAGCTACTTGATTAAATTATTTAGGGCGAATGTGAACCAACCAAGTACTCGAAAAAGTAGTTTCTAGCAGCCTTGCTTGGGTCTTAATGAAGAGAGTAAAAATGTTTAAATTAAGTGTTATTTTATGGGTTTTTGTGCAAGATGAGAAAAGGGGGAGACTTGATAAATAGTGTTTAATGTTCAGTTATGTTAGAATTATGCTAATGTTATTCTTGAGTTGAAAGAGGCTCTACATGCACTTCTATATATCTTACACTTCTAACCGTATTTACAGCAAATCAACAGCTTTTGTATTACTCAGTGTCATCCCATTACTGTTAATGAACAGATATGTGGATAATTATAAGAGTGTTCAGAATGCAATCAGTTTGCAACACTTCTCCTGCCAGTTCGGAAGTGGCCATGGCAGACGTTAGCAGCAGCTGAGCTGGCAGAGATTGTTTTGCTATATAACCATGGGCTTGATGAGAGGGAAAGTTTTGCTTTTGAAACAGCTTTGGCTACACACAGCAGGTCTCAAATCTCACAAAGCTGTGTAGTTACTCGGCATTGCTTGTTTCCAGCGCTACTTTCCACACATAACCCCGTCCTCCTCTCTTGAAACGACTTTGAGTGAGGTTAGTTAGAGACTTCAATAGCCTGAGATTAAGCGGGGCGGCCCCATCACTCTTCTGTCCATGCAGTCTTCACTCTCGTCCAGAAGGGTTTCTTCTTTGTAGGTCTACTGAGTGTGATGGCCTTTAAACTGCTGGCTTTGCTCCCAAAGCTCAAATTGCAGGTTTCCTCCACATTGTTTTTTTAACAACATAAATTACTGCCAAAATGGGGTTTTAGAGTTCTGCTGATGGATGGTAGAAAACGAAAAACACTTTGAATTTTCAGTTTCATTAAAAGGAATTTTACAAGTTTGTTTTGAATTTACTTTGAGTCCTGGATATAATATAATAAATGATTTTCTAAGGATTGTTTTATAGTAAAGGTTGAATCAAATTCAGACAGGCTAGCAATAGCTAGCTAGCTTTGAAAGCATAAGATCCCACCCTCCCTTCAGAACGCTCTCCAAAGCCGCCACTCCTTCAAAACACATGAACGCACACCGCAGAGTTTACAAAGTGGCATGAGACGAGAGACAGCGTTATATTATCGAAGCACATAACATTACAATAATAATGAACATAAACAACTTACAGAGCTCTTACTTGTACCAACTGACTGCTGCAGATCCATTTCGCTGTTGATAGTGTTGACATAGGCATAAATACCAGTCTGAGGACATGAACAGCTCACAAGTTGCCATCTTGTAATTACGGTTACGGCATGGCGTAAACACAGCATAAGTTTTGGTTCAGGAGGGACTGTAAAAGGCGGCTGCTATTTGTTTTTGGCGCTCAACGAGTGTCTGTCTGCAGTTCTGTCTATCTGTCTGTCTTTATGTCTGTAGTTCTGTCTGTCTGTCTGTCTGTAATTCTGTCTGTCTGTCTGCCAGTCTGCCATGGTTGGAGAAGGATCTCTTGGCTGAGTTGTAAGCCTTCTCTCTAGAGGTGGAAGACTATCTTTGTTTTTCCCTGATCCCATTGTTTGAAGTACCGCACAATGTCTCATCAAATGAACCTCAGATGAAACCTCAACTCAACCCTTTGATGCCGTGGAGTACACTCACGACTCCAATAAGGATATATGTCTTGGGACAGTTCAGTGTTTAGTGCCATCTTCCTGGTAGAGTCAGACCCCTGTACTGCGTGATGAATCGTAAAATAATGCAAGTTTTACTCTGTATGTTTAATAAGATTTTTACAGTGTCACCATCATACTCCTAGAAAGTTGCCACTTGGGCAGTAATTAATGCCAGTAATGCAAATACCAGTAAATACCTGTAAATTGACTAGCGCAAACCTTAGTAAAACACCTTGCATGATTAATTTAAATACTCTCCTCCCATACATTTTTGCATCTAAAGGGAAACCCCTACAAATGCATATTCAATAAGGTTAGCCACAAAAATAACCGTGTCCACACCTTTTCAGAACTAATTTTTCACTGCATGTCTTTAGTAAGTCCTGACAGTAGTTTTTTAATGCCAAAAGAGGGTTTGCGCTGCTGCAAACTTAGTAAATATGGCCTTTAGCGCTTACTGTGGGAATCTCAGTCATTTCATGTGCACTCTCTTGTTTTGATGAATGTTTTGTCCTTATGAAATTCTCGTAATCCTTTACATATGTCTGCATTATATGGTGTGCTGCACCGCCACCAAGCATGGCTGTAAAAAAATCTTAATTCCTTAATCCAGAGTGGTTGACTCATCGGAGTCTGAAATAAGCCTCTCGCAGCTTCCAAGCCTGCACAAAGAATGGATATTCATCAACAGAAATCCACCATTGCTGATTATCACCTTTAGATTTCAGTGAGAATTTCATGTGAATTGTGCCTCAGAATGGTTATAACCCAAACACGGGTAGTGAAAACAGTTTCTTGTGCTATTGTTCGGTAGATTCGGCTGCACAGGGTAGCGAGAATTAAGTTGGACACGGTCAGGTGCTTGGAATACAGATAGCTTAACCAAAACTTTAAAGCCTGAGACAGCAGGGTTTTCCAGAGAATAAGGCACCTAATCTAAAATGCATCATGGGATGCAGCACCATTGTTATCCTGTCCTCCTCGCCTGCCTCCTTCCATAAGCTATTGCTCTGGCAAAATAGAAATTGTACTCAATGTACTTGAGGTTAGATATCTGCAAAAGGAATTTCAGCTTGTGTATATGGAGCTAAATAAATATGCCCATGCATTTTATACTTAGCAGTGGTAATGCAAGGTGTTTTTCTCTTTCTGTTTCGGGTTTAAATGAGGTTCTTTATTTCTTCGTGAGATACAGTGCTCCATTGTTATATTGAAAATAAGTGGTTTTGAAAAGTTCATGGCTATTCCCTATAGTGTAATATATAGCATACATCTATGTATTTTGCAAAAGTTGTATTAAATTGACTGTCAGCACATTTAGTGCAGCTTAAACATATTGCAGTTTCCAGCTCACCATCAATCTCAGCTGAATTTCGTTCACAGATTTTGGACACTGACCTGGATATGTCCATACATGAGCGGTTGCTCATTAATGTGAAGGTAAATGGTGCTGGAACACCTTTTGCATGTCTTTTAATCATATTTCTCTGCTCACATCTTCAGGCATAGCTGGCAATCCGGTGCTGTTCAATGAGAACGGAGATGCCCCAGGACGTTACGATATCTACCAGTACCAGATAAAGAACAAAACAGCTGAATACAAAATCATCGGCCACTGGACTGACCAACTTTACCTAAATGTAAGCGTATTCAAGATTACTTTAAGAAAAAAAAGGTCCCCCCCCTTGTTTATTCATTATCATGCCGTTCCAAACCCGTATTTTCTTATTATATTCTCCCGTGGAACTCAAAGTAATTTTTTTTTTCAGAAACTATATCAGTTGTTGCCATACAGCAACAGTAAACAGTGACAATAGCTTTTTCAAGCTCCAAACAAACACTTTAAAAGTGTGTGTTCAGTCTTCCGAATAGCTTTGTGTAAAAGACAGACTAAAATAATGCTATTATACTCTGAAGGTCACATAAACTGATTACCCCTAACTAACTGCAAATTGGTCAAACTAGATCTTAAGTCACAGTCTTAACATAGAGGCTAAGTTTATGCCACAGGATTTAAAAATGGCACATCAAATTGTACGAACGTGAGAACAAATAACACTTTACTGTCAGTGATGTTAGTATTAGTATTAGTATCTACAACTCCTGATCACTTTAAACTGTCTTTTTATGTCTACACAGTAAAAGCTGCACAATAATTCCTCACAAAATTGTTCTTTATTGTTCAACGGGAAGAAAAAAACAGCATATGGGGTTGGAAAGACATAAGGATGAGCAAACATTGATAGAGTTTTCACTTTTTGGTGAACTTGATGCACACAATGCTTATGAATAAGGATTGAAGTATAGCCTTGGGGAATACAGTTTAAAAATTGCTCCTTTGAGATCCCTAGAATTAATTTAATGAGTCAGTGGATGAGGAAATGAAAAGACTAATTTGAGATGTTAAACATTGTTTCTTGTCTCTAGCCGAGATGAATGGTAAATAGTGTTTGTTTTTGTGATTCAGATACGGACGATGCAGTGGCCAGGTGGAGGGAAGCAGGTGCCGTCTTCCATCTGCAGTCTGCCCTGCAAACCTGGGTGGCGCAAGAAGATAGTTAAGGGCATTTCATGCTGCTGGCACTGCGAGCGGTGCGATGGTTACCAGTATCAGGCCGACCTTTACTCCTGCAAGATGTGCCGCTTTGATTTAAGACCAAACAAGAATCACACAGGCTGCCAGCCCATCCCGATTGTAAAGCTGGAGTGGAGCTCACCATGGGCCGTTATACCGGTCCTGATCGCTATTGTTGGCATCATGGCCACCCTTTTTGTGGTGGTCACCTTCATTCGCTACAATGACACGCCAATTGTAAAGGCATCCGGACGTGAGCTCAGCTACGTCCTCCTTACTGGAATCTTTTTGTGTTATGCTACCACATTCTTGATGATCTCGACCCCAGATGTAGGGATCTGCTCACTCCGGCGAATTTTCCTGGGGCTCGGAATGAGTATCAGCTATGCGGCGCTGCTCACCAAAACGAATCGGATTTATCGGATTTTCGAGCAGGGAAAAATGACGGTCAGTGCGCCACGCTTTATCAGCCCAGCCTCGCAGTTGGTAATCACGTTCAGCTTGATTTCCGTTCAGCTCCTAGGGGTGTGTATCTGGTTCGCAGTGGACCCTTCTCAAGCTCTCATTGACTATGAGGACCAGCGCACGGTAAATCCAGAGATGGCACGTGGAGTTCTAAAGTGTGACATATCAGACTTATCGCTCATCTGCCTCCTGGGATACAGCATGTTGCTGATGGTAACGTGCACCGTGTACGCCATCAAGACCAGAGGTGTGCCCGAGACCTTCAACGAGGCCAAGCCCATCGGCTTCACCATGTACACCACCTGCATCATCTGGCTCGCTTTCATCCCCATTTTTTTCGGGACATCGCAGTCAACGGAAAAGGTAAGAGTAGAAGATTGAGCGCAACTCCTCAAGACCTTGCACTTTAAGCGTTTTAAAGTAATCTTTCCACAGCTTCCCACAAAACATGCCATTCAGTACGGTCCATTTTCAGCAAAAAATAGACCAGCAGGAACAAATTCACTATGTTCATTTGGGCTTTAGATCAAGCAGAGCAGTAAAACAGACAGTTTATTTAAAAGAGAAATTGAGAATCATGAGGTTTTGCGCTACAGCGAAGAACTCGCGTGGTTTCCTTCGAATATTGAAAAGGACATGTGCGGCTGGGAAAAACAAAGGCACTCTATTTTGCCCATCCAGCACTGCTCTCAAAGATAAAAGAGACTTTGAAAATAGCAAGGAGATTGAGCGTCAGCTTTTTGTAGATGATGTAATCAATTGACAAGCACCAACTGACTTAGAATACCAAACAAAAAAAGGCTCTGCTCTTCATTTTGAGGCCGAATTAAATATGCAACTACCCTGGCATTGACTGCATTACTCAATTCAATTGGAAAACCTGGGACCTTCTGTTTCTGAAGATTAAGATAAGGACTTTCTCCATTTTCAATTTAAGTTTTATTTAATTAGTGTCTCCCTTAGCAAAGCTTTGAAAAAGCAATTTCAGCAATATGAGTATTGTTATACTTGTTGGTAGGGAGCCATTATTGCTTTAAACTCAGTTTCCCACTGGGCCTTTTTAACCGCTGTTTGAATGACTCATTCAGATATAAGATTGTATGAACTGACTTTGGTAATTGCATGCTGCCTTAGACTATAGTGTGTGCCTACACCAATCAAAAATAAACAAATAACTATCTTTCTGCTGATCAGAAAAAAATCATGACGTAACCCTGTATGGCATGGTCTCTCTTCCTTTCTCTTTTTCCCAACATCTGCTTTTTTATCTGCACTGTAAAAGGTTTTAGTGTGAATTTACAGTATTCCTGGCAACTAATTGACTTATTTTCATAGTCATTTTATTTTTCTGTAATATTTTCTTTTAGCGCAGTCTTTGACCCATATAGCAATTAGTGTTGATAATTTGAGTGATCCGAATGCATTCTGTCTCAAATGTATATTTTAGTGCATTTAGACTTTTTACGGTCAGATGGCTATGATGAATTAAAAAAAAAAAACATGACGGAATTAAGTTATCAAATTAAAAATGTGTCATGTTCCTTTGAGCACTTGAATGATGGCTCGCTTAAATATTACAACTTAGTTTTATGTCGAAAGATGGCAATTCAGTGTGCTATTGAAGCTGTTGGGTTTTTGACATTCTACTTGGAATGTTATAAATTTCAGTTGTTATTTGAGCAAATGAGCAAAAAATCTACTATAGACCTACAGATCATTGCAGTATTGCTGGTATTCAGTTTCCCAGCATGAATAAATTAAACATTTGGATTTTTTTTTTTTTTACTTCTGGTTTATTTTAATTTTGTTTAAATGTGGTGCACTGTGATTTTGCAGTAATATAGTTACCATAGAAAATTATACTTTGAATTCACAGTGACATTCTGAATCTTGTAAAATGCTGGTAATTTTTGACAGTGTTATTCACTCAAAGCCTAAAAATCCTCTCATGGTGTAATCAGAGTTTGAAGTTGATTCTGCTCTGTACATCCCAGGACTGAACTAAAAGTTTTAGCAATTAGCTTTGCATTGAAAATAAAGGATGCATCATATGACACAATCCCACCACTGTGTGCTCAACAAACAGTGTTTTCAGAGGGGAATTAACATATCAAAACAAGAGCACCTCACAATCATCCAGGCTGGCAAGCACAATAAAGCCTGGCGAGTCAGAGATGACATGTCTTTTTAGAGCAATTAAATGCCTCACTTCCTCCTGGCCTGTGATTTACCTTATCTCTCTGCCTGTGCACTTGTCACACGATTTCTGCCAGACGCCTCATCAGCATGCCGGCTCCATCAGTTGTTTGTCATTTTATGTCAAAGTGAATAATGAAGGTCTTTGGAGGCTTTCTGGAGCATTTGAATGTGGGAAGCTGGTCTGGTCCCTGCTGAATTTGATCAGCCTGTCAAATGATTAATCGCGAGGTCATCTTATTGTGGTTTAACCAAAAGATTTTTTTTTAAATGAGCTAGTCTGGCAGGTACGTCTCATTGTGGTCTAAGGGCTTTAGCATGCCTCCTTCCTGGATTTTAGAAGGATCCAGATGGATTTTTGATTGCTTTGTTGGGTAAACTTGACAGCATGCCCGAAATCCGATCATTGAAAAAAGCCTGTATATAAAAAAATAAAAAAATCAGTCTAAAAGAGAATCATGATCATTTTTTGCATTGGAAACCTAGCGCGTTCTTGTTAAAGGAATAGTTCAAACCCAAAATAAAAATTCTGTCTTTACTCAGAACACGACTGATAAAAAAAAGACCAAAATCACCATAAAGGTATTTTAAGAGTGGCCCATATTATGCATCATTATTCCAAGCATTATGAAGTCACACAATAGCTTTGTTTGAGGAATAGACCCAAATTAAAGCTGTTAAAAAATCAATTTTGATCTTTTCATGTGTGCTTTGACATGAAATACATAGATCCCTATTAAATCTCTTTTTATTTTTTTTCCCCCAAATTCTGTTTATTTTTTCTGTATTCCTTGTTGTCCTTTCGAATATTCTGTATTCCGTTTTAATGGTTTAATACTATTTTTGCAATCAACAAGCATGTCTAAGTAGAAAGTAAGATCTTTGGAAAAAACGTTGATGTTGGCTTGACAAAGCCTTGTCTGAAACAAGCTTCCAAGGATTTTTTTTTTTATCATGTTGCAAGCATCTCTTAGCATGTGCCAAACATTATTTTAGATTTTGGTAGCATTTGTAATATGTTTTAATACATTGGTAGCATGAATTAAAAAATTGTTAACATGAATTATCACACTGGTATCTTGTTTTAGCATGAGTCAGCACGTTGCTAACATGTTTTAGCACAAAGCATGAATTATCACATTGATAGCCTTTTAATACATTACTAACATGTTTTAACACGTTAAAAAATCATGTTTTAACACGTTGCTATCATGTTTTAACACGTTGTTAGCATGTTTTAATACGTTGCTAGCATGATTTAGCACATTGCTAACATGTCCTTAACTAGTTGCTTGGCTTTATTTGTGATAGTAGATAGATAGTGGATGTAACTCTATTAGAGTTATTGTATAAACGTTTTGACCCCCTCATTGAAAGTCTATTGGACTTATCGTGGTTTTGATCGTCTGTATAACGAAAATCAAGTCCGATCAGTTAGTTTACTTTTCACTTTTGCGTCTAGAATATCGTCATGATATATTTAAAACCCTCCTCCCCACAAATGGCAGCTTTTCAGGAGATTTGCAAAGACGACTCATTTTCATCGGATGTTGTAAGCTACATTTTAAAGTTGATGTCGTAAGCAAAACATACAATTCCTTCTTTCCTTTCCTTGCTTGATGTTATCACATCCCTTCTCATGTTGGTTTTGAAGAAGCTTGATAATATCTTAAGTCTTGTGTCTCGCCTTACATGGACCTGCTATTTGTATGCATCTCCAAAACTGGAAGCTATCATTAGAGTGCCATCATGTCGTTAGGGTTCACTTGCAGGGGCTTTCCTCCTTTGTGTTGCTGACAGAGTAATCACTGTCTCTTTCTGAGCGAGGTCAACATCTCTTATTTACATACGTGTGTGTGTGTGTCAACGTGTGTGACAGGTGTGGTAGAGGGGGGGCCCTGACCCCTGTTAAATGTCAGTTTCTTTGACATTCCCGTTATTGAACTCATTCAGTCTGTCATTCATTTGCTGTCACCTAAATGAGCACCTTGTACAGACAGATCAATAAGAGCTTTCTTCTGAACTATTAAACAGCTTCTCACAGATAGAATTTAATGCAAGTTTTACACTGTAAGCCTGGTACTATCTGCTATGAATTCAAATAAAGGAATATGCATTCATAATAGTATTAAAGTGGGAATACAAAATAATACAAACAAAACAAAAAAGTAATGATGTATAATGGGCAATGCTCAAAGCATTAACATGTACATTTATTTCCACCCAATCAAGCATTGCTTAGCCGAAGAGGTACTCCTGGTCCCAATCTCACGCCATTGGTTGAGACAGAAGTTTATAGGCTGGGTAGTTCAATTTAGCAGAGCATTATTTTGAAAGCATCACCGAGCCACAGTGTTTACACCCCTTGGGAAAATCAACCTACGAATGACTTGCTTATAGTAAGCTGTCTCTGCGCATTAACATAGAAGAAATTAGATTAACATAGTGACATATAGAATTAATTCATCATGACGTTCAGGGATGGTCTGGATACATGATAGATGAAGTCCCAAGTTTCCATGTCGAACATTCTAATTTTCACTCGATCAAGCTTTGCTTTGATTGCATAAGATACTGGAACAGGGATGGGCAATGTCAGTTCTGGAGGGCCACTGTCCTGCAGAGTTTAGCTCCAACCCTAATCAAACACACCTGAACAAGCGAATCAATGTCTTCAGGCCAGAGATGGGCTGTGTTAGAAATCGCCCCTATACCCTCATTCACTACATTAGTCCACTAATATAATTCACTTGATATAAATACTTCTAAAACAAGTGAGCGAATTTGGACACTAAGGCTTTTTCCGAAGTCACCCCTTCACCCTTAAATAGGGACGCAGCGCTTCGGTGTTGTACGTCACACACATCACATACATGACCAGAGTCGGCCAATAGTGAGCCTACGTGTGACGTACAACACAGAAGTGCTTCGCTGTTACACTACGTGAACTCACTCGAGGCCACAGAGAAGGTAATTAATAGTTGAATAAAGTTGTTATTTTGGGGGGTTTTTTGCACACAAAAACTGTTCTCGTCACTTGATAAACTTAAGATTTAGCCTCTGTAGTCACTTAGACTATTTTAATGATGTCTTTAATAACTTTTCTGGGCCGGCAAGTTTCAATCCCATAGAAGCCAATTCAGGTCCGGGCGCCATTTTCTGGTCAGACGTGGGAATTAATTCGGCTTGCGACTCACAGTGCATCATGGGTACGGTTGTATTATTATGTATGACGGATACATGAGGTACGGTTGTACCCTCATTATTGCGGTGCATTGTGGGATTGAATGAGTGCACTTGATAACGTCCACTATGGTTTCTGACAATACTGCAAATGACTGTCCCTTCAAATAGTGCCCTATATTTAAGGGTGTAGGGGGCGGTTTCTGACACAGCAATGGTCTTTTTATTGGGAGATAGAAGGGTCTGTGACTTTACCATTGGAGCAAGTATAACAGCTTTCTTGGTTCACGCGTGCCTTGTTAACCAATCACATCACAGCCTTGACGTCATTGAATTTTCAAGTTGTGCGACGGTCAGTCACTGTTTGTGGACACCATAGAAATGAATGAGAAGTGCTGTAAACTGAATCATACCTTTTCACAATTGTCCATGACTTCTCTTATATATAAAACATACTTTTTTGTGTGTAAACTAACAATAGATCTATCCAAAATTAATGTTTAAGAGCAAACATGTTGGAAGATTAGCCAGTGGCCTGTCGATTCATTAAATAAGCTATTTCCTCACAAAAGCGGTTTATTCGGTGTAGTGAAGCCTCTCCTCCATTGACATCCATTAAAAAAAATAAAAAAAATAAAGGCCTCTTGTCTCTTTCCCTGCGCACCGCTGCGCTAGCTGGCGTTATGCTTTTTTCAGCTAAGGTTGCAGGACTGCAGGACTGCCTTTGCTAAGGCTAGAGGCAGGTGGTGATGTTGTTTTTTATCAGGGTTGGAGCTAAACTCTGGACAGTGGCACTCCAGGACCGACGGTGCCCATCCTTGCACTGGATAAATTAAACGTTTTTTTTTTCTGTTATTCAGAGCAGCATGGAATCTAACAGAATGATGTGTTGTTTTTTGTGTGTGCAGCATATTCAATGATTTTAAATGTGCATAATTCATTGTTCATTTGAATGGCAAACATTCACATCCGTTTGAATAATGTTTTCAACAGTGCCGCTATTAACATGAGACCTACTTCTTTCTTAAAAAGCTTTTGATGTTGACATAAGACCTACTTCCTTTTTAAAAAATGACAGTTAATTTTTTTGTTCTTTATCCCAAGAGATAATTTGGCAGTAGCAGGTGAAGAAGTGGCAGAATCAGTTGTTGTATTATTAAAGTTGATGGTGTTCCGGTGTACATTTTATCAAGTCATCCATTTATATGTGCGAGTGCAATAACAGCTGCTTTTTTTTAACTTGTGGTTTCAATTCGAGGGCAAAAAAGTGGAACACTTTGTATGTGCATGAGACAACAGAGACTGTCTCAGAGGACTAACACTGATTCACTGTCTAGTTCTCATCTCAGTATTTCTCACAAGCCTCATTAGATTGCAGGTGTGCTGTCTGCACATACAGGGCCCGAGGCAGAGGCATTGATGAGATACCACTATAAATCGTTTGTCGTGCGCGCCATTAAATCCTCATTTGTGACTGTAATTGCAACTTCAGGTTCAGCAAGATTAGTGAGAGTTTTCGACGTATAGACTAAAGCTAATAATTTCTGGCCTGTTTAATCACTATGTATGGACCAGTCATGTCCTTTCAGGTGATTTGTTGGAGCCCTGCCATAGATTTTCTGGTTAAATTTGAAAGCGTAGCTCTGCTGACTGAAGTGACCAGGGACCATATTTACCAATAGCTTTTATCTGAGCCATGGCCTTTTGGTTAGACCTCTGACATATTGAGCTGTGGCAAGCAACATATCGTGATCTCATCATTTCATGCCCTCTTTCCACTATACTTTTAACTGTATTTTACTGAAGAAAATGTAATCGGAGATTAAACTCTCCATGACAAAATGAGTGGTTTTTGTTGCATTGCTTATGCTATTGCTAAGGTGTACTGGTTGGTTGCTAGGGTGTTCGAGGAATAAATGTGAACAAAACTTTTCCATCTAATATTATTATTTTTATTTTATTTCAATTAACTTGGCATTAATTGCATCAAAATAATTTAAACAATTAATTTCCATGGCATTTTTTTTCATTTGATAATATCAACCAAAATATGAATACTTATAATCTTATTTAAATGTATGTATAATATATTTGAATTTAACTTATTTAAATGTTAATATTATGTTTTTTAATTAAATGTAGGAGTGTTTATTAGTATAAAATTGTTGCAGTATCGAACTAGCTTCCTCTTCAGACTTATATATCTAGTAGCTCTAATAGTTGGTGGAAAAAGATACATGTTTTTTTCTATATGTTTAATACAAACTAAACATTTTACACAGATATTATTTTGAATCACTTCTTTTGGCTTTAGTGTAATGAAAATTAACTGGCTTTGCAAACAACATGGTCAAAACTACTGAAACATTGGTGTCGTGACTAGCTAATAAGTGCCTGTTTTTAAAGACACTGCACTATATTTGAACGACACACTTCTTTAGGATTGCCTAGTGGCCAGTGCTGGGTGGTAGCCATCTGTCTCTTCTTCAAGAAGAGCCCCAGCACAGCTGATGTGGTCCTAACCCTTCCTGTCGACTTGTGCTGAGACTGCTTTCCAGTCAGTCCCTCTGGATGGAGATCACAGCAGTGAGTCACACTTAATCACAGCACACAGTGGAGCCAGAGCCGAGGTCACGTCCGCCAGAGCCAAAACACACAGCAGCGTTCTAAAGCAACAGCAGGGGGTTCGCAGCAGTTCCATGGAGTGGCTGGAGCCATTAGTGCTGGTGTGTGTGTGTGTGTGTGTGTCACTGAAAATATGTCATAAACAAAGTCACTCCAAGTGGTTGGTTAAAAATAATCATGATTACCCTCTCATTATTTAGGTAATAATGCCTTACACCGTTTCCTTACCACGGTGGGACAAAGCGACCAGTGATGAAAGCAATCACTTGCATGTTAATCTGAGTCTCTGAGTTAACTAGCCAGGACAAGTGAAACAACAGTTTTATCATTCGCTTGGTTTCTACTTCTGTGGCGTCGTGCGGAGAAATCCTGCTTGCAGCTGCTCGTCATTTATACAGTGGGGTCCACTGAAATGAATGTATTATTGTTAATATATTAAACATCAAATATGGAGAAAGCGGTATCAATTGTAGAAGTTGAGAAACATTGAGCTTCAGGTGATAATTATGTGACAAAATGAAGTCACACTCAAGTGTGAGCGTAAAAATAGCTGATTGCTGCAGTCAATTAAACTCAAGGAACATATATTTCCCTTTCAAGGGAACTCGTGCTGCGTCAAGCGCTGCGAGAACGCCCCTGCGTGAACGCGTCATGAAGTACTCGTGAAATCAGTCCAATGGCGTGATGAGACGTCATAGGCGGGTGACGTCATTGACCAGGAAGGTATAAAGCACCCCTGAACCAAACAATGTCAGCTTCTGTGTCTTCACAAGTGCTCTGTGTGATATCATCTGGCATATTTGGTGTGTATTATCTTTTCTATATGGATAAGCAGCAGTTTAAGCAGTGTGTTACTCCTGGCTCGTCCTGGGGCTCGCAGATGGATCTGACGGCGGGGCTTGAGACGGGTGATCCCCTATCTCTCCCTTTACCCGTCGGATCCGTCGCTTCAGTTTGCGAGTCAGAAGCACGCGCTGCGGTTTCTTCTGCTCGCGCTGAAGCGCAGGTGTTGCAGCATTCCAGTTCTGAGGAATTGGATGTTGTGGGCCTGGATGCAGATGAAGATCTCACACAACTACACACACACAAGAGGAGCTTTTGGAGGTTATCACTCGCGCTGTTGCTAGATTAAATCTAGATTGGCCCAGCCCGTGAGCAAGAAGCGCATCAGTCAAAGAGCAAGTTAGATGAGCGATTTTTGCCACCCAGATCTCAACCTCCAAAGCGGGGCTTACCGTTCTTTCCTGACCTTCACACTGAGGTGTCGAAGTCATGGAATAAACCTTCTTCATTTAGAGTATTTAACCCAGCAACATCTGAGTATTCTAATATAATAGGGTTAACGGAACATGGTTATGCGGCGATGCCTCAGGTGGAAGAGACGCTTGCGAGCTATCTCTCCCCTGAGTCTGCCTCATCGCTGAAAGCCCCGCAGCTGCCCACTAAGCCAGTAAAAACAACATCAGTTTTAGTGGGTAGGGCGTACTCGGCAGCAGGTCAAGCGGCCGCCAGTTTACACACTATGGCGGTCCTTCAGGCATATCAGGCTGACTTGCTAGGGGGAAGAGAAACTATATCGGAGATCAGGAGAGCAGCTGACTTGTCTCTTCGAGCCACCAGGGAAGCGGCAAAATCTTTCGGCCGCTCTATGGCAGCGCTGGTGGCTACAAAGAGACATCTTTGGTTGAATTTGTCTGATATCAAAGCGGGACAAAAAGTTTTTGTTAGATGCTCCTGTCTCCCCTACTTGTCTTTTTGGTGGCTCAGTAAACTTGGTCGTTGAGAGGTTCCAAGAAGCAAAAAAGCGTTTCAAAAGTTTCTCCCCCGAAAAAAGCTATGTTTCTGGGGCTGCTGGGCGGGAGCAGCCCCAAACGAGTACACCATCCTCTTATAGAGCCCAGCAAAAGGTGAGCGTGGTTTCCCGTCCTCCCCCGCAGAGAGAATGGGGACAGGGACAGCGCGCTCAGCTGAGGTCTTCCCGAGGTAGAGCAGATCTGAGGACTGTGATTGTTTCCAGGAAGTCCTCAGCGAAGAGGTCCTGACGCGAAGGGCGTCAGGTTTTTGGTGGCAGTCCCCTCCGAGGGTATTCGGTGTGTCGAGGCACCCGTTTCCTCTCGGTGCCATCAGGGGGCCATGTTGCCAACCCTGCCACCTCCGGTGTTTCAGGGCGCAACGGTCCTCAACGAGCACACATCTTCATGTCCGCCCGGAAACGTAGCGGCATGGGGACGCTCCCACCCTCCGAGGAGGGCTCGAAGTGGGTCAGTTCGGTTGCTTCCTGCAGGTGCGCCGTTTCAGGTCACCGAGCTGGCCACTCAAGTAACACCAGAGACCAGCCTCGAGAGGCTGGTTCCCTTAGTAGATTTTCTGGCAGCGTGGAAACTTCTGCCAAATGTCTCAGATTGGGTCCTGCGTACAGTGGAAAAAGGATACAGAATTCAGTTCGGGTCATGTCCGCCCAGGTTCAATGGGGTAGTACATACGTTAGTAAACTCCGAGCAGGCTCTGGTGATGGAAGGAGAGGTACAGACACTTCTGAAAAAGAGGCTATAGAAAGGGTTCCTCCCCACAGCAGACAGTCAGGGTTTTACAGCCCGTACTTCATAGTTCCGAAAAAGGATGGGGGGGCTGCGGCCCATTTTGGATCTGCGCCAACTAAACCGAGCAGTGAAAAAGTTAAGATTCAAAATTCTCACGTTGAAACAGATTGTGTGTCAAATCAGGTCTGAGGACTGGTGTGTCACAATAGACCTAAAAGACGCATACTTTCATGTCTCCATCCTTCCACAGCACAGGAAGTTCCTCAGGTTTGCTTTCGGGGGCGAAGCATATCAGTACCAGGTTCTTCGATTTGGCCTAGCACTGTCACCCCGCACGTTCACAAAGTGCATGGATGCAGCTCTGGCTCCCTTGAGACTGCAGGGCATCCGCATGGTAAATTATATAGATGACTGGCTCATTCTGTCGGAATATCAGGTAGCTCAGTGTTGAGATGCTGTGCTAGCTCATATGAAATCGCTGGGGCTGAGGCTAAACGTAAAAGAAAAGCGTGCTAATTCCACAATAGAATACCACTTTTCTGGGCGTGATTTGGGACACAAACACCATGAGAGCCCGTTTGGTGCCTGCAAGGATAAGATCGATCCTGGAAGCCATGCGCAGGGTAAGACTAGGCCAGTCACTCACTGTAATACAGTTTCAGAGACTTTTGGGTTTGATGGCAGCTGCGTCCAACATGATTCCTTTTGGCCTGCTGTACATGAGACCCTTGCAGTGGTGGCTCAAAACCAAGCGTTTCTCCCCGAGGGGAAATACGTTTCGCATGATCAAAGTCACGCGGCAGTGCCTACGTGCTTTGGTAGTGTGGAAAGATCCTTGGTTCTTATCCCAGGGTCCGGTGCCGGGAGCTCCTTGTCGTCGCTTAACGCTAACGACGGATGCTTCCCTCACCGGTTGGGGGGGCGACCATGAGTGGTCGCTCGGCTCGGGGTCTGTGGAGCGACCATCAGCTTTCCTGGCACATAAACCAGCTGGAGATGATGGCCGTGTTTCTGGCACTTAGACACTTTCTCCCAGACCTCAGGGGCCACCATGTGTTACATACATAATGTTACATACGTAACCTGAGACGTTTTGCCACCTATAGCACTGTTCAGCATCATAATACCACTACCTATATACCTCTCATTTCTCATGGGATAGCAAAGTGTCAGTTGGATGCACACTTGAAAATCTTAGCAAATGCAGTACATCATCTGCCTTCTCTATCATAAACACTCTGCATTCTGACATTCAAGTCATTTGCATATTATATAGTAGAGAATTACGCATATTCAAATGTGGTGACGGTGATGCTTTGGGCATGTTGAGTCACAAGGTTATGGCTCTCTGTTGAAGCTTGACATATTGACTGTGTCAGTTAGATCAGGGGGATATTATGTCAACAAGCCCTCGTGAAAAGAAGGTCCCAGGTCATGTGAACAAGTCTTCATTATTGCTAAATACAGCCCTGACAGGACCCCACTGTGAAGAAGAGGGCTATTGTATCATCCTGATGGGGTTTATTTTGTGATAATGACCTGTAGTGTCCCTTACATTATTTCTTTCCTACCAAATAAGTTAATAAATGGTCTTCAAATATTGATTTTAGTGAAAATTATTTTATTATGTGAGAATAAATAGACTGTGATGTGATATAAAACTAGCACACTGCTGGACATTGGTTGCCTGGGGCAACGGACAAATATACAGTTTCATTATACGAAAATATTTGGCCACAGAAAGCTGTGATTGACCAATTGCAACCCATGTAATAATGGCTTTGTTTTCAGTGATTTGTCATTTTCATATGCTGTGATTTTTGTTTTACAGATGTACATACAAACTACCACACTGACCATCTCAGTGAGTCTGAGCGCGTCCGTGTCTCTGGGGATGCTGTATATGCCGAAAGTCTATGTGGTGCTCTTCCACCCGGAGCAGAATGTGGCCAAGCGCAGCACTCGCAGTCTGAAAGCTGTGGTCACTGCCGCCACCATGTCTAACAAGTTCAACCCCAAGGCTAGTCTGCGGCCCAACGGAGAAGCCAAGTCAGAGCTGTGTGAAAACCTGGAAACTCAGGGTGAGTGGGTTTGAGGATAAACACTTTATTGTTATTGACAACGCTTTTTATACTGCCATAAACCTGTTTTTGTAATATTCAAATGTTTTATTCACCATCATTCTCTTGCTCACTTGGATCCATTTGGATAATGGATCCAATTTTGGAGTCAGTAGTAAAATTATGCTTCAGCAGTCCGGTTATGAGTCTTAATGCAAAATCTTTCTTTCTGATTTAAAGGATTAATTCACCCAACATTGACAAATCTGTTATTATTTATTCCTGGATTGGTCTAAACCCATATAAGTTGTTGTTTTTTATTTAATAATGCCATGAAATCCAATGAAGACATTTAATGGCATCAGTGTGATGATCATAACGAGACTACCCCTAATCGTCTGCCTCATTTTGCAAAATGTTTTTATGTTAGAATCTTACTGTTTAGCATCAGAGATAGGCTTAGAAGTGTGTTTTTTAAATCATCAAGAGGCAAGGCAGTTGAATCGGTACAACAGTCCTTGCCAAAACCCATCTCCTGCTAATTTGAATATCAATAAAACAGCAGCTCATAAATACAGCAGTAAGAAAAAAGCTGCATCAGCAGAAATAACTTGCATTCTAAAGCAGAAGCAAACCTCCATTTTCAAAAGAGTGGAGTCCCAGTCAAGAGAGTCCCTGTTCGCATAATTATACTTTTCATTAATGCCCTGATTGATTGATTAAGTTCAGGACTGAACAGATTAGTCGTTGTTGACAATAAAAAATTGGTAACAAATTTCGTTGTTGAATTGTCTTTTGATCTTATGACCTATTTGAACTCTGTAAATTTCCGTAATGTTCTTTAGAAAACGCTTCCCCACCATTGAAGGAAATGTCCGGCTTTCTGTGTTTTCAGTCTTACACAGTAGGAGGCTCTATTACGCATCTTCTGAAAGAGTACTGAACCTCCTCATCAAAACACATGCATCTGCTTATGATATCGCTGGTTTCTGCTTCTTCTTCGCCTATGTAAAATAACGCAAGAATCAACATTAAACAGCATATAAATCACAACTACACAATGTCACTGAATGAAATCTCAACCCAGGACGAGCTATAGGACTGTGAGCTTTGGGGGTGTTGATGGACTCGATCTACTCATTTATGTTTTGATCATCATTCTGAATCCAATCTGGATTTAGTCTTTGACATGGGTTCAATTTTCTCAGCTTTTTGCTCAAAATTTTGCTTTTTTTTTAATTAAACTTACCCACATACAAAACATCAACTCAAGTGTTGATAAAAAGGGAATGCATGAAGCTAGAATAAAACTTTTTTTTTTTTTTTATAAAAGCAGAGGCTCTGTTTTTTCTATTTATATATTGCTTATTCAGAAAATCATAGCACCAAATATTCTGGCTGCCATTACACTTTTGTGAAATGATAAAAAAAAATGCTGGCGGTGGCTGGCCAGTGCTCCATGTAGTGCGGTTGCTCTTCGGGGCAAACTGAGTTTGAGTCCCTGCTCGGATACCTGTCCTAATCCTGTTCCACTCTCTCTATCCCACTTCACTTCCTGATAGTTCTCTTATATCCTATATCAATCAAGGCAACAACAAAAAAAGCCCAAAATAAATATACACTCACCTAAAGGATTATTAGGAACACCATACTAATACTGTGTTTGACCCCCTTTCGCCTTCAGAACTTCCTTAATTCTACTTGCCATTGATTCAACAAGGTGCTGAAAGCATTCTTTAGAAATGTTGGCCCATATTGATAGGATACCATCTTGCAGTTGATGGAGATTTGTGGGATGCACATCCAGGGCACGAAGCTCCCGTTCCACCACATCCCAAAGACGCTCTATTGGGTTGAGATCTGGTGACTGTGGGGACAATTTTAGTACAGTGAACTCATTGTCATGTTCAAGAAACCAATTTGAAATGATTCAAGTTTTGTGACATGGTGCATTATCCTGCTGGAAGTAGCCATCAGAGGATGGGTACATGGTGGCCATAAAGGGATGGACATGGTCAGAAACAATGCTCAGGTAGGCCGTGGCATTTAAACGATGCCC
Source organism: Meda fulgida (assembly GCA_030578275.1). Taxonomy (NCBI): domain Eukaryota; kingdom Metazoa; phylum Chordata; class Actinopteri; order Cypriniformes; family Leuciscidae; genus Meda; species Meda fulgida. Next base: position 29,627,603 of record CM060621.1, on the reverse strand, counting down.
AATTGGCACTAAGGGGCCTAAAGTGTGCCAAGAAAACATCCCCCACACCATTACACCACCACCACCAGCCTGCACAGTGGTAACAAGGCATGATGGATCCATGTTCTCATTCTGTTTACGCCAAATTATGACTCTACCATCTGAATGTCTCAACAGAAATCGAGACTCATCAGACCAGGCAACATTGTGAAATACTCAGACCGACCCGTCTGGCACCAACAACCATGCCATGCTCAAAATTGCTTAAATCACCTTTCTTTCCTATTCTGACATTCAGTTTGGAGCTCAGGAGATTGTCTTGACCAGGACCACACCCCTAAATGCATTGAAGCAACTGCCATGTGATTGGTTGATTAGATAATTGCATTAATGAGAAACTGAACAGGTGTTCCTAATAATCCTTTAGGTGAGTGTATATACAGTATATTTTTCAATATGACAATTTACGTAGGTTACATTCAGATATGGCTTTGTGCTCTAAATATAATGTGGCATTAATCTGCACAGTTGCCTTTTTCCTAAAATATTTTTAGGGGTGATAAAGCAGGTGCTATTTAAATCATTTGCATTGACACTACACTTTATTTCGCACACTACAAATTATATATTCATTAAGAGTTAGTTTTCCTGTAGCTCAAACAGTAGAGCATTGGCGCTTGCAATGCCAAGGTCATGGGTTCGATTCCCAGGGAAAGCATGGGCGTCAGTTTGGTTTGAAATTTGCTGGGGACCAGTGGCAATGTCTTTAAGACTGCGAGGGAAGCTCAGCTCCCCCTATAATGTCAAAAAGTTTAAAGTCAAATGTGTCCTATTGTGTTAACATTTTATGGACTAAAAATGAAGACAAGTTCATTCAGAATCAGCTACATATAGCAGGTCGGCTGACTCGATTTCCTTCTCATACTGTACATTCCCGTAGCGGTGCAGTGCATTCCCCTGTTGAAGCCGAGCGTCCATTGACTTTAATGGGGCTGCTGTTTTTATTCAGTGCTTCGAAACTAGACAGTCATTGGATAAATGCTGCGATTATTTCCCGCCCATGGACACTCAGCGTCTCTGGGGTGAATGGAGGAGTGGGCTGGCCTGGACTCCGGGCTTCTGCGTGATGATCGGAGGGTCTGTCGAAAGACTGCAACGACTTTTGTACAATAAAAAGTCACTGACGTTGAAGCTATTCGAGCTCAGTCCCATCGCGGATTTTGCAAGTGTACTCGAAAGACAAACTGCTGTAACCTGTTTGTTGGTATTTGCTTGGTGAAATTGCTAGCCAATTTTCATCATACATTTCACATTTTAACCTAATTCCCACATTTCCTCCGTCGCTGTCAGGTGCCTTGTTACATGTCCGGGGCGTGGTGTTTGGATCACGGCACATCTGTCTAGTTTGGTTTCGTTTTTGTGTCGGGATTCGGACATTCATGCCCTGCGTGTTTGTTTTCTGTTGTGTTCTCGTACGTTCTGTCTTGTCGTGTGAGCGTGCGGTTTGGAGTTCGCTCGGGCCGTACACTCTTCTGTCCACGTGTGTAGTGTGTAGTGTAGTAGTACACGTCCCCACCGAAATCGACGCCTATGAGGGAAAGTAAGAACTGATAAGAATGTAAATGCAATGTAAGTCGCTTCGTATAAAAGTGTCTGATAAATGTAAATGTAAAGAGAAACCTGCGAAAACGGAGAAGAGGCGCTAATTTCTAATGCTATATCTGGAATACAGTCTTTTTTTTTTTGCATGTGCCAACTGCTTTGCATGTGTTTTTATATGCACAAAAAAACTGGTAAATCACAGTTTAAAGATGTGCTTCACTGCTTATGTTAACGTAGTTAGACTATACAGTATAGTTTTGAGACATCATACAATTGTGCCTTCGTACCCCATACTCCCTTTGTTAGCATCATCGTATTAAAGTCAGCTTGAAATAGAAGTTGAGATTGTCTTCTTCCCTATTGTGATGTATATTTGAGTGAAACGGCTTCTCGAACAAGAAAAGAATGTTTGATTGGATGGTTGTGGTTTGCTATTGGTCGATTTCACACTTTTAATAGACGTGGTAAAATATGTACTATAATACAGTTAAATATGTTGCTTACAAGAAGAATTTCCCTCAGAATAAACAGGTGATGTTGAATTGTCGTTAATGGAGCAACTTGTTTATTTGCAGCCAGGTGGTGTCACCTCTACCAGCCGGGGTTCTAAAACAGGGTCATGCTGACCTCTGACCCCTTGCTTTTGGGCCTTGTAAGCTGAGAAACCAAAAAGGAATATTAATCCAGTCAGAGATATGCACAAAGAATATTAAAATCCATTATGAATTTACTATGACATTTCCCAAGATATAACTGTACATTGACTATTTCTTGAATAAATTAGTGTGTTAAGCAGATTCAAAGTATGTTTGACTGGGAAGGAACAAATTATCTGCTTCCATTACATTGCATTTAGCATTCACAGCAACGCGCATCCACTCTGCTTTCATTATGTTGCATTTTGTTTTAATTTTGCAATGTAGCAATACCCAGTAAATCATATTGTGGGTCTTAGTAACAAATGGCTCTGAATTAAGGGAGACAGATAAATGTTTTGACAACAGAATTAAATTGTGTAATGAATGTTGCTACATAGATGAAAATTCCCCCAATTAAGCATGACTAGTTAGCACAGAATGTTTTCAGTAAATATTTAACACCGGTTGCATGACCATGCCAGACTACCACCGTCACCAGTGTGAATTTCATGTGCTCAGTGCTTTGTTTGCTCTCTATAGCACCACTTTGAATTCACTGCAGTGGAACAATGTGCTTTTGTAAATGAGGTATTAGAGTCAGTGACTACATTAGCATGTGCCCTTTTAAAAAATCTTTCCAGAGTCATTTAATTCAGACAGTTTCTATACATTTAAACCAAAAGCTAGCTAACAAATAATTTCTCCTTGGCACAGGGATGTCTAACATTTCATGATTGCATTAATGGTGGAATAGGATCTCTTTGTTAAATCTAATTGATTTGTGATTCTCCTTTAAGACTTGAATTGCAAGTGTCTGTTAAGTGTCTTAATGTAGTGTAATGTGATAGAAACATTGCTAAAAAGTGTTAGTGAATTACATGACATTGAATTATGTAGTTACTAATTATGTTTCTAGTCAAGCAAGGACTCATCTTTATGTGTATGTTATAAGCAGAAATCACCATTATTATTATTAGCATTGGTACGCTACAATAACACAGATTTCAATTGGAGTAAAATATATCATGATTTTGTGAAAATGACTAAAAATAATTGTTTGTTTCAATGGTGCAGGGATGACGCTAAAACCCGGAAGACTAATTTGCCACTGGTTCCCTCAAGATTTTCCTATAGGGAGTATAATGGAGTTTTTCAATTTATGGGTAAAATAAAGCCTGTGGTAAACACAACTTATTAACCTTTAATTAACCAGGCAAGTCACTTAAGAACAAGTTCTTATTTTCAACAACAGCCTGGCAGGAGAGTTCAAATCTCCTGAAAGTCATACAAACATACATTACAAAACACACACATATACATTAATTTAAACAAACAACATTTACAAGCTGTAATGAAAACACTAGTAGTCTTTTAAATGCAGAGATTGAAATACATGATTCTAATTGCAATGTCTTTTGTAGCACATACCAATCATTTGGAGCAGCAAAATCAAAAGCTGAACGACCATAAAAAGAATGTAACTTGATACCTTGACGTTTTGTTCTACAACATACATAGACATATGATATAGAATTATACGCAGGCATGATATAGAATTATGCAGTTGAATGATGTTTGATTATAAGACCGTCTGGCATTGTTTTGGAATGATCTGATGCATTTGATATATAAATGCAGTTTCTGTGGATTTTAGAGAGGATTTCAGTCCTGTGTGAGAGGTCAAACGGAGGTCTTCAAAAAGAAGGTCTCTTTTAGGTCACTGTCTTGGGACCTTTTATTATTCAGTAGTATTTTTTTTTTTACAATAATATATTTTATGCAACACTGATGTTTGTTTATTTATTTATTTGGCTTGTGTAATAGGCAATATCATAATTATATTTTGATTATTTATGCTGCCTAAAAAGACAGCAAACAACCAAAGCCTAAAGAAACACTGTGTACCTTGCAGCAGTGCTTTCTATTAAGGTGATTAGCCATTAACAAAAGGAATATGACTCATTTCACACCCATTGCTTTTTCACGTTTTTTTAACTCGCAGGTGACTAGTCTTCACAGTAACACATTTAACACATGTGACATTGTTCACTCTGTCTTCTCGGAAGCTCCTAAAGTCACACTTCTGAAGGCACAATTCTTGTCATCTCACCTACTGGTTGTAACTTATCAAGATGAGCGCACGACATGTTTGATGTAGCTATTCTTATAGTGTCAGTGCATATTTGTGACATATTATTCACAGTCATACACTCCATTAGTGTACAAGTCAGTTCTTAGCAAGCAGTTTTATCACTGCTATAGAGGACACCTTGCTACCAATACATCCAGAAGTAATAGTCCATCTTTGATATCATTGAAATGCAGTATGTGTATTGAGTTTAGTGATGCATGCAAACAAGATCAAAATATAATGTGTGTGTCTGATGTTGCCTGCAAAGATCATAGAAACTTGCCAAAGAATGAGGATGAGAGGATGAGACTGACAAGGTCAGTTGATCAAACTCATAGAAACGTTATATAAACATCAATAGGTTTTCTTTTGTGTTCTCTAAGGAATAGAGATTTGCTCTTGGGTGAGTGGTAAATATGATCAATAACAATACGAGTCTGCTTTACATCAGCCGTTTTATGCGTCAGGTTTTGTATGACTGAAAAGATCATTGTGGATATCCTTGAAATAGTCTCTTGACCACATTCAAATGAATGACTTGTTGAATTGAAGATATCAATTCAATGTCACATTTTGTTGCCTTGGTTAGAGCTTTTTCTGCAGTGTGCAACAGCTTAAACATTTTAAAGTTTTTTTTTTTATGTAGTTTTTAATTTACTTTGCATTGAATCCTTAATGTGACATATGACATAATAGTAATTTGATACATAATTTGCAGATTGCCCGATTCTTGACCCAAAAACAAAGTCAGACTTTTGCAATTTAATATCAGGAATATCTTTTCTGCTGTTAAACAAAGCAAAGTGGTTAAAAAATGATGCCGCATACTTTGATGTTTCTAGATATCTACACATATCTAAAACTAATTCCATTTTTGTTAGGATTAATTTGATTAATTTATGCAGCATATTCCTTCAGGCTACCTTTTAATGACAATTACATTTTTAATGCCTCCTGATAATTTCTGTGCAAGGTCGTCTAATTTCAGGGCATATTTAGTACGAGAAAAGCCCCTCTGCATATCCAAGTTCAATGGGCCTTAAGGCCAAATGGGCCCCAACAGGTTCAATTATAACACAGAAACGTATACATTTGTGTTTGCAATACGTGGCCACACACTAGAGTTTATCAATATATAGAGAGACTTAACATTGTAGACTGTTTTATTCTGTTAAGTTTTACTTGACCTGTTCTAGTATATTACTTTGGCTTGCTGTAAATGAGATTGCAAGATTTTTAGATCTAGACAGAAAACTAAGACAACTTCAAATCATAGGATGCATACTGTCCTTTTAAGAGTGTGTTAGTGTGAGTGATGTGTCCATGTAATGAACGCAGAGCTAGAGCTGAACGTGCTCAGGCATGAAAAGGAGTTCATAATGTTACTTTGAAATAAACTTGTTTCAGCACCAAATTATTCTTGTTTATCCGTCTATGGGCTTAGCCGAAGCTCAAATATTAAATTTGTGTGCCTTAAATCAGTCATTTAAACACACATGTGCAATGAAATTACTGTTCATCTCTGAGATACAAATGTTCACATTTATACACAATACTGTACTTTCCGTTCTAGAACACATAAACACCGATTATTTTGTGTAATACTCAACCCGTCATTAACACCCAGTGGTTATTATAACTCTCAAAGCTGTTTTTAAAAATACTATCTAGCTAGCATCCCAGAGGTCCTATGTCGATTGGGCTTATTTTCTCCTAATTCAAATAGTGTATATCTTTTTTTTTTCTATTCACCTTATTTTTAACGTGAGCTCGTGAGGCCATTTCTAACTTGAATGTTTCAAGGCTTCTGGTCATCTACTTCCAGCTGTACAGCATCAGTTATGCTGCTTGATATTGCAAACAGTTATTTATTATTGTATTATTTTAATTTATCGTAATCATAAACACACTGGCTTGTAGCGCACATTATTTTACCATTTGCTCTGCTTTCTGAAGTAATGTTTATTTACAGGTCATTGACTGCAAATAGCCAAAGACTATATTTTCACTAACTCCACCCACCATTGCTCTGATATTTTACGTTTCGTACAAATAAATAACATATAACATTCTTACTCTTTGTATGATTACCATCTATTATTATTTGCACTTACATTGCACATTGTAAACAAGATGCTATTTATGCTATTATTCTTGGTGCATGAGCCGTATTTAACCCTCTGGGGTCTGTGGTGTTTTCTGGGCCCTGGAGGTGTTTTGATATGCCCAGACATTTTTGCCTATTTCTGTTAATTATACAATGTTCATGGCTAAAGTCTGATTACTATAGTCAACACAAACTCTGCTATAACGTGTGCAGCATGTATACCTAAAAGTTTGTATTTTTGAGAAAATTATGTTTGTGAGTGAAAATATATTTTAAGTCACTTTTTTTTTACTTGTTTTTATTTTTATGTCGCTTTCTCCTACCCCAGCTTAATAAGCAAAGACAGCTATAGATAAGCCAATCTGTAGCATGATTTCCCTAAAAAGTGACTTTTTCTGACCAGTGGCAATGCTAGTGGTGCACTTTTTATGTAAGCCTATAGGCTGTATTATAATTTTGTGATGCATAAATTTGCTTGTAGCATATAAAAACTACCGACGTTTATGAATTCAACTGTATTATGCCTAATATACTGGTATATGCTTTTATCTTTAAATTATTTAGAATGATTGACATTTACAGTAGCTTGTTACTGTGCCTTGCGAATGTATTCACAATCACAACCGTTGCAAATCCTACATTGAAATCTTCTTCACAAAGAGTTTCTAAAACACTGGAACCCAAAATTATTTTAATATAACATTGTTGCATTAGAAAACTTGCTGAAATGTGCTTTTTACATAAGGATCCTGTCCCTGCATCGCGGACGATCCCAATTTACACAGATGGAAAACAATTGTCCTGATGAGGACACAATTATCTCACAATTGTTCTCTGCATATGAATCGTTAAAATAACGACCACATATTTTTGGGATAATTTTTTTTTTAACCCTACAGTAAAGGGATTATTCAGGTTGTGAATATGAAGTACCACATCTTCGAGGTTGAGGTACTTGAGAATGAATCAACCGATGAAGAAAATGCTTAAATTGTTGTAAACCCTTATAATTCTTTCAAAGAGAGCATTCAGGGGGTTGAAGAGCATTTCAAATAGGATGCATCTGAAAAGAATCATTTGGATTCAACATTGATTGATGCACTGTGAAAAAAAAACCAAAGCTTGCATACTGCAGAAACATCTCTGTATACAAGGTTCAAATGCTTTTTTTTCTTTCTTCATGGCCATATGACAAACATGTTGTACCTGCAATGTGCTGCATTTGAATTTTGCATTGCAAAACCAAGTCGAGAAGCAGCATCCATTGTTTGAATTTATATTTTTCAGTCATATTTTTTATTATAGATGTATAAAAGGCTGCAAAGTTATTGTAAATTAAACCTGTCTAATATATGTAACCACTCAACCTGTGTTTCAGGATGTGTTGATGATAACTAAACAGTGAAGACAGGTAAAGAATTTAATTATTGGTTTTTGCTTGGCTTATTGTTGGACTTAATTGTTAAACTCAAACTATGTTCAATTTAGCTTTAATGCTTAAACTGTGCATATCAATTAGTATAGAATAGACAATGCATTGAGAATACGCTGACATTTTTTAGAATTGCTAAAGACAAAAAGTATGCATGCCGCTTTGTTTTTACAAATCACTTGTTTACACAGAGCTTTGTTGGTGAGAAACTATACTGGGGGAAAAGCTAAAGATAGCAACAAATTTGTTTTTATGCATTTTTCAACCAATAGAGAGTAGGTATGAAAACTTTCAGAACAGTGCATGGCCTAGATTGCATAAACACAAACACAAATTGCGAAAGCATTAAAATAGAGTTTGCATTAAATTGTGTTTTGTCAACACCCCTCCCTCTAAGCTGAAATAGAGCTATTTATCTGACTGCACCTGTGGGTCATTGCTCCATACACCGAGGGACAGTCCAGACTGAGAACCGCACCATAGTGTTGGGTCAAATGTCACTTCACCTTCCTTATTCAAACGGCTCTGCATGATTGCATGAAGTAACCTTTTGATCTCCATATAATGATGCAATGAGCTTGAATTTTCCATTGACCCTCCTTCTTTGGCAAGGTCATTACATAAATAGCTGAAGGCAGTGTCACTCATGCTACCCTTTGTGATTGTTTGTACTACACAGCTATTGCAAGATGGATGCCGAATGACAGGATTAGGCTGTTGATTGAGTTTTTGTTGATGGAATGCTTTATTAGCAGATTTGTCACTGTTTGCTGGTAACTGGCATGTGTTTAGAAGGTGTTAAATGGCCCTCCTCTGCAAAAGGTGACAACCATCTCAGTCAAGTCATTTGCACTTTGATATCAAGAAAGACAGAGTCTGATGTCAAAAGAGACACGCTACTTGACTTCTGGCAAGTTAATAGCAGTATTAAAGAAGGAGTCTTCACATTGCAACCAGACCTGACAAGAAATAAAACTGCGTCATCTCGCTTTGATAAAGGTTTTCGCTAGTGCGTATCCTACCAAATTACTACGTCAACTCACTTTCATTAGAGGAAGACTGTTAGGTTAGGGTTAGTAGAATAATTTGATGTGTACTTGCAAAGCTACTTATATTCAGTGGAATGTCTGTAAGGTGACCAGATATTAAAGGAATAGTTTACCCAAAAATGAAAATTCTGTCATCATTTACTTGCCCTCATGTTGCTCCAAACCTTTATGAGTTTTTTTTCTTCTGCTGAACACAAAATATATTTTAAAGAATGTTGGTAACAAGACAGAAGAAAGAAAGAAACTTGGAACAACTTGAGGGTGAGTAAGTGATGACAAATTAAAAATGTTTTGGGTGAACTATCCCTTTAAGCAGACAGTCTACTAATACTCTGACTGGTAGTTGGCATGAGGTTGCAAATACAGTATAGGAGAATCCCTAAAGTGGACAATCGAAATAAAGTGTTATCGAATTACCTCCCACACTTAATGTCGTAAAATTATAATAAAGCATCTGCGTTCATGTTTAAGTGCTTCTGAGACTCAAATGATCTATCTTTCTAACACTCTCTCTTCCCTTGCAGGACTCAGCCCTAAACAAACGTACATTAGCTACAGCAACCATGCAATCTAGCCAAGTGATAAAAGGCCACTACCGACTCCCAGAAGTGACCCCTGGAAGACAGCATCTCAAGATAAATCACTCTCACGTATGGAAGTGAGACAGCGGATGGTTGGAGGACCCCCAAAGACATGTTTCCATTAATGAATCTCATGTGAAGTCACACAGGGAGCATCTGGGGAGGCCGTGACTGTTGAGACGTTGATGTTGGAATGACGGTCTGTCACCCAGACTATTCCATTACAGCTTGCTCTATCTATTCCAGATGTCATTGTTAAAGTGATACACACTAATTAAGGACAACATGTCAGTGTCTGCTGTTTCATTGGCGCTAACACTATGTGGTGGCTAAAAAAGAAAAACGTATTTTAAAAAAAATCATTTGGAGCTTTTTCTTCTTGTTTTCTCCTTGGTGATGACAAGCAGTGACCATTGTTTACAGATGTTGAGCATGCTGGTTTTGACATCCTGTGCTGTGTTGTTTTTTCTTTATTTTTTTATTTTCTTTATTTTTTCAAAAAAAAAAAGAATCTTCTGGAATGCTGTTGAACTATGTTGCTGTATTGTTACCTCACCATGGGCCTTGTGAAACTGTTGAAGATGTACGAAGTGCTCTTTTGAGTAATGTTTGCTTGTGCATAAGTACACACCTTTGAGGAACTCAAATCTGCCCTGTTGTCAAAATGTGCTATAGCTGTCACAGTCACCTGTGCGAAATCGAAAAATCACAATTTAGAAATGGCGTGACGCCAGATTGGGAAGGAACGCTCGAGATATTAGAATGCAGCAACCGAAGACTTTTAAAGAAATTCAAAGCATCACCAATCTCAAGTAAAGGAATGGTTCTGAGAAGCTCGGAGAGAGTAGATGGCTGGATTCAGTATTCGTATCCGGAAATGTCAGGTGATAGAGAGACAAGCTGATTTGTCTCTGTAGATGTTTGTGAATTCAAGATTCAGTTCTTATGATTTCTCCTTTGTTTTTGCACTGTTTGTGCTGCAGAATAAAATGTCTATGTTGACCGTGATAAATGACAACTTAATGTGTGTTCCCGATTGCTAATGTTTGCTTTTCATCCTAAAAGAGAAAAAATCGTCAGAAACAGTGCCTGAATTAAAGTATTTGTAAAATAAGACATATGAGGTATGTGAAGCATGTTAATTTTTATACATAAATAATTTCTAATAAAGAAATTTTTCAAAACGCATTGTTTTCTGAAAAAAAAAAATCATCTCTGCATTGTTTGCGATGTCAAATATTTATGTCACATATGGCTTGGGCTCATTGCTAGATCTTTTTCACTCATTTTTCACTCATTTTTTTTTGTTAGACAAAACCTGAAAGTCGAATTGCTTGGAAAAGTAATAGTGCAGCTCTCTTCTATAAACCCAATTTGAGTGATGATTCAGATGTAGCACAAGCTTTTGTGGCAAGAATAATAATAATACGACAAACAATAGTTATACAAGCATAGTATTACTAGACAAAGCCTAATCTTAATAAATAGACAAGTGTAATGTTTTTCTTATTTATTTAATAATGCTTTTTGTGTCAAAACTAACCTGACAACCTGAAACATACATTATAAGCTTTAATTTGTTTTGAGAGGTGCATTTCCTCGCAATGGGCTAATACTCTATTGCATTTCTTTTCATATATATATATATATATATATTTTTTTTTTTTTGGTCAATAACACAAAAGGGTTATTCTCAAAACTAAATGAAAATATTATCTTTAGTGCATTTAAAATCTCTTTCAAGAAGCCACTTAGTCCTGAAGATTCAGAGACAGCCTGGCACAAAGGCACAGTGGAAATTAAAAGAAATGTCATTTTTCTGAAATATATTGCTTTTACAACAGGCAGCCGTCTATCATAATGTGCATTTCTGAAGGCCCCATTATTAAGTGTGAGATGTATCTGCCATCAGCGGCAACAGAGTAGAAGACGACAGGTGCAATAAAGAAAAGCGCCGGTGATGTATAACGGCATCGCTAGCAGACATAAATTATAGCCCATGTTAGGCTTATTTAGGTCTGACTCGAATACAGGACATAAAACAGGGGCTTGATTGGAATGCTGCTCCATCTCTCTGACAGTGCTTAGAAACTGATGGAAAGAGCGTACAGTGAAGGGTGGATCAGGATGCTGTGCAAAGGAGGTCATGTACTCTGAGATCAATACTGAGTGTGTGTGTGTGTGGAGGGGGTAACGTTGTAGTATGTAAGCTGAAGAGGGTTGTTAACAAGGGTTGTAGATGAGTGATACATGCATTAACATTTATTTATAAGAAATATATTATTTTATTAAAAAATGTATTAAAAAAAAGAACGTCAGTCTATAATAAATAGACAATAGCTAAAAAAAAGCCACATTTTTCTTATTGAGAGATTTATTTGTGAGGGAATAATAATGTCACGGCTTACAAAGGCTTACACATATTAGGCTACTTACAGTTAGTATGAACCGTGGATTCATTTGAAAGATGACAGCTATTGGTGGTTTGATGCAGATCATTTAAAAAAATGTAAAATAAAATAACGCAATTTAAAAATGCGGTCTGCTGTTCCAAATATAAATATGATATTGTCCCTTAAAACGGAAGCTCAAGCATGTTCGCTTGACATGCGAAAACCAATGAGGTTCATTACGCAGCACGTTTGAGCTTCAGGCAAGAGCCAATGAGGTTTGTTCTCGCGCATCAAGCATGTTCTGTTGAGCTTCTGTTTATGTTTGCTTATGAATGTTTGTGTGAGAATAATAGCCTAAATTCAATCTGTTCATCACATTTGGACTAAACTGCTCAATTCATATGGATTAGTTTTATCTCTTTATGAACTTTTGAAGCGTCACAGTGGTAGTTGCATAACTGTCAATGGAGGGACAGAAAACTCTCAGATTTCATCAAAAAGATCTTCATTTGTGTTCTGAAGATGATCAAAAGTCTTATAAGTTTGGAACAACAATAGGATGAGTAATTAATGACAGAACTTTCATTTTTGGCTGAACTATCCCTTTAAGGAGCTTAATCTGCTTCACGTGTAAAAGGAAATGTATTGCAACTGACGTTTGATATGACATCCATTTCAAACATCACAATACCCATGATAACTTTTGTTAATTCTACAATAATTAGGCTAAATTCAGTTCACCGAAATATATCGAAATATCTACAGAGCTGCCGCAAAAACGAAAGATTCTAAAGATGGCTACGTGTTTGTTGGGACATAAATTCTAATAGAACTTGTATTAATAAGATTATTAATTAAGGCCATTTTGCCCTTTTGGCTGCTTACCTTTTTAATAGTATGATGTAATTACGTTGCTGTCTTGACGCCAGCCAATCACAAGTGAAACTACATATCTGTCCTTTCCAGTGAAAACAAGAACATGCAGTGATATCAGGCAACTTAATCCAGAAATTTGAATCAAATCTGCACATTCGTTTGAAGAACCAAATTAGCCAGAGAGCAATGATCATAATTAGAAGATCTTTCATCTAATTGAACAACTTTCAGCCTTGAACTATATTATCCTGATCGTTACATGGCTACTTAACAAATAAAAATAATAATAAATGGAAACAAAAAATATAAATGTAAAAAATAATTGTATATATGAGAAGACTGTTATATACGAGACGTGAAACAATGTAGGACAGTGGTTGCCAGGGACAACAGTCAAAATATACCATACAACCACAAAATGTTGCGACTGACCAATCAGAATCAAATCTTCGATCCACAGAGCCATGTTATAATTTATTAATAATGTGATAATGATTCCAGATCAGCTCTTAGATTCTAGACTCAGTATTTTCAGGGGGCAGAATCTTAAATATGTGTTATTCGTTAATCTTTCAAAATCAAAAACATTCAGATTCTTCCAGGTGTCAACGGTTTTGCATGTGGTCTCAGAATTGTGAACCCCACTGTATGCACATTTGTTTATGCAATCTCTCTTGTTATACTACCATACATTTGACACTTGCAGATGTCACGTGATCATGCTACTATGTTTGGCGGTTTTGCTTGCTGACTAATTTAAAACAATCAGCACATCAGGCTACTACTAACAAATGTTCTTTGGCCATTTTTTATTCAAAAACAAATTGAGCACACTTACTGAAGTTATGTTTTACTCGGGTTAGGCCTATTACTAGAGATATGTATGATTCTTTTAGCTCAGTATGCACATTGTATCTCAGATTTCATTTCAAATCAGCTGCATTCAGATGCATTTGGACACATTGGAGCAAAACAGAGAAATTGAAACAAACAGCTCAGCTCAGGTTGATTTCAGTCAAACAGCACCTCATAGTGGTCATTTGTGGATGTGTGTTTACCATGTGCACCGTGGTCTCATATAGGCTATCACTTTCTGGCACACTGCTGCGTAAATACTTTAAGAACAACCCTAGCTTTCAAGCAAAATAGACACTAAAGCTATTTAAATTCTCGGACTAATTTCGCAGCGCTAACCATTCCTTCTGCCTAAAGGATTCACAAACACTTAAGGCTAACGGATTAGGTTGTGTAAATGTGTGTTTGCAAGCGTACATGTGTTGGGAATGTGCTGTGATGAAAAGCGGCTTTGTTTACGGTTACAGAGGTGTCAAGTTATAGACGGGCCAAGCATTTTGCACCGAGCTTCAATCTGTCATAATGGCAGCTGGTGCAGCAGTTCCTTAGAGACTTCTGAAGAGAGTGTGCTTTTTTTGTTCTCTTTATTTAGTTTACTGTGTCTTATGATTAAAATGTCAAAAAATAAAAGATCGACAGCAGCCTTTGCTGGTTGAACTCTACATTTCCTCATGCTTTCCTCAACCATGTTTCCTAATTGACAATTTTGTGTGCAATTCAGAGATTCTGTTTTAAATATAATTGCCATTTAGCTCCACTTTTATTGGTTGCTTTATACAATGTAGTGTCACACATCTCTCTGTGTTTACTAGGTATCAGGTTTATGTAATCAATTGATTTAGCCAAGTTTGCCACTTTGGTCATTTTACATGTGAGTTAGACAATCTTTTTCTTCTCTAAGTAGGTGATCGTGGCCAGAATAAAAATGAAAGCTTCATATCAATAATCTGAAGTACTGCATAGCTCCCTGAAACCAGATTTGAACAATCAACAAGGGATTAAAGCCAGATTTGAAGCTTATGACAACTTGAATTGTGATCTGTTCTTCACATTAAAGGGATAGTTGAAAGCCACTGGTCACTATTGTCCTTCATTGTTTAAATGAAAAAGAGAAGCCTGGGCTTTCTGATAAATAACATGTGTTATTCAATTCTAACACATGTATGATTGAAAATAATCCAAGAAATTTGAAATGAACATTTGCTCGGCAAGACATTTACTTTACTGTTTTCCACCCCCTCTTTCTACCACCAGGACCTTTTGGAGTTCCTAAAGGCACAGAGGTTTCTGATAGTGATCTAGGCCTGTGCATGTTTGTACTTTGGGGGTCGATGAATTGTCACACCTTTAGAACAATTGGGGAAGTTGTAACTATCTGATTGGTCAGTTTGAATATCTCACATTTGGGTTTTAGTCACATGGTCACGGAAAGGATAAAAGAAGATTGAAACTGTTGCTCTGTCTCTTTTTATGCTCTACTCTTTGGATGCTCTGGCTCTCTTCTTCTCTGGGTCCCTTTCTTAGGGCTCTCTCTCTCTCTCTTTACTTCCTCTCTCTCTCTCTCTCTCTCTCTCTCTCTCTCTCTCTCTCTCTCTCTCTCTGGTAACATTTTTCAGGCTGGGTAAGATTATTGGTATAAATTATCATCATCTCATACATCTATTTTAAGTGTAACCTTAACCATTATTTTGTCATTAAACCTTTTCAATTACAACTAATGTGCTAACTAGTTTTGATTTGTTATTGACTTTGAAGTGCTACAAATTGCAACACAATATTGTCACTCTCTATATCTATAGAGTCTATAGCAACGCTCTCCCACATATTAAGCAATTGTAACTGCGCTTATTTCCGTCGTTGGTATAAGTGGCAGTGGGTGGAATAGACAAGAAATGTACAGTTTTCTACCATCTTGCTAATAACGTTTCTTTAGTCATTCAGCAGTCTTGCAGCTTGAACCCCTGGAGGAAATCCACCCTTACACACATCTGCAGAAATTTGCAGACCAGTCATTTAAACAATAGCGAACAGTGAAAGAATTCAACACAGGATCCTAAAATAAGGAATTAGGTCATGTATATTTGCTGAACTGTCCCTTCCTCCCAAAAGCATAAATTCATTCAAAATCTTCCCTCAGTTATGCAAACTAAACTACAGGCGTAGCAGCTGAGCAGATCCCAGAGCTGCTGAACTGTGGATGTGGTCTCCTGTGTCAGTCACATCACATTCTGCTTTAATATTATTGTGCTCTAGAGGAAGTCATTTAACCCTAACTTGCTGTGCTTCTCCAGTGGGGATTCCCCTGCAGTCGCTCTACACAATAACTGTGCACAGAAGTGAACACTTACTAATTCCTTCATATCTAATTGATGGGCTCATCTCAAAACTACTTAAGATCGCTGCTGCACTAGGCCTTAGTGAGTTTAGCTTTTTGAGAAGTTTCACTTGAGGCCTTGTGTTTGTGGAGTGTGACCATAAGCTCTTTTATTCATTATATAGGCCATTGGCAAGAAATGGGGGCTTATGAGGGACTTGCGCGGATTTATAATTCATATGGGGTTTAATTGTGTTTACAGATTTGTTTAGCATTAAATTGTTTTGTTTGAAGTCACCATCATGTCAGTTTGGGGACAGGTGTGTGTGTGTGTGTGTGTGTGTGTGTGTGTGTGTGTGTGTGTGTGTGTGTGTGTGTGTGTGTGTGTGTGTGTGTGTGTGTGTGTGTGTGTGTGTGTGTGTGTGTGTGTGTGTGTGTGTGTGTGCATGTGTTCCGGTAAACCACATTATGGTGTGTGTGTATGTGTGTGTTCTGGTAAACCACATTATGGGGACAACAAAGATGGCAATGTCCGAAATCCTTGTCCTTGTGCGGACATTTATGGTCCCCATAAGGAAAACAGCTTATAAATCGTACTAAGTGATGTTTTTTGAAAATGTAAAAATGCAGAAAGTTTTCTGTGATGGGATGTTTAGTGAAAGGGGATAGAATATACAGTTTGTACAGTATAAAAATCATTATGTCTTGGAAAGTCCCCATAAAACATGAAAACACAATGCGTGCGTGGCGTGCATGTGTGTATTATTTGTCTATAACATATGATTCAATTTTTGCAACACTTACCTTTAAAACATTTTTTTTTAAATCAAATAGAGATGTTTTGGGTCTGCAGCACATGTCTTAGACGTAATATCTGATGTAATTAGATTTTGCATCTAATGACAAATGCGGTGGGCTTGATAAAGCAATAAGCACTGTCAATATAATATGCTTTGCCCTGTGGGGGATCCAGAGAGTAGTGCTGTGTCAGAGCCCTGGGAGGCCAGTGTGCCAGTGTGCTCTCTGGGTAAACACACACAGCTGTTTGATTGATTACCAGCGAACCACACTTGCTTTGATTAACAGCCAGTCTCCAGCTTGTCACCCAAGTATCTGGTGTAATTTCTTGCTTTTTACTTATCAGCAGAGTGTGTGTGCATTGAGAATGTGTAATTTTGACTAGTGAACTTGTCACCAATCCCGAGGGATATAAGCGGTAATCACATCTCGATTAGGGAGCTGTACACTGCAAATTACTCCATGTTGGTGTTGTGACAGTGTTAATTTACACAAGTTGAAAGATGGAAATAGATGTCTGAGTAATGTGCAAAATGCAAGATACAGACCAGCAAGCGACCAAATTACTTGTGTAATTAAAAACATTTGTTCTCACGGACCATTGATGCCTTACAGTTGGGCACAACTTGCAAAATGTCAAAAGATCTGAATCATTAGCCGCCAGGGGCGGGCCAGGGCTAACAGCGAGCCGAGTTGGGCCAATGGCCTCGGGCCTCAAGCACCGGGCTTGCGTTTCCACTGCCGGGTCACTAGCCCCGCTGCGCTGCCCTAAACCCCGCCCTTAACACGCCTTCCTGGATCGAACGTCATACAACCGCACCCATTTCAGCTGGGATTATGAAGTTCATCCAGGCAAGACACAACGATTGAGATGGAGAGGACCGAAGCGTCTGTTTGTTTGCTTTTTTTGGTGTTTGCTTGGTGGAAGAAGACCGTTGTTCGGTGAATACCTAGCTTAGCAAGTTCAGCAACGATGTACTTGATAACATCCTCGTTTCTGCACACGCCGTCAAATTGACGTTGTACACTTTCTTCTGCCCAAATGGTAAAAAGAGCTTTGGTATCTTCAACAGACCAGTACAGGCGATTATCCATTTCGTGCAGCGATAATTTTGCGCGATACAAAAAAGTGAAATGTGCATCTTGCCGCAGACCATATCTTTCCCTAACACCGATAAACTCCGCCTTTTACCTTGACCACGCCTCTAGCCCGAGCTGGCCTGCTTTGTATTCGACGGGCCAGAAATCCTGGCCGTTGGCCCCGAGTAAGCCCCGATCAAGCCCCGGAAGTGGCAGTGGAAACGCGACTGGCCATGGCCCGCACTAGCGCGGCTCGGCCCTGGTCCGGCAGTGGAAACGCGGCTAATCTGAATCATGTTCACACTGAATTCCAAAAGATCAAATGACTTCTAATTACAAAATAGTTAACTTGTTCTGTTAGACGTCAATAGAAGCCATAAGAACTAGAAAGCAAAAAGGTATAGTGAACAACTAACACATTCCAGGCCATCATGTGAGAGTATCTATAGCTCTCGATTTTACGTTCAAAGATTTTCTGTCATAATCTCAGCTGTTTTCTATACAATGAAAATTGATAATGACCACACCTGTTAAGCTTCAAGGGGGATTGTTTTGTTGATCATTTTTTATTGTTCAAGTAGACATAGTTCAAGTAGATAGATAGTATATTATTTAAAAAAGTGTTACATAAAAATACTGTACATTGATTAAAAAATACATGTATTTCATAACAGCTTATGTATCCCACTTTTCTTTTTGTTGCCACTATTCACAGTATATGTATCTTCTTACAGTACAGTATTTACAGTACATTCATCATATAGTCTATTTGTCGTCTAGTAATTCTAGCATATACATCAAAGTTGAATATTAAGCCCCTCGAGGTTGTCCACTGGTTTACAACCTTGCAGATTGGAGCTTTGACTCACCAGGCTTGAAGAATTCCAGTCCTATAATACTCCCAGGCTGTCAGCTTTATCACAAGACCGTGTTGATTCACTGCTGACACACAGCCAAGGCAAGTCCCGGTAAACTTTCACCTTTTAGAGGTATTTATTCACGTTGTAACACAGGATCTAGTGCCATTAATTGGACGTCACGAGTGCACCAGTGGCTCTAGGGTCAAGTCAACAGAGAAGACACTGTGTTTGCAAGATTCTGGCTTAAGACCTAAAGAATTCACAGTCGACAGGTGGGAAAGGACCAGCTATTGGTGTAACCCCCAGAGAGAGAAAGAGACAGGGCAAAAAGACAAGGACACTGAATATTAGGAGGGACGGGGAAACCGCATTGCCTAATGGGTAACATGAGAATGTACGAAAAAACACATTGAGCGCGAGGCAAATAGCTCGCCAATTAGCTGTTGGATGGGGGGAATTGAAGCATATATCGACTGCAGCTGTAAATAGAGACATCTCGGTTTTCAGCGCGCCCACCCCCACCCGGCTCAACCTCCCCTCACAGATCACATGATGTACAGAAAATACCATTCAGGCCACCCACTCACTCCTCTCTCTCTCTAATGAAGACTCCTCTGATAGTACATCCAGATGGATTTGGAGTGACTGGCAACTGCAGCACTGCAGGCTTAATATAAACCTAATACACGAGATCAGTCGGTTATATGGTACTCGTGATATGCCATTCCCCTTAGTAATATGTTAGGCTTTTTGGGCAGAGTTCAAGGTTGGGATTGTTCTGGTGTCAGCTTTCAAAGTGAAGATCAGGGTAATATTTGTTTGGATTATACAATTGACTCAGAGCAACGCTCCACTCACCTTGGTCACTGCTAGTCACTCAGATGTGCTTTACAGAATGCAAACTGTAAAATCTACTCATAAATTTGCTTCATAAATGTAGGACTTCATGATCAGGTTCAGTTGTAAGCTTCAGTTGTCAGGTGTCTTCTGCATCCGGTGTGAAAAAGCCTTGCATCCATTGGGAAAGAATGTAATGACAAAAAAGGTCATAACTGACAAACATTATAAACATTCAAAATATATTTATTTATCCATACACTATAAAACATTAACTTAGTCAATAACTTATGACACCATATGTTTTTACATTGCTTTAACTCATCAAAATAAGTATTTTTTATAAGTTATACAGGATGCAACCATTTTTTTAAGTCAGTTTAATGTAATTTAATTTGAAATAACTTAAAAATCCAAGTTGACTGTACTCAAACAGCAGACTTAAAAGATAATTCCTCCAAATGATTATTAACTCGACGTGCAACAAAAGAAGCTGTTTCCTTAAAGTCTTGCGTTCCTCAAAAGCTTCAATGAGGGAAAGAACAATGGATAAACAAAACAATTGATTTAAAGGTGTTGAAATGTAAATAAAGAATAAATAAATGATTAATGAATAAATAAAGATATAGATAATAGATCTTATTTATTGCAAAATATGCACATATGTATGCACACAAATGTTTAATTATAGAGACAAAATTGAAATAACAATAACAATCAAATAATGTCTTACGTTTATTGCAAATATAAATATATATTTATATATTTACATATTTAAGTAACAACAAAATTAAATAAAAATGATGGATAAATATAAAACTTGATTTCAAGATGCTTATTACATAGAAACAATATACAAAATACAATTTATGTTTGTATAGCTTAGTGTTAATTTTGCTGCTCTGGTTTCAAATATGTATTGCAGTTTTATGCAAGTGTACTGTTTTAAGAATACTGCAAGTGCACCTGGCATTGTCAAATGTGAATGTGGAAGAAAATAAAACAGTGGTAGCCGTGTGATTGATTTTTGGAAGCAATTCATTTTTCCCACACACAGTGACTTAAATTGAATCAGGCCTTGACCTGCTGGAAGCCGTCTAATACCCTGCACTGGTTATCATTTAGCCATGGGAGAGCTGGTTAATAGACTCTTAAACTAGATTTCCAACATAAACATACCACTGAGAAGTTAGCACAGGCAAGAATACAAAACATAAAAACTAGTTTCTCTGCAATACAGCAAAAAAAAGGACAGCCTGTGGAAATTTCCATGCAGTGGTTTAAACAAACAAAAACCCAAAATAAGATTTCAGGTTTCGATATTAATTGGTGCCTGAAATAGTGTATGTATTCCCTCTAAGATGGTATGGTATTGTGATTGTTATCAAAATCATCAGTTAGTTATGCTGTAAGATCATCAGTTAAACTGTTACGGACAGAAAAAGACAGCATTGGTATTTACAGATTATCAGCATGAATCATCTTATTTGGAAATGAATATTTGCACGCGCGACATGACATATTTATAACTGCAAGATACAGCAATTCCAACTGATTAACTAAAAATGTATCCTCGCGAGCTGAAATTCACAGATAAGCTGTTGACATTTCATTATACACATATTCTATTTTCTCCCCAAACACTGTGATCAGTCTAAAAAAAACTACTTTAGCATGTTCTCTGCGCAACAACATACATTTAGAATGCTGTTATTTTCTTCCCAAAAAGGCTTAGAACAAACGTTATGTAATATTCTCAGTCCTCTCACATCTCGTTTATGTTGTTTATAGGGTTTCTTGCTCACTCCAAAAAGTTGTCCAGTCATATCTGAGATGGTGATGAAAACTCATATACTGTGTAATTTTGGAGGTGAGGTAACATTAAAATCATCATATAGCTAAAGTATTTTGTTAATACCCGCCTGCATGCAGCACTTTATACCAAAATGTTGTAGACTCGATAAATGGGAACATAAATTGTGTACTGGATCATACAAAAACTGGCCTGGAGCATACATGGATGGATTAGATTACACAAACAAACAACCAAAAATATAATTTGTCATCAAAGGCACCAGAATGCTGTTCCGGATGGTTTCGGCTCAACTTGACCCCTGCTGGTCCTTGATGAACTGCCAACTTAAACCTGGAACTAGAGCAACATCAAAATGATTTTGAGGTACAATAATTATCAGCATTCTAGGATAAACATGATTTATTACAATTGCACTGTTTATTGCAATGTTTAAAGTGTTTTTATAAATCAATTTCCATAAACGGGCTACAATTATATGACGACAACATCATGGGGTGTCAATAGATCTGGATTACCTTGACGCAATGTGTAAGTGACAAACTTTTCCCACCTTCCAGTAAGCTCTCCACAGCCAGTCTTCCCTAAAAATAACTGCTGATTTACATGTTGTCTGGGGTTGTGTTCTGTGCAAGCTGTGCTGGAATGGCTGCCCTGAAGGTGCTGTAAATCAGGGGTCACGTGTTAGGGCTTCAGTGGGTGACTTTTGCCACTTGAAGGGTTTGAGAGTGATGTCACACTAACAGTTGCTTACAACTCATCGAGACACTCTAGACAAGGACTAAGAAAACCAATTGCTTCCTTGGAGGCATGAACCATGCAAACATTAGCTGTAAAATAAAGGTTTATGTATATTTGTTCGCCACAAAATTTTGATTTTCTGGGCCATTGGAGCAAAAATACAACGTATCAGAAAGCGTCATGAGTGCTGCATCATTTTGTTTAAATTTGCTCGGAACTTCAGTTGCGAAGACTCAATTATACTTCAAAATCAGTTCCATATAGCTAGTGAGAAAAAAATATGCCATATCGCTGTTACAGTCCAGATGATGGTGCAAATAAACAGGGTTATAATATCATCTATTTTTATAGAACAAGAGGGGGGGGGGTGGATGATCAAAAACAAACAAATAAGGGAAATGACTGAAGTGCTGACGGGTTGTCAAATTGGGAAACGAGCATGTGATGGAGGAGGGGAAATAACATCCACATATTGGATTCGCAGTTGAGGAAAACGTGGTTCTCATAAAGTCTTGATCACCACCACCAAATCAAATCTGGTCTCAGTATATGCCTGACCGTTCTCTCTCGCTAAAGCATAGACTTATCTTTTGACATTGTAATATTTCTTTACCATACATATAATTTAATTTACTTTCGAAAAAGGATCATTTACTTTACTTTGTGTGTTAATAATATTATTGGTAACACTTTACAATAACGTTCCTTGGTTAACATTAATGTATTAACTAACATTAACTAGCAATGAGAAATACTGTATTTATTAATCTTTGTTAAAATTACTTAATAAAAATACAGCTGTCCATTGTTTGTTCATGTTAGTTCACAGTGCATTAACTAATGTTAACAAGATTTTAATAAAGTATTAGTAAATGTTGAAATTAACATTAACAAAGATGAATAAATGCTGTATAAGTGCGGTTCATTATTAGTTCATTCTAACTAATGTACTTAACTAATGAACCTCATTGTAATGTGTAATGTATTATAATTATTATGTGTTTTAGGTCTAGAAAGAAGGCATGCAAACAAATGAGCCCTTCAGAACAAGGCATAAGATATAGACAATCAGCGATGGATGAATTATACAGTGTATGTTGGACTGATCAAAAGTGATACATCTTGTCTCATATAACCACTATATTCCTAGTTCACAAATATGTGTCTGCATTGAAATAAATTTCTTGTAATGACTCATCTTTGTTATTTAGTCCAGAAAAAAAATGTACAAGGCTAATCACTTTATTTGCAGATTGGTTAACACCTTGAAATCTGACTTTTTCCACTTCCATCCTCATTTGCACATGCACCACAAATGAACACCCTGGGAAAAAAATAATTGACTTTTTCATTTCCTACAGATGTTTTAATTAATTAACAAGCGAGGCGGTTTAAGATAGAGAATAATACCGGATTAATTCATGCAAAAGATCGCATGTGTTTTATTTCCTTAATATATTTAAAAACAATACAGTTTGACATAATAAGTAACAAAAATGTCTTTAAATATGTATTCTCAATGCTAACAAGCATACGTCATTTAATGCACAAATCTACATATTCTGTTAGATCTTCTACAACGGATGTATTTATTATTTAAAAATCATAGTTGACTTCTTGCAGCATTCTGTTTACTACTTCCTTTTGAACTTCAGAACTGAATACAACAGAGACAACAATGCAGAACATTATAGTCGTGCAACATGGCATTCAAAAAGTTTTCTGAAGCTGAATCCTAGAAAAGACAGAGGTTTTAATTGTAGCGCCAGACAGCGCTATTCCTCTGATTATGCAGAACATTGGACCTTTGTCATCTGCGGTCCGGACTAGTTTAAGGAACCTTGGGGTGACATTTGATAAATTCCTATCCTTTGAAACCCACATCGAATCGCTGACCAAATCCTGTTTTTTCCACTTACATAATTTAAGTAAATTGAGGTCTGTGGTCTCTCACTCAGAACTGGAGATGCTCATTCATGCCTTCATTTCCTCCCGTATTGATTATTGTAACTCACTTTTCTCTTCACTTAACAAATCTGTTCTGCATCGGCTGCAATCCATTCAAAATTCGGCTGCTAGGTTACTTACTCGATCAAATAGGCGCACCCATATCACCCCGATACTCTGTTCCCTTCACTGGCTTCCTGTAACTTACAGGATCCAATTCAAACTACTAACCATAACCTATAGGGCTTTACATGGCCAGGCCCCTGCTTATCTTGCTGACATAATTCATTTTCATACCCCTCTCCGGTTTCTCAGGTCTAATAATCAAAATCTGCTATCTACGCCACGCACTCGTTTAAAGACGTGGGGATAGAGCCTTTGCCGCTATGGCACCCAGATTATGGAATGCTTTGCCAACCAGTATTATGTTTGCTGAGAATGTGGACAGTTTTAGGGGACAAGTGAAGACTCATTTGTTCAGGTTAGCTTTTGGGTAATCTCTGTGCTTTATATATTGATAATTTTATCTTTTTTTTTTTTATCCATTTTTGTCTATTGTAAAGCGCTTTGTGACTTAGTCTGTCAAAGGCGCTGTATAAATAAATTTTACTTACTTTCTTACATTCAGTGTGTATGGCAATGCTGTAATTCTCTGAACATTGTTCATTTACTACCAGGGCCGCCAGCTGTGTTCACTCGTTCAAGAACATCATATACTGTATAAATGGAAACTTGTAAACCAAAAGCAAACCATCACTGAAGGTGCAGATATTACATTTATTACATGTTTAACATAATATGGTGCAAATTGTTGCATAGAGTATTAGTGCTTCCATGAACAAAATTATCTAATTGCCAAGTGCAAAGCATTGGCTTTCTAGCATCAATATTAGGCTATGTACCATTTCAGTTACAGACAATCTGTTTCACAGTCACATTTTGATTTTCTAAGACTGCAGTTCTAGGCTCAAGTTATGATTTGTTTTTATTCATGTTTAGAGGGCTAGATAATTGGTAATAGTTAGTTGATTATTTCACTGTATTGTAATTGTCTGTCACTGGTTCAGGCTGTTCTAACTTACCATGATATTATGCGTGTGTTAAATGGGTCGCAATGAGTGTTACTTTAATGAAGCAGTCGCAATAAGCGTGTGTTTTATGCCTGCTACAGACTGTGCGATTTCGGCAATCCTATAAGATCATTACAAATTACAGTGTATGACATGGATCTAATAAATTTGGTATGACATTATGTAGACTGGACAGTGATGGCACCTATTCAGTCGTAGGCTACGACACGAGTTAGTATAGAAGGATAAAATGTCATCAGCATGCGCTAGTGGTAAACAAATATAGCAAGATGAATATGTACGCTAAAAAAAACAGGGATACAGTGAAAGAGGGGAGTACGGACGCAGTCATGGCTAGGGAAACACCCACGGACCGTCGGCTGAACGTCTGATGCATATGGCACACAAAATGGGAAACACAGCCGTTTCAATCAGTCGTCATAAAACTCCAGGATTTCATGGAGAAGTGTGTGTCGAGTTCTTTAACTGACCACCGTTAAAACAAAGCCGCTTTAACGCCAAACCTCTCATTGAAGAAGAATACCGTCGTGTTTACAGCTGTAACAATGAACGCTTATCAGGAACAACTAAATGCTGGATTTTCAAAAGTATGTGAAGTTCCCATTGTTGCAACTCGCAAACCTTTCTTAAAAGGAATGCACGCCAGTCTGTTATTTTAGGGACATCACACCTAAACATGACTCTAAACAAAAGGAACTGTGATTGGTTGCTTTGCACATCCTCATGGGCAGTCCTTGGCCAATGAAATCTGATATGGTTTCCAAACCTTCTGCAGTCAGTCTTAAGGTCTGGCTATGCAAGACTACTGTCCAACAAATATGTGAAGGGTCATGTTTCTCTAGCTGGGGATTACATCATCAACCCTTTCCATAATGGTGGCTGTGTATTAAAGAGAAAAAAAAGGAAAATATATGGTTTTAGTGTCAAACTATAAAGTTTTTTTATGTCATCAAATAATAATACTCCTCAAGACTGTTCCGCTATTGTTTTTTCGATGCAGTCTTCTGACTATGAACTAATTTCTTCTATGTGAAAACAATGGACCTTTTTCACAGAGGTGATTCTGCATTTTAACCGTCATCAGCAAGTTGAGTCGTAAATCCTGCTAAGTTAGTCATATTTTATTTTATTTTAGTCTGGTAAATGCTAACTTTAGCCTGCTAGCATTGAAAGCATACTGTACGATCCCAACCTCCCTGCAAATCGCCAACCAAAGCCACGCCTCCTCTAAAACACATGAACACAGGTAATCATGAATATAGGATATGAGACTTTCAACCAGCATAAAAAAAAAAATAAAAAAAAATTCTGTAGAGAAACACCTATTGCACCTTTAATTTTTTAAAAATGTAACACTATACTTTATATTATACTACCATTGCATCAAATAAAGTAAAAAAAACCTCTAATACAGCGGCTGATGATAACATTGACATCTTTCTCTCTTCTGACTGCCATTTTCAATCTCTCTCTATTTTTTCCCTCTTTTTGAAAGTTTTGAAAACACTATTGAGAACACAACAAATAAATAGTTAATGTAGTCTCTCATTCACCGCTATGGAAGTTTATGCAACTATGACGACTTCCGCTTCTAAAACCCGGAAATCTGAAAAACGTCAATATGTACGATTTGTAACTGAGCGCCTAATAACAATCAATCACTCAACAACAAAGTTCTTCACTGTAGACCTTCCTACATAGCTTTGCTCAGTGCACAATGCTACCCATTCGTCCTGCTTCCATTTGTAGACTTAGCAGCAAGGCCATGGTGCAGTTTAATGAGAAGGTAATAAAAACTCGTGACCCAGTGGCCTTTGTCGTTTATGACTCCAAGAGGATTAGCCATCTTTTCCCTCATTTTACCATGTGTGCTCCAGGTCAGCCTTCACGTGGTTCTGCTGTTGACATCCAAGCCGTTACACTCGGAATTCAGTGGTTTATTAGTTGGGTTTAATTCCAAGTACACAGGAGCTGAACGCAGAGAATGTCAAGGAGATTACAGTGAAACATGAGTATCAACAAACTAACATGGACACACTAATGCACTATACTTTTTACATCTAAAATGTGGCGATAAACACATGCTGATAATTATGGAGGAGATTATATTTATGTTCTAACACAAATGCCTATTTTATCTGGCTGAAATGAGAGGAGTGTATCTTTCCATAACACCTAAATGGAATCTGTGCTCCACTCCATGGTTGTAACCAAACTGACAAACATAATTGCCAAGGGGATCGTTTACTAAATGAATATAATTATGTAAAATAATAATGCCATGTATTTTATGATTGGCTATTTTTTCAAGGCTGCTTCATAATGTTATGTCACATATGTAAGACACGTGCATAAAGACCAAAAGTCTTAGACCAAACAATCTAGGATAGTTTTTGCATAAAAAAAAAAAAACTTTTAGGGCTTTGCAATAATAATAGAAAAAGATTAGGTGCATCACTCAAAAATAAAGGTTATTTATTGGTATTTACGGTTCCACAAAGAACCTTTAACATCCATGGAGCCTTTCCATTGCACTTAAGGTTCTTTACACTCTTATAAATGAAGATTTCCACTAAAGAAAGCAGGTTTTTACAGCAAAAGAACCATTTTGGTGAACAACCTGAACAGTTCTTAAAATAAACATTATTTTCTCAGTGTAAAGAACATTTTAATAATCTAAAGATTTTTTTCCACTATACAAAAAAAAACACCTTTATTTTTAAAAATATGAGCAACAGTAAATGTCTTCTCCTCTTCCTTATAATGGGCTTTACAGCTTGATTCACTGAATGATCACTGATGATATATTAGAAAGCAGCTTGGAAAAAATAGGACTTTGAAAAAGATGACTTAAAATCTGTGATTGTTTTGGAAAACCACCAGTGGTGCTGTAAAAACACTGTATTATTGTATTAGATCACAACACGTTCTCTGTGCAGCTACGGTACATAAAATGCTTCATTTTTATCAGTGACATATAATATTTTTTGCCAAATGTATTGCAAATGATTTCTTTAAAAAAAGAGCAGAAACATCAACCACACTGCTGAGATATCAGTGGTTTTTTTTCCGTTTCTTTAATTGATTTCAGAACTACTGAGTTAATCAATGCTGATGGAGGCATAAAGCTTAAAATAAACCCAATTCGAAAATTCATTCCGATCAATCAAAAGTCATTTCAAAACAGTAAGGTGTCAACAGGAATGAGGAATCTTCCCAGAGACCCTCCCTTCCAATAGAAGAACTTGCTTTTGGCGGAAGCCAAGGTTGAATACATGGAACAACACACACACACACACACACACACACACACACACACACACACACACACACACACACACACACACACACAAACTCAAAGGATTTATTACCTTGGACAACTTGGAAGCAGCACTCAGATATCAGAAGAGGCCAGAGCACTTTGAAAGAAGCAAGAGAGGAGCACAGAGAACTGTGAACAGGTATGGATTCTTTTTAGCCTTTTTGTTGTTGTTGTGACAGAACTGAGAAACATGCACAAAGAACAAGAAAACAATAAGAGCTTCTTACCTTTGTATTGTGGCAAAGTCTCACCACCCTGTGTACCTTGAACAGACACGTGTATGTTTTCTACGGAACACAAACTATGTTTTTCGCTCTGTTGGGTGTACTGAACTATGAATGCTCTTTGACTTAATATAACGCCTGTGGAGTTTTTACAATGCAGAGCTGACAACCTCATGTTACTTTGAGTTCTGACACCTCTAAACTCTAAAATTATCTTCTTCTGGTTTAAAGACTTACTCCCTGTTTATAGACTTACTTTATACAGTCTCATAACATTATTGGACATAACATATATGTTTTAAATGCAGTTTCTTACAACTAATTTAGTGGCCACACATCAGAATCGTTCGAGTCGGTCTTCCCGACTTGGGTTTCGGAGTCTGGAATCTGTGTTAGCTGCTAGTCAGGTGGCATGAAGTCAAATCAGAACAGTTGCATAGATGTTCTAACTATAGATACAAGTAGTCACATCAAACGAACCCAGTGTACATGAAGGGTTTTGAATCACTGGGTAGATGTCCATGACAGATGTGCCATGTAACATATTTTAAATAATAAAATGTATCTTCCGATGAATGATAAGTGAACTGGTAATTTTCAGTGCTTTTAGTTTTTAACAAATCATGCGAAATACTCTTGTAATGAAAAATGCGATGGTGGGGAAAAAACATAGGAAGAATGCACGTTATGGTGTAACGTACAATAATGTGGGATAGTAATAAAGAACGTCTGGATTATAAAAGCGACTAGGACCTATTTCGTACTTGGACTCAAGGTTCTGGTTGCTAAATGTGAAATGTGAATCATTCAAATTTTACTTACTAACTCTCAAAAACACAACCTCAATATATCATATTAAACATATAATTTATAAGATACAGAATTTACAAAAATATCGATGCGACAGAAGGAAGTAGAAGCTGTGTACGAAAAAAACAACAAGAGCTTATGGAACAATAAAATCTTAATGTGTACCTGAGAGTTAAAATATTCAGTGTGACTATAAAGTGAATCCACAAAAAACTCCTAATGCTGGCATCTGCATTGATGCTTTATGTGGTGAAGTGCTGAAAACATATCTGAACATTTCTAAGCTCTTCCTGAAATTTAGAAACTGGAAATAAACAACAAATTGGCTCACAATTATTATTTACTAGTTAAGCCTGTCACTTGCAGACATTCATTTATCTTTAAATGTTGTCTTCTGGGAGCCACAGTTTTTTATCTGCACACAGAGTTAAGAGGTGCATGCATGGGGACATTTGAGAAGCTTGGAGAGTCTATCCATAGGAGCCATTTTAACTGGGCAATGCTGAAAGGACAGAGGAAGAGATTTTATCGCCAATCAGATAAATATAGGAGGGTGATAGACAGAGCATAATTGACTTTGCATTGTATTACTAAAGGTCATTTTGCTCACTTAAACACCCTGTGGAATCGCATCTTCTGTACTCTAAATAAAGTACTGACAAGCAGGCTGATTTATAACGTGGTCATTTCCTCACCTAAAACATGTGTTGCTCCGGTCTAAGACCTGAGGGGCTCATTGCCAGCCTTCCCTAAAAGGAAAAATAGACTTAATGCTCCCATCAATGTTGCATTTAATGCATGCCTGGCTAGTGAGCCGTTTAAGAAATGTACTTATGCACTGCTGGTGTAAGGCGATTACTAAAATAATCCCTGTTGTGAAAATTAGACTTATTTTTATTAACATTTTTCTCATGATGGTTAAATACCTAAAAAAAATTAGTCAATTTTGGAGAGAGAATGTAATTTTAGACATTTCAGACAGGCCCCTTGGCAAAGCCGAAAGTACAACTTACCCATTGGTGTTCACATAAATGTCACTTTGCTAATGCATTGTACGTTAATGATATGCACGCTATTACTTTCTAAGTGGCTCTCTTACTGAACTTCGCCGGTTTCTCGAAATGTAAATAACTAGCGCCAACCGAGGGCTGCGCTAGGCTGGCATGGTAGCCTATCATTTGACAAATGACTGTGTCCTACTAAACATGTCAGCATGGCAATTCACAAAGAGGAAAAAAAGGGTTAGTGGTATAGTTTAAAACTTGAGCATGTCATTAGACTTGCTTTTCATATAGTCGTGTGAAGTGGTAGTTTACTCATGCACTGTTATTACTGCTATACAGCACGGCCTGCCGCTGGCATGTAATTATGTTTTGAAGCATGGCTTCTCATGCTTCATAACTTCTCATCGGTTTCTCAGCACGATGAAAATATCTCCTTTTATGCAGCAGTTCTTCTGATCTGAGATATAGGTGGAAACCCCTGGAAGCTATACTAACACAGGCGAACTTTGCACAATAAACCACTAATTTGTTAAGTAAGATGGGAATATACCTACATTTAGGCGTAGAATGCCCAAGATGGCAGTGCAATGAAGTGCTTTCTTGTCCCCATATAAGCATGTGATTGCGCTGAGTGGTGTGAAGCTCAGGTTGCGTGTAAACTGAATACCCTAAGCTTGGCAAGCTTCAGTGTCGGGGTATTTTGCTCAGGAGGGTTAGAAAGCTCGTTTTCCAAAATGAGCAGAAGCCAAGGGCTGCTTAGGACTTACTGAAAACTGGCATGGGTGTTCAAATAATTTGTCTCTCTGAATACCTTGTGCTGTAATCAGAGAATTTTCAATAGTGTTTCTCAAATAATTTTGTTCTAGCATCCAGATTTTACACTGGACATCATATCACACAATACTGAAAGCATTTCTCATACAAAACTAAGGGAAATTGACCATTTTGTTTTGTACATGCCTCTTGAATTTTGATGGTTTTGGGCTCTCTGCTCAAAACAAATTGTGGTTGGCACAATCCATGTTTACTCTCGCTTAAACTGATCTGTATTTAATATAGTCTAGGTCCAGTTTGTTCTACCTTATGTCATTTCGTCCATGTTTTTGAGAATAGGTAATGTCTCAATCTGTGCGTGAATTTGGCTGCTTCTACTAAGTGAAAGATGAATTTGCACCAAAATAATGTATTTGGCTGGACGCACAGCTGTTTTTTGTTTTGCTTTGTTTTTTTGCTATACCATAATATAAATGTTACATTTCTTTTATTATTTCCATTTTGCCTTGTTTTTTTTTTCATGGTAGTCTGTGACCCTATTAGACCCAACAGGTGAGACCAGAGCTATAGTAGATATCGCAGTTTTGGTAAAACTTTAACTAATTTTATGAATTGAACCTTATTGTAATGCATTAGGTATCATTAAATAACAATGAACAATTTTTTTTTACAGCATTAATAAATCTAGTTTAATGTTGACCTTTTAATTGATAAATATACTATTGTTTGTTAATACATAACATATGATACATAAGATAATTCATGAATAATGCTAATTTATGCAACTTTAAATGATATAAAGAAATTAATACTCATCTAGATTAATGATCTAATAAATGTTGTTAATTTCAGTTTACGATGCTTAATGCAAATTCATTTTATGAACGTTATTGTAAAGTGTTACCATGACTTCAGTACATGCATTCCCTCGTTCAACAGGCTGATAATTATTAGCAAAATTTGTATCCGAAGCAGTAATATAACTATCATAGTATTGTTCATGATGCAACCAATTGAAATAATAGCTGGCAGGTTTAACGCCAACAGAAATGACAAGCCAAACTGTGCATAATGATGAGTGCAATGAATCACATGAATGTTGGAGGATGACACTCAAATGTCAGATTTCATCAGCTTGTGATCCACAAAACGCTTGCATTTATATCCCATTATGCTCTGTGCAGTGTGTATAAGAGGACAATCAGCATGCTATTGTGTATGGAATATGCCACCCGGTCAGATGACTGATGTAGCACAAAATGCAATTTTGCTGGAGTTATTTATGAAAAAAGATAGCCACTGCATAAAACAACCTGCGTTGTTCGGTTTCTGAGATGAGATTGAGACTACCATTAGCAGGAGTCAACGACTAGAGTAGGACAAGTGTCATTGAAGGCCCTAGACTACAAGATCATTCCAAATAAACAAGCTCACAAAACCTGGTCGACTGCCTACCTAGACAGCATTTCACCTTGTTCGGCCAAACTTAGCTTTTATTGAGAAATTAAGTTTCAATGAGGGAATCCTGTAATGAACTGCGATGAGCTGCGTGAAGAATTTAAAAAAATATATTATTCAGTACTAAAAACTATTAATGAAAATATGTAAGAATGTTCATGGATTAATCACTCTTTTTTGCCAATGTGTAAAAAGCTTGTAATGAAACTTAAAAAAAAAAATTAAAACATCCTAGGTTGTCTAATGCCTGTAGACTGATTTTTAAGTACTTTTTTAAGGATGTTTTGCCAGGACAATTGGAAGGATATGACGTTTACACATGCTCCTGAGTCTTTCTTCTGTTCAAGGACACATGGAATGAATGCTTACAATGTTCAGGATAATGCCAAAAAAGCTATTATATACTTTAATGTCAATATGTCCTCCAAAGAAAAGGGATTAATTCAAACACATAGCCAGATCTATATAGTCTATATTTTCAATCAAATATACTTTATAATCAAACTATCATAACAGTGTAGTTTTATTTACCTCACATGATGACGGTGAATTGCAGAGCTAGTGCAAACATATCCACATCACTGAGATCAGATGCTTTCTTAACTCTTTCCCCGTCATTGTCGGAATTTTCTGTCTTTCCGTGTTTTCATTGTTATATGGTAGGGGGGCGCTTCTAAAAGAGTACTGAATTTCCAGGTCAAAACACAGGCAAAAAAGGAGCATGAATGCAAGCGCAAGCAATAGGATTCTGGCTGCAGTTCACTTAACCACGACTGGTGTCACTAATTTCAAGGGTTTGGGAATTCTACATATATCCCCTTTAATTAAAAATGACCCATTTTACTGAAATATTAAGGTGTGTGATAAGATATTGCACTGTTATCTTAGCAACATGCTAACGGCTAATTCTGTTGAAATCAATTGTAAGTGATTAACGCAACAAGCACTATTTGTGTGGCATGCGGGGTAGCCATTCAGTCACTTATCAGGTTTTATTTCCATTAGGATGCTGCCTTAGCCCTCTTTTACATTCAAGGATGCATTCCTTTATTCACAAGGAGTTAGCAACCTTGTAATAGTGTCTAAAAACTCAGAGCACAAGATGTCTGTCTTGTGTTCACACAGAAAACACATTTAAAACAGCAAAAATGGATGCATACTGTACATACATGTGTGACATCCCCTATGTAGGCAGTAGACAGCACACTAGGTTTTGGAACAATGCTAAAAATCTCGAACATATGCTCACTAAAATATTTTCAGCTCTCCTCCTCAAAGCCAATTTGTCTCTCTGCAGTAGACAGTTAAATCCAAACATGTCAAAATCCCATATTAGTGTTATGCTAGTGCTGATATACTAGTGAGGACACACTGACTGGATCTGAACCATATATGTGAGTGGATTTGAAAAGATGAATGACTAGAGCCGTGGAGGTTTTGCTGACTAGGCCCAAAGCCTCTCTAATGGAACATAATGTACCGCACTGTCACACTGCATCACATCCCAACAGATGGGATAACTGCCGTCCTACTTTGCTCCGTCTTTGTGTCTATTTCACCTGAATTGCTCTTTTCCCTAAACTGTGTGGACTTAATAGGTTATTTAAATGTGCAAATACTAGTTGCACCTATTTCGAGGTTTCTGCTTAATGGGGATAAATTCTTCAGAAGCACATGGGCCTAACATCCTGGACTGGTTGATTTATAAAAATTATCTTTTTCATACAGCTTCTAATTGCATCCCTTGAAAACATTTTAATCTCTCCAAATGTTTAATTAGACTGAAATTAAATTGACCTTTTATATTGCTTTTCTCTTACCCAGAGATACTTCTGAATTCCTGAGCCATTGGACTGCATCAAGATGATGAAAAAAGCCAAGGTTTTAGATCCAACTTCTGCTGGGCAAGGCGGTAAGAACAATATAATTGTTCTCTCTCCCATATGGCAGGCTGTCACCTGCACCGAACCTTGTCCAAGTGCTCTATTACTGAATTACTGAAACAACAAATCCAGCCATGTTCTCCGTGAAGACTTGCTAGTGGAGAAACACGGATGATGGTGAAAAAAAAACTCCTTTTTTGTTGTGTAAATCTTTCCCTCTCTTAATGGTAACTATTCCCAGAGGATGTAATTTAGTTAATCAGTTTTCATTGTATGCATAATGATGAAAGTATAGCAATGGAATTTGACACACTCGATAGGACATGAGTCTCATTTCGTAAAGTTCTTCCACGGTAAGCAGCTGTGTTAAAAGGCAACGGCGGCTTTACCAGATAAAAATCTAATGACCTCCTCTCCATGACAAAGTGAATAATATATCGGTCCCTGAGGGGTTAGAAGAGCAGGATAGTGAGATTAAAGCAAGTGTTGAATCTAACCTAGCCACACAAATTTATTTAAACACATGAATGATCAAACAGCTGGTTAAAGTCGTTGGTTGTGTGTCTGGAAACTGGCCACTGTGCACAAGATGCAAATGAAGAAGAGGCTGTGAATGTGGCTTATAAAATCAGAGCCTTTATCAGTGCCTAGTGTGCCCTTCATCTAGAAGCTCACTAAACAGCCCTGTGAGCATTTGCTGTCATTCAGCATGGGTTTCTTTGAATCGCGTAACCATGGATGCGAGGGACGACCATCAACCAACCTGAATGTGAAGTGTCTGTGTTGTGAAGGACAGTAAATAGAGCGAGAAAAGAAAAGCGGGTGAAATGAACCAGGCTGGATTCAAACCTGTATGCACAACTCACAGCTCTTCCGTCTCAACAAACCAGTTTACATCATTACATGTTTTTATTCCCCACCAAATCCACCCACTTAACCTTTATTTTCTTTGATTATTTCTTTGTTTAATTCTTGCTTTATTTACTTCATTTGCTTTGAGGAGGGGATTTATTTTACCTTATTTAATTTAATTTTGTATTCCTTTTCTTTCTCATGTTATTTATGAACCCCTTCTTTTTTATTATGATGGGTGATATATCAATTGCAGGACATTAAAAACAGGCCTGTCTCACACCGCAAATGCAAGCAAAGAAGTGCACGTATATTATATAAATACTTCCATTACAATGTACAAAACAATCAGTGATAGCAACCAGATGAACACTGCAGTAATATTAATATGTCAAGACCTTTGGGTCGATGTTCACTACAATTGATAACTGATTTGTTACCCGAGACATAAAAGTAGAACCAGTTTCAGTGACTGGATGAGGATACAGCGTTGCCATGGATGACAGATCACCGCTGAAACCTGTGATTGACCAATCAAAATAAAGTATTCCACAGCGCCCTCAAATCATGCCAGATTTACTAAATGTATCTAAGTGATTATATGTTCACTCATGTAATTTGCTATATATCCATAAAAAAATCCATGTTTGAAAAGAACAGATAATTTGGTTTATCCTATCCTATATCAGCCGAATAGTATAGTATCCTATATTATCAGCCGAAATATGCTTTGACGCTCACAGCTATAGGCTACAGTGTGAATACTGTAGCCAGAATAAAAAACTGCTGCTAATGTATGCTGTGTGAAACAGGTCTTACAATTTTATTCCCTTCCCAGTTTGTCTGCTCTTTCTTTAGTCTTGTCTATTGTAATCTCACATTCAAACCCTTAGTGGATTGAATAATTATGTTTTATTGCTTTAATCTCCCCGTCTTCTCCCTTGTCCTGTTTTTTGGTTGTATTGTTGAGTTCATTTGTGTTTGTCCGTAATCCTGTCAAAGAAAAAAAGAAGCCAGGATTCACAATTTTGTGTTCTCCTTCTTTGTTTCCCCTTCCTTTGTTGCTGTTGTACTGTAATGTTGTGGCTATACTGTACCAGGACTGGAAATTCTACCTCCTAAGAGACAAGGTAAGGTAATTGAATGACAGCAACCTGAATCTGCATGCATGACATGATATCCAGTATATCATATCATATCATTTCATATCATATCATATCATATCATGATATCCAGTCAAACGTTATAATGTGCATATGAATGTTCAGATTGCTGTCATTCTGATTCTGATTGGCTGACTTCTAGAGGTTATCTGGGAGCCTAGTGTGGCGATGTTTAACGGTCTGCCAGGGACAAAAAAAAAAACAAAAGTTTAAAAGTTCAGATTCTGCTCTAATTGACACCTTAGAGAAGAAAATAAATGCTGTTTTAACAAGTTTGTTAAGTTCACAGCTATCGTTAGGCAAAAGCAGTCGAAGCTCTTCTGTAGGGGCAGTGAAGGGCAGTGAATATTCATCCAAAACAAAGATAAACTATAAACTATAATCTAAAACTATAAACTGAATCAATAATAAATTGTAAATTGTACAGCATTCTGTAACAAATATTTTTCGGATTTTCTAGACTATTTTAAGTCGTACAGTTAGCAGGATTGTAGCAATGTTCAGGGAAGAAGGAGGCGGGAACCGGCGAACAATCAAAATAGAATTTATTTAAAATAAAACAAACAACGAAAATACCGCCAGCAGCCCCTCGCGGACGACTGCTGGCTACCGAAAATAAATATAACTAAAATAAAATACAAAACAAAACACAACTAAAATACAGGCCTGTTCCTCTCTCGATCATCAACGTCGTCGCTCCTCCTTTATGCTTCCGCTCCTCCGTGAGAGATGCGAGACCGGTGTGCTTCACAGGTGCTGCTCATTAGCAATCGCACCACCGGCCTCGCGCCGTTCTCTCACGCCCCTCGGCCGTCCTGTTCGCCACAAGGATATATTACATTGTAAAGTATGGCTTCGACAGGCATAGCCCATGATACTAAGCGGGGCAGAGGGTGCTGGGTCCTCCCCCTCAAATGTAAATCTGTGGTGAAAAATGGAACTGCAGCATGCTCTATTTAGAGCCATGGACCTTTTTCAGAGCAGCGCTATTAAAGTGAGGCTGTGAGGGATAGACTTACCGTGTTTTCAATGGCACCCTCTGTAAAAAGATGCATAAAGCTTCAAGAACACATCATTTCCCACATCTTAAATATTGTAGGGAGTTTTTTGTCTACTGACATTGACAAAAGATAGGCTATTTTTGAACAATCCAAAAATTGATGGCGCTTCTGTGAATAAGGTCTAATGGGGCTGATTGTGTTATTTTCACCTTACCTGACGTAGCCTAAACCCCGCTCCAGACAAAGACGATATCAATCTGCTTCACTTATGTGTATATGATATGTGGAGTAACGTATCAAATTAATGGAAGTGTAAATCCTTTAATTGAAACTCATATTTCTCATGTGAATAGCCTTTATATAGTTCTGTTGTGTTTGTTTTAAGTTTGTCTCTTTTCCTCACTGGAATTCCTTCATAAATTGTAATATTCTAAAACAAAATCCAGAGGCAATACTACATTAAGGCAATTCTAAGCTAGTATTCTACATGTATGGTTGTGTCTTGTGTAAGCCTGTCAATCAACATTAGAGCGCCATCCTCAGGTTGAATAAAGCAAACTCTGCCAAAAGTTTGTCTGCATGTGTTCAGCTATTAGAATCTGCATACCTAAATTTACGGGCAGGAGGTGCTAGGCAAAGATCTGGCTACGCGAGACTAGTGTTTCAACATATCTCAGTACAGAAAAGGTCACAAAGTTCAACGCGTGTTCAGTGAACTATATCTTTTGTGTAATAATGGTATAAATGTAAGCCAAATGAATACAAATGACTTTTAAAATAAGCCTACTCTGAGAAATATTCACTTAAGTGACAACTTCCCCATTTCTTTCCTCAATTTTAAAAATCTGCAAAAACAAGAATATGCACACGTAATGCAAATCAAGAAGGACATTTTCAAATGGTTCAAATATCATTGGATGTCTTAGATATTATCTCCTGGAAACATTTCAACGCCAACTTGAAATGTATTGTATTTTGTACACAGTTTTGTAAATAGTTTTTTACATAGGCGAGACATTTGTGCGTATGATTTTTCAGCATGTTACGTCACTGTGCACCTGCTGTTTTGTTGTTTCCCCACAAAGCTCTTACATTGTACCCTGAATGTGGATTCTCTCAGGCATCAAAAGGAGATCCAAGGTTCCTGGTGTTATGATTACACAGTATCTTGAGGAACTTCCTGAGGGGATGACAACTCCCGACTTTACACGTAAACCCATCGCTTTAACCATTCAAGAAGGTAAGCACATTAAAAGAGAAGAAACTGCAAAAGTGAATGCAAATATGATTAGAGGTGGGTGACAGTTGAGAGCTAAACGATCCCGGATGTGAAATTAACAAGCAATGAGCACGTACAGAGGATTACCACACAGATTACTGCCCTAAATGTCTAAGCTGTGCAGCTACACAGACTTGACTTACAGTATGAGTGATTTATCAGGTTTGCTGCTTGTCCTACCGCTTTAACATCTGACTACAGCTATATATGCAGAGAGGGAAGGAAATCAAATAGCATATATCCCATTTCATGCTAGTTTGAAATGCACAGAGCAAGACCACAAATGTGTAATGCATGATTTAATTTACGCTTATAATGACATCTGACCTTTCAAGCTATGGATTTCATGCAATTTATTCTCCCTGTTTTTAAACTATTTGACTTTGCTAGTGTGGTACTGCAATGCAATTAAGATCCTCTCAGAAAAAAAACTTGTCTAGCTAAACTAGTGTCAAAACTGTAACATTTTCTAACACTATTTTTTAATCATTGCTATTTTCCCCCTTTCATAAGAATAATAAAGTCATTAAGGCCTGTTTTCACAGACAGGGTATAGATTAAGCCAGGCTTAGGCCTTAGTTCAATTAGGATATTTAAGTAGCTTTTATAAACATACCTTAGGAAAAAAAAAAAACTTTACTGGTGTGCGTATTGAGACAAAACAATGGCACCGACATATTTTGAGATATGATTTTAGTCTGGGACTAAAGGCTTAAGCCTTGTCTGTGAAACCAGGAGTAAAACTATGAAATATTGCTGGTTTTCTGGATATCTACCCAACCACCTGGGATGTATTTTAAAGAGTCTACAGTATGCCGGGTACTTGTTTTACTTGTTATTCAAATGTTTGTTTTATACAGAAATTCACACATAGGCTCAATTTATGTTTGCCTACAAAACAAATTTCAAGCATTCAAGCCATCAACCATTTTTCATAATGGAGATGCATTCATTTAGTTAAGTGTGTAAAAACTTTTGACAAGTTGTGTACCTGAACAAATAAATGTACACATAATTGTAAAAGAACGAAAGTAAGATGACTTTAAAATCTGTAATTAACTACCCAACACACATTTGACATAAAAAGGACAGTGATGTCAAGGCACAAGAGTTATGTTGACTTCTGAAAAAAGAATACTACACCCCAATCATTTTCACAATATGTTTTTGAAAGCCTTTCAATATTTACCTGATAAAGAATTCAAATTTAAATCTTTGTAAAACAGGAAAGCTGGCCATTTTCAAAGCCAAAGTGAATGGAAATCCAACACCCACTGTAACCTGGCGTAGAGCTAAAGGAGAAATGAATGATCCCCAAAAGTTTCTCAACAAATTTGACCCCACAACTAGTGAACACACTTTAGAGGTATGCACAGGCTTTTAGCCTTACTTTTAAAATACTGCTCAATATTTAAGGTGAGGTGTGTAATGTTTTAATTATAAAATATATGTCTTATATCCCATTTTAATATGAAGAAATTCATTCAGGTTCATTCCCTCGGATTGTGTAAATTCAGTTTCTCTGTGCCATCAAGGCATTGTTTTCTGTTATTTGAGCAGCCCAACACTGCAACATTGTCACAACCAATGGCACAACTTTGAGGCGGGACATCTTGTTTGCTGACCAGTGGTAGAGGTTGGGGGGGGTGTGGTCAAGAAACTTGTTTGGAAACAGTCATTACTATTTTTTACAATTCTCAGACATTACACACTTTACCTTTAAATGTTCATTTTATTATCATTGTTATTCAACTATTATGTAAGATTAATCAAAGCTATGAATCCATTTCTCTGATTATTTACTTGCAGATACCTAAAGTCAGTGGTGATGAAGTCGACACTTACAAATGCTACGCCTCAAATGAATATGGGAAAGCTGTTTGCACTGTTGTCCTAAATGTCATTGAAGGTAGGACACATTTCTTAAAGGGGTTATCGGATGCAAAATTCACTTTTATATGGTGTTTGCATTTAAATGTGTCTTTGCAGTGTGTGGACACTACCACCATACAATTAAAAAAAATCCATTCACTCCTTATTTTGTAATCCTCAAAAAGTCTAAACACTCCGTGTTTAGCCGTTTGGATTTTCTGGGCAATATGATGTCATATTGTTCATGCTCCGCCCAAGACCATTGAGGGACTCACCCGTATTAGCATATTTTCCTCAGCCATTTTTATACTCTCTGCCAAGGCAGCACTTTACGTGTCTTGTGTTAACACCCCCCACAGAAGAGAGGGGTGGGGTGAGCAGTTGCTCATTATCATTTAAAGAGACATGCACCGAAACGGGTCGCTGTGAACAGAGCTGTTTTTGAGGAGGTAAAAGGGTGTTGTTTTACATAATCATTGAGGATTTTTAACTAAAGTATGTTACAAATTTGACATGAAGACCCTAAAGAATCATACCAACTTGTAGAAAATGGGCATCCGATGACCCCTTTAAAGACCCCGACTTAATTGTTACTTTTAAGTCATTTCTTATTCTATTCACAAAAAAAAGTAGAGCTAGTAACAGAGAAAAAAGCTCCAAACAAAATGTTTTCTTTTTCTTTTTAGTTGGATTCAAAAAAGACAAAGAAATAAAAATGTCTGAAGAAGGTAAGACAATTGTGGCAACATATTGCTAGTGGATTTTCTTCAGGTTAGAATGGCCGTTCTTTATCCCAAAAGTGATATAATGGGATTTGTGTGACATGACGCACATAAGCATTCATTTCCTTCTGTTTGTTGATTGCATTTTGAAGCTGTAGCAGGTGACCCAACAGAGTTTAGAAAAAAGCTCAGGAAAGGGTGAGACATTTGTTTCCATTACATTACGCATTAATGCCATGTTATCAGCTGTGCAGTTTCACATTAGTATGAATAGACTATTCATACATGTGATTCTTGCCATAGTTAATTAGCCCATCTCGTATCATAACATTCTAGTAACCCAGTTAAGTGCTAGCATTTGGCCTCAAGTTTGTCATCACAATCTTTTTAAAGTGCTGGCAAGAAAAGTGAGGAGAGAAGGGAAGGTGACATTGACGACTCAGTTTGGGAATTGCTGCTGAGTGCTGAGAAGAAAGACTATGAAAGAATTTGCTCAGAGTATAAAATCACTGATTTCCGTGGCATGCTAAAGAAACTGGTCGAGATGAAGAAGGAAAGAGAAGAAGAGCAGGCACAGGTAAAGAGCTGCCAGGATGACAAAAGGTTTCACAAAGAATTGCTTTTACATCATGACTGGATGCACAACTGCATGTAAATTGTTATGTTCTGTTTGTTTCACTGATTTAGTTCGTCCAACATCTCAGTAATCTCAAACCCATTGAGGTGAAGGCTGAGGGTGCTGCAACCTTTGAACTGGAAATGGAGCTCAAAGACCCCAACAGTCGCATTTTTCTGTACAAGGTGAGAACTGTGTTAAGGTGTGATATAGTACTGTAGATCAATGCTAGTTACAAACAATCAATGCATGATATTGAGCATATGAAGAGACACATTGAAATGGTCTCTGAAAATCGACAGACAGTCACTTACTATTGCTTCATATACAAGTATATCCAGAAAAACAAAAAAACATTTGTCATTTAATAAATTTTAACAGTAGAATTGTGGCGGACATATTTGCCCTCCAGCACTCCATCCAGTGCTTTACACTTCGGTCCAGCAGGCGGCGTACTGCCATTGTACTGAAGTCACCCAACCCGAAATTAATTATTTCGACTACAATTTTGTTAGCTGGTTAATGACATTTATTTATAGTTTTTGCATGCTATAAAGGTTCCTGATATTGCACATATTTTGCAAATGAAAATGTATACAGAGAAAACATGCTGTACTTGTGGCATCCATTCAGCCCGCATTATTATGAGCACCAGCCTTTATTTTTTGTTGTTTATATGCAATGCATTCATGAACATGCATCATGTAAAAAAAAAAAGATTTATTTCCCTTTTATGCAGGATGGTGTCATGATTCCCTTCACTAAAGAAGCTGAGCGAGAAATGAAGCACTGTCTAAAACAAGTTGGCAAGAAGTATATCTTTACTGTTAAAAATCTCAATCCAGAAGATGCAGGAATCTATCAAGTGGATGTTGAGGGTGTCAATATCTTTTCAACGGATTTCAAGAGTACGTTTTCACACCAAATTTGTTTATTTGTCATTAAACCCTCTGCTGAAAAGACCAGCATGAATTCCCGTGCCGGCTTTGATGCTGGTCTAGCTGGTTAACCACGTTCACACTGGATGTGAGCCAACTGCCGTGATGCGTCAAAACTAAATCGATTATATTATAATCAATAGAGCTGTCTACACTGGAAGCATCTTTTTGGTCGCACTTGTGAAAGTTACATTAAATTCAGAATGTGATGTTTCTGGTCTCTGGTCTGCTAATATAAATCAAGTTTTGCTTCTACTCTAACATTATAATAAAATTTATACCCTAAGCTATTTTTTTACAAGTGTATTTCTATTGAAAATTAAGCCTATTGGAGACACCAGTACACCAGCATCCAAAACACTACATACTGTGGTGAACAACTTTGCAGGTCTTTTCAGCAGCGCCCTCACAGAATGCATAATGCCATCATGGATTGACTGATGTGTGTTTATCCATATTTAACACACAGTTCCCCCTGTGGACTTTGCCCTGAAGATTAAGGAGGTCACGGCCAAAGAGAGAGAGGATGCCCTCTTCGAGTGTGTCTTAACTCAGCCCATTAGTGAGATAGTTTGGACCCTAAAAAATACACCTCTTTCTAACAATGACAAATATGAGATTACTTCT
Source organism: Meda fulgida (assembly GCA_030578275.1). Classification (NCBI taxonomy): domain Eukaryota; kingdom Metazoa; phylum Chordata; class Actinopteri; order Cypriniformes; family Leuciscidae; genus Meda; species Meda fulgida. Next base: position 29,583,934 of record CM060621.1, on the reverse strand, counting down.
TCAGAGGATAAACTGATCCACCGTCTGAGAATCATTGATTGTATGCCTTTGGATGCTGGAATCTATGCTGCTCTAGCCGGCATTAAGTCTTGCAGTGCTTGGCTGATTGTAGAAGGTAATTACAACCTTTTTTTTTTTTTTTTCAATTATTAGAAAAAGTTCTGTCAGTTAAGAAAAATTTAATAAAAATAAATACATCATCATGCATATTAATTAAAGTCCCCTTATTATGGTTTTTCAAATATTCCCTTTCATGCAGTGTGTAATATAGCTGTTTGTGAATGTAAACGTTGTAAAGTCGAAAGTTCACGATACATAAAGTTATTTTCTCCCAAAAGAAATAATCGATTCTGAACCGTCTAAACAAGTCGTCTGTAATTCGAATCCCACTGCGTTGCGGTTACACGTCACTAGATAATACATTTGCATAATGCCCGCCTATGTTGTGCATTGTCCGCCCACAAACAACTTGACCCGCCCTAAAACGCATAATTTTACTGACGAATGCTTTTCAAATCTTGGAGTTCAACACGGGATTCGTATAACGCTTGCTCTTGAAAGATGGCTCAGTACCCAATTTATTTTGACCAGCTTGCTCCTCAGAATCACAACCTGTAAGTATGAATATTATTGATGTATATATTTTCTACCTAGTACTTAAAAATATGTCATTTTGTGTTTTATTTTGTGTAAGTTTCCGGATAACCGGCTATCTCACGTTACTGTCTTTATGAAATAGTTCTGGAAATCAGTTGTGGTCCCATTATTACCTAAAACTGTCTTTTAATGCGGATTGTTGCTCTTACTACTTTGAGTAAAAAACGTCCTGCTCAAGTCATTCTTGTGATGGAGGTTCAAGTTGAATACACATTCAGGTTGAGTACAATCGCTGAGGACGGAGGAAGCCTCCGAAGCTGAAGTTCCATTATGGCAATGGAGTTTAGCTTCCGTCAAGCTCTGTAAGCGGTAGACCAGTTGTAACAGAGTAGCATCGTGGAAAGGCTTGATTTTTCTGTCGAATCGTTTGAGATTCATTTAAAAATGTGGTTAGGTGCAAAGTTTATTATGAGAAAAATAAACTGTTTTTTAAACTGTGATGCATGTACATTAAGCCTGTTGTAGGAGAGCTCCAAAACAAAATTAGGAACCTTTAAAATAGCATAATAGGGGTACTTTAAATTAATAGCAAATTATCACATATATTATTATTTGCAAGTGATTCCCCAAATTGTACCAAATGTATATGTTGACTGCCGTTCTATTAGACAACTGGGCTGTCAATGAATGGAAAAATTATTTTAATAATTGCATGAAATGCAGATGGATAATCAATCACAAATGATCACACCCCTTTTATTAGAACATATGTTTGTCAATTATTTTAAAGATCTAATCTAATTGTAATTTGTTGTTTAGGTATTCAAATTAATCACAAATAATAGCATATGTCAATTTTTTTTTAATTTGTCCACAAATAAAGACTATCTATTGTTTGTTTAATTTGATTTTTGTAATAATCAATTGTGTCAAATTAACATGATGTAAATCCTTAATAAATGTAATAAGCACTATCTGAATCTGTTGGTAATATTGTTTCCACACCAGCTGACAAAGATCCTGCAACAAAGGGCAAGAAGAAAGCCCGTAAAACCACTCAGGCAGGCGGTGCTGGAGACGACTTACAGAAGATTGCTGCTGAGCAGGCTGAGAAACACAAGAAAAAGATGGCGGAATCTTTGGAGGCAGCTAAGAAACTCCAGGCTGAACGAGAGGCAGCTCAAGCTGAAGCCAAAGCCAAAGCTGCAGCAGAAGCCGAAGCAGCAAAAGCGGCCGCTCAGGCGGCTGCAACTACCGCGGCCGCAGCTGCTGCTAAAGCTTCAGAGGATGCTCTTGCTGCAGCTAAAGCCAAAGGTGTATCTGAGGCTGATGCTAAAGCCGCGGCAGACGCAGCGGCACGGGCTGCAGCAGCTAAAGCCAAAGCCCAAGCTCAGGAGGAGGCCAGGAAGCAGGCTGAACTCAAGGCCTTAAGTAAAGGCCTGAGTGCTGAGCAATCTGCGGCGGCAGGCGCTGAGGCAGCTGCTGCAATGGCTGCACAGGCAGCAATGCTTGAGAAGGCTGGAGCTGGAGGTAGAGGTGGAGCTGCAGGGGCGGTAGGAGCGGCGGGGGCTACAGGAGCTACTGGTACCGGAGAAGGTGGAGGAGCCGGTGAACCCGGAGGGGCTGGAGGAGCCGGTGAAGCTGGAGGGGCGGGTGGAGCTGATGGAGCTGGAGGAGCTGGTGGAGCTGATGGAGCCGGTGGAGCTGATGGAACTGGACGAGCTGGTGGAGCTGATGGAGCCGGTGGAGCTGATGGAGCTGGAGGAGCCGGTGGAGCTGATGGAGCTGGAGGAGCCGGTGGAGCTGATGGAGCCGGAGGGGCTGGTGGTCCTGGAGGAGCTGGAGGAGCTGATGGCTCTGGTGGAAGCGGTGGTGAGGGAGGAGGAGATGACGAAAAAAAAAAGCGTCAGCGAGTAGGACCTCTTGTACCCGAGACTGTTATAGGTAAGAAATTATACAAGGAGAAACAAAACATATGTACACTAGATTTCTTCTCACTTTCATTTCTAAATTTAAAAAAATGTACTGTAACATGGCAAAAGGGGTTGGTTCCGACAGAAAACAGAGCAGGCCAAACTTAAAACCAGAGGTCTGCAATCTTATTGACATTTTTTATTTAATTTTGACCAAAAATCCAGTAAAATCAGCAAAATTGTAAAGGATTGTTACAATTTAAAATGTTTTCAATTTAAATATATTTTAAAATGAAATGTGTTTCTGTGATGGCAAAGCTGAATTTTCAGCATCATTACTCCAGTCTTCAGTGTCACACGATCCTTCAGAAATCATTATTTTTGATGAATTAGAATCATGAATTGAAAGTGAAAAAACAGCATTAATTTGAAGTAGAATTTATTTTGATAATGTAAAAGTCTACTATTATATATATTGTTATGTTATGTAATTTAAAACAAAGCTACAAACATACTATTCAACTCTAAAATCAACAGCAAATGTGATACCCTTTTCAATAATTGTTTGCCGTACTTTTAACAGGCTTTTGCAATATAACTTTGTTATGGGCAACATCCTTGCACAACTTTCTGTTTGCTTACAAGCGGATGTTACTCTGCACAAACATAAGCAGTTATCATCATAACACACCTACATCCTGCAGGTGCTTTTAGCTCAAGTGGGACACACACACACACACACACAACAACACAATCAAATCATTACACATCCTATGTTGATTAATTTACAGTTTACATCAAAAATCATGATAGGGAACTCAAACACACCCAGCCCAGTTCCAGATGTGAACAAGGAGCATTGTAAGCAGGAAGGGGAAGCCGCGGGCCGTACCCGTGTAAGACAAGGCCCACTGATACCAGACACGGTGATTGGTAAGAGTGTGGGATGAACACACTAAGTCCAGCTCATATGAATTAAAATGATTACAGAAACTAAATAATGTTTTTTAACTAAAAAGTGTATTTTCCATTAAGTATCAACAATAACACAAACAAATAGTTTTTTCTTGATTGACTGATAAAATCTTAACAGAACATTTGATGTGAATTAACTTTTTTTTAATAATAATAATTATTTAAGCATGATTATTAATATTCAGTGATTAAGAATAATGAATGTGTATATTTAAGTAATACTACTTTTAAGATAGGGGATACAGAGGAGAGGAGAGACTAATGAAATGTCCAAAATGAAGCAGTAAAATACAATATAGAACTGAAAACTCGACGTCAAAAAATAATTATTTTTCATTTTCTCTATCATCGAATGTTCGATAAAATGAAAATGTTTCAAAATCTATATTCTACAACACAAATTCGCAAACCAGCTTAATGTGCTGCTCAGTTTGTCGGTCTTTATTGTTTGTTTGTTTGTTTGTTTGATTCATTTATTTGTTGTTCGTGTACCTGTATTGTGTGTTTTTGTGTGGCGTGTCAGTGTTTTTCAGAGTCAGTGTGTAACGTTTCGATAACAATATTCTGGTTGTTTGGTTTCTATATCTGTGGTGCCACACTGGGTAGTCCCGCCCACAGTGAATCTCAATCAAATCTCACATGTCAAACTCTGCATAACATCATGTTCTGATTGGTTGTGCAGCATTTTTGTTCTGGAAACTTTTTCTGGAATTTTCTGGAAACTTAAAAAAGTCATTAATAGTACTATGGCATATAAATCTTGATATATTGATTTATAATATATAATATGCTAAATACACAGATGTGTGTAGCAGGATTTTGGACCAATGAGATTTTATTGTGGGTGGAATAACCCTTCATGACACAACAGAAACAAAATACATACACTCACTCTAAAGCACGTTTAGAGGCTGGACCTCTGAAAATGTTCATTGTTTGCATTTTTTGTGGTTGCCACTGTTCTCTTAAATGATCTTGTTTGTTGTGTGTTCTTCTTTTAAATGTTCTTTTCAACCCTCTTTATTATATTGATGTCAATCTTCAAAATGCTTCACGACTGACCAAATGGCATGATTGAAGGTGGAGGTAACCCATCAGATAAAGAAACCCCATCAGGGTCTGGCAACCCATCAGGTTCCAGTAATCCATCAGGTTCTGGTAACCCATCAGGTTCAGGAAACCCGTCAGGTTCTGACAACCCTTCAGGTTCCGAGAACCCATCCAGGTCCGGTTGCACATCAGGTTCTGGCAGCCCATCAGGTTCTGGGGACCCACCAGGACCCGGGAAGCCACCAGGTCCCGGAGGCCCAACTGGGGGCAGCACTGAAGCTACAGGGGAAGAAAAAGGTGCTGAAGATGAAAAGGATGAGTCAGCAAAAGCTGGCAAGCGTTCAGGCCGTAAAAAACATGACCTACAGGTTCTGGAGACAGTTGTTGGTAAGAGATGTTTGAAGTTGCAGTGACAGTTGCATGGAAGCAATGTCATTATTCACAGTCATTCAGAACAATCAGGAATAACTGAGTTCTAATTCAATTCGAGTCTAATTCAATCACATAATCCGAAACAAAGTTATCCAAACACTTCCTATTCCAAGTTTTTTACATCATTATGGAGACATTTTTGCACATTGTTCATTTGAAAACTTCTTTAATTGAGTGGGTGGGTGACCATTAAACTTTTAATGGTCGCACTACCACAGCATCCCCAAAGGATTTATGTCTCTTTTTTAAAAAAGTTTAGCTATTCAACTATTAGACATGCTTTGTGTTTTGGGTCTTATTTATGCAGGACCAAACATCTCACCACAGACTTTAAGGCTTCCTGTATAACTTTCCATTGAGAAACTTTGTCAGATCCACTGTCCCAAGCGCTCTTCATTTAAAGATTATACCCTTGGGTTCATAGAACTGGCTTTGTAAGCATATACTCATATCAGCAGTTTATTCAGCAAATATGCTTGTTGAAACTTTGTGAAGGCATATCTGATGAGCAAGCTCAGTTGATTTGAGTAGGCGGGAGATATTTTTTGCACATTGGGTGCGAGTGAGAGTTGGATAACTTTGTTTATTAAAGGAATAATTCAGCCAAAAATGAACATTCTCTAATTACTTACTCACCTTCATGTCATTCCAAACCTTTATGCTGTTGTCTTTTTCTGTGGTAGACAAAATAATTCTGAAAGAATGCTCACATACACTGGATATCTACTGGATATCATTAGTTTTATTTAATTTTTTATGTTTTGATTGATTAATTCATTAATTTTGCCTGTTTTGGAATGATTTGGGCTTATATATAGGTTTGGAGTGACATCTCGGAGTAAACTATTCCAATGAAATGGAGAGGGGACCAATACCTTTGTGGAGAAATGTCTGTTTTCTTATAAGATTCAATAATAAATTGGTTTAAAAAATAGTATCCATCCAGTCTGCATTGTGCCATATATTTCTTATGCACTGTTTGTGTGTCTGCTTTTTGTGTATAGCAGTATACGCTTGTATTGTCTTCACCATGGTTGCTCGTCTTAAAGGCAAATCACCTCGCTCACTAATCAGAGGAACCGGGACATGATCATAATAAATGCAACCTAATATGACCTCAAAAACTTAAATTATGAGAAGACAAAGATTTGATGTCCCTTAGAAGACCCGAAGATTCTAACAGAAGTCATACCAGCAAGAAAACACTTGGCATTCTTCACACGAAAGTGACTCAATCATTTACCAGGAGATTTTAGAGCAAATTCACCACAAGAAAACATTCCATTTGGATGGCGTCCAGAGAATAAACAATACAAAATAAAAAGAACTGAAAAGTATTCTAATTGTCATTAGAAAAGCAACAATGTTTGATAATACAACCAAAAGCAGAAGGTTCACCCCGTAGTGGTGAAGCTGAAAAATAGTTAGAGTGACTGCTAATTCAGAGAATTATCTCAACTAAACAACTTAACCCAAGAGTGATAATTATGGACTATAGGAATGAAAAGAATAACTGTACAATGCAGTTCGAAATAAGTCAGTTGAATGTGTTGCGGCCCTTCAGAAATGCTTCATAATTATCATTATCATCATAACATGGGTTAAGAAGATACAGATTGTAAGAAGTCAGCACAGAAGATAATACCAAGACATCTGGGTGAGACCCAGGGGCAATTTACATAGCAATGCAGCAAAATTATAACCATGCTTGAACGATTATCAAAATTAATTCCCATACATCTATTTTTTATTTTATTTTTTTATTACACAAATCACCTGCAGATCCTGGTGTTTACTTTTCTGCTGGGCTGGAAGACTGCAAAGCTATTGTGGGAGAGGCGGCTGAACTGGTCTGCAAAGTCAGTGCTGACTGTGAGGGTGTCTGGTCCAAAGATGGTGACGAGGTATAAAGATGCCATATTATATGTAGATACAGTATAACATGACATATGGGGCCAGATTTACTAAACAGGGCAAATTAGCGTGAGAGCACAATTCCAAAAAAAAAACGCAGATGGGAGTGGAAAGTTCTGCGCATGATCTACTGATGACGAGCAAATTAAAGAACACAGAAGCAGCCATATAATTTCCATAATGACCAACGAAATCTACCAAGAGCAGCGCAAATCAGCGTCTGTTTTAAGACATGCTTTTCTTGGCAGAGTATTTAAATACCTCCCATAAATTTTGCGTCTGAAAGGGAAAGTCTTACAAATGCATATTCAATAAGGTCAGCCGCGAAAAAATAACCCTGTCCACGGCTTTTCAGCATTCATTTTTCACTGTGAGTGTCTTTAGTAAATCGTGACAATAGTTTTTTAATGCCAAAAGAGGTTTTGCGCTAGCGCAAGCTGGTAGTTAAACTGACCATTGGTCTGTGTAACACATATACACTGTTTTTTACTTTTCTCTATAGATTGCTGACACCACTGAGGGTATAACCATCAGTAAAGACGGGGTCCTTCACAAACTGAAAATTGCCAAAATTACGGAAGAATTTGCTGGAAAATATCGATTTGAGGCTGATGGGCGTAAAACCGAATGTGTGATTTCAGTTGAAGGTTTGTTTTCTAACATCTGCTAATTTGTGATAATGCATATGCAAATGTTATGAATTTCACGTTTATACTTATAATTCTGTTTGTGTGTTAAGATCCACCAAGATTCGATGCAAAGGAAATTGAAGTATTTGCAAAACCGATTGTGATCAAACACAATCAGAAAGCCACCTTTAAAATTCCATTTATCGGCCGTGAGCCATGCAAAGTTCAGTGGTACAAAGATGGTGAAGAGCTCATGCCAGACGCTCACTGCAAGATTGAGATTTCAGAGGGGGAAAGCCATCTGCTTCTCACCAAATTACAGCGTAAAGACACTGGGGAAATAAAAATAAAAATAAAAAATGAGTTTGGCACAGTGGAAGCCCTTTCTAACCTAGTTGTACTTGGTAAGTAAAAAAATCTAACTAATTAAATAGGCTGTATTTTTAATAAGAATGTAGCACAGATTGATAACAAGTTTATACACCATTTTGTTCAACATATACCAAAGTTCAAGTTTTTACCTCATTTAGATAAACCTACCGCCCCACTTGGACCTCTGGAGATCATTGAAGCATCTTCCAACAGCATTGAGATCAAGTGGAGACCACCAAAAGATGACGGTGGTTGCCCTATTAAACATTACATACTTGAACGCAACCAAATTGGACGCAACACATGGAAAAAAATAGGCCAGATTCCAGGTAAAGCCCACTATAAAGACACTGATGTTGACCATGGAAGGAGATACTGCTACCGAATCAGAGCCCAGAGTGATGAAGGCACCAGTGAACTGATGGAAACAGAGGATGTGCAGGCTGGCACTAAAGGTGACTTACTAAAAAAAATCTCTGAGGTACTTTTGTGCTTATCAGTCACCATCCAGACTATTTCATAAGGTGTCACCTGTCAACTGTCTTTCTTTCTAGCATATCCTGGTCAGCCATCTACTCCTAAAGTAGCAAGTGCCTTCAAAGACTGCATCAACCTGACATGGACTGCCCCGAGCAACACCGGAGGAACCAATATTTTGGGCTATAACTTAGAGAAACGCAAGAAGGGCAGCAACTTGTGGGGCCAAGTCAATCCACCAGAGCAGCCAATCCAAGGTTGGTTTCTCACATTTCTACACAAGTTACTGTGAACTATACTGTCTGATAGTAATGTTTAACCTGTCAATTACCTTCCACAGCAAAGAAATATGCTGTAAAAGATGTAGTTGAAGGAATGGAGTATGAATTCCGTGTGTCTGCCATCAACATATCTGGAGCTGGTGAAGCAAGTCACCCTTCAGAATTTGTGTTCGCAAGAGATCCAAAAAGTAAGTAATTTCTCAGGTAGCTCATTATCTTCAAAAAGAGAAGATTCAGCAAAAGTTTTCTCAAGGCTGTGCATTTTGAAAAATTAACCATGGCCTCCCCTCAAAGATATGCAAATATAGTGGATTTGGGTCAGACTTTTTGGAATAACTAGCTCATTTGAACTTGAACTTAATTTGAACTTCTCCCTGTTTTCTCAAAATTTGCTCATGCAAATGCTTTTTTCTCAATATCCTATCAGAACCCCCTGGTAAAGTCATTGACCTTAAAGTCACGGACTCCACCTACAATACTTTGTCCTTGTCTTGGACTAAACCAAAAGTAGACCCCGGGGTTCAGGATCAGGCCAAGGGGTACTTTGTTGAGATCAGGCCTGCTGAGAACCCAGAGTGGGATCGATGCAACTCAAATGCCATCATCATGACCACCTACACTGTAAAGGGAATGAAATCAATGGCCATGTATTGGGTTAGAGTGGTCGCCGCCAATGAAGGTGGAGAGGGAGAGCCACAAGAGCTGGACAACTACATCTTGGCTATGCCTCCTCCAGGTGAGTAGGATCAACTCGTCTATGGTCAGCAATGCAAATAGATCCACCCCTCATTTTCCATCACTGTACAGATATGTCACACCATTAATGCAATATTTCTTCTTAGTGAGACCAAGATTCACAGATGCTAAGATCAAGAGTTTCATGGTGGTCAGAGCTGGAAATTCTGCACGAGTCAGCATCAGCTTTGAGGTAATGCGCAATACTAAAACCATGCTTTTAGAGACCAAACCAGGGGCATAGCATCCTTTATCACTATGTGTACCTTTATCACACTTTATCATCCTATATCACTAAGTTTGTCTTATAAGTCACTTTTTGGGAGTCAATCATTATATATTGCCTGTGGTACGAAGCGAAAAAATTTAACCGCTGTGGTGTAGAATTCTGTTACAAATCCTTGATCCCCTGATCAAAAATGTACTCTCAACTTGCATCAGCAAATCATTTGGGACTATTGGCTGACCTTTATGTAGCCCAATTAATATTCATGAGCCAGCCTATAATGCGCTCCCTCCCCATTCACTTTTCAAATCCTTCCAACTACCCTCATGAAAACTATGTTTTGCTTAGGCCACATGTTCGATACATGTCCTATATTACTTTTTTTTTTTTTACAGGCTTCCCCTTTACCTGACATCATCTGGCTTAAAGATGGTGTTCCTGTGTCCAAACGTGTCACTATTAGCAATGCTGAGGGAGGCTCTCAGATCCTGATCCCATCTGCAGAGCGTAACGATACAGGAATCTATACCATCCTAGTAAAGAACATTGTGGGACAAGAGACCTTCAGTATTGAGATTAGAGTTACAGGTAACACGAGGGAACCAGTGTGTATTTTATTATCTTTAAGATAGCATCTTAAATCATTTAAACATAGTTTGTGATTTCTGTGGCACAACTGTAGCATCACTAAACGGAAAAATTGTGTTCCTAAATGGTCCCATTCTGTCACTGGTTTCAAAACAGCCACGCCCCCAATTCACACCATTGTCAAACCATGTTGCTATGTTGGGCTGGTCAGAATTCTTAAACAATCAGATCAATGTTTTGTATTGTAGCCACTTAATGCTTATACTTTTCAATGCTTATCATTGTATGAATGACTTAAACCGGATGCACACTTAATCGTTTTTGCGGATCCATGTGAACAGGGATCGTTTTGACAACGGCGTTGTCTTTACGTGAAAAATGCAAAGATAAAACGTTTCCGTTTTTAGTACATCGTTGTCGTGTAAAATGATAATGAAATTGAAATAATGAAATCAATTTATCATTTCCATAAATGAAAATGCACACTGAAAGATCTCAGTTCTCATTAATGACATACTGTACGACAGTCAAGACGCGTTAAAAACGCTCGCACTCAGGAAAACTTGTCCGGAGTTTTACATCATCAATCAATGACATGTTCAGTGACAGTGAGCTGCGTTACTAGCGGGATTGGAATCGTGGTAAAGAAATCACTAACGTTAATTTTGGCTTGTCTTGAAAAACGAAGACAATGTGACGGTCATCGCAGGAGAAGTCACACTGCAGGACTGTGAGTCAAATCTTCTGACACTGCCAGAATTTCGTCTGAGGTAAAATTTAATCGCAACGGTCATTAATCGGCTGTCGGTCAAACTAACAATTAAAGACTTCAGATTTTAGCCTAGGATCAGAGGATTCTTTTAGGATTTGCAAAATGTATCTCAGACGCTAAATTCGCACAGTGTGCACCCGGCTTTACTTATAGTCTCTACATATTGCTAGGGACAGTTAGAGCTATTTTTACATACTCAACAAAAAAATTAAAAAGAGAAATGTACACTACCATTCAAAAGTTTCTTATTCTCACCAAGGCTGCATTGATTTGATCAAAATTTACAGTAAAAACAATCATATTTTTACAATGAAAATAATGGTTTTCTGTTTTAATGTAATACATTTTTTATTTTATTTCTGGAGATGGCAAAGCTGAATTTTCAGCATCATTACTCCAGTCTTCAGTGTCACGTGATCCTTAAGAAATTATTCTAATATTCTGATTTGTTGCTCAAGTAACATCTAGTATTATTATGTGGAAAAAAGTTGTTCTGCTTAAAATTATGGAAACTGTGATACTTTTTTCATTCTTTGATAAATAGAAAGTTCAAAAGAGCAGCATTTATTTGAAATAAAAAATGATCAAAACAATGTAAAAATCATTGCTGTCACTTTTGATCAGTTTAATGCATCCTTGCTGAATAAAAGTTTTAATTTCTTAAATGAAATATTTACTCACCCCAAAAGTTTAAATGGCAGTATAGATTTGTAGATAGTTAAAAAAAAAAAAACAATATGCTCCACCATGGTTGCTCTGTAGAGCAATGTACAGCCTTGATCCGTCAGTCCTGATGAACTACTGATTGTTTTGATGTAGACGAGCCAAAGCCCCCAGGTCCCATAGAGTTGGATGAGAACGTTCCGGGCACGGTGACAGTTTCCTGGGGACCATCTCTAGACGAGAAACGTGATGATCGCCTGCATTACACAGTGACCAAGAGAGACTCCACCAAGAGGATCTGGCACACTGTAGCAGACCGTATCTTCAACAACCGTTTCACAGCCTGTAACATCATGCCAGGGAGGGAATACCAGTTCCGTGTCTACTCCAAAAATGACATTGGCCTGTCTGCCCCTTCTGAGTCACCAAAATGGCTAATCACAAGAAAGAAAGGTTTGTGGAGTGATTATTCAAACTACAAAGCATGTATTTTCAGTAATTTTATAATAAGTATTTAAACTGATATTTATACTGAGTGCAAATCATGGTAAATACTGTTTGCCCTATATACAAATACTTGTATTTACCCATAAAGTGTAAATAAAAGTAATATTCTATGTGTACTAATTAAAGGTAAAATATCTGAGGTGATGTTGTATCTGACGTTGGGTGCAAAATACAGTTTGATTTCATATCTTTCAACAACAAATGATGGGAAGCGGTTTCTCCACTGCAAATGTGTTAAAAGTAAAAAAGCAGATTTATTTTGCTACCCTAATTCTACATGGTAACACTACATGGTTAGTCTCATTCTATTGTTTGCTTTTAGCATATTTCCCCCCCCCTCTCCTATAGCAACCGTATCAGACCTGTAATCTGTTTTTGGATTGCCACTCACCATTTGAGAACTACAGTATATGCTTTCTTGGGTCTTATGCACATTCTGCTACGCACTGTAAAAAAATCGTTGTTTCAACTTAAAAAATCAGTGTTTGTGCTGCCTTCAAATTTCAAGTTTAGTCACCTCAAATATCCAAGTTGTCACAAAAACTTCACATTTCAAGTTGACTAAACTTACAAATTTAAAAGCAGCACAAACACTTACTTTTTAAGTTGAAACAACTTTTTTTATAGTGTCTGTTTACTGTGGACACTCTGCCTGCACACATGCTATAATGTGATCCATCACCCACCCACTGACATCTGAAGGTCAAATTAATCAAACTCCATCTCTTGCAGAAAAATTCACACTGATCATCCCAGAGTCCAAGACCTGCAACTTAGAGAAGCCTCCGAGGTTTATGGTCCCCCTGAAAATCCACTCAGCCCCACAAGGCTATGAGTGCTACATGAGCTGTGCCGTGAGAAGCAACCCTGCACCCCACATCACCTGGTACCACGACAACGTCAGCCTCAACACTAACACCAACTACTTAATAACTAACACCTGTGGAGTGTGCTCCCTGCTCATTCTCAGGGTTGGACCTAAAGACATGGGAGAGTATAAAATCATCGCTGAGAACCCTCTGGGAAGAGCAGAGAGCTCCACCAATCTCACAGTGAGAGGTAAGGCTCTACATAAAGAACTCGCCTCACTGGATGAAAGTTACACCATTAAGCACCAGAGAACAGCTGGGTTTCCCAAAGATTCAAGTACAATTTTAAAAGTTGTACTTTATCTATGGGCGAGTTTCCCTTAAGCATCATTTCCCACTTGAGTATTATGTTGTCAGGGTTCTCATCTGTCTGTCTTGTCTTGGCTCAATGTTTCCTTTTTTGTTTTGTGCTTGAGCACATGGCTCTGTCTCTGTTTGTGTTGACCATGTGCTCTTCCTGTCCTTGTCTTCTGTGACCACGCCCCCTTGTTTAAGCCCTTCATTGATTAAGTCTTCATTGTTCTGAGTGTGCTCACCTGTTCCTCATGTTGTCTGCTCCTTATTTATTGGCTGAATCCGAAATCGCCCCCAAACCCTCAATCAACATTCCCTACATTAGTCCACTAATACAGTTCACTTGAAAGAGTGACTGAAAACGAGTGAGTGAATTACAAACAGTCGTTGATCATAAATCAGCTGTACACTCATTGCGAGCAATGAGGGATAGAATGAGTGCACTATAAAAGGTCCACAATGACCACATTTACTTTGTGCACTCAAATCTAGTACTTTTTTATTGCTATTTTTATTGCCATTGTTATTTACTATTATTTTCTGTTTTAATATTGTTATTTCTGCTACGTCTACTAATTTCTGCTATGGTGACCTTAAATGGGTTGAAAGGCGCCTTAAATAAAATGCATTATTATTAATATGGTTTCGGACACCACTACAAGTGGCTGTCCCTTCAAATAATGCCCTATTTGAGGGTATAGGGGGCGATTTTGGATTCAGACATATTCACTCTAAAACCAAATATAAATCCTCAGATCTTGTTATCACTTTATTTTACAGTCCTGTTCCCTAAGTACAGTCAAACCAAATTGTATTCAGAAACCTTCAACATTTCTCACATTATCACAGTTTATTAGCTATAGTTTAGAAAAGGGTATTACAATATGACAAGAACTCAGAGTTATCAAATCAGTTTAAATTGGCCGTTCTTCTGTTAGACTCTCACAAATGAATTAGGTTGAATAGCTGTCAACTGTCAGCGGTTAAATTTAAGTGCACAATTAGATAATACCATTAATTTTGTTCAGTCTGTGGTGTAAAAAGTTCGCATTAGCAATTAAAGAAAAAAACACTTAAGCAAAACATGGTCTGGTCAAAGTGTCTGAATAATTTTTGGTGCCAAATTTTGATTAATTTTACTCGTAGTCCACTGTATGAAGGATTTTTGGGTATAAAATGTCACAGTTTAGTTTATTTTGCCATCCTCACTTACATAAATTAACTATAGTGTCCTGCATCAACTAGTAAAAAAAAAAAAAATCAAAAATTATATCTGGTGTAATATTTGGTTTGACTGTACAATACATACTATGTACTTATTATAGTAATTACAAGAAATGGGTAAGGTACTAACCCCGAACCTACCTCTAAACCTAACCTTAACCCATGTAGTTACTTTATATTACCCAGTACTTTCTTAGGTAAGTACACTGTAAGTACATGTAAGTGCACGTACTTTAAAATAAAGTGCAACCACATTTTTTTAGTATTACAAACTGAAACTTTAATGAAAATCTGCTTTACTAAAGCATAATTTTTAACTGCATGTATATTCGTTAATGTTCAATAACTTCCAGTGCCTTGTCAAGATAACACAACATAACATATTCAGCAGCATTTTCAAACTATTTTCATGTTTGGGAGACAAACTCCTGGAGTTACTCTGGTAACAACGCACATTGTACTTAATAACAAGAAATCTTCGTACATGCTCGATTGGGAAACGGGCGTTGATCAATCCTACGGAATGATCTTACATGATCTGCAACATTCTTAGGAAACCCAGCAAAACCCACTCAGAAAAATTAAAACATCTAATTGCTTCTGAATCCAATTTTACAAAACATCCTACCAATGCACCAACTATCTATATGCAGTATAATGTTTCTAAATATATTTCTAAATATATCTTCAGAAATCCTAAGAATAACTTGGTTAACACTTCTATTTCAAATATTTAAGTGTTAACTCATAAAAGTTACAACGTAAATTCATTATGTTTAGAACATTTCATACATAACACCTTAGATAAATTGAATCTAACACCTTGTTAATTATTTTCTTTATTTGTTTTTCAGAATAAAACCATGGCGTGTGGAGGATGTCAAAACAAACATCTTTCCAATCATCACGTTGTTTTTTGGATTTTAGGCCCTACATATTTTTTAAGAAAGATGTGGCTTGTGCAAACGCTATACACTGTGTGGCCTTATTAGAGAAAAATGGTAGAATCAAATGCATGCGGTAAAACTTCATATAGTCTTACTGTGTTTAATAGCACAAAAACCTGGAAACATAAAGAATAAACTCTACGTGTTGTGTTGTGCTTCTTGGGTGGCTGATTCTTAATACGCCAAGCTTACCTAATCCTGTTTGACAATGATTTTACTTCAGCGGTAACACTTTACAATAAGGTTTATTAGTTAACATTAGTTAGTGCATTAACTAAGATAAACTAACTATGAGCAATACATTTGTTACAGTATTTATTAATCTTCATTGATGTTAGTTAATAAATATCCAATACATTTCCTGTTTATTATTTGTTCATGTTAGTTCACTGCATTAACTAATGTTAACAAATACAACCTTTGATTTTAATAATGTATTAGTAAATTTTAAAATATATATTAAGATTAATCCTGTAGAGGTATTGTTCACACTTAGTTCATGTTAACTAAGGTAGTTAACTAATAATAATAATAATAATACATTTTATTTATAATGCGCTTTTCTCAAACCCAAAGCGCATACAATCAAATAAACAAATACAGCCAGAGCAATTAGAACAATTAAGAAAAAGTAGCCTTGAACAAATGTGTCTTAATCAATCCTTTGATTAATAAATAGTGACTAATAAACCTTATTGTAAAATGTTACCACTTTAGGTTAGGTTTGCGGGGGGGGGGGGGGGGGGGTTGGTATTGTTCTTGTATGCTGTTTAATTTATTAAATAATTTATTCTTTCATTTTGTGTATGTAGACTGCTCTTTCACACTTTCACAAAAACAATTATACTTCACTACAGTAAAAATAGGTGCAAAGTTTCGATTGCTCCATTTATTTCTTTTTTTCTTTTTTGCTCGTATGGAAATGCTAAAGCTTCTTCAGATATGCTTTAGCAAAAAAATGGTTTGGTGTAAATAAATAAAATATTCAGATTCTTTGAACAATACACTTGTGTACGGACTGTTATTGAATTCACAAAGCACAAGGATCTGATTATTAATCCATGATACTATGGTCTTACAATTCTCAAGAGCTGAACACTATTTAGAAAATCTATTCAGAAAGACACAAAAAGAGAGAAATATTATACAGAAGTGCCATATGAATGCATACCGATATCACCATAAAGTCTCACTAAAAAGTACTTAAAAGCCCGAACATGCTGTCCACGTTATATTTGGAGCATTTTACTGCCACTACATTTTTTAAATGGTCTGACAGTGTTCGGCAAATGTAACATCAGTACGGTGCTCCTGTGGCGTAGTTATGTATGTGCTCATGTGCATATGTCAGACTTAAGAGTCACTATTTCATAAAGAGTTATGACCTCTCTGTCTCTTCTGATCCATATATGGGCCATAACACCCTGGCCTGACCATACCATTGTAACTTTAAACTCCTATCCAACAAGCACAGGATTTTCAGACATGGCCAATTTAAAGTTAATGCAACCCATAAATCATTAAGAATCATTTATCTCCAAAACAATGGCTTTTCATTTAAAACTTCAAGAGAGAACCAATTTATTTTATCAATATAAACTAGATTTTGTTCTTATGCCGTCTCCTACGACCCATGCAGCATTTTTTTTAAATGGTACACAATTATAACTCCAAATGATACACAGTGTTTAGAATTAAATCATCAATCTCAGTAGGCTCCTACGCATCATTCTGAGAAGCACAAGCTTACCTCTCTCCCATCACGAAGACGCTGCTTCCTCCGCTGTCACTGCTGCACTGAGCGTTTGCTCCTGGAGTTTCTTTTTCAGTGGATAGTTAATAAGACCCTCTAAGCTTCATCTTCCAGCCTGGTCCCATATCTAAGGGAGGAGTCACAGTTCCTCATCACACTCATGTCTTTGATCAGTACTCAAGGGTAAGCCTATCCCTCAGCCAACACCCTGAAGGAGCAACAGGACACCTTAAGGACCATCTCAAATTGGGTAGCAAAGGAGAAGTCAACACTCAAAGCTGAACAAAGAGCACGGGGCACAAGTCACAACGTAAGTAGCCAATGCAATGTTTAGTATTTATAATATTATACATTATACCAGGATTATGCACCTGGCCAATCAGCACAGGTTGGGGTTGCCTGAAGTGTTAATGATGGCCCTGGACTACTCCATATCAATGGATAAAAGCCTGCTCTGACCATAACTATGTATTGATTTTTTTGTGTGTGTGCTTTTTTGTAAAGCATCTTCATTGAATTTATATGCAACATTTTCTGGCACCTATATGGGAATTTTTTCAAGAAAAAAATCAGCATGTGTATTGATTCTTATTGTCTAATTGTAATGGCTAAAATATTGTGGTAACACTTTACTTAAAGACTTTATTATAATGCATTATAAAGTATTTTAATGTATTAATTATGCCTTGTAATGCGCCTTACAATGCATTGTATGGTCTTATGAATAATTGTAACTACAGTTACTTGTATTCACCGAAAAAACATTTAGACAGTATAATGCATTTAAACACATGACAAACAACCAATTTCAGATGTAACAAGGAATCAGCAAATATAATGCATTTTAACTTTTTGCAATTATTTATGAAAATATATAATGTATTATAACATACATTATTAATACCTTTATAAACCATTACACATATAGGCTTTAAATAAAGTGGTATCAATATATTTTATGTCATTTCACAATATGAATATGTTATTTCTAACAGTAGAGATGCAAAATGTTAGATTTCCTCTATAGCGAAGAGTTCTCACTAAGATGAATATCTGTTGGGCCAAAAAACTATGTCATGATGGTCCCTATTCCCTTAAAAGTGGTTTCCTATTATCATTTTATGACAGGATGCTACACCATCTGTTTTCTTAGTACGGAGCAACGTGTATGACATGCAGCTCTTACATTAATCTGTAAATGTAAACAATCTTTATTTTACACCATTATTTTATTTTTATTGGTCTCAACCACCATCTCTGCTGGTCAATTATACTGGAGGGCAATTCATTTTAATGGGTTAGGGAAAATATAATGCTGAAAATAGGTCATAATTTATATATTATTGACAAAAAATAGCAACCCACAATATCTTCACAATATAGACTATTTTGTATATGTATTAAATGTTAATTAAATTAGACATTAACAAATTAACATATAATTATGGTTTGGGGTTATGCTACATTATTATATGGTCTTATAATAATGATGATGAGACCAATAACTGATAACCTGTCTCAATATGTTGTTTATGCGCATGTAAAATACCACAGGCAGTCCTAAGAGCAGGGTAAACAGAGAAGGTGAAAAGATAATTCAATAAGTCATAAAATCTTACAAAAATGGTCCGAGCAGTAAGAGGAGCCTTGCTTCCATTAGTTGGGGGTTGACGTCTTATGACTCAAGACCCTTTCAAGGCCTCCCTTGGGCATATTTATAAATCAATCATATGTCTCAGTTGCTAGGCATGGCTATTTTTCATCTCCTACATATATGGTTATACCTGATAAGAAGCTGTCTGCAGATATAACTTATCTTGATGTACTGCTTACACTATAAATCAACACCAAATTTATAGTAGTTTGATTATAATGTGTTCTGTCTGCCTTTATCCCTGCATGTATGTATGTATCTATATACTATATGTATAGGCTACAGTGCTATGCATAAGTTTAGACACTCATGTTAAAGTTGCCTAAAAAGAGGAATAAAAAAAATCATCTTTTGGAAATTGATCTTAATGCCTTGATAAAAAGAAAATGAGGAAAAATCCAACCTTTAAGGACACCAATTTTCTTTGTGAATGAATAATGTATAGTAAATAAATAAAAGTTCTTCCTTAAAATACATAAGTAAAAAGTACATAACTTAAATTCCCAAGTATAAATACAAGTAGTCCGCGTCCGCGCTGTCGGCAGCTGTCCATGTACGTGTCCGAACTGGAATATAATTGAGGCTTAACACGGCCTTCAGCGTTTGCTGCTATCTCAGACAGAGCGCGAATACTGAATTGTATTCTCTTCCCCGTATTGCGCTTGTACTGATGAATTCACACAGATTTATGTAAAAAAGACCATCTTGGCAAGTATCCCGATAGTCGGTTATATCTCACATTTACTAGACAGTATATTAAAATGAGATTTGTGCATTCGGTCTTAAAGGGACAGCAGTCTAATAAACCTGCTGCTGTGTTTTAATGTTAATCAAACAAAGGACAAAGAAATCACTACTCGTGACTAAATACCTTTTGTAACTTCATAAAGAATTCCATCCATATTTAATTTATACAGCAATTAATATGCAGTGTTATTTCAAATTTGAATATTTCATTCAAATTTCTGTACCTGAAAACTGTTAGACCTACCTGAAAATCTTTTTAAAAAACTTTTTATTTCATTTGTAGCCTTTCTTTGTTCTGTTGTATTTATTTGTGCTATTTGTAATTTGATTAGTTGTTCTTATTTTGTTACTGAGTGCCTGCTTGCCTTTAAAAATGTTTTACATATACATTAGTTTATGCTGGTACTGGTACCTAACCATTTGAAGCACTGATCCAATCCTCAGCACTGAGCCCTGCTGAAACACCTCTAAACATGACCTTTTAAATGAAGCATAAAATATGATAGAGCTATGTAATGAAGTGAAAGTAACAGAAGCTCATACAAAACATTTTAGCAGGCTTAATTAAGCATTAAAATAACTGAAGGAAATATATATTTGCTGAACAAATTAACCCAACTAATATGATTTATATTATTTTGATTTCTCACCCCAAAACATTTAAAAATGACAAAGTCAGTGAAAATACAGGTATCGTATCGTATCGGTCCTCGGTATTGGCAAGTTCCAAAAATGAAAGTATCGGTCTCGGACTCGTTCAGTATCGGTGCATCCCAAATATATATATATATATATATATATATATATATATATATATATATATATATATATATATATATATATATATATACCATATATACATACACATATTACATTTCTTTACTGTCACTTTATATCAATGTAATGCATCCTTTCTGAATAAAAGTTTTTAAAATATTCTAAAAAGAAAACTGCCCTCAAACTTTTGAACAGTATGGTGTATGTAACAAAAGCTTTCTATTTCAGATAAATGCTGTTCTTTTGAACTTTCTGTTCATCAAATATCACCTATTCACAAAATTGTGCACAACTCTTTCCAACATTGATAATAATAAGAAATGTTTCTTGAGCAGCAAATCAGCATATTAAAATAATTTCTGAGGGATCGTGTGACACTGAAGACTGGAGTAAAGATGCTGAAAATTCAGCTTTGCCATCACAAAAATAAATTACATTTTAAGATATATTCAAACCGAAAAAGACTATTTTAAATAGTAATAATATTTCACAATATTACTGTATTTCTGATCAAATAAATGCAGCCATGGTGAGCAGAGGAGACTTCTTTCAAAATCATTAAACAATCTTACCAATCCCATTTGTTTATACATATATACAACTGCTACCCATAAATATTAAAGGAAAACTAATAATTTTGTTTATAAAAATATTTCCTTTCAATCTAGCAGTTATGAAACTCATCTGGGAATAGTATCACAGGAGATTGAGGAGAAATAGAGCTCTTGAAAAATGTTAGCACTCTGCATTTAAGATGAGAGTGTGCGTCAGAGGTATTTTTGATTGATAGTTTTATGAGGTATGTGACCTATAACAGACAAAAACATGCAGGGTTACTTGACTCACACCGGTGGGTGCATATAGAGTTAATTGAGAAGTGAAGTCCTCAATTTACTGTCACTTTAAATTACTACTCTACAGAAAGCAGCAATTTTGATGCATCTTTATTATGCTGTTCTCAATAACACTGTTCAATGTGAATCAATTCAAAGCAGCTACAGCACTGCATTTGATGAATTTAAATGCATACACTTTTGAAATCTCTGAATACAGTTTCAAGTATGTCAATTTAGTATTTCATACAATATACATGGCCACAAGTTCTATAGGGTCACAACCACTCTTCAGTTCACCAGAAACCAAACTAACAAGGCTTTCTGGTAAAAAGAAGCTCTACAAACCCTGTGTCGATAAAAATCCGAGTTGTAATCCAAGGAAAATATAATTGTTGCATATCTCTTACTAATTTACAGCCACCACCTCCAGACACAATTATAGTCTCTACTTTCATTCCAAGAAACCCATCTAATAGAGACTTCAGGAGATGAGGTTTACTCAAAGTGTGTCAGCATTACATTCCTGTTGTAGACATATTGCTTAAATCCTGAGGTTGCGGATCGGTGTAAGTGACACTGTTGCCAGCTTTTTTACCCCAGTGACTGGACCATGAATTACATTCTAGACAGCTGGAGTGTTCGTGTTGCTGTAGAGAAAAGCTGACAGAAGCTCTTAGCTTAACCCTGCTGCTAAGCTCCATGCTCCCTGCCTTAGGAAGCACACATGATCAGAGTCAAATATTCATTACGATCGCTCATCAGAACAACATCTAGCATTTCAAATGTAACAAATTCTTGAACTTTGCCCTAATGTCACAACAAATCACAAAACTTGAAAGGTCAACTTTCGACATTATGAAACACACCTAAAGTACAGTAGTTATGACGTGAATTCGCTTCAACTGGGTTTAGGTCAAACTCACATTTTAAATGCCAAAAATTTAAATAAATAATTATTATTTGACACTTCAAACCTGTCATTTTATTTCTGTAGAACACAGAAATTCACATTTAACAAAAAATATCCATACAATTCAGTCACCATATGAAGAGACCAAAACTGAATTTATTACTCAATCACAGTTTTCAACTCCGATGATTTGAACTTGAGAACCACTGATTCAGTGAGGTTCAACGGTTCTATTACTCCACAAATCAGTCCATCTGTGAACAAACCATTTAGACCGATTTCTGAACCGAATCAAATGGTTCATTGAAAAGAACCAGCTTAAAAGAACAATGTGCTCTCTGATCCAATTCTTGAGTTCAAACCACTGACTTAATGGTTCGGTCACAACAGTCCTTGAGTTAACAGAGTATGAAATTGAGTAAAATATTCCTTTTCTAAAGACACTTCCAAATATCTGGATGTATTTTTTTCCCTTACAGAATAAAGAAAGTCATACAGGTTTGAAGAATATAAGGATGTTTAAAAATAAATATAAATGTATTTATTTCCTCATTCATTTTGGATGAACTATTCCTTCAAAACAGGTCAAAGTTCATGGATCAGGGCTGCGTTTCCCAAAAGCATCGTAAGACTAAGTTGATCGTAAAAACGATCGTACGACTGATCTTAATATTATGGTCTGTTTCCCAAACACATCGTAACTTAAGTAGCACTTGAAAATCTTCGTAGAACTACGAGTGCTCTGGAGTAATCGTAAATCCCCAAGTGCATCGTAAGAAGACAGATTTATGAGGTCACCTGCAGGACAACCGGCAGATTGCACTTTTATCTAGATTTAACAGATTACACTGCAACGTGAGTATAATATACAGGTATTGATTGTACTTTATTGTACACTTTGTTGTACTCGTGTTTTGTTTAAATGAATAAGTGAAATAATTAAAAAGGGAAGAAAAAAATAGAAATACACATCTAAATTAAACGAATTAACAAAAAACAAAAAAATCCTAAAATAAGTAATCTGGGAAATATGCTTTAAAGACAAAATAGGGATGAATTCAAAAAAATCTGTCAATGACTTGCTGACGTGCACGAAAACCAGCCATGTATTGGGCATTTCTTGCGGACCTCCTTCCCTGATCTTTGAACACGGTTGCAGTTAGTTTGAAATGTGACAATGTCCTTCCAGATGTTTTGTTTTTCCTTATTTGTATGGTGTCCTTTAAATCTGTTAAAAATAAAATCTTTGTTTCCCTCTATCTCCTCTAAAAGGACATTAATTTTATCTTTTTGAAAGGTCTCTTCTATGGAGTGAAAACAGACTCAAAACCTTCCACAAATGCACACGAGAGATCCGCATGCGCAAATCAATCCACAAATGCACACCATGAGATCCACACAAGCAAACCAATCCACAAATGTACACCATGAGATCCACACAAGTAAATCAATCCACAAATGCACACCATGAGATCCACACAAGCAAACCAATCCACAAATGCACACCATGAGATCCACACAAGCAAATCAATCCACAAATGCACACCATGAGATCCACACAAGCAAACCAATCCACAAATGCACACCATGAGATCCACACATGCAAACCAATCCACAAATGCACACCATGAGATCCACACATGCAAACCAATCCACAGATGCACGCGAGAGATCCACACATGCAAACCAATCCACAAATGCACGCGACAGATCCACAGACACACACAAAGCAATCCACAGATGCATGCGAGAGATCCACACACGCAAATCAATCCACAAATGCACACCATGAGATCCACACACGCAAACCAATCCACAGATGCAAGGGAGAGATCCACACATGCAAATCAATCCACAAATGCACGGGACAGATCCACACACACACATAGCAATCCACAGACTGAAAACAGACTATTTTCACTCCATACTCTTCTCTTGTTTTTTTGTTTTTGTTGAGCCATTTTGTCAGCCTGTATAGGTGTTTTATATCCATATAGACTTGTCTTGATTTCGAATCCACAACAAATGACGATTATTAGGTTAAACGTTACGAATACGATTCCATATAAGGTTATATTTCAGCACTTCGCGAATGGACAGCGACGCTTAAGTAGCACGTAGAACGTGTTCTTGCGCGTTCATGATAAGTGCATTTTGGGGAAACGCGCGTGGAATTGCGGTGCGCGTTCATAACCTTGCACGTAGAGAGCGCTCTTAAGAGCTAAGATACATCGTTATCGGGAAACCCGGCCCTGATGATTTGTTTGATCACTAATGTTACTCATCCCACAGGACTGAGTTCTCTGAATCCCACACGCCAAGATGAAATTCACAAAAAGTAAGGAAGTGGAACCCACTGCTCCTGGGCAAGGTGGATATTCCTCTATTTTCAGTTTTAAAAAACTTCACTGAGAACATTTTCAAAAACTATTGATTTAATGTATGAAGTATCACAGCTTTTAACTTTTGCTCACTTTTGATTCCTCAGTGGCCATTAAGAAGCGATCTAAAGTCCCAGGAGTAATGATCACACAGTTTGTGGAGGAAATCCCGGCAGGAAAAAGTCATCCAGATTTCTCCCGCAAACCCATCGCCTTGACTATTCAGGAAGGTAATAGTACAGCAGCTCAAAGCATCTTTAATGCTAAAAAAAATGACTATGTTTCAGAAGTACTCAACTGACTTTGTTAAACCCTCACACAGGGAAGTTTGCATTTTTCAAAGCCATCATCACTGGAGATCCAACACCAAGCGTGTCATGGGCTCGAAACAACGGAGATACATCTGATCCGGAAAGATATATTGTTTCGTATGATCCAGTCTTAGGAGAACATCAATTACAGGTGCCGTTTTGTCCGCAACTTAGCATTAATATGCATTCAAAAAAAAAACTTCATAAAAGTACACTAGATGGCCAAAAAAAAATTAACAAACCCTTTTAATTTAAAAATGTATTCTGCTTCACCCCAATAGTGTTCAATGGGGTTCATGCATTGCCATGCTGAAAAAGAAAAGGGTCACAATAGCCAAACCTAAAGATGTTTCCACACTTTTCGCCATGTAGTGTATCTAACTCTAACTTAGGAACAGCTTTTACTTACATTTGCTTTTGTGAATTCAAACTAATAAAAATACAGTATTATTAATAAAAAACAAATTGTGCCTAATAGATGCCCAATGTTGGAGTGGATCAAGCTGACACGTACAAGTGTTATGCAAATAATGAGTATGGACGTGCTGTAGTCACGGTCACACTCAATGTGATTGAAGGTCAGTAGAAAACCCTCTTCCAACTGTACCTGTGCAAGCACAAATAAAACAAGTGAATCGGTTATCTGCCTCAGCTGTGCTGAGAAAAACAAAAATTATCTTCTTTTCAGTTGGGTTCAAGAAGAGCAAAGCGATGCAGGAGGCACGAATAGGTCTGTTTGCATTCAAGTCTTGAGTGAATCATTGAAGCAAA
Organism: Meda fulgida; assembly: GCA_030578275.1. Lineage (NCBI taxonomy): Eukaryota > Metazoa > Chordata > Actinopteri > Cypriniformes > Leuciscidae > Meda > Meda fulgida. Next base: position 29,558,329 of record CM060621.1, on the reverse strand, counting down.
AAATATACATATATATTTCAAATACAACCTCTCCTTGAAAACAAAGATGAATAGTGCAACTCTTTATTTTCAGAACAACGAGAAAAAGCAGTAGTCGATTTAAAAAAGACCCTGAGGACTCGGTAAGTTCTTGCTGACCATACCAATGATTATTCTAGCACAAGTTTTGCATTTTGAATGGTTTATCTGTTTGTTGAAATGCAAAAGCAGATGCATGTGTCCAGCCTGACCCTGGGCGTCCCGGGAAGACGTGTTCATGGTGTATTGTATTTGTGTTTGTAGAGCCAACCAAAAGGAGGCGAAGAAAGATGGTGAAGTTGACGAGAAATTTTGGGAACTGTTATTGAGCGCTGATAAGAAAGACTACGAGCGCATCTGCATTGAATATGGGGTGACTGACTTCCGCGGAATGTTGAAGAAACTGAATGAAAAGAAAAGGGAAATAGAAGAGCAGCAGTCTCAGGTGCATTACAAATGAACAGTGAAAAATCATTGCGTATCATTGAAGTATACTGGTAAACCTCATTAAAAATAAGGTCTTGCCAAGGCTTAAGCAAATCCATTAAACAAAATAACAAATGTCATAATTTTCAACATATAAACACAGGCTCTGAAAATGAATGACGTGTGAAATACCTCACTGGTCTCTATTACTATTTTTGCCCTAGAAGTGTATGTGCTAAATGCCTCTGTAAATCTAACCTCAGAGGCATCTTTTGAAAGTTTCAATGTATATTTTTAACTTGCTTTTCCTCTAACAGTACATTGAACACCTGAGCAACCTGAGACATATTGAAATCAAGACGCCTGGATGTGCCGAATTTGAATTTGAGATGGATCTCAAAGATCCCACTTCCAAAATCTTTCTCTTCAAGGTTAAACAACACATGCATTTTTAATTACTTAATTTTACAGTAAAATAAAATAATATATATATATATATATATTTTTTTTTTGTTTGTGTGTGTCACAGGATGGTGTTATGGTTCCATTTTCCAATGAAACAGATGAGAAGCATTCTCTGCGTCAAGTCGGCAGAAAATTCATCTTTAGTGTACGTGGTTTGAATCCAGAAGATGCTGGATTGTATCAAGTTGATGTTGAGGGGGTCAATATCTTCTCAACTGACTTTAAAAGTGAGCTTTAAGCATTTAGAAAAATCATGTATAGTGTTTAACATTAAAAAGTTGTTTTTAAAAAAGTTTTAACATTCAGTCAGCATTATATCACCCTCATATCTTTCCATGATGTTTAAGATTTTTTTTTCTTCTGTGAAACACAATATTGTGGAGAATGCCTGAACTGTTCTTTTTCATATATAAAATCAAATTGGATAGTGCTATAACATGACTCAAGACATGATTTATACGTTGAACTACCTGACTTTTATTTCATTAAACACAGTAGCTTTCAAATCTATTTTGCACTTTCAAATTCAATTGCATTCAAATTCAAACAATTCAAATGAATGCAATGGCAATTTAAATTTCTGCATTTTTCGGATGCTTTTTTTTGGAGTTTGACAGTTTACAGTAAATCATTCAATTGCTCTGATTGAAAAGCAGCTTGGAGATTCAGGTTGAACATTTCCTTTTGTGTTTCACAGAAGGGAGAAAAAAACATGATGGAACAAAATGGGGGTGAATAAGCAATGACAGAATCTTAATTTTTGATCCAACTATTCTGATTGATCAAACCAGTTAATTTAGATGTTACCACATAAAGTACAGTTTTAGGTTAATACAATGCTTGTTTTGATGTCTTTACCTTTGCAGTTCCAGTGGCAGACTTCTTGGTAAAGATTCAGGAAGTGAAGTGTGTGGAAAGAGAGGATGCCGTGTTCGAATGTGTCTTATCTGCTCCGCTCCCTAACATTTCTTGGATAGGCAAGAACGTTCCCCTGGAACAAAGTGAAAAGTATGACATCACTGTCTCCGAGGACATGCTAATCCATAGACTGGTGGTGAAGGACTGTATGCAAGTGGACAAGGGCATCTATGCAGCTGTGGCTGGGATGAAGTCATGTAACGCCTGGCTGATAGTGGAGCGTAAGATCAAATTCAGATATCAACCATATTACATTTATCGGATTAGACATCGTGCAAGTTTTCCACTCAATGACCCCGAATTTTAACACCTTATTCCTATGTTGGTCTGCCCTTGGAACAGCTGACCCAGATCCAAACCAGAGGGGCAAGAAGGCAGCACGCAAAACCACTCAAGCAGGAGGTGGAGGCACAGACTTGATCAAGATTGCGGCGGAGCAACAGGAGAAGCTGCAGAGGGAGCGTGATGAGAGGATGGAGCAACTGAAACAGATTCAGGAGGAGGCTGCTGCAAAAGAGGAACAGAAACCAGCAGCGGAAACTGCTGCGCCAGAAGCACCAAAACCAAAGGCTAAACCGAAACCCAAACCTAAATCCAAACCAGACTCTGGAGCAGTAGCAGAAGAGCCAGAACCTGAGCCAGAACCTGAGCCAGAGGTGGAGGTGGAGGTGGAGGAAGAACAACCAGAGCCAGAGGAAGCTGCTCCACCTCCACCAGAGGAAGAGACTCCCAGCGAGGAGCCAAGGAAGAGAGTGAGGACTGGGCCCTTAATCCAAGACACCATTATCGGTAAGATACTAATTTACCATTTCCATTACTGATTCTTTGGAATTTGGGGAAGAAATTATGACAAAAAACAGAAATGCTGTTGCCAAATGTTGGGATCATTTAGATAATGAATGTAAAACAAAAATCATATTTCATAATTCCTTTTTTGTATAAAAAATACCACTAATAAATCTCATAATGTACATCTTTGACTACACATTTTCATATGAAAAGCCAGTCAAAACATGTGCGACAACCCATGGTGAAACCAAACGGAACGAAATTAATTTAGTTTTGAGATGTTTTTTATTGTCCTGTCTATTCACGGTCTATGTTCTGTGGATCTGCTCAATGCACCGTTTTACTTACGATATTAAGTAGAAATATTTATCATCAAACTGTTGTCAATGCACCTGTTGTTCAGACCCGGGAGTTCACTTCATCAGTGGGCTGTCAGATGTTTATGCCATCATCGGTCATTCAGCTGAATTGGAGTGCAAACTCAGCCGTGATAAATGCGATGGCATTTGGTATAAGGATGGAAAAGAGGTAAGCACAGGTTCATAATGCTCAAAGTTCCAGTGTAATAGTTATCTTCATTACCAATACACAAATCAATATTATTAATTTAGACATTATCTAGAGCTGTGATTTTATCCAGTAAGCAAATATTCTGTTGAAATATATGTATAGATAACAGCCACAGATGATCTGAAGATAGTCAAAGATGGAGCAGTTCATAAATTGATTGTGACAAACTGCACAGAGGAGGACAATGGAAAGTACCGCTTTGAGGCAGATGGACGTAAAACTGAGGCCATTTTGGTCGTGGAAGGTAAATAATATTTGTTATTAATCTTTGACTGATCGTGTAAAATATGGAGGCGCATTATTTGATAAACAAGTCAGAAACTTTACATTGAATATCTATTGCATATTGCATTTCAGATCCACCAAGGATGAATCAAGATGACTTGGCTAAATTTTCAGAGCCTGTAATAATCAAGGTTGGCCAAAATGCAACTTTCAAACTGGAGTTTGTGGGTCGCGAGCCAATGAAAGTGCAGTGGTACAGTGAGGGTGAGGAGATGCTTGAGGATAATCACATTAGGATTGAGAAATCGGCCAGTCACAGTCGCCTTCTACTTGTGAAGTGTCAACGCAAAGACAGTGGAGAAGTAAAGCTGAAGCTCAAAAATGAGTATGGAACCATTGAAGCCCTTTCAAGACTCATTGTTCTAGGTTGGTAATTGAAAGGCAATGTAATATCATGTAACATGTAATTAAGAAGAATGCTGTGTTTCCAGCTAACACAGGGAACATTCTCATGAAGCTAACGTTCTGGCAAAGTTTTCTCAAAGTTATGAACAAACATTCTTACAGTAATGTTAATAGAAAGCTATTTCAAAGTTATCTGGTCTTTAATAATGTAATAAAGCACACATAGTTCATGGAGCATTTTTTTCGTAATGTTTTAGTTGAATGTTTTTTTAAATGTTACTATTTGTTTCATAATGTTACATTCCCATCATAATTGAAGTATGATAAAATGGAATGTTTCCTTATGTTTCCCATAACCAAAAAAAAAAAAGGACATTTCGAATTAAAATTTTCATAACTTAATGGGAATGTTAAGTTATGTTTTTAGAATATATTTCTAAATTTTAACTAATATACTTAAATATATAATTTCTAAATAATATATTTTAGAATATATTTCCGTTAGCTGGGTACACAGTAAAGGAAAATATAATATAACCTGTCCCAAAAGAATTTACAAATATAATCCAAATCGTAATCCATAATACATTTGTTTTGAAAAAAAAAAAAAAAAAAAACAAGACCCCAGTATTTAATTCTTGTACTTCAGATAAACCCAGCAACCCAATGGGACCTGTTGAAGTATTAGAAGCCTCAGCATCCTGTGTGGAGTTCAAGTGGAGGCCCCCAAAAGACGATGGTGGTTCTCCTTTAATTAACTACAATTTGGAGCGTAACCAAATTGGACGCAACACCTGGACAAAGATTGGAAACATCCCCGGAGACAAGCCCCATTACAAGGACACTGATGTGGACCACGGAAGAAAGTACTGCTATCGCATCAGGGCCTTGACTGCAGAGGGAACCAGTGATGTTTTTGAGACAACTGACATCCAGGCTGGCACCAAAGGTGAGATTCCATGTGTTTGGATCTTAAGTACAGCATTAAGATATTACTGAAAATGTAAATAAACACCCATTACCACAGAAATGTAGGGATGCACAACTATTTCAAATACAAATTAAATCGTGATAATGATTATTAAATCGCAAAGGCCGGGATTTAGTTAAATAAGTATACTGTATGTGCTGTGTTTAAGAGTGAAGCACAGCACTGTGTTCAATTACACACAATCAGCTCATGATCCGTCAAGTTTCGGTTCAAATTGTGCAGCCCTAAACACAAGCACAGCAAACCTGGCAAAATTTTAAATCACAATAACGCTTTTATCAGAAAATTTGTAATTCTTTATTTTTATTTTTTACCAAATCATGCAGGAACTGTTATATTAAAAGGACTCATTTGTTACAGCATATCCTGGACCACCATCTACACCTAAAGTGGTCAGTGCCTTCAAGAACTGCATCACTTTGGCATGGTCACCTCCTACCAACACTGGTGGAACCAACATTGTTGGCTACAATATGGAGAAACGCAAGCGGGGCAGCAATTTATGGGGTCAAGTAAACCCCCCTGATGAGCCAATCAAAGGTTTGTTTGTTTTTTGGCTCTCAAAGTTCTAATCTATTTTTGTGTGGCCGTATAGTTCTACAAAACATGCCAGACTTTTTCTTAGGCTTATTTCCCTCGTTATCCTCCCCAAGGCAAACAGTGTGATGTGAAAGAGGTTGTTGAAGGAATGGAATATGAATTCCGCGTGTCCGCCATCAACTTCTCTGGTGCTGGAGAACCAAGCACACCCTCTGAATTTGTGATAGCACGAGATCCTAAAAGTAAGTCGACACTCAAATAATCATCATATTAACACGTTATAAGTATTTTTGTAGTGCAAGATGAAATGTGTTCAAAATCGGCTGAAATAAAACCACAATAAAAAAATAACCCTACAACTGAACCTACCCTGACCTTTTTGTACTTCAATTTGGGATTTCAGAACCCCCTGGTAAAGTCATTGACCTGAAAGTCACAGATTCCACCTATACCTCTTTGTCTTTGAGTTGGACAAAACCAAAGGAAGAGGAAGGTGTCCAGGATGAAGCTAAAGGTTATTTTGTGGAATTAAGGCCAGCTGAGAACACAGAATGGGGTCGCTGCAACTCCAACCCACTCATTTCATCTTCCTATACAATTCTTGGCCTCAAGTCTATGGCTATGTACTGGGTCAGAGTAGTTGCAACCAATGAAGGAGGTGACGGGGAACCCCGACATCTGGACAACTACATCATTGCCATGCCTCCACCTGGTATAATATGAATATATATTTTGATAATATGTACAGTCAAAATGTTGGATGTGCATCACTGTATTTAAAATTCTTGTTATTATACTTTGTTTGCCATAAGATAGTCCTGCAGAATTCCTCTGCATCCCTCCACATCCCCCAGCTCCACCTGCCTAGATCTGCTACGGGATGTACTGTCTATTTATGCAGTAGCAGCTTATCTTACATGCTAACAGCAGTGTGTCCGTGTATCTATTAGCAGTAGCAAATTCATACTTGCTCTGCAGCAGCAGCGTAGCAGATCTAGTCCCTAAGACCAAACATTAACATTGCTATATTCAATAACACGCTAAAACTATTCAGAGAGTTGTCATTGAAATTATTTGTTTCAGCACATTTGCTACTCTCCAAATCTCTTTTTCAGTGAGGCCAAATTTCACCAATCGCAAAATGAAGAGCTTTATGATTGTAAGAGCTGACAATTCTGCTCGGGTCATCATAGACTTTGAGGTAACAAAATGGTGGTATTTACTAAACGGACATTTTCCTATCCTCAGATGTCTCACTGAATTTAATAGCAAAATATGAAATCTCATTTGCAGGCATCCCCAATGCCAACTATAATCTGGCTGAAAGATGGAACGCCTGTGTCCAAACGTGTAACCGTGAGCAATGCAGATGGGACATCCCAGCTCCTGATTCCATCTGCTGAGCGTTCTGACTCTGGGATCTACACCATCATCGTCAAGAACATAGTGGGTCAGGAGACGTTCAGTGTTGAGATCCGAGTGACGGGTGAGATAATATTATGGACTGAAATGCATCAGGACTGAAATCTAATTTGCTTACTGTGATTTCACACTTAAAACGTGTCTCTGGATAAACATACTGTACTTGTTCATCCAGGAACAGCATCAGCCAATCAGATATTAGGGTTAGATTTAGGGCCGGGGCTTCAACAACTTGTGAATAATTTCTCTCTGATTTTAGGGGTTGTTATTAGTCATTCCAGGACCAAATAAAACATGTTTATCATGGAACACATTCTTCTTGGCAAAATCTCTCAAATAATATTGAGGAATATTATGGATTGTGTGGATACCTGGCATGTTTGCAGATGATCCCAAGCCACCTGGCCCAGTGGAGCTGGAAGAAAATGTCCCTGGCACATTGACAGTTTCTTGGGATTCTTCTCCTGATGAGAAACGAGATAATCACTTGCACTATATGGTGATGAAACGGGACTCCATTAAACGCACCTGGCAGACAGTCGCTGACCGCTTGTTCAACAACAACTTCACCGCAATCAACATCATGCCAGGAAGAGAATATAAGTTCCGTGTGTACTCCAAAAATGACATAGGCCTCTCAGAACCATCTGAGTCCAAAACATGGGGCATTGTAAGAAAGAAAGGTGAGCTGGCTGGTGCTTCCACCTCTTTTGGTCTGCTCTCGATAAAGAATATTAACTCCTTAATACACTTTGTTGTATTTAGCATGCTTTCCTGTCTCTTGCAGAAAAGTTCAGCCTCAACTTAGCCCCATCTAAACCTTGCAACTTTGGCTCCGCTCCCATTTTCACGGTTCCACTGAAGACGCACGCTACCCCGGAGAAATATGAGTGCTACATGAGCTGTGCCGTGAGAGGCAACCCCATACCTCACGTCACCTGGTACCGCAACAACATCAGCCTCAACACTAACACCAACTACTATATTTCAAACACCTGTGGCGTCTGTTCCATGCTCATCTTGAGAGTCGGCGCCAAAGACAACGGAGAATACAAAGCAGTGGCAGAAAACTCTTTAGGCCGTGCTGAATGCAGCACACAGCTGACAATCTTAGGTATGTTGTCAGATTATGTGTGAAAATACCAGTTGTAGTTTGACTCTGTCTTATTGCCAGTCTTATTGTCTATTTTATTACAAGTGTTTGAGCTACATTTACATTTGTGCAGATGCTCAATATATGGTTACAATATAGGGTACAACGGGGATAAAGTCACACTTTATATATTTACAGTAATAACAATAAATTATATTTTATCATATGATATGATTAATATCATATTTTTAAATATGATGGTTTCATTATAAATATGGTGAATATCTCTTAGGTGGACACCCAATGTGATATTTGATACCAAATACCATACTTTTACATATTCTTTCGTTATTGAAAAACTGTTGCTTTGTTTACCGTAAACAAAACTACGGAATCAACTTTGTGCTGTTGTCAGCAATCGCGTGCGTTAAGGATCAGCTAAATTTCCACAACCCGATGTTTTGGAAAGAGCTGCTGCAAATTTTTACGCCATCTAGTGGTTTAGAGGAAAATAAAATCGAATGCGCTTTTTACCCCGGTGAGCCTTAGCCCCGTTGTAGCCTAAACTACCGTTCAAAAGTTTTGAGTTGGTAAAATAATGTGTTTGAAAGAAGTATCTTTTAAGATCAAAAATTTAGTAACAACAGTAATATTGTGAAATATTATTACAATTTTAAAATGCAATTTATCCCGTAAATATTTTCAGCATTATAAATGTATTTACTGCCACTTTTGATCAATGTAATACATTCTTGCTGGATAAAAGTTTTAACTTCTTTAAAATACATATCTTACTGACCACACATTTTTGAACGGTAGTGTAAATAAATATTTATTGGACATTACTATAAACATTGGGAAAAGCATTGTATTCTTATAAGTAATAATTTCTGCTTTTTTTATTTTTCAGAATGAACTATATGTGAGATCTGAAAGACTCTGGTGACTCATCATCGATTTTCATTGAAAATCCTCAAATGCTAATGTTTGATTTCTTAATATCAATTAAGTACAATATTTTGCTTAATATCTCAATGAGTTTATGCAACTTTTTGCCATTTGATCATTGTATTAATTTGCCCTAATTTGCCTGGCTGCCATCACTAATTAAAAGGAGTGAATTACACATATGTAGTGCCTCAATCAAACATACTTTTGACAAAACTGTATAAAGCCAAATTTGTCTGAGATATAGGTCTCCAAATGTATGTTATACTAATATGTTTTACGTGATCCCACTAGGGCAACGTATTTAAACACTTAAAAGTGAAGACAAGTAACATTTGCTTTTAATAGCTAGTAAACCTGCTTGCAATTGTCAGTGTTATGCAATATCTCTCCTTGTAAATATTTGAAGTTGGCCATAAAACACGATCATAAAAATCCACCCGACCAGTAAGGAATGTTGAAATCTCCCCATAGAAGCATTTTCAAAATCAGTACAAAATATGTTACTCTGAGGCATTTTCAAATACATGTCACCCAATGTATGAAATAAAAAAATAAATAAAAAGCATAAAGGTGTTTTATTTTTCATAGACCTGGCCTTGGGTCTTGCTTTATAGCTTTCCATTATTAACTTTCCCCTACAGGGACGAGAGTGCGTGCTAGTAGTAAATATGGGAATGCGTATAAACCTGGTGGCAGATGGGTTAGTGTGTGGCAGGGTCAGAGAGGGACCGGGTCAAGTGGACAGCTGGCAGTGCCTCTGCAGACAAGGAGTGCAGGCCTCTAGTAGTTTGCAGAACACTAAATGATCATATCTGAAAATCTGTCAGCAGTCATGTAGAAAGTAGACACAACCTTGTGCTATTATGTCAAATTAAAGTATTACTTTCAACTAACATTCTTTCCTGCTCAATCTGGAGCTTGACATGGTAAAAAATGCTTTCAAAGGCACCAAGCACTACCCTTCCTAAAATATATGTCCCTCCAAGTGCATATGCATAGTATGTACAAATGTTTATTGAAAACAAATGGAAATAAATCTTCCAACTTAAAGCGGGACAAATGCACTTTGCCATGTGAGTTCTGGCTATAATTTGTAAATGGATAAGACACACACAGCAGAGGACTGTAGCCAATGGGCCAGAGAACTGACCAAAGCAAAACTAGACAGATGACTAGCTCAAAGAGTAGCTCAAGTGTGCTTTATTGACCCTTCGAGTTGTTTGCTTGGTTAAGTAGGCTACATCATACAGTATATTTTAACACAAGCTGAGCCGTTTGTAATGAACTAAGTACTTTACAAAAGTAAAAGCATCCATGTAAAAAAAAAATGTAATTCTCCATTGAAGAATTTAAGAGTATGAACATTTCCTAAAATTATTTGTACTATAAAACATGTAAGGGAAAATGTGCGTGGGTTTATTTGTAGCATAATGATCGACAGACTGTACAAAGGCTACTAAATACATAAATAAATGGACATTAAATATTGACTTGAGTTTGAATTATTAATGTGAGATGGAAATTGTTAATCTGAGAAGGAAGAGACTACACAGTGATAGGGAAGACATGAAAGTAGCACACTCATGTAGGGACAATTATACAGGTATCAAACATATTGATATCATTTTTATATAAAATATATTTTGTACATTTTGATTGTGTGTATATATGTTTATATAGTATAAGTATAAGTTTTAGTGTTATATATATATATATATATATATATATATATATATATATATATATTAGTGCTGTCAAACGATTAAAATATTTAATCGCGATTAATCACATTAATGTCATAGTTAACTCGCGATTAATCGCAAATAATCGCACATTTTTATTTATTCTAAATATCTCTTGATTTCTTTTTGTCCCATTATTTTTTTTTCTCATTTTAATGCTCTTATCAACATGGAAAAGTGGATCGGCTTGCTTTGTGCAAATGTTTTTTTTTTAATTTTTTTTTATTTAAAACAACTTTGGCATATACTGTGTTCAATTTCACACTAACATTCTCACTTGGAGCAAATAATCTCTCACACGATGTAACGCTGTCCATCAATAAAAGGGTTAAAGAAATACTGACGAGGTCCTGATATTGACGAGGGGTCGGAGAATTCGCGTCAGCTGTGTGTGTGTGTGTGTGTGTGTGTGTGTGTGTGTGTGTGTGTGTGTGTGTGTGTGTGTGTGTGTGTGTGTGTGTGTGTGTGTGTTTGTGTGTGTGGCCATCAAGTGATATTTCAGACTGGACGTGCTGCGATGATAGCTCAGTTCACAACGACAAAACACACAGATTACTTTGGTCTTGTCAATGGAACCATTTGGCAACTTTTTAAAAGTAAACTTTCCATTCAGAATCGTATTGCCATCCATTTCGGCGTCTCGCGCTCGTCATCCACTCAAAACGTAACGTTAACCCAGCCTACTTTTCCTTGGCCGGATCGCAAGCCCAAACAAGTGTGTGCGCGTGCCTGTTGTTTTCGGTCTAGCTAGATCCGGTGTGGTGTTGTAGTTTAACTTTCAGACAGGACGAAGAAGGCGCAGCGTCAAAAGTTGAACTATTTCGAACTTTGACCGTGGCGTGCGCGCCACTGCGCTTGCGCTTTGGTTGACAAAGCAACAAAACGTCCTCGCGCGGCGCAACTTAAGCCATTGAAATCATGATTGAAATGAATGGGTTTCATAGTGCAGCGCCGCGCATGCCGCATCCTGTTGCAAAAGCATGTAAAAAAATACAAAGTTTGCTAGGCCAAAAAGAACGTTAATCTCGCGATAAAAAAATTTACGCCGGTAAATTTGCGTTAATTTGCGTGGGTTTGCGTTAATAACGCGTTTAACTGACAGCCCTAATATATATATATATATATAGACACACACACACACACACACACACACACACACACACACACACACACACACACAGAGAGAGAGAGAGAGAGAGAGAGAGAGAGATACAGATTCATTAGAGACCAATTAGAGTTAACTATTTCAGAGAGCTATGTGATAAAAATCTACAATTATTACCAAAGCCAGGTTCTGTCAAAAAAAAGAAAAGAAAAAAAAAGTATATATATATAGGTACTGTATGCTGGGCACTATTTAGCAATGACATGCCTTCTGAGTTTTGCTGTGATGAGGTAATATGATATTAAATGGGCACTTCTTGAAGCAACCTAGGGTTAACTGCCATGGTCAAGGGTCCCAAAATGATAGGAACCTCAGTTTATGGATCTCAACTGGTTCCAGGTTTAGCACAGAGGACTATATTCTTAAGTGTGATAATACCGTTTTTTTTGTTGATTTGTAGTTGAATTTATCTATTGGATTATATTGGACGAAGCACACATGAATAATTTCCCAAAACATTGACTTACTAATAAACAACATCAGAGCCTCAGACTGCTTGCCTCTTTATTTAAGAAATTTCTAGTTTAGACCTCTCATTATAGAAAGGTCAGCTGTGATTTATAAAATAGGTGTCACACTGTCCTCCGCAGTGTTCACAGCTGCCATAATATCATTTATTAATAAATCAGTCGGAGTTTATAAAATGGCTTCAAGGAGATAGCTCCACTTTATGAAGCCCTAAAATAAAACATATAATGAGATGATGACATTAATATTTAGAGAAACAACATTCATCCTCATATCCACAATGAATATGTACACATCTCACCATCTTGTTACACCATCCCACACAGAAATCTATTACTTTTCCAGGAGGATTTAGGGAATTTTATATTATGCAAATATGTTTGACATTTCAATCAACACATAAGGGCACGAGATTTTGTCATTACCTTTGCCCACTTATTTCTGCATTTATTCAGATTTGCAGACCAGTTCCTTCCTGTTTTAAGTGTAAAGCACAAAAAAAGTTAAAAAAAAAAAAAAAAGTTTTTTTTACAAAAGCCTTCCTTGTATATTCTTTATACGTAACACTTCCATTTCCCAGGTCGTTTCTGTATTCTCATCCCTTGTGCTGTGTGTCGCACCACATAAAGAAGTGCAAAAATGTCTTATGATCCTACTGAGGACTCAGTTTTGGCCCCTAAGGTACCTTTTATCAAAAGCGATGTTCATCCCCGCCTGACAGCGGTCAGAATGTATTGGTGTTCTTGCTGGGACCTTAAAAACACTTGTCATTACTTCTTATTGCCTCCAGCCTGTGGTAAGAATCAAATAAATTCAGTTTCACTGCGAGGAGTTTCCAGCCAATCCCGCGTGTCCTTGTGCGAACCCGGTGCTTGGCATCTTACGGGCAGCTTAATGAAATTAATATTTTGGATTTTCGTCAGTGATTGATATGCTACATCCAAATGTAAACCATAATCTACTCTGCTGAAACTTGGACATCAGCAAATCTGATTTATTCCAGGTACTTAAAGAAGAACTTATTGCACCTCTCTTTTCCCATGAAATTATAAAATGAACCTTTTGGATGTTAGCCATTATAATTGCCGGCACTGAGAGACTCCAAAGTGGCAGTTAAAAACAAACTTAAAGCAAGACTCTGTTGGCAATGACCTTGAAGGGCACAAAACATCGGCTAACCCTGCTGTTATGAAACCACTGACTGGTTAAATCGAGCTTTCTGTGATTGAAGCTTGTTTGAAGAAAAACATTTATGCCGCCCTGCCATGTCTGGAAACAGTTTACACATTATTTTAAATCACTGTTGACTCATCGCTGAGTCATTTTTTAATGTAGCAAATTAGCAAAAAAGTTACATTTAGGTGATATATATTCCACATTTTTCAGCAGACAAGATATAACTTTATACAAACAACCGTAACACAACCCTTTAAAAACATGCCTGTAAAAATACAGCACAATGTACAGTGTTAATAAGACAATTTTCTGCATTGTGAAACCATATACTGTATCTATGTAGATGACAGACAGAGAAATACTTGAAAAGATTATTGCAACTTTTTATCTCACAATTGCGAGTTTTCGTGATATTTTGCGTGATATAAAGTCACAATTGCTTGTTATAAAGTCAGAATTGTGAGATATTAACTTGCAATTCTAAATTACTGGTTAAATCACGCAACTCTGACTTTATAACACAATTGCAACTTTATATCACGCATCTTTATAACACGCAGTTGCGACTTTATATCATGCAATTCTGACTTTATAACACGCAATTGCGACTTTATATCACGCAATTCTGAATTGTAAGATGTAAACTCGCAATTGTGAGAAAAAAAGTCAGAATTGTGAGAAAAACTTGCAATCACCTTTTTTATTTTTTATTCTGTTGCGGAAACAAGCTTTCAAAGTAGGTAGATATGTAGGTAGATAGATAGGTAGATATATCGTTTTATTGTTTTGGGAGGGTTACGTATGGTTCAGAGTTATTTGTCATCCCCCTTTTAGTAATCTAAGGGTGAAATATTTAAATTAGCTGTCGCTCAGGTAACTATGAATATATCTTCTGTATCATTTCCTCCCCTCCCTTTAGGGGGAAGCATCTCACCAAGCATGAGGGCCCTCCCTGGCAGTTAGTTGTGATAGAGGGCCATTGTTATTCAATTCTTTTAAGGATTTTATCAGCTTTATGTGACACCGTGCCGGACTATCACACTGTTAAGCAGAGCTTGAGAGAGGAGTTCAATTGTCTGTTGGTAAGTTCATTACCAATCTACTGCTGCCCTGGACATTGCAAAAGTCATAGTGAAAAATAATTATGCTTTTGACATTCTGGTCAGTATTTTAATCTGCTCTGGTCTTTGGACTAAAGAAACAACTTTGCTTTTCTGTCATTTTACAGCGTAAAAGTAAACTTTTTAACTTCATCACAAAGTAAGCAAAGCAAACATAAAATCTAAACATGGTGGAGTAAATTGTATCACCTCTTTGTGTGAAGCGGATTTGCACAGCAGTAGGTTTATTTTATTTTGCAGACGCTGGATTTGTTTGTCTCAATCAACTGTTTATGTGTCAAATATTTCTTTGGTTCTAATGTTTGATTTGCTAGCTCAGAGATGACTCGCGCTCTGTTCAGACAAATCATTGACATATGTCCTCCCAACCCGATCTCACGGGAATTCGTACGAATTCTACGAGGTGGCTAATTTGTACGAATTCATACGACCTCACTCGTACGAATTAGTACGATTTGGGGTTAAAACGTACATATTTGACGATTTGGCCAATTCGTATGAATTCGTACGAATGACCTATCCCTGACCCCGCCCCTAAACCTACCCATCACGTGGGTTTAGACAAATCGTACGAATTCGTACGAGTGAGGTCGTACGAATTCGTACGAATTAGCCACTTTTTAATCACTCGTACGAATTCGTACGAATTGGTCGTGAGATAGCGTTGGTCTTCCCAACAAACCTGTATGTGTATTTAACATACTAAGCTCTAAAACATTTTCCTCCTCACACTCTAGTACACTGATTTTTGATTGTCAGGATTGTAACAGTACATACAAACTCCTCAAATAGCCATTGTTTAATGTCTGAAATCTATGTGAAACACAAAGGACAATACATTTAAATAATACATAAATCATATTAGAGCTGTCAATATAATGTGCTCATTTAATTAAGCACAGTTAATTAAAAACTTTTTATATGTTTTGGCCATTCATTTACACAACAAATGCATTTTGGGGGGCTGAAAACATAGCAAGTTTTTGAAAACGTTCCAATTATTGTCTCTGTGTAAACTACAAAGATAACACTTTAGTTTAGGGTCAAATTCTAGTTGGCAAAGCATGCATATTAATAGGATATTGGCTGTTTATAAAGCACATATTAAAGGGTTCACCCAAAAATGAAAATTACCCCATGATTTACTCTGGTAATGATAGACTCTTTACCCTCCAGTCTTAGGTTTATGACATTCTTCTTTCAGACGAATAAAATCAGTTATATTAAAAAAATGCTCTATAATGGCAGTTTCTTTTGAATTCCATAAAAGTGAATCTTCCCATGATAAAACTGCTCCACGCGGCTCCTGGGGTTAATAAAGGCCTTCTGAAGTGAAGCGATGCGTTTGTGAAAAATATCTATTATTAAAACTTTATAAAGTAAACTAGCTTCCGGCCAAACAAACATACGGACTTCACTTCTGCTTAAAGCGCAACTTACGCAACTTGTGAAGTTCAGAAGTAGGTTTGGTGCATCCAACCCGATCTCACGACAATTCATTTGAATCTCACTCATATGAATTTGTAAGGTTTTTGCAAAATCGTACATACTTGACGAGTTGCCCAATTCGTATGAATTCGTATGGATGACCTACCCCTGACCACAGACCTAAACCTAACCGCCAATGGGGTTTAGACAAATCGTACGATTCAGTCACATTTTACTCACTTGTACGAATTCGTATGAATTGGTCGTGAGATAGCGTTGGGTACGTCATGGCATGGTGTAAATATCAGCAGTACGTCATACTCGCATAAGTTGCACTTTAGACTTAAGTGGAATCCGTATGTTCGTTTGGCTGGAAGCTAGTTATTTTATCCCTTAATCCTTCCCAATACCTAAACTTAACAACTACTTTACTATTAATAAGCAGGTTTTAGTTTATAGAGGCAAAAGTCAGGGTTAGTTAGTTAATAGTATAATTTAGAATAAGTGTGACCACTACAAATACTTTGTGAAAACGATGACATCACCTAGTGTACAGAGAGAGCGAGAGAGAGAGAGAGAGAGAGAGAGAGAGAGAGAGAGAGAGAGAGAGAGAGATCGTATAATAGGCTTACCATGGTGAATCAGGGTAAGGCAAAAACATGTTTTGGAAGAAGGATTGAGAACTCATTTTACAAATTACCACAAAAGTCCCTTTTCAAAAAAAACAATATATATTTTTTCTGCCAAAGACTATTAGAAGGATTGTACTTGCTGCAGTTTGTACATTTATTTGGTGTCCTTGCCTAACCTAAATGACTTTGGTTTAATAAAATAAATAAAAAAAACTTTCTGTATGATCCAGAAAAAGGACAGGGGATTCAGTTGCTAAGAGGATCCAAACTGCCTTTTTAGAGTTCAAAGTCGTTAGACATTTGTCCCCTCCTCCAAGGCATTTTAAAGTCCTATTTGATCCACACACAAGCTGTGTCTCATTTTGAAGGCTGCGTCCTCCGGATGTTGCATTTGTAGGCCGCATACGTCATAAAGGATGTTTTATTTCAGAACAGTAACCATTATAAAATTGACCGCAATTCCTATGGCATAAATTGTTGTAATTTCTTAATGACTTTG
This sequence comes from Meda fulgida, assembly GCA_030578275.1. NCBI lineage: Eukaryota > Metazoa > Chordata > Actinopteri > Cypriniformes > Leuciscidae > Meda > Meda fulgida. The sequence goes on along the minus strand of CM060621.1, from coordinate 29,541,285 downwards.
GAATGTAGTGGTCAGTTTACTAAAAATGAAGCAGCCTCAATAAAAATGCAGCCGACGAATGCGACCTCCGGAGGACACAGCCTTAGAAATGAGACAGCTATAGTCAGCTGAGACATGTTGGCTCTGTTCTCAAAACCAGTGAGCCATCTTCTGGTCTCTTTAGGCAGCATACTAACTGAAATGGAACCTCAAAAGTGACAGCTTTGGAAGGTTCAACATTGTATTATACAAATAGCACTTAAGTTTTTACAATTTTCATGGGAGACGCTCTCACAATTGTACACCATAACATTGTTGAATATCATAAAACAAACACTACATGAAAAAAATCCATATTTAATTATCTTTATTTTTTATACTCTGTGTTATTAAATTTGCTTTGTCAGCCATCTTCAATTATTATTTTTTTTCCACTGAGCTCACTGCAATGCACCATGGGATTGCCCATGCAATGCTGCCTTAGAATTTAACTAAACAAAAAGTATCATAGAGCAGCATAATGATTCTTGTAAAACATCCTAAGTAAGCAGCACACGTTTTAGAACAGAGCCGTGTCTTAGTAGTTTTATACATACATGAGCTTGGCTTTAAATGATTTAATGATCCTGCCAAAGCCAAGAACATGTGTGGGAGGTGTCCGGGTTTAACATTAACATGCTTGGCGGTCCACGTGGCCCATAAAAACTAACCCCGATTTGCATCAGGCATCTGATCTCAATGGTGTTCTGTCAGTGTACCGCAGGCTCATTTTCAGCCACACTTCCTGAGCCAAGAAAAGAGCAGCTCCCAGTGGATTTAGGGGCCAAATGTCTGAACATGAATGTTTGACAAACCAAAGATTTGCACTTTAGTAACAAGATAAACATCTACTTTCTGCAAGACAAATTGTTTTATTTACAACTTCGAATAATATTTTTTTTACAGGGTGCGACTGAGATTTTTAAGAATTGTCAATCCCTTTCAAAGTCTTTTTTTCCTTTTCTTTTTTTTAAAGAAGGGCATCTCTAAATAATTTTTTGAACAGTAGAGGAAATGTAAAAGGTGGTTAGTCATTCATCTGAACATCATGACATTTACAATGGTATGATCTTGTTTATATGTGACATGTGACCTATCAAGTGACTATGTAACCTGCTACAAGCCTAAAAAGGCCAGCCTGCAGGAACCCTATAATGTCACACACATGCCATTTTAGATTACTTGAGATGCATAAATCAAAATCCTAATATATCTTTATTAGATATTCTTGAAAGTTCAAAAGGCACACAGTGTTTTAGAGTGCCTGTTCAATATACTGTATACAATTATTTAAATTGAAATACAGCAGATCAATGTTTTATGTAACTGACATCTTACAATACACCAAAAATGTGGTTTAGGATTTACTTTGACAATATGTATACTTTAAACATTATTACAGAGACCCGTAATTCAACACATACAATTAAGCAAGAAATTTTGAAGTAGAAAGACTGAAATAGTATTTAAAACATGCTCCAATAATCTTTGTTTTATTTACAACTTCAAAAAATATTGTTTACAGTGTAGAAAACTATGAGACATCTTATAAGAGTCAATGTTACCAATTCCTTTCTATCCCAGAACACATTTCCATCACCCGTAACCCACAAATAAATGGTTGCTTTTTCTATCAAATTTTCCATCTGCATTCTACTGAGAGGAATTGTTTAAAAAAAATGTCAGTTCTCAGTACTGAAATAAAATTTCCAACTTCCAAATTTGTTTCACTGGCAACGTTTTCTAACCTATGTTTCAGAGGAAGAACTCAGCGAGTCCGGACATCACTCAAAACATGTCAGCAATGCATGCCGCAGTGATATGTGTTGATTTCCATTTAATGATAGAGGACAAAATATGAGTGACACCTGCTGACTTCTCCCATCGTACGCAACAAGGCAAATGATTGGAGACAGAAAAGGCTCCACTTTAACTCAATGACACTTTGTGTCACCTGGCACAAACCCTTGTTAAAAAAAGGCCTGACACCAACAGGCATAGTTAACATTCTCTTTGAGAAGACATACTGTTTGACCTGACTCATGACCGCACTTGAGTCTCGTGAAGATCGCCCCCTTCGGACAGCATTTGGACCCTGTTCAAGTGACGAATGATATTTCAATGAATCATCTGCACAGCAGGGTTTTTTACTACATTGAAGGTGCCAGGAAAACATTGTCATCAGCTGTAATTCTTCTAAGTAATGATGGGGTCTCGGTGATCAAGTGATCTTAAGAAATGCAAGAAATGCAAGGTGAATGATTTACAGACTGAGAACGTTTGATTAGCTGAGTCACAGAGGGCAGTGGGCATGTTTTGAGGTTATGATATTAAGATTAGTGCCGTGTTTACCTGCTTAATGAACATGGACAAGTTTGAAAGACATAAAATGACTTAATGCTAACAGAGCATTTAGCATTAATAGATTTCACAAGCACTTCTGGTCAGAAAAATTAAGGACTGAACTACTCAAACTGTATTTATATAATTAAAAATTATTTTAGATATTTTATATTATAGAGTATACATGTAAAAACTTATAGGTGAACCGGGTTAGATGAATTGAAGTTGATCAAATTAGTCAAATCATATTGCGGTTTCAAAAAGGTGATAAAAGCATTAATCTTCTTGAGGCCTGAATGAAACATGACAAGTTTTATAATAATATTTCCTGTGACCACAAATGGTCTTATTCTGTGAACTGATGGCTTTTGAAAAAAAAAAAAAGGGGGTAAAACCTTCTATCAATCTTTATGTTGACTCCGCCACAACAATTTCTTCTGCGAAGCCTCGCTATTATCCCGCAAAGCAATTTCTGGTATGACAGTGACACGATTTCAAAAATTACAGGTCATACTTTCAGTGTAGAGACCAATTTTTTTTTCCTTGTCACCAGATCCTTATCCATCAATGGTCAGTATAAATATAGTGGTTATTTGGAAATGCAAATCTAAAAACAATTTATCATCTGTCAACGGAAATGATTTATTTTCTTGGTAAATAAACAAAAGTACAAATCTTTCACTGCTCTAGTTTGATAAATTACCCTAAATCATGCAATACCAGCCCTGGTGATTACCCCTACAGGTTATTTACAATCATGTTGTTGCTGTAAACCAGAATGTACATAAAAAGACAATTTTCTCATTTTCCTCATTAAGTTACCATCATCCATTAGATTATTGTGGCGAGCAGGCCGAGGCCGAGGGCCGTGGGAGAACAGCGCGAGGCCGGTGGCGATTGATAATGTGCGACACCTGCACAACGCACCAGTCTCGTATCTCTCAATGAGGAGAAAAAAAAATGACCCAAATTCTCATGAACACACTGAGGTAAGCTGAATTTTCGTTTCATGGTAAACGCATATTCCGGAATGTGCATTCCTTAGACTCTACTCCATGTTCTTTTTCTAGATGCCAAATGTTTCTCCAGACCAATCAGACACCTATAAATGTTTTGCTACTAACGAATTTGGAAAGGCTATGGTCACTGTTATCCTGAATGTCATTGAAGGTTTGAAAATTAGGAACTTTACATTCTCAACACAGCAATTCATCACCCCAAACATTTGTAATGTGTGTGTGTCATTTACTGTTTAGTGGGTTTCAAGAAAGACAAAGCAAACCAGGAGTCCAGAAAGTATTAATAATATGTGTGATACCTTATGTACTGTAAGAAACTTTATAACATAAATCAGCGATTTGATTTTTTAGTTCATGCATTTTTCAGCTGCAACTGATCCAAAAGAGCTCAAGGCTGTCCTGAAAAGGGAAAGTTGTTGTAAATCTTATCGTGTTATTATAGATTTCTGTGACTAGTGCATTACCAATACTGCATCTTTCTAACATATGAACAGCTTTGGAGAGGTAGGTAGACATGGTCCCCCAAAGCTTTAATAAAGCTCAGTGGATGAAAAAATATATAGTAAGAAATTAGGTTTAAAAGTTTGATATCCTTCTCAACCCTTTCCTAAAATATATCCCATATCCTATATAGCTACCTTTCCTTTAATCAACAGTGAAATACCTTTTAACCCTGCAGTAAGGTTCGCCCGAAAACCAAAGTAAGGAAAGATGGTGAAATTGACCCAAAGTTCTGGGAGATTTTGCTGAGCTCCGATAAGAAAGATTATGAGTGCATCTGTGCAGAATATGGGGTGACTGACTTCCGCTGGATGGTGAAGAAACTGAATGAGATGAAAAGGGAGAGAGAAGAAGAGCACTTTCAATTCTTTTTGGGGGATATACATTTTATGCAAAATTATGTTGTAATGATATTTCTACTCACAGTTCATCAAAAGCATTTCCAACCTCTAACACATTGATGTGAATCCTGATGGAACTGCTTCTTTTGAACTTGGTCTTAACCTTCTGGCCCCCAGCAGTAGGATTTTCATCTACAAGGTAAAATGAATGGTTATTATAACACATCTGAGCTCATAACTCCACAAGATTTCAGTACAAGGCAAGTAATGCTGAACATCTCAGTAAGCTTTTGTTTTCTCCCTCAGGATGGTGAGATGATTCCATTTTCTCATGATCTCGATATAGAAATGAAACACAGCCTGAATAAAGTATTCAAGAAATACGTCTTCACAGTTAGGGACCTTGTCCCAGATGATGCTGGCCTTTACCAGTTTGACATAGAGGACATCAAAGTGTTCTCAACTGAATTTAAGAGTGAGTTACATTCAACCGCCTTGTTTATGATGCAGAATAATTAAGAGATTAAGTATCCAACAGTAATTTCTCATAGTTCCAATGGTGGACTTTCTGGACAAGTTAAGGATGTGAAAGACGTGGAGAGGGAGGATGCCAGTGTGTCCTCTCCAAACCTTTATCTAATCATGTGGGTTGGAAAGAACAACCGATTAGAACAGGGAGAGAAATATGACATCACTGTGTCCGAAGACAAACTGATCCATAGGCTGGTGGTGAAGGACTGTATGCAGGTGGATAAAGGCATTTATGCGGCTGTGGTTGGTATCAAGTCTTGTAACGCCTGGCTGATAGTGGAAGGTATGATCTCAACATATTCAAAACATCTTTGGTGTGACTGCAATAAGTGACTATGATCAGTGTTGGCGAGTAACTGGTAATATACATCAACATTGCTAACTGAACTACATTTTTAGTAGCGTTACAGCAGTTCAAATGTTTTCAAGATGGTATAGCTCAGTGGTTTTCAACTAGTTTGCCATGGGATCCACAATTTCCCATTGTTATTCAGCTGCAAAAAAATGGTTGATACACAAATACCAGCCCACATTACTTAACACATAAATTGTAAGAATACGACTAATACTGATGAATAAACATAAGGTAAGACTATTGAATAGTTTGTTTTTCTGAGGTGAGAAACTTTTTAGTTTGTAACAAGTTACACAAATAATGTTAGTTCTGTGTTAAAAAAATTCAATAGAAATCTAAAATCTAGAAATTCAATAAAATCTGTTATATTGAGTAGAAAAATGCAATAACGTAACATAATACTTAAATATTTTCCAAAACATATTTTACACATTTATAATATACATTTTTCACAGTGGTCCTTTATACAGGAAAATATAGGATAATATATTAGCCTTTTAGGATGGGAGTCCCTTGCAGTTGATGATATTTGGGGGCCCAAAATTAAGAATTAATTTTGTAATTCTTACAAAAAAATTGTAAGCTACTTCTTTAAAAGGTTAGCTTCACTGTACCTTCAATGTAGCTTGTAACTCAGTTTCCCAAACACTGATATAGTCCACATTACAGCAATGTCTCTGAAAAGATTTATATTATGCATCATATATCTTATTTTATATTCTTGTATGCTTTCTTGTTTTGTTTTGTTTTGTTGTGCCATGTCCTATTCGTCATTTGTCTAATGTCACAAACCAGCTGATAACAATCTAGAATCTAAGGGCAAAAAGAAACCCTGAAAAACAACCCAAGCTGAAGGGGCAGGAGTTGACTTGGCAAAGATCACTGCAGAACAGCAGGTCAAGCTAAAGAATGAAAGAGATGAAACAATTGTGGCTGTCAAAACAGTCAGTGCTGAGAAAGAAGTAGCAGGTGCGGTGGACTGGACAGCGGTGCTTCGCCATCTTCTTCTGGAGATGATTCTAATGCAGAGAAAGAGGTCAGGAGAGATGACTGACGACACTGGGCAAGGAGAGTACCAAACACTAGTGGAAAAGACACAGGGAAAGGTAGGAGAACCACACCACAAGTAATTCCAATAAGGGAAATTTTATCTTTTGCCACAAATACACCACACTTGAATTGATATTCATGCTACAGACATTCATACATTTTCAAGTGTGACATAAGTGTCTAAAAACAGAATTAACATCAAGGTGTGCATAAACTTGTAAATCTCTGATTATTAAATGATCTCTGACTGTCAGGATTTTCAGGTGAGAAATTGTCAAAAAGTGGAGGTGTGACTACAGGTTCGGATGAAGGCCTGCTGTCTGGAGACTCAATCGGTATACAATTTGATGGTGTACTTACTACGTGAGAAACTATAATTGTTCAACAACAAAAGTCATTGCTGTCCTCATTAACAATTAACTTCGGTTAATATGAACAAGTGTAGCTCTGACGTTATTTCAGTGCTTTATTCACACTTAGCCACAGTGTGGCACTGTATGAATGATCAGCACATGATCAGACTCATGCCAACAGTTTGAAGCAATTATTCACTACACATTCAACTGACAAGATTAATGGTCCTTACTGGGGAAGGGAATGGATGTAATTTAGGCAGTTTAGGCAAGTGATTTATAACTCAAATATAATTGATCTATCCAACTGTATTAAGTTTACATTTGGTTCGGGTAAGTAAACCTGCAATCTTTCATATTTTTTCATGTTGTCTTATTCGTTTTTTCTTATAGACAGAGCTTTTGTGTAGTCCTTGTTTTTATTTTTCTGGTTATTGCATAGTTAAGTATAAACTTTAAAACCATTATTATATAATATTTTGTTTTCGGTAACACAGTGTCCTTGTTAAACATCTTACATGTACTTACTATAGTAAAATTATGCATAATTACAAGCAACTACAAGCACTTTATTTTGTCCTGTTCTGCATGTACTGTGTTCTTATTATAGCAATTACAATAACTGGGTTATAAATAGGTATAACCCTGAACCTGCTTCTAAACCTAAACTTAACCCATGTAGTTACTTTAGGGTATGTTTACATGACACGTTGTGGTCGTTTAGTTACACAATAATGGCGTTTTGGGGGCCTGAAAACACAAGCTTTTGAAAACAGGTTTCAAAGTGCAAGGTTTTGAAAATGATACCTTTACCGTCTCCATGTAAACAACAAAAACGTGAATTTGTGAAAAATGGGATGAGTTGTGCATATGTGCATGAGTATTACATGCTTTGTCTATAGGTGTTGGGTTTCTCTTTACAAAGTGATATTGCCAACTACTGGCCTGGCATGCATAATACAGCATTTTTAGTCGTGTTTTCAGATCCGTGTGAACGGTGATCGCTTTGACCACGTTGTCATTTTTAGTACATCGTTGTCGTGTAAACATAAATCTACACTAAATCTCTGATCCATGCCTACCTTCTTTCCTCTACTGTTTCAGTTCTCTTTTAATCGGTGCGCTTGCTAAAATCCCTGCCCACATCTTCCTTATACTCTACACTGGCATTATTTACTACAAGGTTCTGTTAACTTCTACAAGTCTCAGTAGTCAGTTGTTCCATATTTTTCTTATGTATAATGCCGGTTACATTTGTATTTGTTTAGTTCACTATTTGTTTGTGAAGCAAACATGAGCTGTGGGAAAGGCACTGAATAACATTTAATAATAATAATAATAATAATGAGCAATATATGCATTATATAATTACTATTATTATTTATAATATCTTGAATATAGTGTTTTTTCTAGATGATAGAACTCACTTCACCGGTGGAGACGAGTCAAATGTACACATTGTCAGATGTGAACCAGCAGAACTTTTTTGTAACCTGAGCACCAACAAAGCCAACAGGGATGGGGAGAAGGTGAATTAATGATACCATAAATGATCAATGTATGTGTTAAAATGTCTTTTGTAATTGCTCTTTATATTTCATTCTGTCTGTTTGTTAGTTGTACTCTAAAGTTGAAGATAAACAAGAGTTAGTAATACAAAGCTGCAAAGATTTATCCTCAAGACAGAATCGGGCTGAAGTGATTGAGTGCAAGACTGACGCCATGGCAACAGCTGGAGGTATAGCTATTTTTTTTTTTTTTATTTCACAATGGTATATTACTAGTTTAAACATCAATAAGCAAATGTTTATTATATTGAGAAAACAGACTCATAGCTCCGGATACACAGACAGGGCATAGATTAAGCCAGGATTAAGCTTAGTTCAATTAGGACATTTAAGTAAGCTTTTATAAACTACCTTAGAAAAAAAAAACATTACTGGTGTGCATCTTGAGACAAAACAATGCCAATTAATGCCAACAAAGCAAGTTGCTTTCAGTTAAAACGGCGCAAACAGGTAAATTAAATCTAAGAGTAATTTGAAATCTGTTGTAATTCTTCCTAAATTTGTCCCTGATGACCTGCACAAGTTCTCCAAAAATGTGGTGGTTAAAGTTGCCCATACTACTTCATTTAAAATGCCATTCCAACCCCAAGACTCGTCAGAGATCAACTGGTTTAAGGATGACACAGAGCTTTTTGATGGAGGCAGAATAAAAGTAGTAAAGGAACTAAACCAGAGCCGTCTGCAGATAAAAGAATGCCTGCGATCTGACTCTGGGGAAATTAAGATCCAGCTTAAAAACCCTTTTGGTACCGCAGAGGCTTATTGTGGTCGGTATGTTTCTATTCAACTGTATTTTATATTGAAAATATTCTGAAATAAATATTTATAAGCCTTCTGCATTTTACATACAGACTCATGAATGAACATTAAAATGACACATTAAGTATTTCAAATAACTCAGCAGACAAACCAGGTCCACCACAAGGGCCAGTAGAAGTGATTGACAGCTCATCTTCTGTCATTGAACTTAAATGGAATCCACCAAGTGACACCGGTGGCTCTGAAGTGACAAACTTCCAACTACCTTGATGATATCTGGGGGCCCGTGGCATCTAAAAAAAAATTGTAAGCTACTTCTTTAAAAGGTTAGCTTCACTGTACCTTAAATGTAGCTTGTAACTCAGTTTCCCAAACACTGATATAGTCCACATTACAGCAATGTCTCTGAAAAGACTTATATTATGCACCATATATCTTATTTTATATTCTTGTATGCTTTCTTGTTTTGTTTTGTTGTGCCATGTCCTATTCGTCATTTGTCTAATGTCACAAACCAGCCGATAGCAATCTAGAATCTAAGGGCAAAAAGAAACCCTGAAAAACAACCCAAGCTGAAGGGGCCTACCAAAACTACCTTGTTGAGCGTCAGCAGGTAGGGCAGAGCATGTGGAAGAAGGTGTGGCATAGTTCAGCCAACCGCCGGTCTTTTCAAGACAGAAATGTGTCCCATTGCAAGAAATACATATACCGAATCTACTCTGGGAACTCGCTGGGTATCAGTGATCCTCTGGAGACGGAAAGCATCATGGCTGGAACTCTGAGTGAGAGACTGCATGAGCGCTGATCATTAAGGGACAAAAGTTACATGTTATAAATAAACTAATTAAAAAATACATAAATGAAACTGGACCCTTTAACTACATGCTCTTTTTTCTACTTCTTAAGCAAGAAATCAAAACTTCTATGTTGCAGTTCTCCCTGGTCAACCTGCCCCTCCTAAGGTGGTCAGCGTGTTCAAATACTGTATCAACCTAACATGGACTTCACCAGAGAAAGATGGAGGAACCAAAATACTGGGCTACCAGCTTGAAAAACGCAAGAAAGATACAAACCAGTGGGTGACTCTGAACCCAGTTAATGACCCTATTCAAGGTACCTTTTTACCACTGGTTCATCAAAAGAGTGACCATATATAACCTACATTTCTGCGAAACATACCGATACATACAATCCACTGCAGTTTTTATATAAAATGAACAATAGTGAAAGAAAAACGCCAACAACTTTTAGTTGTTTTTCACACAAATTATGATCACATTGGTAGATCATCGATTATAAAGACTTGCATGCAGTTCCTTGCACAATATATAAAACAATAGGCCTACCTGTGTAACACAAGTCATAACACTTGATACAAGACTTGTAGAAGCAACCTAAAATCACATGGTTGCTTCAGGAAATGCATTTTAATCTTAAATTTGCTATTAGTTAAGTTTAGTGTAGGGTTGAATGGTGACGGTACGTTATTATTAAACATGATAGAGCATGAACCTTTTAGCGCCATTTAGACATGTCATGTCCAAACTGCCTGCGATACGTACAACAACCAACACAATAGTGCTGCCAGATTCATGTTCATCTATTTCAGATAAAACTGAACACGCTTTTAGCGCTGCTCACTAGACATATCAGTTTGAAAGTGTTGCAAAACCTGCAAGAAGCAAGCAACACAATATCATTTTGTGGCTTCACTTTCAGAATCAAAGGGTTTTTGGTTCAACTACAGTTACACAAGAGTTATGCTTATATATGCTTTATAATTGTTAATTGTCACTTTCCAAACCCTATAATTCAGCTTTATATAGTTGAAAAAAAATCAAGAGTGGACATAGCTAAAGTGACAAATACCATGAACTTTCCAGCTAATAAACCCACTGAATGTATAGCAAGTGAACCGGAAACCTTGATTGTAATTACTGTCTATCTTTAAGGTACAATTAAACAATTATAGGGTTTGAATCCCAGAAAGAGGATATTCATTTGTGGTCAGAGGAAGATTCCAAAGTAAATGGAAAATGATTTTACCGTACCTTTAAACTATGTAATTAGAAAACAATAGTTTATGATTAAATGGCCTAAGTTTAGGTAAAACCACCATATACGTAATATAATAATGTTTATGATTTAAATAAAACTAGTTCATTCAGAAGTTTTCCAAGACATGGATAACTTTTAAATGACAAAAACTTTACAGTGTTTAGAATCGTGAGGTTGGACTGTTCTAACGGAATAATTTACATATTCTTCTGGGTCTCATAAATATGCAATATTTCGTAAATTGTTTCTTGAGTATTTTCCAACCAAAACACTTCAGCACACCAAGCTGCATCTTGTCATCATTACATTTGTACATTGGTGACTGTTGACATGAAATCCTACATACAAATCAGTGATTATTACGATTTCTCTTCACATTTGCTGAAAACAGCAGCTTTGCATCCTCATTATATACACTAAAAAGACTTTACTTTAAAAACAACTTTACATTAAGTAGTATCCAGTATGGAAATATAAGGCACAGAGAGCCCATTGCACAATGCTCTCAGACATGCACTCCATCTCTCATCTGAACACTCACCCTGCAGTGAAAATGAAATCAAACCAATGTCACTATTATTGATACACTCTTCATTTATTTTGTCTATTAAAAAAAAAGTCAATGGAGCAAGATTCAAATTGCAAATCGTAAAGCAAGAAATATTCCTCTGAGCCACAAGAGCTCATGTTTAGGCAGAAGGCTCAGACCACCTAATACTGGAATCCAATAACAGCCCCTGGTAGGGGTCTAAATAGCCTTGCACTTTACCTGAGGGATCTCTTATGCATTCTCATAGAAGCCTCCAATCAGTTTCAAGAGCTAACCGCCTCTCTATTTCCTCACATCATATCCAGTGGCTTGATCACAACAAAAACCAAAACTGCATAAACCAATGTCTCGTCAGCTGAAAATATATATTATACTAATAAACGTTAATGAAATGTTTCTTTAAATTAAAGCACAATTACTTCCTGTTCTGATGATCTCATCACATCTACACCTCACAAATGCAGTATACAGACTTTTCATTGTAGCCTATTCCTGGAACAAATGATATCAAAGCTTATCCCAATTCTCCTAACAGAATGAACACAATCTCACCTACAACTAAAGGACCCTCTTTGATACATCCACATTTATACAATGCATCCATTTTTATTTAAACTGACAATTTCCCCTAAAAACAATCTCCACACGATAAAGGCAAGATTCAGATGTGTCCTAATGAGCACAATGGTACAATAGTTATGACTCCACCAACAGTAGACTAATTATGAATCTCTAAACATGTTGGTTATCAAGTCACTGGCTTTGACGTATTACTCATTAATATGTCTCGGGCTGGAGAACACAGTGCTCCCTCTGTGATGGTCTGTGCTAAAAACCCCAACACTAAGTTCCGATCATAATAGTTTCTTAAAAGAGATTATAAATGTACTGAATTGAACATTTCGTCCTTCTTTCTACTTTCCAACCATTTAGTTTCAGTCAGGCCCTGCTTCAAAGATACTGTAGACTTCATGGTTGTGAGAGCAGGAAATTCTATCAGAATCAAAGTCGATTATGAGGTACTTAGATTTATTGTGCATGCTGTGCCAGCCCTCATTCCCAAATGAACATGTCTAACATTAGTAAGAACACATTAGCTCCAATGCAACTTAATGTTAATAACTTAATAAACGTTTGAAATTTCTACCTAATTTAATCAATTTAACAGCTGATAAAATGATTTGCAATGTCAAACTTCATTCCAGCCCTCATTATCCATTAATTTTTTACCACTTTTAGCCTGTTGTACCGAGAGAAAAAGAAAAAGCAAATACGCAGGACGTTATAAGATGTTCTGTAAAGCTTGTAAGCAAGCAACAATAGCCAAGGGATGCAAGGCTTAATATAGGGTCAGTCCAGGTCAGAGTCTATAATCGTCACAATATTCAGTCTATCATTTCCTTTCAAACTGTGTTTATGTTAAGGGCTCTCCACAACCTGACATCACATAGCTTAAAAATTATGAAATTGTGACCCCCTGGGTCAACATCATCAATGTTGAAGACTCATCCACACTTGTCATCTCCTCGTCATAGTATTCAGACTCAGGTGTTTATACCATCATGGCAAAGAACAGTCCAGCTTTGACATAGAAGTTAGAGTGGAAGGTAAGTCAGTTATCTGAATATAAGGTAAAACATTACTGCATGGCATGCCAATGGGTCAGACAGCTCAAAGTTCAATTTTGAATTGAAAGGTATATATATATATAATTTTTTTTATGGTTATTGCTTAAGTACAATACAATATATTTGAACATTATTGCAAGATATTCAGATATTCACAAGTAGTTTGAGAATGTAGGGAGATTGATTTAAGTATGTCATATGCAATGCTCCATTGGAGAAATCCTTTACAGCCACTTAAATCATTGTGCCATATCAACAGCCCACCTCTTCTATTTATGCATGCACAATCCCCAGTTCAAAACCTTGTTTGCCCTTAAGTGACATTTATATATTATGTTGAGAGCAAAAAGCAACAAAAAAAGCAAGCCAGAGTGCAAAACCACTGTGAATGTGACTATGCTGTCCAGTTTATCACACTAATAATAAGGCCTTGCTGCATCCAGGAGCAGCTCTAAGCGGGGGCATAATTCCATAAATTCCATAAATACAGTGCCCCAGTAAATCTGTATACAGCCACGTCATTTTAATTAGTTTATTTCTGTGAGGCTGTTTAAATGACTAAATGAAACATGTGCCCAATATGCACGACTACTGGCTACAAGGTCCTCTGGCGTGCAGTTTTTATCTGATCACTCATGGGCCAATTTATTATTTTCATTGCCTCACAAGTTTGCCAACCCCTGCAGCATGAAAGCTTCCTTTCTTTCTCTACAGCTGAACCAAAGCCACCAGGCCCAGTGGAGCTGGAACAGGTTGTCTATGGTAAAGTCATTATCACATGTCCAGACCAGGAGAAAGACGATCTACTTTATTAATTGGTGGATGAACGTGATTCCAAAACACGTGTTTGGCATACAATAGCTGACCGTCTGTTTTGCAACACTTACACAACCAATCCGGTCGAGAATACCACTACAGAGTCTATACAAAAAAATTTCTGATCCATCTAAATCACCAATGTGGGGTATTAACGAACTAAGAGGTTGGTTGCTGGAGAGGACAAACTAATTAGTGCTCATTTCATTCAATTGTCTTATCATTTTTTTTTTATCATCACAGTATATCACCATAATCTGTTGATTGAAAGGAACTGTTTAACCAAAAATGGAAATTGTCATAATTTTCTCACTCTCATGTCATTCCAAACCTGAATGATTGTCTTTTTTCTGTGGAACACAAAAGTAGAAATTTTCAAGATTTGTACTCGTTGCTCATTTTGATGCAACTACAATGAATGTGGACTGAGGCTTTCAAGATTAAAGAAGGATGTAAAGTAAACGCAATTTACTAAATTAGACTTTTTCCAAGTCTTTAAGAGTTTTAAAACTCTGAATGAATCATCACTGACTCAATGATCTGGTCGCAGCAGTACAGTAGGAAGGACTAGTACATTTCTCAATTTTTTATCTATTTTTGCAAAAAAAAAAAGGTTTAAGTCTTAAAGGTTTGAGACGGCACGAGAAATAAGCAAACAATGGCAAAATTACATTTTTGGTAATTATTTTCCTATTTCTAGTGTCACTAGAAATATTTCACTAGCTTTCCGGCTACGGTCACTTTTGAGAGGCCTCCTTCCATTTTGGTTCCACTGAAAGTCCACAGTCCACCACAGGGATATCAGTTGTACATAACCTGCGCTGTCAGTGCTTCCCCACACCTCATGTCACATGGTACCTCAATGGCAACTGCGTCAACTCCAACAACACCTACTACATCACAAATGCATATGGTGTCTGCTCTATGTACATCATGCGAGTTGGGCCAGAAAATAGTGGCGAGTACAAAGTGGTGGAGGTCAACTCATTTGGCAGAGCAGAATGTGAGTGAACTAAGAGTGAAAGGTATGTTAGATATAATGATTATTTCCACATTTGACATGCCCATTTGAATATGTTATTGCTACTATAAAGTGCCATCATAAATTTCAATTTTTATTCTGATTTTATTCACAGATTGAAATTCAGAGTGTGGACCCTTAGCTAGCTTGTGCACTGCAAACCAATATACAGTGAATTATTTTATGTAAAGCTACTTTGAATATGCAATATGCATTGTGAAAAGCACTACAGTATCAGCCTGGAAGATATATAGATCTATCACTCTTTGTGATATTTTATTAGATAAAATCAGAATCTAATTATTAACAATATATTAGCGTTGTGATTGCTATAAGACTCAAATGTGAACTGTGTTCAATGAAATGCAAATAAACTACTTTCTGCCAAATTCTCTGCATGGTTATTTTCAACAAAACAAAAAAAAAGCATCAAAGAAAGAAAATCTGAGCATAGGTCATTACAGTTTTCCCTTATTCAACAAAAGCTTTTAGATGTGAAGCACAATGCATTTTATATACCAAAGAAGGTTCAAATACATTTCCATCCAAACGCAAAGATCACCTGCCCTGGGTCTAGAACAATAGACTTTTTGCAAAAGTGATGAAGTTATCAATGACTTTGCTGAAGAATAAACAATTATTGGTGGTGTTTCAGGTCGTAGGGTGACGTTTGTGTACTCAGTTTCCAGAAGTCCAGGGATGTCTCCAGGCTAACTCAAAAACAGGTCCTTGCAATTTGCTTGGCTCCAGACTTTGAGACAAGCTGTCTGGGCATGTCAAGCTTGGTAAATCCCTGTCAATGTAAAATGAAACCTTCCCTCGGGGCTGTGAGGGAAATATGCTGCCACATGAATATATATTTTTTACAAGACCCAGTGTACATATCAATATGAGCCCCTGAATATTATAATTATATCTGTAAAAGCTTTATTTTTAGATAAATCGCAATGCAATAGTCGAAAATCACATGTAATAACTTCGTTCATTTAACACTTTAACCAGCAACTAATGTCATTTTAAGTGCCATTTAAGATACATTTTAATTGTCCAATAAACATGCAATACGTTTGGTCATGTTACAAGAGATCGTCATCCTACTGTAAATGGCAAGGCCTGTATAGAGCAACTGTCTACATTTAGGACACATGTATGACTTTAATGCTAAATACTCTCTCTGTGGTTCTTCAACTGAAATCATAATTCTAAAATTCCAGCTATGCAAAATAAGTGGGCTGCTGGGATGGAGTTCATTATCAGTTTGATTAAACAATGATTTACTTTCAACAGCAAGACTGAGATAAGCTTCAATTCAAAAGATGCACATCAAAATAAGATGGTAAACAACCTTTTTGCAATGACTGACATAACAGAAAACATTAAAAGTTAACTTCACATTCAGTCAGGATCATAAAATGATATATGAATATGAATATCTGCTTCATGGGCTGGACATCCCCCCACCTCAGCTTCTCAAATAAAAGCTTTAATGTGACAGCTGATTGATTCAACTGCATAGAAGTCTTCCATTCAGTCCACCAAATGTCCTTAACGCAGAAGCTGAAGGAGCAGCGGGATTTTAAAGGTGAGTTTCCATTTTCTTTGACATGCAACACAGGGAACCATCAGGAATAATTTACCATTATAAATTCACAGCTTACCTATAGTTATGAATTCCATCAGTCCTTGAACTATGAACAAATAATGGAAACAAATTTGGTAAAAAAAATAAATAAATGGTTTTCATTCGCTGGGAGCAAACTTGAGCACATGATTTCATTACCACAAAGGAAAGTCAGATGTACATTTAACAAGTGGTCATCTACAGCCATATATCAATTACTGCTATGAGAATCACTCCCCTCGACGCCGGCTCTTAACTGAATTTAGATCATAATGTTTACCTGAGGATGTGTTACACAGAATTAAAGGCACAATATGTAAGATTTTTGGACAAAAATATCCAAAAAACACTGTTTAAATCCAGAGAAATCAGCTACACTTCAACCAGTGTAACGGCCTGCGTCGTTGCGTCGCCTATCAATGGCGTCATATCCGCATTACCCTCGATTTCCAGTTTTACTTCCGTAGAAACCATGGAAACAAATAGGACGCTTTAATACAGTATGTGTTTTATTAGACAGGTGATCTACTGTTCGGATACCTTTATTGGGTTAGTCTAATAGTTTGAATCTCTTGTTTTCTTGATTTACCGTGAGTAACATGTCTGCACCATACCATTGTACAACACTTTTTATTTTGTCAATTGTCTAAAATCATAATCAGAAAGAGCATTATTTGTAACAGTAATACAGCATTTTCTCCACCATATAATACATTTTAAAATTAACCATGCAATTTAGCAACACAAGTCATCCATCTTTTATTAATATAATATTCTAATATTGACCTAGCTTACTGCAGTGTGCAACAAATTAGTCTCTATAGCAGCCACAGAGCAAACGCACAGAGTAAAGTTACAACATAACTTTCAACACACTCAAATGTATTTTAGTATGATTGTTTTAACCTAGTAAAACAGCGCTGTGTTATTATTTTAATTTGTCAAACAAAGTGACCCGTGTGAGTAGTAATTCAGCACTATTTCATTAGAATGAAGTAAAACAAAGTGAATTTAAGTGATCAAACGTAACTAAAAAAGTTCAAGTTCAGGGAAGAAGGAGCTTGTATGTTAAAAGTAACGTTAATCTCAATTTACTCACCCTCCAATCATTCCAAACCTCTACGACTTACTTTCTTCCATGGAAGACAAAACGTTAGGCAGAACTTACAATTTACATACAATGAAAGAGAATGGTGACTGAGGCTGTCATTTAGCAACAAAAAAAAAAAAAAATATATATATATATATATATATATATATTTCAAGATAAAATCTCAAAAACAAAAGAAATATATATTTTTTGTTTTTCTCAAGTGCACTCGAGAGGCAAAATTGTTTATCTTGTTTGGATGTGTTTTGTCTGTGTACTGGAGAGAAAAATGAGAGATAAAGTGAAAAGGGGAGACTTTTGGATAGACTGTTACAGCTTGACGCCAGAACGCTCAAGATCGATTGACAAATGTTCAGGAAAGACGAGCAGTCTGAATAAAGGGTTAAGGACCCCAGATCCTCTTCATCCCAGCATTATAGTGGAGGGCCATTGCTTCAGCTGCTGAAGAAAGTAATTTCAAATGCGCTTCTTTTCCCTTAAAAAGCACCAGAAGATTATGTCGGACTTTTTGTTTTTGAGCTAGGCAGACCGACTAGTTTTAAGACTCACATAATTTATCTGTCAAATGTTGGATAACTGTTTCTTTCCCCTTTGGCCTTGTAAAAGCATTGCTGAGGATCCTGTGAATCTCGGAATGCCAATACGTTTTTTACCAGTCTAGAATTACGCAACGATATGCATCCAATCAAACTCTTAATATATCTTTATTGGTTAACTTTTTTAAGGTCATAGCATGATGCATCTTCTTGAGGACCATTAGAGAAAAAAGGAGAGAGTGAGAGAGAAAGAGAGGGGGGGGGGGGGGGGGGGGGGAGAAGAGAGAGAGATAAAGAGTATAAGAACACCAGTTTCATTACTTTATCCTAATTGAAAACCATGATTATTTTAGATATGTACTTGGAAGGTAATGTAATGGAAGGTACATGATTATACATGAAGGTACAGTTTTATCAATGATAGTCACTAACAGCAAGCTTACAGATCATGAATCAAATATAAATAAAGTAAGATTCTGAGGAAAAAATATGCAGATTTAGAAAAAAAAAACAATTACAAAATTACTGTTGTGATTATGGAGGAATAGGTCGCTGAGAAAACAGTGCAAAAAAATCTATGCAAAAAAATCATGGATAATGTAGCTAAAATTATACTTTAGCAAAAATAGAAATCTTTTGGTGCATCAGCACAGTAATTATTACTATCTGAACCCTCAGATAGTTATGCAGAGAATTTAACTTATTCAGTAGAAACAAACATTTATGCTCCACTTTGCTGTTCTCTGCCATTTCACATTGATGTTACTTTCATAACAACTTCTAGTTAGTGTGTGTACATTGTCTCGGTACAAGTGTACAACTGCAAATTGGTTGGATCATCAGTGTGTTCTAGACTCTGTACCCCAGTGATTAAAGGGCAATCACTGACTTCATTTTCAAGCTTGCTGTTTTACTAAATAAAAGCCAAGCTTTTAAAATACAATATTTATTTCTCATATACAGCTTAAATTCATAAAGTGACCACTGGAACAATATTGGAACAAGGGTAAAACATTCTGAAGATGTCACAGCCTGCAGAAGAGATTCCTGGTGGTCAGGGTAAGCTATATTTGAATCTTAATACTGTAAATGCAATTATTTACATGCAATGCAAAATGTTAATTAAATATTTCTCACACAAATATTTAGGCCAAGGCCTATATTTGCTAAGTTAACAACCCAATTTTAGAGCAGTTTCAAGTAAATTGCCAAGAGAACACTCTAAATTTGACTTTTCACACTCATATAATAAATGCACCATCAAGCCTACAACATTTATGGTAGGTGGGTTCAAAGTGTTTTCTTATTCTGTATATTTATACCCCTTTATTTGCTTTGGTCCAAACTTTAAAGGTAACATTGCCCTCATGTGGTTAAATGAATAATTATTGTAAAGGCAGTGTATCTGGCAGCTCAATTTTAAATGACATATGCATATTTATTATATGGGTGGCTTATTAACAAATACAAAACATTCAGTGTTTAATGAATCACATGATTTAATGATTCAAGTGGAGATCAAGAAGAGATCTAGAGTGCCCGGTGTTATGATCACTCAGTATGTCAAGGAACTACCACGTGGAAAAACTACACCTGATTTCAGCAGGAAGCCAATCACCTTGACAGTTCAAGAAGGTATCAATAATAAATGTATTATTAAATATATATATATATATATAGATATATATATATAGATATATATATATATAGATATATACAGCATATTTAAAGTTGAGTTGCTCTGCTCAGTTGTTAAATTTATGATACAATTGATATATAGTCTATTATACTATATTCTGTGGATTAGATTAAACATTTATGTGTTAGTTGAGCAGTCATTTAGCTATAATGAAAAAGTAGTGGCTTTGGGTAGTAGATGCTTCATAAGCATAAAACTCAGAAATGATTAATGGGTTGCCTTTCTCCACTGCAGGCAAGGTGGCCATTTTCAAAGCAATGGTAAGTGGAGATCCAACACCAACTGTAACATGGGCTCGCAACAACGGTGACACTTCTGATCCAGAAAAATATAAGCCAAGATATGATGAAAGGACTAGAGAACATGCCCTAGAGGTAAGATACTGTACCAAACTCCAAAGATTTGGATCTGAAATTACAACATTATCATACAGAGCTATGCTACATACATACTATGGGACCTTTGTTGTGTTGAAAACAACAGATACTAAATGTGCAAGTAGACCAAGCAGACACGTACAAGTGTTTTGCTACAAATCCATTTGGAAAAGCAGTGTGCACAGCTGCATTGAGTGTATTTTCAGGTAGGCAACATATTTTCATTAAACAAAGGACAACATTCAATAATATTATCACATTCAATGTGCATTACTAGGCAAATATAATGTGTTGTATAATCTGAATGTATGCGTTCTTGTGGTAATTACTTTCTATGCCTTTTAGTTGGATACAAGAAAAAGAAAACTGACACGTCCTCAAAAAAAGGTCATCCTAAAATGATAAATGAATGTAAAAAGGGTGTTCTATTTAGATTTTGTATTGATATTGTATGATATTTTCTTCTGTTTTGATTAAGATGGCCAAACCAATGATCCCGAGGACTTCAGGAAAATGCTTAAGAAAACCAAGTAATTGTTTTACCACAACGGATCAAGTGTTGTCAGAATCAGAAATGTCTCTTATAAAAGCACAGCTGCTTTCTATCTAATTGAAATGAAAAAATCTTCCATCTAGAACTGTCAAGAAGAGAAAAGAAACACCCAAGAAAGAAGGAGAGATTGATCCCAAATTCTGGGAAGTGATGCTATGTGCCAAAAAGGCAGATTATGAGCGCATCTGTCATGAATTTGGAATCACCGACTATCGCTGGATGCTAAAACAGCTTAATCTGAAGAAAAAGGAGAAGGAGGATGAACAAGCAAAGGTATCTTTCAGGAATTGAATCATCTGATGCAGATGGGTTGTCAGTCAATTTCCACTCTTTTTTATTTGGATAGTGAAACTCTGCCTTGAGACACCTCTGTAATTCCAACAGTGCTTTTGGTCAATTTCTATAATAATTTCTAGTTGCTTTTTAAAGAATATGCAGCAAAGTCTTAAATTTACTTCTTTAATCCCATTTCTTTTATGTCTTACAGGTGGTTCAAAACATTGACAACATGAAGCAGATTGAAGTGAAGACAAGTGGCAGAGCTGAATTTGAGTTTGATATGAAGCTCAAGAACCAAAACAGTCAAATGTATCTGTACAAAGTAAGTTCAAATGGTTTTACATCGATAACGAATAATGTTCAGCAAAAAAAAAAAAAAAAAAAAAAAAAAAAAAAAATTTAAAACTCTTTACTCTTTCCAGAATGGTGAAATGATTGATTTTGGTGAAGGCACTGATGATTCCTCTAAACATAATATGAAGAAAACTGGTGATAAGTACAAGTTTAGCATCAACAATCTTGACTTAGATGATAGTGGACTTTACCAAGTGGATGTTGAGGATGTCAACATTTTCTCAACAATCTTAGCAAGTAAGAAGGCTTTAAAGTCTTAGGTTTTTTTAAACCATTTTCACCATACATCTGCTTCATTAATAATTTCCCCACAGTTCCTGATGTGGAATTCGATGGTATGCTAAAAGATGCTAAAGTGGTTGAGGGGCAGGATGCAGTGTTTGAGGGTGTTTTTTCTGGTCCTGTACCACATATCACCTGGTATGTCAATGACATCTCTGTTGAGCATGGAGACAAGTACAATATCACAGTCTCTGAAGACAAGCTCAGCCACAGATTAGTAGTAAAGAACTGTGCCCAAGAGGACAAGGGCGTGTACACGGCTATTGCTGGGATTAAATCATCCAGGGCCACCCTTGCTGTTGATAGTAAGTCTTCAAGAGGAACAAAGAAACAAACTACCATCGTCAGCATACTTCTGCACTGGAATGTATATGAATCAGAATAATTTTCTATCATTTCTCTATGCCAAATCAGAGGATCCTAACGCCAGGGGAAAAGGTCGAGGTGGTGCAATGGATGGACCAGGTGATCTGGCAGAAGAACAGGCAAGAGTACCGATAGAAAAAGATGAAGCAGCTAGGAGAGGCAAGGGTACGGATGGGAGTGGTGATGGAGCGGATGGCCATGATGGAACTGATGGTCGTGGTGACGCAGCAGATGGTCGTGGTGATGGGGTGGATGGTCGTGGGGACGTATCAGATGATCGTGGTGATGAAGTGGATGGTCGTGGAGGACTTGGCTTGGGAGACGGAAATGGAGGAAATGCAACAGGGAAGTACAAACAAGGAGGAGAGGGTACAGAAGGAAGTGGGGAGAGTGGAAAGGGTTCTGGAATGGGTTTGGGAGCAGATGGATCAGCAGTTGGATCTGGTGGAGATGGTACAGGTATGTTCATGGCAAAAATGTACAAAAACTCAGCCTTTTATATTGCTTATTCTTCAATTTCCATGAAAAACTTACCACTTAGTCAAAGACAAGTATAATTCATTCAAATATATTCATTCCAGGTGATAAAGTGCACTTCGCAAGCGGATTATCAGACAAAAATGCCCTCCGCGACAAACCTGCAGAGCTAGTGTGTAAACTAAATACTGACAAAATGGATGGTGTGTGGTATAAAGATGGAAAGAAGGTAAGTTTGTGTGTCATAGCAGTAGATCACTGACAGAGTTTGGCATTCATGTAAATCTTTTTTCATCAGCTGACTTCCAAAGATGGAGTGGTCATCTCTAAAGATGGTTGTACACATAAGCTCATTATAAAGAACTGCAAGGATTCTGATGCAGGTCTATATCATTTTGAGGTTAATGGTTGCAAGACAGAGGCCATGGTGAAAGTGGGAGGTAATTACAATTCAATTTTCTTTTTTTACATTTGACTTAAGCATAAGGAAGTTACTGTCAGTTTGGAAATTACAGTAATGTTTTCTGCTGTACTGTAAATTGCTTCCATTTTCTCAGATCTTCCAGAATTCGACCCAGATGCTTTGCAAAAGTTCTCTAACCCTGTGATAGTGAAAGTAGGCCAGAGTGCATCTTTTAAGATGTCATTTCCTCCACAAGCCTCATTGGAGATTAAATGGTTTAAAAAAGGCTCTGAGCTTCTTGATGGGGGTTCAGTTAAAGTGGTGAAGGAATCAAACCACAGTCGTCTTCAAATGAAAGACTGCCTGCGATCGGATACTGGTCAAATCAAAATCCAGCTAAAAAACTCTTTTGGTTCTATTGAGGCTTTATCAAGTCTTATTGTACTAGGTGAGTACAATATTTGTAATTTAAGTGTTTTAAGTATACTGTTACTATATTTTAAGTAACACAGATCTGTGCCCCTGACAGACAAGCCAGGTCCACCACGAGGCCCACTAGAAGTGAATGAAAGCTCATCTGCAGTCCTTGAATTGAAATGGAATCCTCCGAAGGATGACGGTGGCTCAGCAGTGACAAACTACTTAATTGAGCATCAACAGGTTGGGCAGAGTACCTGGAAAAAGGTTGGGGATATTTCAGCTAACCATCTAACCTTCAGAGATAGAGGTGTGTCCCTTGGCAAGAGGTACATCTATCGCATCTATGCTGAGAATCTTGAGGGCATCAGTGAGGCGATGGAGAGTGAAAAAATCATGGCTGGCTCATTAAGTAAACTCCTTGAGTCTTTACTGCTGAATTTTCCATATTAAGAAGTACTTAAAACATCTAATATTTATGCCTATATTTCTATGTGTTGGCAGTGTTCCCCGGTCCACCAGCCCCACCGAAAGTGGTCAGTGCGTTCAAAAACTGTATTAACCTAACATGGACTCCACCAGAGACAGACAGAGGGAATAAAATCTTGGGCTACCAGCTAGAGAAATGCAAGAAAGATACAAACCAGTGGGTGACTCTAAACCCAGTTAGTGAACCTATCCAAGGTATTTTTTTTCTAAGTTCCAACTTCAATGAAAAGCACTGACTTTCAATTCTAGACTGTAAAAATGCTGAGTCTGGAAAACAATTGCTAGGGCAAATCAATAAATAACCATTAGCAAGCACCTTGCCTGAAGTTCAAAGACCTCAAAATTTAAGATAAAATAAGTGGTCTCTACTTCTTACAGCTCTGAAGTATGCAGTGAAGGATGTATCTGAGGGGTCAGAGTACGAGTTCAGAGTAACAGCCATTAATATGTGTGGGGCTGGAGAACACAGTGCTCCCTCTGTGATGGTCTGCGCTAAAAACCCCAACAGTAAGTCACAGACATAGGCTATATCAAGAAATCAAAATGATCTCCGAGATAATTGCAAACATATACTGACTTTGACCATTTTTTCTAGTCAAGCCCCATTTCAAAGATCCTGAAGACTTTATGGTTGTGAGATCAGGATATTCTATCAGAATCAAAATTGATTATGAGGTAAAAGTGCACATCTAGACATACACATTTGACATATTCCTTGCCTCTATGTAGTTAATCATCATCTTCAAAAAAAATTATATTTGACACACAGGCCTCTCCACCACCAGACATTACGTGGCTTAAGAATGGTGAACCTGTATCTCCCTGGAACAAGATCATTCATTCTGATGGCACGTGCACGCTTGTCGTACCCTCCTCAAAGTATGATGATTCCGGTGTCTACACCATTGTGGCTAAAAACTCAATTGGGCAAGCCAACTTTGACATAGAAGTCAGAGTAACAGGTAAAGTCATGCTACATTATGTAAACTATGTTTTCTTTTGCTTTCATTCATATTAGTGGGAATGCAAGTTAGTAAATGGTTTAGTCTTTTGTTGCATTCAAAAATTCAAGTTGAACTCTAACCTGCAAATTTGGGTTGCATCATTACAGGATCTAAACTTCACAGTAAATAAAATCAACAAGAAAATTGAATTGAATATTATTTAATACAATTCAACAAAAACATAAATCATGAAGTGTAACTTTAACTCCTGTTGCAAACATTCATTGCAGGGTAAAGTAATTTTGCTTGCTTTATGCCTAGGTGAGACCACACCTTAAGAGACTAGAAAAGAGTATTTGTCAAAGAAACCAAGAGTTACTCATTAGTGAAAATAAGTATTGGATAAATATTCCCAAGTAACACTATAAAATTACTCTTTATGCGGCTGCAGATGAACCCAAGCCTCCAGGCCCAGTGGAGCTAGAACAGGTGGTTTATGGTAAAGTCATTATCAAGTGGGGTCTGTCTCCAGACCACGAGAAAGATGACCGACTGCACTACATGGTGGAAGAACATAACTCCAACACACGCATTTGGCGCACAATAGCCGACCACCTACTCTGTACAAGCTACACTACCAGCATTCAACCAGGTCGAGAATATCACTTCAGAGTCTATGCAAAAAATGATATGGGACTTTCTGATCCTTCAGATTCACCAACGTGGGGCGTAAACAGCAATAAAGGTGGGTAGCAGGACCACTACCAATGTAACTTATTGTATTGCACAATGCTAAATACTTAGAACTTTTCTTTCCTACCAACTAGTTGTAGCACCCTCAACTGTGCCGCCTGTAATCAATTTAGAAAGGCCACCTTCCATCCTGGTTCCACTGAAATACCACACTCCACCAAAAGGATACCAGTGCAACATGACTTGTGCTGTACGCGGCTGCCCCAGCCCATATATTGCATGGTACCATAACGGGATTTGCATCAACTCTGACAAAAACTACTACATCACAAATGCATTTGGTATCTGCTCTATGTACATCCTCAGAGTTCGCCCTGAAGATAGTGGCGAGTACAAAGTGGTGGCAGTCAACTCATTTGGCAAGGCAGAATGTTCTTCAACATTAAAAGTGAAAGGTATGACAGGTGCAGTGATCACTTAGAGGCTTGAGAAGTGTTTCCCAGAGTCACCTGATTTACATACTGGTTTGTCCTTTGTGAACGAGTCACGTTGCTAATAATTGTAATGCAAATGGGCAGATTGGTCTATAGCCTATGCCAGGGCCCATCAAAATGTGACCTGCGGGGCAAATATGGACCGTCAATCATTTTTATGCTGTCATAGATTGATTTAGACAAATTAGCTGCACCGCTTAATGCATTAGAGCGCTTTCTGTGCAAATCTCTATAGTGAGTTCAGAAGCACTCAGTGACCTGCAATTAAAAAAAAACTAATCTTATTAGAAGACAGATTACACTACTGTCCCTTTTTGACAAAATTAAGAATGCTGTGTGTACTTGCATTGCATTATCAATTCCAATATGACTTATTTTGAAATGCAACAACAAAAAATTAAGCTTGAGTAACTATACTTGCATAAACTGTTTCAGTTCTGAAAATGAAAATGCTACAATCTGATAATTACTCAAAAAAATGAACTCTCATTTGGATAATTTGGCACTCTGAAAAAGTAGATGGAGAGCTATGGTAGACTCAATGCATTACACATGTAAATCAAATTACTTTTAACAGATGCGATTTTCTATTCAGCTTTTACAAATAAACCAAGGTTTAAGACAAAAATGAAAAACTCTTAAATCAACCAATCTTGTTTGCATAGAATAGGTAGTCATTCATTTTATTCTTTCTTCTTTTCTCTTCTCTACATTTCAGATTGATCTTCATTCTGCTGGACGTGGCAATTTTTGCTATGCTTCTGCCACAACTAATTTCATGCATACATTTTAGGCCAGGGCAGTGCATGCATATAAATGAACATAGCTGCGGTGGATTACAATTGAGAACACATACAATATGCTACTATACCACAATGTGTACAACTAAAAATATAAGCAATTAGAATGTATTTATGGACTTCTCAATATGCAAATACATTTCCTGACAAGCATAGTTTCTACCATTATTCTTTGAAATTGTAATCATCTCCAATAAAGTCCAGTTGAACTAGTGAACTACACTAGACATTATTCTTGAACATGGTTGAAAAAGCTTCACAGACATTTAAATCGCTCACACGTTCCACTTCTACAGCATTATCCTTATGGTTGAAATTACAGTTTGAAAAAAATCCAACTGACATGACAAAAAAGAAATCCAGAGACATGCAGTAGGGTCATTCCGTGTCAAATCAAACAAATTTGGCATACTGCAACAAAGATAGCTAAAGTTAACCGATTTTACTAATCGACCTACCTATATCTCTGTGTAAAAATAAAATATGAAGCCATCTTTCTAAATACATTTTTACCCTCCCTGTAATTTGGCTCCAAATCTTATGAAAATTCTACAGAACAGCATTTACTCAATAAATATTCATTCATGACATTTCATACATCATTCACCATAAAATTAAACATTTGAGCCGGGGACCTCTGGTAGAGTTGACACGGAATGACCCAGCACTCAATTCCAATCTCAGCATGGTTCCTTACATAAACAACTCCAATGTCAGTAGGGATCACTGACTTGTAAGCAGTTGAAACTGAAACCACTATCAAAAAGCATAATCCAGAATGTAAGTTTAACCAAATCAAAAATATAACCTTTTAATTTCAGTAGTCTGAGATTTTTCAAATATAATTCAATGAATACGTTAAATGAACAAAACAATATTGTAACATATGTGTACAATAACAAATACAACAGCCAAATGTTGCATAATTATATTGCCTACTGTTTGGACTTACATTTACATAGGCTATACTGAATTTGTAGGAGGGACTATTTTTTATAGTATTTATTTAAAAATATATAGTATTTTAAAGAATATCCGGGCCACTTTTTTTAGCATTATGTAAGTGAATAAAGACTGGCTATCAAACAGACCCGCAAACATATATGACTCTGTCATAGAAGTGAGTCCTCCTTTCCAATCATTAATAATATTAGGCATGATATTCTTCAAAAATATATTTTTTTGCGTGTTTCACAGGGAGAAAAATACAAATTCGTTTGGAACAACATGAGCAAATTAATTTGAAGTCAATAAGGATAACTATCATTTTGAGTTAACTGGAACGTTTAGATGGGGCTAGAACAATGTCAATTAGCACAGTCTCTAATTAACAGACCGGTAGTTGCTACTGACTGACTGACTGACCGACTGACCGACTGACCGACAGCTTGTGATACGCTCACCTGAAATCAACGCTGCCTCGTCATTGCTCCTATAAAGCAACAACACCTGCTGGATACCGGTATTCCGAGTGTATGAGAGGAGAGTTGTCGTCATCCAGTGAAAACCATAGACATAATAAATACATAGACACCCTATTGGCTGCTGGAGCGTACGTCAACGGCGCCGCCATATCAAGGAGGGCAACTTGCCCATACCTCTCATTATGGGAATTGAGAAAAATGCCTGTTTCGTGCGCTGCTTGGGGCTGTACAAGTCGCCACACAATTGAAAACAGGTCTCGGGGAATTACCTTTCACAAACAAGACTGAACATTTTTTTCTGGTTGTATTTGGTAATTATATAATTAGTAATAGTAACGTACACCACGTGCAAACCACTGAAATCGGCTGATAAATGTAAACGTTATTATTGTTTTTATCCAGGAAAACCGCAGCTCACCCGTTTACTTGCATTTGTTCACAGCGCAGTCTTGCCCTCAGCAAAATGGCGGACACATTGACGTATCGCAGCAACGCTCCAAAGCGGCCAATAGGGCGTCTATGTATTTATTATGTCTATGTTGAAAACAAGTCAGCGACCACGCGCACTTTTGGATTTACCTCGCCTCTGTGACCTTCCACCAAACCAGTGGTAGTTGCTGTTGCGCTTTGGTCAAAATGTTGAGGTACATGTAAAATAGGAAGAATTGTTTGTATTTACCTGTTTCATTATGTATGTTGGAGTTGGAATAATAATAATAATAATAATAATTAAAAAGAAAATAATGAGGAAAGCTTTGCTTTCAGTATAGGCTGCAAATAAAACAAAGGCTAGGCGGAGAAGTTATGTCTCTGGAATATTAATGATAATAGTCAAAAAGAGATAGATGTAAAGCAAATTTTTACCATGGCAATTAATACAGCTACTAGCCGCACTCCTCATCATAAACTTTTATAGCCTAAATTGGCTCCCCTGATATATTGATAGTGCTGCAGTGATGATATATTTTTGTAGTTACACTGGAAGTTACACTGGTCACACTGGTTCCCTCGACAAACCCCAATAAGATTTTTCCATTGGCTTTTGGATAATTGCATGAAATAATTAGGCTCAGTGACCAACAACTTTATGATTCTTACACTTGTTCATGATAATCCTCACAAACGAACGCAACTTTTATTAATTCTTAAGTCTAAATAAATCACCAGGAGTAAAAAGCTAAATGTGAGCTATAAATGAACTACACCACTGTCACATGACTTTAAAGTCACCATCACAAGCTTCCAACAACTCTTTCAGTCTTTATGTTAAAAAATATCTTATTTCAGACATTAGCTTAGGGTCGATGGAAGCATGCTAAAATGCTAACTAAGTTCCAGGTTTTGGTCTACAAAAATACATCATCCCTTCAGCACTCTATTGGTAATGGGACAACGTTTCAAGTCATAAGGTTATGTTTTTTATTGGGCCCAAATAATGTGACCACTATGTTTGTGAGAGCTGCTGAGCTGTCTGGGCATATAAAGCATGGTCAGCTCCTGTGCATGTGAAATGGCACCTGCCAACACATAAGTCATAATATCAGTTTATTTATTTGTGCATCATTGTTATAAATAGCATGTCCCATTAAAACAAGAATTTAACATAGGCCCTCATATCGCCAAACATTGCCATACAAATTACAAATTATGGTGAATTACTGAGATGAGTGCAACTATGTGGTACGTTCCAACATCACTTAGCTTATTTCTAATGTTACACCTATAAGGTCATTATATTAAGATTGTGTAACTAACAACTAGTAAAATTGGCATAAATTAGATCCTTTTGTTTTCTGGCAAAGGTGAGGTTTCTGGCATCTTGTCCCTGGCAATGGCAAATGAACAGTCATCATAAAAGTAACTTGAATGTCACCCTCACTATTTACAGAATAAGTATGACCATGGACCACGGACAGGGCATCTGTCTCTTTGCCGCTATAAACCTCACCCAAATAACAGATTTAATGTGACAGCTAATATGACTGCAGTGCTTGAGAGGTTTCAATTTGCCCCACTACTGTTTTATTGCTGAACAAAATAGAGAGACGGCAATAAATTGTGGGAGTCGAACACGGTTGTGTTGACAGAGCAAGTTAGCTACAAGTGAAGGTGAGTTGCTTTTCGTTCTTTCTTCTTTCACTTCCTTTTTTTTCAGATGAGAACATGAAAATATACAATATGATACATAATGATGTATTAAAAAGTAATATGCAAAATAATTTAAAGCAATTTTAGAAAATCTCAGATTTCAGGCTTGATTTATAAATGGGAAGATAACCTACAACAGATCTGATTCTAAGTAGTGATGCATAGATCAGATTCCAGATGGTGCTCATCTTGTGATGCTCAGAATGCACTAGTGATTTAGATGCCAGCAAACCATGTTAAAGTGCTTTCTTACATATATATATATATATAATCTCAAAAGTCAGGCAGAATAAATGTTCATACTGTAGCCTACTTACTGTATGTTGAGTGGGTTATCAGTAAAAGATCATTAAATGTACCTTTCTATGTAAATATTTAGTGATTCTCCTCATATACTACAAAACTTTGGGGAGTAAATATTATATCATTTTATTAGTATTTTAAATACGATTTGCACTCCAAAGCTAAAGCATAATTGCTCTGGTAGCACATCTGATAAGTTTATGAGGTATGTGACCCATCAAAGGCTAAGGGGTAAAGACTAGCCTTGCTTGTAAGATCATTGAAAAGGATCCTGTCAATCTAAAACATGCTGTTACATTTTTTTTATGTCAGTCTTGTGTTACTTTACGTGCAAAATGTATAATATCACGTCCTAATATATCTTTATTGGTTCAGTTAATGGCATAGTTTTTGGTTATTGACCAGACAGCATGCAGCAAAACAATAACAAGTAGTTATTATTTACATGTACATAGCATTTTACCATGTGGTTATAGGTACGGTTTACAAAAAGTTTGACAATGTTTTTTTTACAGAGGGCATATTGCTTGAATTTTACTATCTAAAGGGTGCATTCATGGAACATTGACCGACGTCCAGAAGGTACTTAGGGATATATAGCTGCCAGATAGTGTTTTATATTCCTTTCTCACACATACTGTATTAGGCCTTCATCAGTGGTATGAAAATACGGTTCTTGATGACAATAATAAGAGTCTCTCTGTGAAACAAGAACAAAACAAATGCAGCTGCTTTTGAGAGTTAATCATATCCATATGGTGAGAAGCCTATAAAGTGGGACACTTTCTAAGAATTTCTCATTGGCTTTTACCATTTCTTTTTTTCTAATATGCTATTGGCAAACTGGAACAGAGCTTCAGTTGTTCACTTCTGTCCAGATATTGTGTGACATGCCCCCTGAAATGATGCCAGAACAAAATAAGCTCTTTTGTGCCATCGCAAGTTACGGATTCATTTAATGCTGATTTTAGTAACGGAAGAATAAAGATAATTAAGCTTCGGTGTTCTACGTCTACCTTTATTCACCATATAAACTGTTATAATGACAATAATTGTAATAATAATTACATGTGCAATATAATGTTTTTTGCACTCTGAATTCTGATTTTAAAGGCAAATCTTGCATTTTGAAGATGCCGAAGCCATCAGAAGGAACGGGCGGTAAGTTAAAATCATGATATGAGACATGCCAAATGACAAAATTCTTTAAATCATCTGAATCATTAACTGTAGATTTGCTTTGTTCCATCATCAATGGCCTTATTGTTAATTGTTAGATGTCTGGATCAGGAAGTGTTCATGATGGAGTTTGTGATAAAACATCGCCATCATGTGGTCAACAACAAGTCCACAGCTTCAAAGATCCTGCAACACTTTCCTGAAGCATGTTGCATGAATTTATATGAACTGAAGCCATTCACATAAACCTGCCATTTGATGCTTGTTGGCCTTGACTCTGTATAGATCCAAGAAAACATAGGGATATATTTCACTGTTTTACCAAATTAAATATCATGGAATTGTTTTTGAAAATACCGTTCTGCTACAGTGGCAATTAGGAAGAGATCCAGAGTGCCTGGTGTTATGATCACACAGTATGTTGAGGAACTACCACCTGGATGTACTACTCCTGATTTCATCAGAAAACCCATAGCCTTAACGATACAGGAAGGTAATCATTTTCTTCATTTTTTACCATGGAGCATTTGGATTGATAATAGAACGTAAACATGATCATTTATTTTAAATAAATTTAAAAAAAAACTTCTATCTGTCTGTCTGTCTGTCTGTCTCGATATAACATCACAGTTACCTGTTCCGTTTAATTTGCAGGCAAAATGGCCTTTTTCAAAGCTGTTGTTAATGGAAATCCAGCACCGGAAGTTTCATGGGGACGTAACAAGGGGGACATCTCTAATCCAACAAAATATGTTTTACGATACGATGAGAAGAATGGAGAATATATTCTGGAGGTGAAATATAATTGTGAAGTACCATGTTATCAGCTGTTCCGTTTTTGTTCTACATGTTTAAATTGTATCATTAGTACCAATTGATATTGGTAGTTAAGAATAAAATAATATATTTTATATAAAAAATATAAAATTATTATTTATAAATTTATTTATAATTAAGTTTATTTCTGTGTTTTGCTTTCCTTAATAATATTTGGTTTGGCTTTTCACTCCTTTCTTTAGATACCAAATGTAGATTCCGATCAAGCAGACACATATAAATGTTTTGTTGTAAATCCATTTGGAAAAGCTGTTTGTACTGCTGCACTTAATGTCATCGAAGGTAGGAAATTCCTTAAGGTAATTTGAACATAATGATCTTAGTAGTCTTCCAATTACGATTAAAAAAAAGTATAATAGGCATGAATCAATCTGTTTCTCCTCTTTTCAGTTGGATTCAAGAATAGAAAGCCAGGTATGTATGTAACTCAGAGCTAATGATGCTTGAAATTAAATAAACAAAAGACGTATTGATTGGTTAAAAGAGTTCAGTGTCAAAATATCTTAAAATATGTCTAATTTTTCAGCCCCCAAAAGTGACCCTGAGGAGTTCAGAAAAATGCTGAAGAAAACGTAATGTCTCACTGCATCATATATTTACATTTTATGCACATGCAACAAATATGTAAAGTAATAATAAAGTAAGGGTTAGTTAGTAATCATAGTAAATGTTATTCAGGGTGGGTTTTATTTATTTATTAGGGCACAGAAAACCTATTTCCACCGTTATTAAAAAAGGAAAAGGATACAATTGATTGCATTCACATTGACCACTGGGGCATGTTGTCACACTACATTAAGTGTGAGTTGTAATAATGATAACATGTCTTTAAACAACATGTTTTAGACTATGTAATGGCCTAAAGTAAAACAGAGAAAAACACAAAACCATTTATCCAAATGAACAGGTTCTAAGAACTTAAAATCTATAATCATATAGTTTATCATTGATTTAATGTATGCTTTATTGTGTTCACTTGTTTATCCAAATCTTAAGCAAAGCAACAACAACAAAACAGATAAAGATAGCCCAAGTTTCCTTCTATACATTTTTTAGTAACTGTTGTGATACTCTTCATTTAGGGTTGTGAAGAGAAAGCAAAAACAAACGAATGAAGGGGAAATCGATCCAAAGTTCTGGGAGGTTTTACTGAGTGCAGCCAAGAAAGATTATGAGCGCATTTGTCAGGAATATGGAGTCACCGACTTCAGGTGGATGCTGAGAAAACTCAACCAGAAGAAGAAGGAAAGAGAGGCAGAACAGTCCAAGGTCTCTTTTGCGTTGAGTATTAGTCAATTGTACACTGCTGTTTTTATACATATACAGTATGAAAAAGCTGTACTCTTGATTTTTCTCTCAAGTATGTTGAAAAAGTCCACAGTATGAAACCGATTGAGGTAAAAACGGATGGCACAGCGGAATTTGAACTCGACATGATGTTGAAGGATCCTAACAGCAAAATCCTCCTCTACAAAGTAAGTGCCCTCATTAAAATAGCATTAATGTCATTTACAATACTTTAAGAGTAATGCACTTCAATTGACCCTTACCAGGATGGGGAAATGCTTGACTATGGAGATGGAACTGATGATTCCACAAAACATAATATGCAGAAATTTGGTGAAACATACTTGTTCAGCATTAGAGATGTTGGCCCAGAAGATGCTGGGTTATATCAAGTCGATGTAGAGGAGGCGAACATGTTCTCAACTTCCCTCACACGTAAGAATTTATAATACCAATATTTGTTTGTTTTTTATCTGTAAATATTAATAATAAACATTTATTATATTAAATGGTTATGGTGCAATGTTGCTATTTGGCAACATACAATATTTGAGGCTTACTGTCACGTTACTTATTTACGCTGCTTTAATTTTGACTCAAATTAATTTTTCTTGTCATAACCTCAATGAGTTGTTTTGTGCCTCCAGTGCCTGATGTGGAGTTTAATGGCATACTGAAAGACACTAAAGTGGTTGAGGGGAAGGATGCAGTGTTTGAGTGTGCCTTATCGGACCCTGTGCCACAAATAACCTGGTGCGCCAATGACATCTCTGTTGAGCATGGGGATAAATATGACATCACAGTGTCAGAAGACAAGCAAGTCCACAAACTAACAGTGAAAAACTGTACAAAAGACGACAAGGGAGTCTACACGGCTATTGCTGGGCTCAGGTCAAGCCAGGGGACTTTAGTTGTGGAAGGTAGGATTCTTGATTTATTTGACGTCTTAGCTAAATTGTGTTTGCATGCACTTTAATTTTTGGAATATTTTTTTAAATGTAAAAAAAAAACAGGGGGGTATACTCACAAAGGCTGCATTTATTTGATCAAATGTACAGTAAAACCAGTAACATTTTGAAATATGATTACAGGAATATTATTCTAGTTTTCTATTTTAATACATTTTAAAATGTAATTTATTCCTGTGATGACAAAGCCGAATTTTCAGCATCATGTCTCCAGTGTCATATGATCCTTCTGAAATCATTATATGATGTATTCCAAACTTTTGACCGGTGGTGTATTTTTGCCTGATCAAAGTATATCATTGTATACTGTTTAGTATACATATTTTGTATACATATCATTGTATACATATATATTGTAACTGATACTGTTTTCAGATGATCCCAATGCCTCTGGGAAAAGTGAAGATGAACTAGCCAGACGTTTAGCTGAGGAGAAGGACAGACTGCAAAGGGAAAATGAAGAGGCGGCCAGGAGGGCACAGGCTGAAAAAGATGAAGCAGCCAGGAAGACCCAGACTGAAAGAGATGAGGCGGACAGGAGGGCACAAGCTGAGCGAGATGAGGCGGCCAGAAAAGCTCAGGCTGAGCAAGATGAGGCGGCCAGAAAAGCTCAGGCTGAGCAAGATGAGGCGGCCAGAAGGGCCCAAGCTGAAAGAGATGAGGCGGACAAGAGGGCTCAAGCTGAACAAGATAAGGCAGCAAGGAGGGCACAAGCTGAGCGAGACGAGGCGGCCAGAAAAGCTCAGGCTGAGCAAGATGAGGCGGCCAGAAAGGCTCAGGAAGAGCAAGATGAGGCGGCCAGAAGGGCCCAAGCTGAAAGAGATGAGGCGGCCAGAAGGGCCAAAGCAGAGCGAGAAGATGCTGAAATGATGGCAGCCATGGCAGTAAAAGGAGGTGGACAAAATGGCAGTGGAGGATCTAGCCTGGGAGATGGGAATGAAGGTGATGGAACAGGGAAGAACATAAAAGGAGGAGATGGTACCTTGAAAGATGGAAAAGGAGATGGGTTTGATTTAGATGGATCAGGTGGAGATGGGTCTGGTGATAAACGCAAGAAGCGTGCAAGAGTCGTTGAATTGGTTCCTAACAGCATCATAGGTAAGTTTTCATGTCTGAAGCTCCATATTAAGTCAATTGATTCTCAGGGGTGAGATGATGTAATTTGACATATTTCCTGTGCACTTTTATCCAGACCATGGAGTCCACTTCCTGAACGGGTTGTCAGATACTGCAGCCATTGTTGGAGAATCAGCAGAGTTGTCCTGTAAACTTAGCAGTGAAGATAAAACTGGATTATGGTACAAAGATGGAAAAAAGGTACAGTAATTTATTATATTTATCCTGATTTTCTAAACAATTGTTTAATATAAATGAATGTCAATTTTTATTGGTGATCAATTATTAATAATGGCTCTTATTATTACAAATGTTGAAAAAGTTTTTGCTGCATTTTTGTGGAAACTGTAATACATTTTGTTTTCAGGATTATTTTTTAAGCAACAGCATTTATTTGAAATATAAATCTTTTGTAACATTATAAATGTCCTTACTGTCCGTTTTGATCAAACGAATGCATCCTTGCTTAATAAAATAATTAATTTATATTCAAATGTATTATTTTAATATTTCACCATAGTACTGTTTTTACTGTATTTTTGATCAAATAAATCCAATGATAAAATTTTGACCAGAATATATATATATGATTTTCTTTTTTATTATGCATCAGTTAGAGTCCAAGGATGGAATTATAATTGTCAAAGATGGGGCTCACCACAAACTAATCTTCCATGACTGCCAAGAAAGAGATGCTGGGAAATACAAGTTTGAGGCAGAAGGACGTAAATCAGAGGCTACATTAATTGTTGAAGGTATGTGTGTTTTCTACTTTGCCATACAGTATTATAAAACTGGCAGTAAAATTAGTATTTTCAGTATTTGCCTTCGCCACTAGAGGGTAGTGAACAATGTTGGGGGCAAGTAGTTGGAAATAGACAGGCACCTTATTCTGTTTTGATGTAATGCGAACCCATAAAAGAGACATTTCTGTGTGAATATTTATTTATGTCTATGAATAAACAACACCAATACCACCCTATATCAAAGCAATTACAAATTATTTTTTCTCTCTCTTCAGATCCACCAAAAATCGATGCAGATGCCTTGAGTAAATTCTCAGAGCCTGTTATTGTGAAAGTGGGAGAAAATGCTTCCTTCGAGTTACAATTTTCAGGAAAAGAACCAAATAAGATTCAGTGGTTTAAAGAGGATGAAGAGTTGCTGCAGGGTCACAGTGTCAAGATTGAAAAGTCTTCAGCTCATACCCGCCTACTTCTTACTAAGTGTCAACGCAAAGACACCGGACAGATAAAAATCAAAATCAAGAATGAATTTGCCACTGTAGAGGCAACATCAAAACTTATTGTACTAGGTATGTATTGCAAAGCTTAAGAAAAGGCCTAAATGTTGTATGAAAGCATATTTTGTATAGGAATATTAAATGTACAGACATCAAGCAACAGCCAAAACACCTGTCTGCAATTTTTATTTGTGGCATACAGCTCTTACAATGCTTTAGCTGTGTGCATGCAAATTAAAGAACCAATACAAAAATATTGAAATGGCAAAAAGAAGGAAAAATCTGAGACAGACTGACTGACCTAAGCTATTTGGTTGTTGGAAGACTAGTCAACTAATCTATCATTGTGACACAGCACTACTATTTATAATACTACTATATATGATATTTTGGGTTTTCCAGACAGGCCAACCCCACCACAAGGACCTGTAGAAATTGTAGAAAGTTCATTGTCTGGAATTGAGTTTAAATGGAGGCCCCCAAAGGATGATGGTGGTTGTCCACTGACTAATTACAACCTGGAGCGGCAGCAACTGGGACGAAACACCTGGACTAAAATTGGAGACGTTCCTGGACAGCCTACCTACAGAGACAGAAACATAGATTGTGGCCGAAAGTACTGCTACAGGATCCGGGCAAAAAACTCGGAGGGCTTCAGTGACGTCATGACAACTAGTGATATTGCTGCTGGCATTTTGGGTGAGATTCGTTAGTTCTGTCTATTATTTTGATAGTAGTAATAGATAGATAGTAGATAATAGTAGTAAATTACCAGTTGTTTGTCTTTAGAAAAAGTACATGTGTTTTAAACACAATAAAATGTATATATATATATATTTTTTTACTGTTCCCAGCATTCCCTGGTTCTCCTGCTCCTCCTAAAATAGTCAATGCCTTTAAAGACTGCATTAACTTGGCCTGGCTTCCTCCCTCCAGCACTAGAGGGGGAAATCTCATTGGCTACAATTTGGAAAAGCGCAAAAAGGGCAGCAATTTATGGACTCAAGCAAACCCAAAAGATGATCCAATCAGAGGTCTCTGTAAATTAATTACATTTTAATTAAAGTAGCCTAGACTTTTCTCATTTTAAAACAGCACAATGTAATGTTAATTTTTTTCATATGATATCTAGACAAAAAATATGCAGTAAAAGATGTAATCGAAGGTGCTGAGTATGAGTTCAGAGTGAGCGCTATTAACACATGTGGGCCCGGCGAACCAAGTGGGCCCTCTGAATGTGCAATTGCAAGGGACCCCAAAAGTAAGACAAATTCATACTCAATGTCACAATATACAGAGATGATGACTTGTCAGATGGAGTACAAAAAACAGTTCTTCATGTCATTGCCCCCAGAGCCTCCTGGTAAGGTCAAAGACCTCAGAATATCTGGATCGAGCTACACCAGTCTGTCTCTTTCCTGGACTAAACCTACAGAAGTCAAAGGTGAGGAAGATGAAGCAAAAGGCTATTTTGTGGAAATCAGGCCCGCAGAGCAAGTCGAGTGGAGCCGTTACAATACAAACGCAGTGATTCAGACGTCCTTCACTGTTGTGGGATTGAAGTCAATGGCCATGTATTGGGTTAGAGTGATCGCCACCAATGAAGGCGGAGAGGGGCTTCCACAGAGCTTTGACAATTACATCATCGCCATGCCTCCTCCAGGTAAAGATTCATATTTTTTTTATATATCACCTTGACTTTTATCTTTTAGTTTCACACAAGAATAAGTTAATCAGATTTTTTTTTTTTTTTTTTTTCAGTAAAGCCAAAGTTCACTGACAAAAAAATGAAAAGCTTTTTGGTTGTTAAAGCTGGAAACACAGTTCGTGTCAGTGTCAGTTTTGAGGTAGAGTATCAAATCAATATGAAAAAGCCAAAATAGTTAAAGGGTTAGTTCACCCAAAAATGAAAATTCTGTCAGTAATTACTCACCCTCATGTTGTTCCAACCCCGTAAGACTTTCGTTCATCTTCGGAACACAAATTAAGATACTTTTGATTAAATCTGAGAGCTGGATCACTCCTCCATGGGCTTCTTAAGGGATCGAAACTGGCCGGCCGAAA
Source organism: Meda fulgida (assembly GCA_030578275.1). Classification (NCBI taxonomy): domain Eukaryota; kingdom Metazoa; phylum Chordata; class Actinopteri; order Cypriniformes; family Leuciscidae; genus Meda; species Meda fulgida. The sequence goes on along the minus strand of CM060621.1, from coordinate 29,501,910 downwards.
AGTTATGAAAGACATCGTTAAAATAGTCCGAGTGACTACAGTGGCTCAATCTTAAGTTTATCAAGCGATGAGAATACTTTTTGTGCAAAAAAACAAACAAAAATAACGACTTTATTCAACTACTCATTTCCTTCCCTGTGGGCCTTGAGATTTCACGTACTGGAACTGCGCAACGCTTCTGTGTTTTACGTCACACGCATCACACACATGACCAGCGTTGGCCAATAGTGAGCCTACGTTTTAATTTTTGGGTGAACTAACCCTTTAAAGAGGACCTATTATGCCATTTTACAAAGTCTTGGTTTTCTTTTTGGGGTCTACTAGTATAGGCTTTCATGCTTGAATGTTGGAAAACACATTCTTTTTCTCATATTTTACATTGTTGCATTACCTCTCTACCCAGAGTTTAGTTCCTGTCGAAGCCTCTTCTTTCGAAAAGCGCACTGTGCTCTGATTGGTCGGCTGGACCAGTATTTTGTGATTGGTCAACAATTGTTTCAGAAATGTCACGCCCCTTACCATAACCACAAGTGTCAACACACTACTAAGGAAACTCATCCAGGACCCCCAACCCACCCCCCACCCCAATTCACCTTTTTGCTTTTTTTGGGCGGGAATTCATTAAAGGAATTGTGGCGTGTTCCTTTCTGGAAGATAACTCAAGACTACAATCAAAGTGTTTCAGGGAGTTCAGAAACAGTGCTTACTAATGTAGAGAATAACTCCCTTTGAAGAGACTTTGTGCTTTGTAACTTTGCAGACCTTTTTCATGCTCAAACAGCAATATTACAAACTAAAAGAAGTTGAAAATATTAAAAAGCATAATAGGTCCTCTATTTCTTTAAGGTATCTATCCCTCTATAGGTCCTTTTAAATGGTTTTCTATAACCTGTATACAACTATTTTATCTTATTTTACCAAAAGCATATTCAAACATTACAAAATGACACATCTGTTTTTTTATATAATATATAATGACTTTTATTTTATCCACAGGCCTCTCCTCTACCAGACATCACTTGGCTTAAGGATGGTGTTCCAGTAGCCAAACATGTGACGATTACTAGTTTTGAAAAAGGTTCTCAGCTATTTATTTACACATCAGAGCTGTCTGACACTGGCCTCTATATGGTCAATGTGAAGAATATGGTGGGCCAGGACACCTTCGCTATTGAAATAAGAGTCACTGGTGACAGTTCTAATCTTTCTAATCAGATTTCTTACCTAAAACTTCTATTGAATGACTTGCTAATATACTGATGGTAACTATATGGGCACCTGTTTATTTTTCATCTTCAGATGACCCCAAGCCTCCAGGTCCAGTGGAACTGGAACAGAATGTCCATGACTCCGTGACTCTGTCATGGACTCCTTCTCCCGATGAGAAACGAGACAACCATCTGCATTACATGGTGATGAAGCGGGACTCTGTCAAGCAAACATGGCGCACAGTGGTTGACCGCTTGTTCAACAACAAATTCACAGTCATTAACATCTTGCCTGGAAGAGAGTACAGTTTCAGAGTGTTTGCCAAGAATGATATAGGTCTCTCAGAGCCATCAGTGTCTCCAGTTTGGGGAACCACCAAACAAAGAGGTTTGTGGATGACTTTGTCGACATTTTTTGGTTTAGTTTCTTTATTGGTTTAGTTTAATTTTATTCTTAAATAAATATACTAAAAATGTATTTGAAATATATTTATTTTATGCTAAATACACTACAAATACATTTACATATTTATGTACTTAATAGAAATACCCTACAAAATTTGTAGACTTAAAGTCTGCTAAATTGGAACAACTAATTTTGTACTTAAAGCACTTTAGTCATCCGGAAGTAGTGCTGCAGTCCAACTAAAGATATATTTAAGTATATTTGATTGTGCTAAAGTGGCACTATTGAGAGTATAATTTAGGTCCACTTTAAATATCTTGCATTTACTAATAGGGATATTAAAACACATTAGGCTTAATATTAAGAAATATGCATTGTCCGGTAAAGAAGTACTCCAAATAAAGTTTAATTATAATATTTATTTCAGTAAGTCTCAAGCGATATGCCAGTAAATATATTAACTGATTTCTAATAAACTTAGTATGAAATAAACGTATTTTAAAATACATATAGGTTAGGGTATGCATGCAGATTTCAGGACCCCATGGACACAGGGACATTTAAAATGCATATGCAATCATATACATTTTAATTTAAAATCGTGATGGTGATTAAAAAAAAATCCATAGACACATCATGCGTCAACTACCCAAATAAATAATTCTGAAAGCAAATTATGTTTGGGCAATCAGTGGTCTAGCTGCAAAACCAACGGTGCAGTGTCTAGGCTACTTTCCATTGAACAGGAACCTTTTCCCAAAGCAATTTACAGAACACTAATTGCTGTGAGTCCCTTGGAGAAGCCAGAGATAAGTGTCTTGCTCAAGGGCAGTGATGATAGAAGATCTACGAAAATCTCTTTATGGGTCACCCTTATCCAGGTTCATACCTCTGGGATTTGAGCTGCTGTCTCTGACACATAGCCCACTAAACTTTCTCTGCCTGGTCTTGTTCTGAAAATGTTGTTCCAAATAATGTTGACAGCTGCAGTATAGGCTATCTATTACACTAGCTCTGGATTATTCTTTTGCCAGTGATGGTCTGCACTTTTTGCGCTTCATTTCATCATCCCTCTAGCATTTGCTGTACCTTTACTTGAACAATATTACCCAGATGCTAAAAACAGTGATGTTGCTTTTCTTGTGAGGTGACCAAAATAAATATTATTAAACTGAAATAATCGCTTTTTCAGTTGAAAGTAATGTAAATATTCTCTATAATTTTCAGAAAAATCCACATTCAGCGTGCCTGTTTTAAGGACCCTCGACTTCCAGGCAGCTCCCAAATTTATTGTCTCTTTAAAACTTCACAATGCTCCGCCAGGTTATGAGTGCTACATGAGCTGTGCTGCAACAGGCAACCCAACCCCACATATTACCTGGTACCATAACAATGTCAGCCTCAACACAAACCCCAACTACTACATAACAAACGTGTGTGGTGTTTGTTCACTGCTCATCCTGAGGGTTGGACCCAAAGACATGGGAGAGTACAAAGTTGTAGCCGAAAGCCCTCTCGGTCATGATGAGTGCTCCACCAAACTTATAGTCAAAGGTACGTTTTTTTGTTGTTGTTTTTTTTTTTTATATATTGATTCTGCTATTTATACTTGTTACAATTGTATATATTTGCAATGAGGTTTGCCGTTAAAATGACTTGCATTTGAACTTTTAGGCATCTAACTACAACTTTTTTTTGTCTTACAGAGTAAAGAAATGACGACTTCAAAGAACAGTTTATGTGATCATATTTCTTGCTAAATAAATGTAGTAATTGATGTGGTCTTATTAAAAATATTAACATAACATGTATGTATTCAACACCCATCCATCCATCCATCCAACACCTTGAGATGTCTCAAAGACTAGAGGCCATCTATGACAAATTCAAATGAAAGGACACAAGTCACAGCATCCTATATGTCAAGTAAAGACAATCCAGCCATTAGCTAATTTCATTTACATCCAATAAAACTGCTGTGATACCCAGCTCCATAATGTCAGTATCATCAACCAGTTTGAAAGCTTAAGAAAGTCTGCAAAATAGAAGGGGAAAAAAATAACTGAAAAAACCCATAGGTAAATTACCACAATGACAAGTTCTTAAAATTATTTTATAGCAAATTATTTTATTGTAATATAGAGGCCTACTAACTAGATCCATGGATAGATAGATAGATAGATAGATAGATAGATAGATAGATAGATAGATAGATAGATAGATAGATAGATAGATAGATAGATAGATAGATAGATAGATAGATAGATAGATAGATAGATAGATCTTAGTATAATAGATATTAGTATAACCAATGGTAGATTTGTTAATTTTGCACAATGTAATGTATATACATAAAAAGCAAGAAAATGCAATATAGGCCTACATTGGAGGAATAGGCCGAAAACCCACAGGCCTAAATGCTTCCACCATCTAAAAATACAAAATTTTCTAAAAATGATTTTGTGATATTTAAAAAAAAATCTGTTTTTAAAACTGAAGCCATTTAAAATATGTAACATTAACATTATAAAGTTTATAACATTAAAACAGATTTTGTTTTAAAAAAATAGATTTTTTTCTTACTTAAAATTATGCAATATTCAAATTAATTAAGCTTTTTGATTAAATTATGTAATTTTCTCTCAAAACAGTACAGTACGTGCTGCACGGCGCCATGAAACTGAGACCGCCTCCAGTGCGCAACGCCCCACTCACGGTCCTCTTGTTTAAAAGTTCACTTTTGATTGTTCCGCATCGTTCTCGGCCAATGCAGCGTTAAGCTCTGGTAGAGCGGTATCAGATTTTATTCAATCACTGAATAAATCAGAGTAAGTGGGAGTGTTACAGTCTACAGTGCAGATCCTCCGCGAAGGCAAGATGACCAAGCGCAAAGGAAAAAGTGCCATTAAACAGGACGATAGTTTGCTGCTCTTGGAGACGCCATCTGTAACACCACAGAGGGGATTTAAAGAATATGCTGTCCCTGCCATTGTTATCTTTATTTTCGCTGTCGGGGGATCATCGGCACTCTGGTTCTCCATTCAGCAACAGCAAACCATCGACAGTCTGACAGAGACCGTGAATGCAATGCAACTTAGGATAACCAAGTTCCAACAGCAGTTGGGGATGGGTAATGCACAGGTATTTGATTTTGGGATACTCTACAGTTAGTTAACAAGTTTTTTTTTTTATTATTTACTTTGAAATGAAAGAAATAAGTTTCCTTGCTTTTACGCACAGGAAACAATTTGTGCGTATTGGAACATTTTGTACTAAGCACATAATACTTGCTCAAGTTTATATATTATGGTGTACATATTATATTATTTGTAATTTGATTGTAAAAAAAAAAAAGAACTTAATAACAAGTCTCAATGCATGGCTCATGTGCCCTTTGAATATTCCATTCGCTGAATTGTGTCATGTGACTCCCAGGCCATTAATAGTCTGTTCTGGGCAGGATCGTGTTTCCTTTTGCCAGGCTGGCTTGTTTAAAGGACTTAATACAAATGGAATTCAAACCAGCATGTATACGTGAAGATATAAATAAACATGCAAATTACTCCTCCATCTGAAAGGTGGTCAGCACTGCATTAATGATCAGAAATGCAATGTATTAATGTAACACCAATTGTTAAGCAATCTTTCTTTCACTGATGATCATTGATAACTGCAGTACTGAATGCTGTCAATTCTCTTTAATAAAGCAATTAGTCAACTCTGCTTCATATAAAAGGTGTACACCATCATACCATTAACTTCATCAAAAAATGTAGTCAAAATAATGTTATAGTAAAATATTAAATCATTAGCACAATTAGCACTTTAAATTTATAAATTCATTTTATTTTATTTTAATTTGAATTAAAGAAAATTTTACTATTTTTAAATGTCAGTGGTTTTACATCAACTACACTCAATAGGTACTCATAGGTTCTTTGTGGAAAACACTCTAGGAAATCTTTCCAGGTCATTTGGAGTGAGAGGTTTACCACGTGGCGTTTTTGGGTACAAAAACAGCTTAAATTGCATTTAACACCTCATGATGCTTTAAAATGTTAGTGGTGTTGGGCTGTTCAAATTTATTATAATATGATTATAATCAAATTAAAGGAAACATTTTAATTACAGATTTCTTTAAAAACCTTGGTAACTCTCTAATCATCTGAAGATCAACACCAGCATTCTTTTTATAATACCTCCCTTTTGAAAATCAACTGAATCATAAAATTAGTAATAGTGTAACTGCTGGCAACAGAGTGTCTGAGCCACTAATAAATTAACCTTATTTTTTAAATCCTAAATTATTCACAGTGGCCTTGTATGAAATGATAATCGAATTACTATTACACTGTAGATTGAATGTATGATTGATGAATTTTCAGATGCTAATTGCAATTATAGATTGACATAACACTGGACTGAACCAACACTAACAGGCAGCTAGGTTAGGCTCAAGAAATGACTAATTGGATGAAATGTTGCATAGTAATCAGATGAATAATTGACCTTCATTGAAATTCAAATTTGTTGTCTATATATCTAGATCGCCAATGTGGGTGTTTTTGAAGAGCGTCTACAAACACTGGAAGAGGCCTACACACAGGCCCAAAAAAAGGCAGACGTCGCCCTGGCCACCTCAGAAAAAATCAAATCTACTGATCTTCAAAGCCAAGTCTGGTCTCTTCAGTCTGAGATGAATAGCAGACTTTCTGAACTCCAGCAAGAGTTTGTTTCAACTGCAGCATTGAATGCAGTGGTCAAGAATAAGACTGAAGAGATTGAAACTCTGAAGCAGAGGCTTAATTCTATCCTCACTGCTAACACTGAGGTAGCTGTTACCATTTCTGGGCTCACAGACACTGTTTTGGTCACCAAATCAAGTCTCGACGAGCAGATGTCTACTGTGCAGGGTCTCACATCTGAGTTGGAGGAACAAAGAATGGAACTTAAAAGCTTAAAGGAATATTTTGTTAGAAATAAGAAGGCTCTTGAAAGGAACAGACAAGAGGTCATGGACATCAAGTGAGTATGGGTTTTGTGGGATCATATATAATGTAATTCTCTTTAGCATTTTGGGGCTTATCAATTTGGTTTTGTTACTGATACTGATTATTCCTAGTTCATCTTTATTTGATATCTCTACCAGGGATCTGCTGGAGATGGAACAGACAAGAAGATCCCAAGCTCTTGAGGAGCAGCTTGTGACTGTCCGCAGGAGTCTGGAGGACCATCAGAAGAGTACTCACAGCCTTCACTCTCACCTTGCTTCCCAGCTTGAGATCGTCCAGAATCAGGTATAGTACTTACGGATTCGTTTTCTCCATATGTGATCATTTTGGCACAATGTTCTTTGTGTATTTCAGGTGGTATCTGAAAGCCAGCAGCCCATTTCAGAGGAAAATATTCCAGTAGAAACCAAGCAAGTGGAGCAAGCAGCAACTCAGGAGGAAGTTCCAATCAAGGATCAAAAGGATCAAACCGTTACTGAGGAGGAAACCGTAGCCGAGGAGGTTCATGTTGAAGAAGGGGAGCAAGGGGCACCTGAGGAGAAAGAGCCAGCTGAGGAGGTTCAGTTTCACAGAGAAGAACCTGCTGAAGAGCAAGCCGGTGTGAAGAAAATTCCTGAGGAAACTGAAGTAAAAAAAGATGCATCTGAGGAGCAAGTAGTAACTGAAGAGGATGAACAAGCTGATGAGGTTCCATTCCACAAGGAAGAAGTCGAGGAGGAAGTAGTAACTCAACAGGATGAAATACCTGAGGAGCTGCAGGTATCTGACGAGGAGGAACCAGAGGAGGAAGTTCAAGTCCTGGGGGAAGAAGAAGTTATTGAGAAGCAAGTAGTAACTGAGAAGAATGCGAAACACGAGGAAGATCAGATTAAGGATGGAGATGCTTTTGAGGAGCAAGCACTAACTGAGACGGATGAAATAACTGAGGAGATTCCAATCCAAGAAGAAGAAACTGTCATGGAGCAAACTGAAAGCATTCCTTCCGAGGAAGACCCAACTTCCACGGAGGAGATGGAAATTGAGGCAAGTGTGGCCGAGGTTGTGGAGAACTTCTCACAAGATCATGCGGTTGAAGATATCAGTCAGGAGGAGACACCACAGGAGCCACTAGATGAAACTGTGAATCAGAAAGACTTGGAAGAAGATGTGCCAGACTCTGAGGAGGAAGAAGAACCTGCTGAGGAAGAACTAGATGAAAAAGACATTTCAGCCAATGAAAGTTACTAAGATAACGATTCAAAATAAAAGACTTTTTCTGAGGACTTTAAATGGTCCCAATTACCCACTGAATTATGTGAAACATGATACTTCACATTTGTTAAAATGTTCCTCAGTCTTACTTCGTACTCAAAAGTGAACTTTGAACCTAGAAGCGATTTTTCAAATCCAGTGATTTGGTTTTCTAGTGATATCTTGAATTGCTCCGTTTACATTGAAAATGTAGAGAGGGTTGATATTGTTTTACTTGGTTACACATTTAAATAATTGCATTTCATACAGTGGTTTGCCAGCTCACTAACCTCAGGAGTGTCACTTAAATAAAACGGCTTTTTATGTTTTTTACTATTTCCATTTCCCTACCTCTCTTCTGGTGTTTAGTTGTCAGTTGAAATGGGACACGTGCTGTGTGTGTGTTTATTTGCGGCTCTTAGGTCAGGGGTTCAGGAATGTGCTGCTGATCTTGGTCACTGGGGACATGTCCCATTTGTAACTATAGTGCTGATTTAAGCTCATCAAATACCTGAAAGATGAGAAGTGTTGTGCCCTTAAGCAAACCACAATTCATGTTGAAACTGAAATGAAATGAAAAATTTTGATTATACAGTTAAACAGGAATAGAAGTGATAAATGAGAATAAACCAAGATTTAAGAATAATACCAAAAAGGTATGCATTTTATGCCTTATCACTTTAAATATGAAAAAAATAGGAGCTTAGCAACAACAGCTGTGACAACATTACAGTGATCTAATCTTTCAAATAATTCTTTTTTATTGGAATATATTTGGGTCTAAGAAGCAATAGCAAAATAACAAGTCTGCTTCTTATAAATGCATTTAATATAGCAAATACATTATTTTTGCAATGCACATGTATACTTGAAACATAACGGTATTATGGGAAAAGGCAGAATTTGAAGGCAAATTTCCTCAGGTTAGAAACTTGATTTTAAAAAATTTGTTTTATTGAGACAAGTTACAGCCAGTGAGTGAAGTAGACCATATTCTGATTATCTTAAATGATGATTCTCATAACATCAATTTTAAATCATCTTAATGACGCTGAAAAATGCTTTAATGAAATGATTTATTTTCTTTATCCTTTGTGAAATATGACCCGGACATGTTTTTGAAAGGCTTCGTGGCATCCGTCAATGTCGAGACTTTTATTATGAAAAATGATGGCAAGCCCTTGTTATCCGCTTGTAATGTGTTCTGTAATGCGGGAAGGTGTGAGAGAGAGGGGTTTACTGTCTCCTCGTGCCTCAGTCTTCCCCGCACTGAAACTTATTAATGATACCAGGGGGGTTACAGTCACCTCGGGGGGTTTCTGCAGTCCGAAGCAAGTCAGCTCTCTATCTTTTATTGGGGAATGAACGACGACAAAAGCCCGGATAACGGAAAGAGAAACTCTGGGTATACCAGGTAAAAATGAACCACTCGCCGGCCTTTAACTCAAAAATGACCACGACTAACAGATTTGTTTTTATTATTTTGTAATACATTTTTTTAATGGCGAGACAAACAGAACCCCAGTTTCCTGCCTTCCAACCCACTTTAAATATAACGTAGAACATTCGAATTACTACAATCGATCCTTCGAATCACTGTCTAAGACTGGAATACACCGCACGACTTCTGAACAGATTTTAAAACACCAGGCATCATACACCTGGTTACAGAGGAAAAACTGCGCATCATACAAAACAACTGAGGACACACACACACACACCACTAGTGATGGGGAGTCGACTCCAAAAGAGTCGATTTCTCGACTCTGAAAGGGTTAGCTCACCCCCCAAAAAATCCCATTATTTACTCACCCTCAAGCCATCATAGGTGTAGCCTATATGACTTTATTATTTCAGCCAAACACAATCGGAGTTATGTAAAAAAATATCCTGGCTTTATAATTGGGAGTTTTTTTAAGCTCCAAAAAGCGCATCATCCATTCATCATAAAAATAATCCATACGGCTCCAGGGGGGTAATAAAGGCCTTCTGAAGCAAAGTGATGCACTTTTGTAATAAAAATATCCATATTTATAGCTTTATAAACTATACTCACTGGCTTCCGGTAACGGCCGTATATTGCAGTCTAGTTCCGGCCGAAGAGTGATCTCTGTCCCGACGCATGATACACCTAGGATGGCTTGAAGGTGAGTAAATTAAGTGATAATTATTTTCATTTTTGGGTGAACTAACTATGTAATAGCCCTTGTGTCGACTCCAGCACAAGAATTGATTCTCGTAATCAATAAACTAATTAAATTTAAATAAATACCTTTTAGAAATGAATTAACTCAGTGAAGCACTTTCAGATTTTTATTTTTATATACTGTATAATTGTGCTTCAAAAGTATTTACCTACACCTTATTCTTGTTTAAAATAATTTACATAATATATATGAATGTATATGGAGCGTGATAAAAAGGAGACCTTGAAACTGTGGCGTTAAAGGCGATGTGGGCCGAGAAAAAATATGGGTGCTCCTAAATAAAACAGTTAGGCGCACCAGTACAACCAAGGCAAGAAGTTAGTCTGGAGCCCTGCATTTAGAGTCTGATTCTGTAACATCCTTCTTCATGTGTTTTTATGTTCCTCTGTTCACAGTATTGAGCAAATGCTGGCTGTGAACCCCGGGAAGACGCCCATCAGTCTGCTGCAGGAATATGGAACGCGGATAGGCAAGACTCCAGTGTACGACCTGCTTAAGGCTGAGGGTCAGGCCCACCAACCCAACTTCACCTTCCGTGTGTCTGTGGGCGACATCAGCTGCACCGGCCAGGGTCCCAGCAAGAAAGCTGCCAAGCACAAAGCTGCCGAAGCTGCCCTGAAAATGCTGAAAGGAGGAATGCTGGGAGGGATCGAAGGAAATGGAATGGAGGGAGAAGGGTTTGTCGGAATTGATATGGAGGGAGAATGGTAAAGATATGATTCTGTACTTGGAGTCCATTTGAACAGAAAATGCATTACATGAAGTACAGAAATAAGTTGGCATACTTATAAAAATTACAAAGGTTTCTCTCTTTACATCGTGTTTAGCTCTCAGTCAGAGATGAAATCATCCAATTCAACACAGCAAGCTGAGTGCAATCCAGTTGGAGCTTTGCAGGTGAGCGATCATGATCAAGATACTTGGCCTTCACTGAACTGCAAATTGTGTATGTGCTTTATACTTCATAATTACAAGTCAAAGGAAGGAGGTCTATGTGTGTTGCTTTTTGATGTAGCAATTAAGCATGAATAATATATAGAATGATATTCGTGTGTTTTAATTATTAGCGTCAACCACTTTAGGCCAATATTGTCAGCAGATAATGTCAGGGCTTACCTCCAGTCTCTCTCTCTCTGTCTCTCTATCTCTCTCTCTCTCTCTCTCTCTCGATAAATATATAGCATACATGTTGACAATCAGCCATAAAAAATTATGCAAAATAAAATGCAATTTCCACAGGAACTAGTTGTGCAGAAAGGCTGGCGTTTACCCGAGTACACAGTCACACAAGAATCTGGACCTGCACACCGCAAAGAATTTACAATGACCTGCAGGGTGGAGAGATTTGTTGAGATAGGTATGTACATCTTTTTTTGGTCTATAGTCATTATTTATAAATATGCAACCCATTCAAAAGATTAAATGTCTGTTGTTTTGATGTTTCTTTGTCAAAACTATGTCTTCTTAATTGTGTTACATTGTTTTGAAGGTAGTGGCACATCAAAAAAGCTTGCTAAAAGAAATGCAGCTGCAAAGATGCTCTCTCGTATTCATGATGTACCAGTGGACATGCGTAGCAGCCATGAGGCCGAAGCAGAAGAAGACACCTTCAGTACGGTAAGACGGGCATTATTTAGTAATGGGGATTATGCTGTAGTCTCAATTTCAGTGTGATTTCAAGAATTTGCCTGTTTAAAATGTAATCTTCTTTCAACAGCAAATGGGCGGCAGACTAGAGGGAGGGAAGTCCAAAGGTCTGGGCTGCACGTGGGACTCTCTGCGGAACTCAGCTGGAGAGAAAATCCTACAGTTGCGCTGCCATCCTCTCGGCCAGCCCGACACCAATGACTCCAATTTCTGTTCTCTCCTTCTTGAACTTTCTGAGGAACAACGCTTTGATGTCAGTTACCTGGACATAGGTGAGATACAAGGCTGCTTAAGGTGCTTTAATGAGATATTGAAACCACTAACTACTTTACTCATGTGAATAAGCAAAATGAGAGCCAGCCTTAGTGCTTGCTCAGATTCTGAAGATGGATGTCTTTTCGAAATGTAATCTTATTTGTACTTTATTTTGTTCACTCAGAGGAGCGCAGTTTGAGCGGCCTTAACCAGTGTCTGGTGGAGTTGTCCACACAGCCGATCACCGTCTGCCACGGATTTGCCTCCAGCCTGGATGCGGCACGTGCCAGCGCTGCCCACAATGCCCTTCAGTACCTCAAGATCATGGCAGGGGGGAAATAAGCCAGAGTAACAGCTCACCTGTAACTTTTTTTCCCCTTCTTTTTGTTTCCCAGGGTAAAATAGGAAAATCAGGTGAATTTAAGTTGTACTCTTCTACCACCAGTTCTGTGACGGGGCTTGTGTGTTTGACACATGCACTACAATGGTCTGCAAGGCATAATGGTCTGTTGAGTCCCAGTTGGAGGACGTACTGATTGCATCATTTTCTCCTTGAATATGACACAAAAAAGTCTACCCTTGCTCCACAGTGGCTCCAAACAAAGACTTGGTACACTATTCATTTGAAACCTGAGGACAATTTCTACGCAAATAATTTGCCCAGAAGTCTTCAACTTCAACTTTCCCTCTGCTTTTCTTTTTTCATTTAAATTATGGCATAGATACTGTATGAACTTGATGAATTGATTAAACTAAAATAGACGGCATGACTTTTTTTTTTTTTAACTTTGTAAATATTTGACTTTTGCATATTTTAATTTCATCATTTTTTTAGTAATAGAAGTTATTCCTTAATTTATTTTGTCTCATAAAATATATTTGTAAAATAAAGTCTTTTTCTCTCAGCCATTGAAGATTTATCATTTTTAATGAGTCTGACAGTTTGTGGTAAATATCTACCTCTGTGTAATGGTTTCTGCCTCCCATCATTACATTTGAACTGGCAAAGATTGAATTTTTCATAGTCAGTATAATAGAATTAATGATTAACAGTAGTACTGTGACAACATGTAATTTGTAACAAATTGGTTAATCTGTAATCTATTGGATATTTTATCTTGAACAATAAACTTGAAATTGACATTATCTTTTGTATTGATTGTGGCATTTAGTCCTTTGTCATTTAGCAAATTCAATTAATCCTAGACCAACAGTATATTACTAGAAAGTATATACTAGAATGTGGTCCTGTTGTAATTACTTACCATGCTTTATTGCACCACAAGGGGGAAGTAGAGATGACTTTCGATGTGGGTCATCCTCAACTAGTTAAGGAACTTGTCTGATAACACACCAGCCAACCAAAACTCCATTATTTAAATAAATTATTTATTACTATTGAGTAATTACAAATAAAGGCAACATGTACTGCCGCTCACTCATCTCAAGAATAAGACCAAAAAGTGCACAGAGTGAAAAGCCTAAAACAATAAGTTAATATTCATCACTGAGGGCTGTTGGTTTACACGTTACAGTCAACATGAATGCATGCTCCAGGAGCCAGTTACATGTCTTAAGAACTATTATGATACTAGCAGTTAGTAATCTTACTTTTCAGATTCAAATGAGACCAATCTAATGTTTTATGTATCAGACATAAAAAAAAAATTATGACCAGCCTTAAAAGGTTAGATCACCCAAAACTTTTACACATTTAAACACTGATCAGCAAACATAAACAGAAGCTTAAAGGAATAGTTAACCCAAAAATGAAAATTCTGTCATTTACTCACCTTCAAGTTGTTCCAAACCTGTATGAATTTCTTTCTTCTGCTGAACACAAAAGACGATATTTTGTGTTCTGATGATGGATCGATGTGGCTGAGTAATTAATGACAGAAGTTTAATTTTTGGGTGAACTATCCCTTTAAAGAAAAAAAAATAGATGACTAACTTGTAAGATTAGTCTAGCAGTTTATGCAACCGGCCACTGGTCTTTTTGTGCATGGTTAATCTGTACAGGATATTCCAATGAAAAAGTCAATCCAATAAATTCCTAATGGATAAAACCACTTAGAAAAATGTGTTTGCAAACACCATTTCATGTTGACTTAAAGGGTATTAGTACACACTTTGTGCTTCTTCATTAGCCTAAGTTTTGATGTTGTGTTTTCTCTGGGGTGAAGAGGGGATGGTGCACATCCTCTTCAGCATATCCACTGCTGTCTGACTGAAAACTGTCCCCTCGCAGAGGCGACGCTGGGAAAGAGAAATAATAAATGTGTAAGAAAACTGATGAATTTAGGCAGTCAAGACACCCAGACAGCAACATGGTGTCAGCCCAGATCCGGCCCACATCTGGTACGCGTGGAATCTACATTTACCAGATGTGACCTGGATCTGGGCCAACACTATGTTGCTGTCTGGGCACCCAATTCTTTTTCAACTGTTTCTGTGAACAAAAACGATAGTTTGCAGATTTTCTTGTGACTTCCTGTTAGGTTGTTTCCCCATGAAATGTTTTAGTGATAAGGCAGACAAGATAAGCAGGACCGAATTCTTGCATTTTACTGCAATGTGTTTTTAACAAGTCAGCACAACGCCTCCTTTTCTCACCACATCAACACATGCTGCTTTCTGTGAATTCGTAAGGGTGATTTTGCTTATTTTGGTGATAACACTGCATGGCTGATAAACAGATACTCAGTTGACTTGGTTTTACTTAACTGAAAAATAATTATTCAAATTAGTGGCTAAAATTTGCCTCACATATTTTAATCATGGTAAAGACTACTCATGTTACTTACATTTGGAATGCTGTGCCGAAACAGACAATGTGACTGTGGAGCAGAATTCTGATGAAGTGGCTTCCTCTTCCTCTGCACTGTGAACCTGAATTGAAAACCTATACTTAATAACTCCACAACAAATAAATGAAAAATAGATGTGTACATGGTCAGAGAATAATGTCAGTGTTGTTTTCCTTTACTAAACTCTTGTTAAGGTGTTCTTTATGGTTTAATGGTAAAGTTTAATGCGTATTTGGCGTGCTGTCCGGGGGGAGGGCTCCAGGCTCGGAGTTCGACCCGAACCCAGAGTACTCCCCCCGTATGTAAGTAGTTAGGACTAGAAGTGTGGAGAAGGGGCGGTGGAGGGGTGCTGCTGATAAACTGTCAATGGATTGAGGTGAGAGTGCTGAGTCTATATATACACCTCTTATCATTGATTGTTGAGTGCTCTTCACCCGTGTTAATTATCTGAACGTGATCCTCCCGAACTTTGTTAATAAAACATAATTTAAATTCCTGACCTGAAGTAGTGTAAAAAGTAATGGTACACAAGCTTGCAGTATTAAAAATAGCAACAAGCCGCATTATATTCTCTATGGAAGGGAGGAACACGAAGAGGAAGTTTGGAGGTGGATTCGGCAATAAAGAGTTGAGTAATATTCTGTTAATGATGTGTTATAGGAGAACTCGTGTGGGCAAGCTTTTGCTCTTGCCATAAAAATGCATTAAAACGATAGGAGATATCGTACCTCTTCCAGTTCAAAGGAATTGCCTTGTTTGCTCAGGTTTAGTGGTTTTACTGGGCTTAGGTACCTCCTGATGTTAGATGAACACTGCCCCTGTGTGTCTCTGTTGGGGAGGGTTGTGTCGTCCTCCCATCCAGTGACTGTGATCTGACATGATGACTTGTGTAAATTCATTGCGTTAGATTGTCTTACAGAAGGTTTATTTGTTGTCTGGTGTGCAAAAGGTGAGTCTTTGGCATCCATACTATTTGTCTGTAAGCAGCGGTAAGGTGCCTGATTGACACATTCAACAACCTGAGGACATATAATATCATGAGCAATGATAGGAACAGGTTTCACGTTAACGTCGGATCTTTTCGAGTGAAGAGAAGGCAGGGAACCACCTTTGGACTCCATGTCTGTTCTTGGCTCCTGCCAAGGTGTACATTCTGCAAATGTATGCCTGAGGTTGTGTATGTTTTCATTTGTCTCGGATAGTGGATAACAAGGTATAGGCTCAAAATAATCAGTCCTTTCAGTGTTTTCCTCATATGTCTTCTCCTCAAGTTCTTTCTTGTTCTCTACAAACCAGTCCAAGTCTTGTTCCAAATCATCTACTTCCATTTGAAGGCATAAATCTTGGTCATTAGCATCGTCATTTTCTGCACTCTTCTCAATTACACCTGACAGACTATATTTACGCTTACGAGGTGAATTGCTTGGCGACGTGGAGTCTGAGCCACGGGATCCCGTGTACAAGCACATCTTGGAGATAGTGTCTTTTAGTCTTTCAACAGGAGAGCGCGGTTCACTGCGGACACTGGTTCGAGACATGGTCCTCTCCACGATCGGGGAGCTGAAGGTTAACTGGGGTGGCGCAAGCTTCTGAAGTGGCGTTCGGGACACGTGGGAGTACAGCGAATAGAAAGCATTGGCCATTGCCGTCAATGCCTCTACTTGTCGGAAACGACCTGTGCCAAAACAAGATGAGCGGATGTGACAATTGTTTTTAAAGTTGTAGTAGGAGCAACATTCTGTAACTCTGTGATTCCTTACTTGCTAATGAAAGACAAGGGTCTTCCTGGCGTATCCTGGTGAGTTGGGATTCAAGGAACAGGCGGAAATTGATCCCTCTGAGCTGGGACGGAAAGTTGAAGAAACGGACTGGGATGCGGGCAGTCACCTGTGGTTCCTCGCAACCGAAACCCAGCTGGAAAAGGGTCTCTTCTGCATCTTCGGCACGCATCTGGAGGACCTCAGAGACACTAGTGGATTTTTTTAGAATCATGAAAAGCAAAAGATATTTTTTCAAATGTATGTGAGAGAACTCTGGTTCAGGTAGACATGCACAGAATCTATGCCCACATAATTCCAGTGCCTGTCATTCACAAAGTTCTACACATTTTTCATCCCTGGCATGTTTATTTGCTAGATAATTTGCACAATTTCATGATGCAAAAACAAACAGGAGTGTAATATGTCAGTCCAAGGAATTTTGTTTATGTGAGAAATGAACAATTTCAGGGTTGGCCTTCTTATTAGTAAGATATATAATAATATATTACTAATATTACCACATATTCCACATACAGGTTATTGTCATGTGTGTGGCATAAATGTACTACTTAATTATGCATCACTCTGCATTTGCAACCACTTTTTTTGTTTTTTCCAAAACCATTTACAGTTTACCTTCATCAGAAGAACAAATCAATCTTAAGCATGAAAGCAAAATGCAAAGTGGAGGAAATTGTTTTGCTTGTTCCTTGTCAGGCACTAAGCTGGTAACCATCATCCAATAGGGCAGCTAAATGGGGTATTATTTGGTCCTTTGATTGCCTTAGCCGTGGCCTTACCTGGAAGCAGCCCTGCTGGTAGTGGTTGAGAAGGCACTGGATGCGACACTCTGACCCATGTTGAACAATGGCAGGTTAAGCTTCTGTTGGGGAGTGCTGTTGATACACAAATAATCAATGTAAATACAATGAAAGAAGGGATTTAGAAGCATAAATGAGTAACCATGAGCCAGAGAATGAAGGTGGTAAGTCAATGGTGCGGCAAAGTCAACCTGTTACTTACCTAAAATGTGGCACACCTGATGCAGCATATAATGCATTGGCTGTGAAATAAATAATAGCAGGTATAAGTAAAGGAAAGAAAATTACTATGTGCAATACCCTTCAAATGTTTGGGTTCACATTTTTTTTCTGAAATTAATACTGAAAACTGAATAATTAATACTGAATATTTTAAAGAAATTATTACTTCTATTCAGTAAGAATGTATTAAATTGATCAAAAGTGACAGTCAAAATTCTATTTCTAACAAATAATTTTGGATGGGGGGGAGATCATGGTTTCCACAAAAATAATCAACATTGATGATAATAAGAAATATTTCTTGAGCACCAAATCAGCATATTAGAATGATTTCTGAAAGATCATGTTACACTGAAGACTGGAGTAATGAAACTGAAAATTCAGCTTTATCATCATACATTTTAAAGTATATTAAATTATTTAAAATTAAATATTAATATTAAATTGTAAAAGTTGTTTTTTAATCATATTTCCCCAGTTTTTACTGTATTTTTTTTATCAAATACATGCAGCCTTGGTGAGCAGAAGTCTTCTTTCAAAAACATTTAAAACATCTTCAACTTCAGACTTCTGGTAGTGTATAGCTTAAAATAACTACTCCTGTCCCAAAAGACCATTTATTCATTACTTCCTGTATGTGGCCTTGTGCAAGTGTGTTACCTTCCAGATGTAGGCCTAGAAATTTTGTAAGAGTGGCTCATTATAATAAACAAGATGTGCTGGAGAGTGAGGGGAGCGTATTGACGCGGCACAGGGGTCTGGCACAAAATTGCCTTTAATTAGCAGTTAGCCAATATGTTGTGGAATGTAATGCATTAATGGTTGCTAACAAAATAAATTATATGAATATAGAGCTAATATAATATAATATAAACTTAATATGTTAATATAAACTATTAGTTGTATTAGTTGGAAAACATGGAGTTACTGTTGCTATTGTGTTGCTTCTACTCACCTTCTGCACCCAGGCTCAGATCATCCTCAAAACTGGTGCCTGTCCTCAAAGGGCCTGTAGGGTTACATTTGACAATTTTAGGAGGATTTAGACGTGTTGCAAAGATGTGATCAATTGGCTATTAGTCAGTAAACACTGGTAAGCCTGCACAGAATCGGCACCTGCCGAGGTCTCGAAAAAGCACAGATTTCTGCAAACTTCTAATGGACATCATTCATTATTTAAAATTGTACACACCCCGCACCTCTTGTACCAGTCCACCCAACACCAGTACACTTATCCTAATGTATTATATATGCAGATTTTAGGCCACGGCCCCTACATTATAAAGACATGCAGATGTCCTCATAATTCAATTCGCTAAATAAACATACTAAACATTTTTTTTTAAATGTAAAAATGCAGCAAATATTCGGTGACAGTTATGTTTATGGGTAGGTGTTAGAGAATATCATTAGCTCAGTATAAAAACCATTACACATGGAATGTCCTCATAGTGATAGGTGTACCAATGAGTGTACAGAATCTGTGCAGGCCTACTCTACATATGTAATTCTGTTCTTGGATGTGCAGGTTTTGTGGTCAAGAACTACTTTTTCAAAGAAAAAGCCCACCTGTTGTTAGGTGACTGCTTTTGGCAGGACTGGCTTCATTCCTACATTTAAGATGGAGAAAAGAAAACAGAGAGAGACAGAGACAGAGAGCAGAGACAGAGAGCAGAGAGAGAGAGAGAGAGAGAGAGAGAGAGAGAGAGAGAGAGAGAGAGAGAGAGAGAGAGAGAGAGAGAGAGAGAGAGAGAGAGAGAGAGAGAGAGAGAGAGAGAGAGCAGAGAGAGAGAGAGAGAGAGAGAGAGAGAGAGAGAGAGAGAGAGGAAATAGAAATGAAAAAATTCACTTTTATCAAGTCTGAATAAGCACAGGTCTGTGGGCGGGTTGTGGGCATGCAGTAAAATACTGCGATAAAAATAGAAACAGACACACACATAAGATGTATTTCAATCCTTGTGGCAGTATGTACCAGTAGCCATTATTAAACAAATGTCAGAATGATAGATTATTAGATCTTTTGCTGCTTGTCACAGAGACAAAAGTCGCTTTCCAAGCACTGTGGATTCTGTTCTGTTTCGCATCTGACTACTGCTGCTGTGAATGTGATTAGAATTTACAGGCTTTGCAGAATATAATTCAATAACCTAAATTTTACATGTGCATTTAATGTTAAAAAGTTATTTCCATTCCTAATAGATTGGAAAAAATCTGTTGATCCTTTTTCTTGGAAACACTTTCTTTGTGGCTTCTCTAGGAACTTGCAAAGCCTAAACAGTGAGAAACAATAACAATAATGTCAAGTTTTTCTGCGGTTTCCTGATCCAGAAAAAAAAAGAAGAAAAAGAAAACAGATTCTTCCTCAGCACAATCTATAAATAGAGAAAATATTTTTTCACTAAAAGCTTTCAGGTGAAGGTACCTTGTGAAAACATGGTATTTTGACCCTCAGAGGTTGTTAATGTTTTCTTTAACCAGAATGGCCGTCAACAAACAAGTTCAAGAACATTTGTGGTTTTCCATTTACTTGCTGTTATTCTATTACAATTGAATCACAATGTCTTTTATAGAAAGACACACAAACACTCACCCGCAACCTTGTAGCCAGGTTTCAATCTTTCCTGCAGAGCATCCTGTGGAAACAAAATAAAGATGAACATAGTGATCTTAGCCTGTCTGTTTGAGGATGTGTGTGTGTGTGTGTGTGTGTGTGTGTGAGAGAGAGAGAGAGAGAGAGAGAGAGATGTGGAGTTTATCTGGTGGCAACCATGTACTGTTTGTGGTCTATCCTTTATCTCTCGCAGCAGCAGTTATAATGTGGCTTCATTTAGAAGTGACTAATTCAAAGTAGCTGCAATACAATTTTATTAACATTTGAATCCCAAATAACCTTCCGATCTATTGTTGTGCATTTTCATTGCTGCACATCTTATAATGTTTAGCTTATTTAATATTTACTAAATAAAGCATACAGTCCCAAAAAGTATTTGGACTGCGTGACTATCATTAACAAAATATCAGGCCAAGTGATGTTTTATTTAAATAAATATAGCACAAGTGCAGTTTTCAAGCAAAGCATTTCACTAATGAAATAATTTTTACTAAAACACACAAAAGTAAAGCCTTCTAAACACTTAATCACCCTGGCTGCATGCAGTTTTGAATGACTTGGTTCAGAGGAAATGAGATATGCAGCTTCTTTCCATATCATAGAGCTATTGACACAGCTGAATTTTAAACATTAACCTGATGCTCACCATCCACAAAGACGTCATCTTGGAGAGAGAAATGAGGCTGCTGTTCTGCTGTTGGGCTGCGGTGTTCTGCATCTCTTACGGTAAACTTGCGGCGGCTGCTGCTGCTGAGCGCCCACGCCTGTCGCCTCTCCATTTTCGAAGGACTCTCCATCTCTGTGGCCACCTGCCATGAGAAAGCACTTCTTACAGGATCATTTAACAACAACAAAAAAGGGAAAATGTTGCAGATGGTTTTAAAGTAAAATATAAGCAGCAAAATAGACAAAAATAAAACCAGAAACAAGTATAGAAATCACTCGTAAAAGAAAACCGAGCAAATGGTCCGATTTTGTGTAAACTTTGTTATACATCAAAATAAATAAAACTTAATGTTACATTTTTATTTGTAGCCTTTAGCACTTTTCACAATTCACATGTTTCAAAGCAGCTTTACAGGAAATCGTGATGTTGATGTGTATAATAGTAAATAGTAAATGCTAGATTAATCATAGAGATATGACTTTCTAATTCTTTCCAGGACTGTCATTTAAAATGCATAATCACAAATTAAGGTTACTTTTATACCTCAAAAATTGAGACAAACAACTTAACCTCATCAGGAGCGTGGAGCTCATGTATAGACCTTATTCACAGCAGCGCCATCTTTGATTTATGAATGAGTAATGAAAGCTATGGCTGTGAGGGATAGACATACATCTCTTCAGTGGGTTGTACTGTTTTTTAAATGTGTTATAGATTGTTCAGCTGACAAAACACTGCAAAATATCTTTCCAAGGAATTTCAGTAGGCCTAAACAAAAAACTCCAGACAATATAAACTGTGGAAAATTATAAGTGATCTATGAGTAAGAGTCTATCTATCACAGCCTCGCTTTCATACCCGTCATCAATGCATGTAAAATTATGGAAAGGATGATAACAGAAAGGTTATCATATATACTAGAAAAAAATGGAAAGCTAGCAAACTATCAAAGTGGTTTTAGGAAAGGAAGGAGTACCATGGATTCGGTGATAAGACTAGAAAATGAAATAAGAAAGGCTCAGGCAAATAACGAATCAGTCATTACAGTGTTTTTCGACATAGAAAAAGCTTATGACATGATGTGGAAGGAAGGATTGTTAATAAAGTTGCACTTGGTTGGTGTAGGGGGCAGAGTCTTTAACTGGATAAAGAATTTTTTGTTTGGAAGAAAAATTGAAGTACGAATAGGGTCAGACGTATCAAGTCAGTACAATGTGGACAATGGAACGCCTCAAGGCAGCGTGATAAGCCCACTACTTTTTATCATCATGATAGATGATGTCTTCACAAAGGTGCCAATGGATATAGGGAGGTCACTGTTTGCTGATGATGGGGCTTTGTGGAAAAGGGGAAGGAATATGGAGTATGCAATTAGGAAAGTACAAGGAGCAATTGATGAGGTGGTGGAGTGGGGATATGATTGGGGGTTTAAGTTCTCAATAGAAAAAACACAAACAGTCTTTTTCACCAGGAAACAAATTAAGGAAGGGATGAAGTTAAATATGTATGGGAAAGAATTAGAAATGGTTGGAAGATTTAAATTTTTGGGAGTCATTTTCGATTCTCGGTTAACATGGGTAGATCATATAAAGAAAATAGAAGGAAAATGCAAAAAAGTTATTAATGTGATGAGATGTTTGACAGGTAGGGAATGGGGAGCAAGTTGCTCTGCATTAAAAGCAATATATGTGGCATTGATAAGATCTGTGTTGGATTACGGAAGTGTAGCTTATGGGGTCAGCAGCCAAATCTCAATTACAGAAACTAGATATGATTCAGGCACAGGCATTAAGAGTGTGTAGTGGTGCTTTTAAAACTTCACCAGTACCTGCACTTCAGGTAGAAATGGGAGAAATGCCGTTAGCATTAAGGAGGAGGGAGATGATGACAAACTATTGGGCCAATTTGCAGGGACATAATGATTTCCACCCCACTAAAGTAGTGTTGCGGGAGACATGGGAGAACCTAAGATTTAATGGAGATCATTTTAGTCGAGTAGGTAATGAGGTAGCAATAGAATTTGGAGTGTTTGATATGAAGTTGAGCCCTGCAGTTGTATATCCGATGGTGGCTCCATGGGTACTTGTTTGGCCAGATATTGACTGGTATTTGTTAGACTTAAAAAGGGAAGAAAAAGATCAAATAGATTTGGTTAGAGCATTAAAATACCATATAAATAAAGATTATAAAGAATTCATACATATATATACAGATGGTTCTAAGAATCCCGAGCCAGGGGTGACAGGATATGGGGTGGCAATACCTGCAAAAGGAATAGGGATTAATAGAAGAACATCAGATTTTTTGGGAGTATATACAGTGGAAATGGTGGCAGTGTTAGTTGCGTTAAGGTGGGTGGAAAAAACAAGGCAAGAAAAGGTGCTGATATGCTCCGATTCATCCTCAGTCCTTGTGAGTTTAAGGTCTTTTCATTCTAAGAGCCGTCAGGATGTATTGTATGAAGTCCTTCAGTCAGTTACAAGGATAACAAATCAAAGAGGACAGGTACAATTTATGTGGGTTCCAGCACATGTAGGGGTGAAAGGGAATGAGCAGGTGGATGAATTGGCAAAAAGGGCTTTAAAGAAGGAAAATATAGAAATGCAAATTAAAATAAGTAAAGCAGAGGTCAAAAGTATTATCTGGGAAAAAACTAACCAAATGTGGCAAGAAAGATGGGACAGAGAGGAGAAAGGAAGGCATTTATATCAAATTCAAAAGAGTGTAAAAATGACTAGGTTAGGTGGTGGGCACAGAAGAGAGGAAACTGTAATGACAAGGTTAAGGCTGGGTCACTGTGCTTTAAACAAATCACTGAAAACTATAGGAAAACATGAGACAGGCTTGTGTGAGTGGTGTCAGGAAGAGGAATCAGTGGAGCACATAATTATAAGATGTAGGAGGTATGAGGTACAGAGAGTGATAATGAGGAATAATTTGAGGGAATTAGGGGTACAGGAATTAACATTAAATGGAGTGTTGAATATAGGTGACAGAGCACAGGTTAGAATATTGTTAACTTTTTTAAGGGAAACTGGTTTGTATGATAGGTTATGAGGATAAATAGGGATATAGGAAAGTGTGTAGGGAAATTAATGAATGTGAGTGTGTTTTTTTTTATGTGGAAATTAGATTGTAAGCCTAATGTCTGATTCACACTCCGGAGCAGAAGGTGGCGGTAATGCACCAAAAGCTGGTTGCCAACCGCACTTAAAAACAAAGAAGAAGAAGAAGAAGAAGAAGAGACCCGTCATCATAGAGATCACATAGAGACTAGATGCCCTATCGGCCGCTGGAAACCAAGAAATCCGGCCGCCATCTTGAACCGGTCGTATTCCTAGTTTCGTTGCGTGGCAGCAGATAAGATGCCAGAGCATTGTGAAGCATTTTCCTGTTCTAATCGCCGGACCATCGAAAATAGGGCTTTTCACAAGTAAGTCTTAACACTACCGTACTATTGGTTATATTTTGTGAATAGAATATTACCAGATAATCGAGAAGGAGCAAGCTGATATTTGCTATTACTGTACTGAAACCATTGTGAAATGCTGTTTACTGCATCAGCCGGTGTTCACCCGGCATGGAGAGAGGTGGGGTTAAAGTACTGTTAAAGTAATAATTACAAGAGCTTATAGGTTACCAGATAAGCATTCAACTGCCTTTCTGTCCGAAAAATTAAATTCGGACAACATTAAGCCTATACCTTTTTTATTGTATGTGGATGTGGGAGGGGAAAATGTCGGGACTAAGTGTTTGCATCAGTAATTTCTAAAAATTAAATTCGGACAACATTAAGCCTATACCTTTTTTATTGTATGTGGATGTGGGAGGGGAAAATGTCGAGACTAAAGCCCTATTCGGATTAAGTTTACAAGAGTAGATGGAGTAAGTTAAAAATGTAATTTTACCACAGGACTTACTCCATCTACCCTTGTAAACTTAATCCGAATAGGGCTTTAGTCTCGACATTTTCCCCTCCCACATCCACATACAATAAAAAAGGTATAGGCTTAATGTTGTCCGAATTTAATTTTTAGAAATTACTGATGCAAACACGTCAAAAAGCTTCTTCCCAATTTTTATTACAGGTCGCTGCGTTCGGTGGATTCGGTGGCTGCGTTCTGTGTGTGTGTGTGTGTGTGTGTGTGTGTGTGTGTGTGTGTGTGTGTGTGTGTGTCCGTTTGTGTGTATGTGCGTGTCACAAATCCTAAATTGTTTCTTCAACTTATTAAAATATCTTACTTTACTGAAACTATCTGTTTCTGCTTCTTTATAATATTTATAGTGTGATTTATAAAATACATTATATGCTTCATCACACATATTGTTATGGTCACTTTATATCTTATATTAGAATATTATATTACTGTTAAGCCTACTATGGATATTAAAATACGCCGAACCATGTGTCCTGTATCATAGCTACATGAATGACCTTTGCAACAACAACAAAAACGCGTGAAAATCTGTTCAGTATTCAGTGAGATATGATTTATTTAATGCGCTGACAGCTCATTTCACCTGCCATTCTGATTACACTGAGTGGAGCGGATGACCGGTTTAAGATGGCGGCTCCAATTCTCTTCCGTGCCAATAGGCAGTAGCGGTCGATAGGGCGTCTACCTATATGATGTCTATGCCCGTCATAGCGGTGCTCTGAATAAGGTCTATGGTAGTGTTTTCCCTCCTCTGTGGGTTCTAATGTTTAACTGGACAGTGTACAAACTTGCTGAAATGTACATTCTAATCATACATTTTCAGGAAGCGATAGGTTTTGCGCAGCCCAAATTGTTTCTAATGTCCCTACCCTTACGAAAAAGAAGTAAACTTCAAGTTCATTTAATGAAGTATAGACCTTATGTAGCCCCGCCCCTGTTCAGCGCTGCGCTCGTTGGCTTTTGACTTCCGGTCTGTATTTTCACAGCGATCTTGCGTAGTTATGAATGAACGGCTCGTTTAAAAAAATTCCCGGTCGACATTTAAGACATCTGCTTTACAATGCTTATGATAAACATTACAATGCTTATGGTAACTTTCGTTAACTGTACAATACGTGAATCCACTTCACCTGCTTATTACTCCTACTGACAGCGATGCTATTAATATACAGAGCGGCGTACCGCAAAAACGGAAGTTCAAAGACAATATTCTAAAGATGGCGTCGCCCTCGTTTCTCTGGTGCATAAGGTCTATACTTAAGTAATGTTCAAGTATACATTATGTAGTCAGTATACTAATGTCAATATGTACTAGTAGTAAACTTGTAAGTGTAGGCTACTATTTTATTACCGCTTGGGACTAAATTGGCCCACTTTTAGTATATAAAAGTATATGTTTAAGTATACTATATGTGTAACAGTAGTAAACTATAAGTGCACAACTAGTTCATAATTACATTTCTCATTTGTATTGCAAGTGAACTTATAGGTATACTAGTAGTTTACTATTTTAATACTTGTAGAAATTTTTTAGTTTATGAAAGTACGCTACACTTTGAAGTATACTCTCACTAAACTACTAGTTTAGTAGATTTATACTGCAAGTATACTTGCAAGTTTTCTTTTAGTGTAGCCTACTCTCAGTAAAGTACTAGTTTAGTAGTTTTATAAAAGTTTTCTTTAAGTTAACTTAACATCATACTTATAGTTTACTATTTATATATTATTTTTGCTCTTTTAGTGTACTCTCAGTAAACTACTAGTTTGGTAGTTTTATACTACGTTTTCTTTAAGTGTACTTAACATACTTATAGTTTACTATTAATATTATATTTGCACTTGCCGTAGGCCTATACTATGTTTAAATGTTTGTTTTTTATTCTTGAAAAAACAACTTTAACTGGACTTTAATTTTAAAAACATATTATTAGCTTAATGCATCCCTTTTGAGTGTTAGCAAGTTTCACAAAGAAAGGCAAGATTTTTCAACAAAAAAGTTGAGAAAATCTAATTTATGTCAAAGACTACGCCTTGATCAGATTCAGAATGATGATCAAAACACAGATGGAGTAGATCGAGTCCAACACCCCCAACTTGACAGTCGTTTTCTCTTCATGGGTTACGCTTCATTTCATTTGGAAACATTAATCAGTTTTGATTTACACACTGTTTAATGTTTGATGGTCATGTTATTTTATATTTGAGTGAGCAATCTTCTTTCACTTGTTTCAGCTTCTTCTTCCCCTGTGTTTTGATCCGGAGACGTATTTTTCCGAGTGTTTGCTCATCTGCAATACGTCTATGTTTCCTGTTCGATGTCTTAGAAGATATCTTTAAGATGTAATGATTTAGAATGTATGTTAAACTGACATCTTAAAGATGTCTATCAGATGTTAGTAAACAGCAAATGCTTTCCAGATGAAGTGATCTATAAAAGACATCTTGCAGATGTACGTGTGGATAAGAATGCATGTTTTTGTGGGAAAACATGGATAGGTGGAAAATTCAGTCAATGGTGGGGAAAGAGTAAAGTAGAATTAAAGTATATTCCTGTACACTACCAGTGGACTAGCCTACACACAAATTCAGATACGCAGAATTAGAAACATATCTGTTTTATATCAATATTTTAATATATATATTTTAAGTTTTATTTATAAAAAAAAGTATATTTCATAGGCTACTCGATCAAAAGAGTTAACACAACTACAAGCCAAGTATACGTTGAATATTTAATTATAGGCTACTTTTAAGTATCTCGATCAAAAGATTGAGTACAAGTCATAGACTTTAAAAAAGTACAGGCCAAATATACTTGGACTTTTCTCTCAGTATGTCAAGAACACTTAAGTGTAATTTTTAGTATATTTCTGAGAAGTATATAAAATGTAGACTGAAAGTATTCTTTCTTATTTTTCTTAACTTTTCTTAGTAATAGAACACTTGAATAAACTTATTTTTCGTAAGGGTAGCAATGAGTCATATTTTAAATTTATAATGGTCATGTTTATGTTTGGCCAATATTTCTGAAAAAGATCCTGAGGAAAAGTCTTCAAACGCTGTTGCTATGGTTACATGTGAACGTCTATAGCATCTATGTATAATATACCTTATTCAAAGCAGCGCCATCTTTGATTTTTACGGGGAATGAAAGTGAGTCTGTGAGGGATAGACATGCATCTCTTCAGAGGGTTGTACTGTTATTTAATGCGTTTTTGGATTGTTCTGCTGACGAAACACTGCAAAAATATATTTCCAAGAAACTTCAGTAGACATAAAACTCCAGACATCATGAGTTGAGGAAAACTATTAGTGATATTATTAGTGAAAAAACTTTTTTTTTTTTTTTTTTTTACAGCGGATGCCATTGTAAACACGGTAAGTTTGTCCCTCATCGCTTTCATACTTATGGCGCTGCTCTGAATGAGGTCCATATAGATGAAAATAATAATAAAATGAAAAAAAAAAAAATGAAAAAAAAGAGAATATACACAACTAGCCTTATTAGGCTATCTGAAAGACTTTTAAACCAAAAACTACACTTTTCTCATATATAAATAAAACTATACTAAGGTAACAATGACAGTGTTTTAGAAAGTAGGCTATTGTGAATATGTTATCCTTACTAAAATAGTGAGTTTACTAATATATAAATAGTAAACTATAAGTATGATGTTAAGTTAACTTAAAGAAAACTTTTATAAAACTACTAAACTAGTACTTTACTGAGAGTAGGCTACACTAAAAGAAAACTTGCAAGTATACTTGCAGTATAAATCTACTAAACTAGTAGTTTAGTGAGAGTATACTTCAAAGTGTAGCGTACTTTCATAAAGTGTAACTTAACATCATACTTATAGTTTACTATTTATATATTATTTTTGCTCTTTTAGTGTACTCTCAGTAAACTACTAGTTTGGTAGTTTTATACTACGTTTTCTTTAAGTGTACTTAACATACTTATAGTTTACTATTAATATTATATTTGCACTTGCCGTAGGCCTATACTATGTTTAAATGTTTGTTTTTTATTCTTGAAAAAACAACTTTAACTGGACTTTAATTTTAAAAACATATTATTAGCTTAATGCATCCCTTTTGAGTGTTAGCAAGTTTCACAAAGAAAGGCAAGATTTTTCAACAAAAAAGTTGAGAAAATCTAATTTATGTCAAAGACTACGCCTTGATCAGATTCAGAATGATGATCAAAACACAGATGGAGTAGATCGAGTCCAACACCCCCAACTTGACAGTCGTTTTCTCTTCATGGGTTACGCTTCATTTCATTTGGAAACATTAATCAGTTTTGATTTACACACTGTTTAATGTTTGATGGTCATGTTATTTTATATTTGAGTGAGCAATCTTCTTTCACTTGTTTCAGCTTCTTCTTCCCCTGTGTTTTGATCCGGAGACGTATTTTTCCGAGTGTTTGCTCATCTGCAATACGTCTATGTTTCCTGTTCGATGTCTTAGAAGATATCTTTAAGATGTAATGATTTAGAATGTATGTTAAACTGACATCTTAAAGATGTCTATCAGATGTTAGTAAACAGCAAATGCTTTCCAGATGAAGTGATCTATAAAAGACATCTTGCAGATGTACGTGTGGATAAGAATGCATGTTTTTGTGGGAAAACATGGATAGGTGGAAAATTCAGTCAATGGTGGGGAAAGAGTAAAGTAGAATTAAAGTATATTCCTGTACACTACCAGTGGACTAGCCTACACACAAATTCAGATACGCAGAATTAGAAACATATCTGTTTTATATCAATATTTTAATATATATATTTTAAGTTTTATTTATAAAAAAAAGTATATTTCATAGGCTACTCGATCAAAAGAGTTAACACAACTACAAGCCAAGTATACGTTGAATATTTAATTATAGGCTACTTTTAAGTATCTCGATCAAAAGATTGAGTACAAGTCATAGACTTTAAAAAAGTACAGGCCAAATATACTTGGACTTTTCTCTCAGTATGTCAAGAACACTTAAGTGTAATTTTTAGTATATTTCTGAGAAGTATATAAAATGTAGACTGAAAGTATTCTTTCTTATTTTTCTTAACTTTTCTTAGTAATAGAACACTTGAATAAACTTATTTTTCATAAGGGTAGCAATGAGTCATATTTTAAATTTATAATGGTCATGTTTATGTTTGGCCAATATTTCTGAAAAAGATCCTGAGGAAAAGTCTTCAAACGCTGTTGCTATGGTTACATGTGAACGTCTATAGCATCTATGTATAATATACCTTATTCAAAGCAGCGCCATCTTTGATTTTTACGGGGAATGAAAGTGAGTCTGTGAGGGATAGACATGCATCTCTTCAGAGGGTTGTACTGTTATTTAATGCGTTTTTGGATTGTTCTGCTGACGAAACACTGCAAAAATATATTTCCAAGAAACTTCAGTAGACATAAAACTCCAGACATCATGAGTTGAGGAAAACTATTAGTGATATTATTAGTGAAAAAACTTTTTTTTTTTTTTTTTTTTACAGCGGATGCCATTGTAAACACGGTAAGTTTGTCCCTCATCGCTTTCATACTTATGGCGCTGCTCTGAATGAGGTCCATATAGATGAAAATAATAATAAAATTAAAAAAAAAAAAATGAAAAAAAAGAGAATATACACAACTAGCCTTATTAGGCTATCTGAAAGACTTTTAAACCAAAAACTACACTTTTCTCATATATAAATAAAACTATACTAAGGTAACAATGACAGTGTTTTAGAAAGTAGGCTATTGTGAATATGTTATCCTTACTAAAATAGTGAGCTGCTACGCGGTTCCTCGCATCTTTTTTTTTTATTTATTTATTTTTTTTTTACCGAAGATGAATATACGCCCCCTGGCTATAGCTTTTGTATTTACTAAAAATGTTTAAAGGCAAAATTGAGACAGCCGACATACCTATATCATAGGCTATGTAAAAATACTAGCCTACTTAAAAAAAAAAAACCTTCCTGGAAGTTCAAGCCTAAATTAAGCGTCATAAAAACCCTGCATAATTATCCTTCTCTGCCTATCCATCAGCACTCTGATTTACATAAAGAAAGGATAGCTTGCGTTATAAAGGAAATCACGCTCGAGCAGCAATCGCTTTTGAAAGAGTAACACCACATTTCCATATCACTTTCATATAAGATACCCTGATATTGTTTATTAGTTACGAGTCTGAACTGCTTTAAACACACACAGAGAGAGAGAGAATACGGAAGTTTATAGTTAGTCTTTTCTAAATAATGTTTTCATTGCGCATCAACCTACCTTAAAAAGTGCCTCGATCAGTTCATTCTCATGGCAACGGCATAATTCACCTCTCTGATGTCCTGCATCCCGCTCACACGCTCATCTTAAAGGATGTCCATCGCAGAGAAATAACAGAAGGAAGATTGAGAGCCATGCCCATGGTCGATTGAGCCGCCAACGCAAACTTTCGTGCTGCTTATAGTCATGACGCTGCTTAGCCTAACTGACGGAAGCGGTAGGAGGAAGATGTGCTGAGAAGAATAGAAAGAGAACTCTGTTGTGGCCACACACTGGTGTAGGAAGTACTGTTACACACCATTTAGGCTACAGAGCAAGATTTATCGATTGAAGCATAGCAGACACATGCAAGATAAAATCGATTCATAAGGCAAAGTCTACTTTCAATTAAAAAGCCACTTTGTTTTAAAAAGATGTGTAGCCTATCGGTTTTCTGTTTTTGCCATAGGCTGTCTGTTATTGTGGATTTGTGAAGTGTATGTGTGACATTGGCATGCTTTACTGTAAAATAGGTGTTAGATTTGAAGATATCAGTGACACTGCCAGTAACTGCAACTGACACATCGAACTAGTTAGTCACCATCAAAACTGGCAATTCTTCTTTTATGGAATATTGCATTATTCATTATGAATTATTTTTCCATGCATATCAGTTAATGTGCTATTGTAACCTTCTCTTCTCTTCGAAATGTTCATTTTTGGGTGAACTATCCCTATAACAACTGTGAACCAAGAAGCATCAAGGCAGGTGTGTAAAAAAAATAAAAATAGGCAAGATATCCTGGCTTGCTCTCTTCCACTGTAGACCATGTCTTTTTTCCTTCTTTTTTGCAATATTAAAATATACAATCTTGTGTTTTTTAAACTTTGAGTAGGCAACTTTGATATTTCAAAAGAGTGGAGTGGGTAGAGGGAAAGGACATGGAAGAGGTGAAGAGCGGAGGAGGGAAAAGAGATGAAGGGAGAGAAATAGCAGAGATGTAGGATGAGGAGCGAGTGAGAGTAGGCATTGAAAGAGCAAGAGGAGAAGTGAGCATGCAGGATGGAAGAGGAGAGTTGAGACTGAAGAGGCTCAAATGGGATCATGTTATGAAACACAGAACAGAGGCTTCAACCTAATGTGAGCAGACCAGTCTGGCCACAATTTCAACAAAAAATAGAGGAATGTCATAAGTATGCCACGGCCAAGAAAAGAATCTGTGTGAAAAGTTTCACAACACAGTAAAGGTTAAATAAATTAAGAGGCGACAGCTGTAGTCATTTAAAATGTTTTAAGACTGTAGTTCGGTAAAATCTGTAAATTATACTGTAAATTACCCTTTAAAAGTTATTTAAATAATAATAATACTTTAATTCAGCAATGAGGCATTAAATTGGTCAAAAGTGGTGGTAAAGACACCCATTAAAGATAAAAATTCAGAATAAATTCAGATTTTTTCTTTAAAATTACTTTAAAGTATTTTCAGCATTGAAACTAAAATGATTTTTTCCCCAAAATGACTGTTTGTAATGTATTTTTGATCCAATGGTAAGCATATGAAACATCATTAAAATATAGAAAAATATGACCAAACCCCTACTTTTGAGGAGTGTATGTATTAAAAAAAGAAGAAAAAAAGAAAAGAGTAACACTATGCTATTTAGGAACTGAGCAAATTTTTTAATCTCATGGTAAGTCATATCTTTAGGACACTGAAGGCAGTGGCGGTTCTAGACCATTTCAACTGGGGGGGCCAAGCTGGGGCCAGTTGTCATGTTAGAGGGGCCAGTTATATTTAGACCTTATTGTTGTCATATCATTTTCTGCACTGCACTGCAGGCATTAACAGGCAAAATACCATGTTTATAATCATTCAACAATGTATTTGCATTTCCATTATATTTTTACATTTGCATTACATATTCAGTATTAGTCACAGTAACTGTAATTAACATGATGTCCTTTCTCTTCATTTTGGTGAGAACTATAGAGCAAAAGCAATGGGAACCAAGAAGCTTATTAATTAATTTACTGAAAATAACTGACTTGCTAGGTAACTATGTCTAACCGTTTACAGGATTCCTGCACACTTTTTAAAGTCAAATGTAAGGCTTTTTAAGACCTGAAGAAATCAAAATTCATACCGTACATTAGGGGTCTGCAATATTGACAAATATATCTCAATATTTTCAATGTTTTGTTGATAATTAGATGATATTTTACTGATTGTGTTTGTGTACTGGTACATTTGACAGCTGACTCACAAAGATATTCATATTTTTAATATTCTATGCAGTGGTCAGTTAACAGCAGGGACCGAAATTAACTTTTTAATTAATTTTTAATTAATTTAATTTGCCCTCTTAAATTGATTTCCAGGGGCATTTTCACCTATATATGGACATTCTTTCTAAACTTATTTAGAGTTATGAATCACCTTTTATGTCAAATACTAACATTCAAATTATTCAGTAATTATACTTATTTATACAATAATACTTAATTATACAATAATTATACAGTACCACTGTTCCCAGTCAAATTAATTCAATCAAAATCCATCTTTGCAGTGCAATCTAGAGGTGACACAGAAGCGGCATTAATATATTTACACTCCATTTATAATTGCATAAATAAAGCTATGAGATTTTTTTTAAATCAATATTTAAATATGAAATGATTTCTAGTTTTAACGTTTTAATTAAAGGGTGCTTTAAATATTAAACTAAAACCCCCAGTAGGCGGCGGCAAGTCACAGTCTTAATAAGTGAGTTGAGGGATTCATTCATTCAACCGATTTGATCAAACGGCTGATTCTTTCGGGAAAGGAGCAAGTGATTCCTTCAAAACGCGGATTTCAGTCAATAACTCATCGCTGTCTGTTGCATTGAGACTCTGCTACCGTTTCATTTTGAAATTCTAGTCGGCGAAATAAAGGGAAAACAAACAATATTGACAATATTTTGTCTAAAAAGTAACTCCCAATGTTAACTTATTGTTAATTTAACTGTTGTATAATATCAATATGACAGTTGCAATAGTGCACGGGAAAACGGGCACTCTTGCTGATTTGATATTCTAATATAAGAACATAATATGATATAAATATAAGACAAACTAATTTGGGGACATAGCCTATGAACCGCACACAGCAGTGAAAGGATAGACAAATGCGATGTCAGCTTACAGTGCCTCGTATGCAGTTAAAACATTGATTACAATAACATAATAGACAATACACATCGCACACCCGATGCGCACGTAAAGAATGACCAGCTTTCTCCTTCTCTCCTCTCTCGCGTGCAGGAGACAGACGTTATTCTGCAGCGATTCCCGCGAATGTGATGCGAATTGTCACATGAACAAGCAAATCCACAAAGATAGAATAAAAAAAAAAATAGGCATACAACGATAACAACGATAGCAAAAACTGTTTTGTAAAAATTATTTCACACTCCACATTTAGGGGGGCCACAAGGGGGGCCAAGCTTGTTGTCACAGGGGCACGGGCCCCCCTGGCCCCCCCTCTAGAACCGCCACTGACTGAAGGTAAAAAGAAATAGCAAAGATAGTGTTTGCAACAATGTACTGTCAAGAGAAAAACTGAAGAGAATCGCAATAGCACTTTCTTGCAGTGAATTTGTATTTAAACACTAGGTGTCAGTATGTGTTCACTTGTAATCAATGAGGTTTTTAGAGGAATTTTTTGAGAGATTGCAAATCATTTAGTGATTTATCATTAGGCTGAAGAGTTTGTCTTATTATCTGTCAAATAATTGATAATATTGCTTAATCGGATTTTTGCCAAAGGAAGAGTTTAAACTTTTAGTACATTCACATATTCATAATGAGGTTTTAATGTGCTTCTGTCCCCAGTTAGACTATAAAAATATGACTGATGGGTCTGTATGAAGTGGTTATATTAGATCCTTTATAATTAAAATGTGCAGTCTCTGTTAATGAACCAAAGATTATTCCAAGATCGATTTAAATTTAGTCCAAATCCAAATACGTGACCCATTTCATCCCAGTTTAAATAGCATATTTGTCCATGCCATTTAATTCAAGAAAGCTGTCAGGCCTATTCTTCCATTCTTGAAAAATAAATGATTTATTTCATATTGAGAATAATTGACTCTTATTTTTGTGGGCTCACAACTTGTCATTGGTAACAAAGAAAACTGGAATGTCTTCTTAAAAGCTATAGCCGTGGTTTGAAAATTGAAATTGATTGTTTCGTCAGTGAGTGTTCAAATTCTAAATCAGTTGAAATGGTTGTCATACAAGAAGCAAATACATTTTCCATCAGCAATTCATATCCACGATCACAGTCAAATGCACTTGTTATAACACAAAAAGATATTTAATAAATACAAATGTATTCTTTTCAAATGAATCACAGCGACAGCCTTATTTACAGAATATTTCTACAAAATACTGATGTGGGAACTGTTGAACATCACAAAAAAAGTCATCATTTACTCACCCTCACCCTCACATCCACATCCATATGCCTTCTCTCTAACTGATCTCTGAGCTGCTCTTATCTAACTTTATGAAGAAAGCATTGTGTTACCATGTTGTCAGGCATCATGAAAGCACCACAAAAGTCACAAGTATTACACTATAGGCTACTCAAAGTCTTCTGAGTTCATGCAAAAGCTTTTCATTTAAAATGACATGTAGGCTACTGTAACCCCTGTAGCTCTTGGATCTCATTTGTGCACATGCATATTCAAACTCATGACACTTCAG
Organism: Meda fulgida; assembly: GCA_030578275.1. Taxonomy (NCBI): domain Eukaryota; kingdom Metazoa; phylum Chordata; class Actinopteri; order Cypriniformes; family Leuciscidae; genus Meda; species Meda fulgida. The sequence goes on along the minus strand of CM060621.1, from coordinate 29,466,099 downwards.
GTTTGAGCATTAACTGCAAATGACATTTGGCATGTCTGTTCCTAAAACTACTGCATGGCTTTAGAAGAAAATAGCACCAAAGTTATTTCAAAGTTATTTTTGTGATCCACAAATGAAGAGAAAATCAAATGGGTTTGAAAGAATGTGAAAGTGAGTGAATAAAAACAGACATTCATATACAATATGGAAAAAGCGCTCATTCTGAATTCATGATATTTGTTATACTTTACTTTATAAAGTGTGGTTCATAACTTCATATACTAGAATGAAAGGTGCTGACATGGCAAAAGTTAAGAAAGATACGGTCAACAGGTCAAATGCTGTATTTAACTGCAGTGTATAAAGCGCTTTAATATTATCTGGGGCCAGTTGCATAAACTGCTTATTCATAAAAAGTTACTCATTAATTTGTTTTATTAAGACTGTACATAACTCTTTTTTTTAAGTCAGTAACATAAAAATGTAGATTGGTCTAATTTGATACCGAAAATTAAGACCCAATAACTAACTAACTGTTAGTTCTCAACACAATGGCTTGATCTGAAAATATAAAGTCTGAAATTGAAGATTTTTTTTTTGTTCCAGATCTCAGATAGTTTAAAGGAGCTGTTAAGTTTGCCAGGAGCTTCATAACTCAATCATACAGGCACCTAATTGTTGTGATTCTCCATCCAGCATCCCTCCATTAGCCTATACCTCCACTTTTATTTGATATACTTGAAAGCAAAATTCTGTCATTGCGTGGACATTCTTGTGTTCCACAGAAAAATGACAGCGTACGGGTTTGGAATGACATGAGTGTGAGCATCTAATCTAATGGCAGAATGTAATTTTTTGGTGAACTGTTTCTTTAAATTATGTTTTATTAACAAGGTTCAGGAGGAGCATATGCAGATAATTAACCCAATCAGCACAAGTGGAGATCATCAGTAATCGACTCAGGACTAGATAAATAACAGCAGAACCCACCTTTGTTCCTTGACAGTTTATCAGCATCCCACCCCCACCCCATCTCCTCACTTTTAGTTCCATCTCTAGTTCCATCTACTCTTACCAACGGGGGGAGTACTCTGTGTCGGGCAGAAATTTCGAGCTCGGAGCCCTCCACCCGGACAGCACGCCAAGTACGCATAACCTTTACCATAATAATTATATGTAGATGTGAACTCGTGAAGCATAAAGGCAGAGGATAAAGGCTTGATCACACCAAGGGGGACAACAACTATAATGATAATAACAATAAAGATATAGAACTAAAAAAAATTCTAAATATAAATGAATAGCAGAGTCCACACCACAAATATAACGATAACGGCACAAAAATCGTTGGAATCACTTTCAGAACAATATTTTTTCAGCTGATGAACAATAAAAACACTGACAGCCAATCAGAATCCATCCTGCTTTAAAGAGCTCAAGCATTTAAAGTGGCAGACTATAACTGCAGCAGACGGTTAGAATAACAGATCGATATCATCCACTGGTGTGGATGTTAATATAGTTATCGTTCTATTTATCTGTAAGTAATCGTTCTTGGTGTGAACGGGCCTTGAGCTGTTTGGAGAATGCATGGATAGATGTAAACGGCTCCTGTTACAAAAACTGCTACAGGTCAAGCATTATACTTTTGTTAAGATACATATTAGGCTGAAGAGGATTGCATGTCTATATAGCTGACGTCTACTCTGCACCAGATGTGGAAAAAAAATCATATTAATGATTCCTTAGCTTATGAGATCTTCTTGTTCTTTCCACGATGGTTATATACGAACTGCAGTCATTCCAACTTTCTTTCATGTAGTAGAAGACTGTGTCACACTCTTCTGGCTGCCGGTGTTCCTCATTGCACCCGTGCCTGAATGGCTTTCAGATCTCCACTGCCTCTTACAGCCACAGTGAGATGCCATAAGACAGCGCTGCATGAGATCCCGGAACAGATGACCAGCGAAAAACATGTAGATCCAGGGGTTACAACAGCTGTTTAGACTGGCCAGAAGCATTGCAATGATGAATGCCATAGCTATTAGAGGCACAAAAAAAAAAAAAAGTTAGTGACACACAAGTCATAAGACTATTAAATATGAACATTATGTACTTGATTAACATTGTACCAAAGATTATGTAAAATCTATGTATTTCACAGACATATTAATGTCTTCATTCACTTACAGTATTCTATATCATTTACTTATTATGATCTGCTGCTCTAAAATTGCTGGTGGCACAATGTGAAATAAATTAAGAAATTGCTATAATGGTAAGAATCTGTACCCGGACTATAATCCATCACTGCTTCTATAGCCAAGTCCTAGAAATTGAAAAATTATGCCATAAATTGTAATAATGTTTCTGAGATAAATCTTTCTCAAGAAGCATACAAATCATGATCCTAAAATAATTCTTCCTAAGATTTCATAATGTTAATGGCTAATAAACTGAAATGGACAAAATTGTCTATGGTCATTTAAATCTGTGTATTAATCTTGATGCTCTGAAAATCATCATTGAACAAAGACAGTTTCTGTCGAGTAAAGATCTGCAAAATGAATCATTTTCACAATAAAGGGGGTAACACTTTATTGTTCAGTCCTGTTTCGCATGTACATACTATGTACTTATCGTAGAAATGACTGGGTAATAACTACTAACCCTGAACCTACCCCTAAACATAACTTAATCCATGTAGTTACCCACAGTATTTTTGTGGGTGAGAACACTGTAATTACATTGAAAGTGCACGGAATGTAAAATTAAGTGCAACCAAAAATAAGTTTACATGATGGATTGATAAATGGGTAGGGGGTGGATGTGCACCATTGTAAATTAATCATTCTCTTAAAAATGAAAAACCACGGTCGTTCTAATATGCCATGGGAAGAGCTGCATGCAGATTCTTCAGATTCTGTTTCACAGGAAAAAATCAGCACACACATGAAAAACATGAGCATAGTAATGATAAAATGTTCTAATATAATAATCATTTTTGGATGAGCTACTTTATGTGAGATTTTAATTTCTATATCTATTGTCCTTTCAATGCCTATTGGATATTATTTTGAATCTGATTAATTTAAATTTGTTGTCCTATAGATAATTGTCTTTCAGCCAATACATTTAAAGCCTAGACTTTGAGAAGGCATAAGTCATCTTTAGGGATGGGTATCATTCAAAAATGTTCTATATCGATATCGATACCATGACTTCGATACCGGTTCCTAAATGATACTTTTTTCGATACCAATTTTATAAACAGATAATGTTATAGCAGAGGCTGTAACATTATGTGAAGAGGGAAAAAAACAAACAAGAAAGCGTCCTTGATGCCTCGACACAGCCAGCACTTGATTTGGGCACATCATACATGCTGCATGCTTATTGTTTCACTGATGTTGACAAGATTAACCCCTCAGGTATCGGAATTTGGTAGGCTACTGAATGACAAGACATTTTTTTTAAAACTCGATGGTATCGAGGCAATTCGGTCGGTACAAAGTATTTGACTCGATACTCAGCCCAATGCAGTGTTTCACAAGAAAGAGTCAATTTTTATAAAATCTCTCATCTGTTTCTTTAAACATGATTTGAAACCTATGTTTATAAATTACAATGAGGCCCAAAAGTCTGAGAACACTAGTGAGAATATACTTCTATTGTGTTCTATTGCACAAGTCAAGTTTCTTTGTTTTCTTTTTTCATAGAAAACATTGTTTATGTTTTTAATCTTAAATTAAAATTTAGAATCCACATTTTCAATGTAGTCTTTTGCAGCAGCCCACTTTATGCACATTCAGCATCTTGTTTGCACTCGTTTTCACCCGTCTAACTTTACTGTGGAGGAGTAATGCAGAAGAGGGTTGGAAAAGGAAATATGTTGCAGATGGAGCCCTCGCAGTTTGTCTTCATATGGGCCTTTTGGGTTACAACAGCACTAGACCTCCTCACAAATTATGTTATGAAATTACACGGAAAAGACACTCCTAAAGATCTTGTCAGGATATGATCGCTTTGATGTCATGCTACATTTACTTGACCAAAGCCACCTGAGGGTATTTAAGCTTTGAACCACTATATTACAAGACTTGTTTTCATCTTTCTCTGTCTATATTTTATTCTGAAACATATTTTTGTATTGCCATATAATAGATTTCTCAAGCATTTTGAAACTCATAGACCAGAAAGTTGGATAACCTACAGATTACATGAATGTAAATTGTTAAAAGGATTTCTTTTTTAAAAATTATAATTATCAGCACATGATGTATAACTAAAAATAAAACCATATTCGCCACAGCAATTTCTGCCAAATACAAAATATATTCATGACTTTGTAAGGCACAGATTCAATGTTATTTCCAGGTTTTCCACGACTGTTGGAACATCGCGAATAATCGCATCTAACATGAAAGTTTTTGTTTGTATAATATATGTGTGTACATATAGCCTTGTATTTGTGTACACACACACACACACACACATATATATATGTATATATGTATATATATACATTGAGGAAAATAAGTATTTGAACACCCTGCTATTTTGCAAGTTCTCTCACTTAGAAATCATGGAGGGGTCTGAAATATCATGGAGGGGTCTGAAATTGTCATCGTAGGTGCATGTCCACTGTGAGAGACATAATCTAAAAAAAAATATCCAGAAATCACAATATATGATTTTTTAACTATTTATTTGTATGATACAGCTGCAAATAAGTATTTTAACACCTGTCTATCAGCTTGAATTCTGACCCTCAAAGACCTGTTATTCTGCCTTTAAAATGTCCACCTCCACTCCATTTATTATCCTAAATTAGATGCACCTGTTTGAGGTCGTTAGCTCCATAAAGACACCTGTCCACCCCATACAATCAGTAAGAATCCAACTACTAACATGGCCAAGACCAAAGAGCTGTCCAAAGACACTAGAGACAAAATTGTACACCTCCACAAGGCTGGAAAGGGCTACGGGGAAATTGCCAAGCAGCTTGGTGAAAAAAGGTCCACTGTTAGAGCAATCATTATAAAATGGAAGAAGCTAAACATGACTGTCAATCTCCCTCGGACTGGGGCTCCATGCAAGATCTCACCTCGTGGGGTCTCAATGATCCTAAGAAAGGTAAGAAATCAGCCCAGAACTACACGGGAGGAGCTGGTCAATGACCTGAAAAGAGCTGGGACCACCGTTTCCAAGGTTACTGTTGGTAATACACTAAGACGTCATGGTTTGAAATCATGCATGGCAGGGACGGTTCCCCTGCTTAAACCAGCACATGTCAAGTCCCGTCTTAAGTTTGCCAATGACCATTTGGATGATCCAGAGGAGTCATGGGAGAAAGTCATGTGGTCAGATGAGACCAAAATAGAACTTTTTGGTCATAATTCCACTCGCCGTGTTTGGAGGAAGAAGAATGATGAGTACCATCCCAAGAACACCATCCCTACTGTGAAGCATGGGGGTGGTAGCATCATGCTTTGGGGGTGTTTTTCTGCACATGGGACAGGGCGACTGCATTGTATTAAGGAGAGGATGACTGGGGCCATGTGTTGCAAGATTTTGGGGAACAACCTCCTTCCCTCAGTTAGAGCATTGAAGATGGGTCGAGGCTGGGTCTTCCAACATGACAATGACCCGAAGCACACAGCCAGGATAACCAGGGAGTGGCTCTGTAAGAAGCATATCAAGGTTCTGGCGTGGCCTAGACCTAAACCCAATAGAGAATCTTTGGAGGGAGCTCAAACTCCGTGTTTCTCAGACCTGGTGAAAAACTACAGGAAACGTTTGACCTCTGTAATTGCAAACAAAGACTACTGTACCAAATATTAACATAGATTTTCTCAGGTGTTCAAATACTTATTTGCAGCTGTATCATACAAATAAATAGTTACAAAATCATACATTGTGATTTCTGGATTTTTTCACGATGGACCTACGATGACAATTTCAGACCCCTCCATGATTTCTAAGTGGGAGAACTTGCAAAATAGCAGGGTGTTCAAATACTTATTTTCCTCACTGTATATGTGTGTGTGTGTGTGCTCTTGTTTTTGTGATTTGTGAGGACACAAATGTGTATAATGACATAGGTATTACACTGGTATTACAACTTGAAAGTGATTTATGAGGACATTTCCTGAGTCCTCATATTTCAAACGGATTTAAAAACATACTAAGCAGTGTTTTATTAAAAATGTAAAAATACAGAATGTCTCCTGTGATGGGTAGGTTTAGGGATAGGGGCAGTGTAAGGGGATAGAATATACAGTTTGTCCCGTATAAAAACCATTACGCCTATGGAATGTCCTCACAAATCACAAAAACACAGCTGTGTGTGTGTGTGTGTGTGTGTGTGTGTGTGTGTGTGTGTGCGTGTGCGCGCGCGCGCGCGCGAGTGCGTGTGTGTGCATGTAAATACACATATATATTATAAACACAAACTTTTATGTTAGATGTGATTATTCGCAATTAATCAATTTGACAGCACTATTCAAAATGTAAATATTTTATTTAGTATTTTGCTTGAAACCATGATTGTATTATATTTGCTTAAAATAAAGGGTTTTAAATGTGTAAGTGATAAGTGATGTTTTACTAATGATATACTGCATTAAAATGCGTCATGTATTTTACACATTTTATGACCTGTTGATCAACAGAAGTTCAACGAACCTTCTCTTGGAGCCATTGGATCCCAGGCTGACCACATCTGAACGAAGAAAAATGGCGTCCAGCAGATAATGTAAGCCAGGACGATCACAAACGTCATTTTCACTGTCCTGATCTTAGCTTTGGAGATCAACTTGACGCTGCTGACGCGGGAGAGCGCGGTGCCCTTGGGGGTCAGCGACAGGCACTGATTACGTCGGGTCTTCAGCTTAAAGTTTTGCCATATTTTATAACTAATAAGTCCATAACAAACGCTTAAAATAGATACAGGAATTATATAGATGGTGAGACTAATCCATGTGACGTAAGCCTTTGCGCCCCAGGGCTGAACAAAATCTCCCCAGCAGTCGAAAACCCCATCACCCACTTCTCTCAGAGAGAAGATGTAAACCTGTGGTAAACTGAAGAGCAGGCTTATAATCCAAGAGGCCAAAACATAAAAACGGTCCTTTCGATGGCGCAAGGATCGCAGAGGCTGCATTATAGCCAAACATCTGTCGATGGACATCAGCACGAGCATGTAAGTGGACGCGAACATGCCAACCACCTGTAGGTACTTCACCAGGCGGCACAGAAAGTCTGGTCCATAAAAGCGAAAGGTGATGTCCCAGATAAGTTGGGGGAGAACTTGAAAACCCGCCACCACCAGGTCAGCAATGCTCAGGTGTTTCATAAAATAGTACATCCGCGATTGACCGTGTTTACTCGTCTGGATAGCCACAAGGACGCACAGGTTTCCGGCGAGCGCCAGCAGCAGAATACACACAAGGACAGTTACTTCGACTTTAGCCACTTCTTCGTTGCGCTTGAGAGGGTTTACGGTTTGGTTCGATCCCGTGCTGTCGTTTCCCCTGCTTGAATTCACACAGGAGTCGTTGAAGTGCCAGAGAATCACGTCTTTCAGCAGGCTCTCCATTGTGCGTAAAATGCGCGGATGAGCGCGCTGTTATAGCGGCTCTCACGCGCTATCGTGACACATGAGTCGAAGGATGCTGTTATGATGGGCAATTAGCAGTAAATGTCTATGACAAAAATTCGGTCCAGTTCACTGCAAAATAAACGTTAATTAAGATGTTTAAAATAATCTCAAAGTGGTTGATTTTTTTCAAAGACATTTTCAATATTTTTTAAGACGCCATCTGTCTTGTGAAACACAAATTGTCTTTATAGCGTAGTTAATTAACTGTCAACTATCTTGAAAACCTTTAAAATAAAGCACCACAGATTTAATGTAAAAAGTTATAATAACAACGGTGTTTATGTTTTGTCAATGTTCCAACTGACTAGGATACTGACACATTGTTGCTATAGTAACCTCGAACGCAATTACTGTTCGCGTGCGTCTATTCATTCACCGTCAGGTAAAAAAAAAAAAAAAAAGCGCCCTAACTAACTTTTAAGGTTAATGACATATTCTAAACGCCAATTTAAACTTACATACATACATATACATGTAAACAAACTACTACTTAAAAACAGCCTTTTGTTTTTACCTCCTTTGGGGGGTTGCAAGTCGGCGTTTTCTTTACCAGAGCATTCTAATAAATTATATATATAAAATAAACAATATTTATTATTAAGAGTGCGCTATTTAAATTGGATTTTTAATAGGAATACTAATACTTGTGATGATATACATTAATATTATAGAATTTTAAATATACTATTGTGACAATTGCAGTTTTAAAAAAAACCTACCTGAATTGTATCTCGGAAGAGGTTCATTCTGTATGTCTTGGGTTTGAAATGGAAGTATTACTCATAACAAAACTGCAGCGTTTACTTTCTCCAATGGGTTTTATGGGATACAGCAGGTCTGTCTGCACACACCTCAAAGCAGTGCACAGTTATATGCGACTGCACTGGGTGGATTTGTCCTGCTGCACTTACACATTTCTACCACGGAGTGCCATTGGGCTGTGCTGGATTAATCAATGAATTTTACCATGCAGAAACAATAAGCAGCTAACATGTAGCCATTTCCCAGTATGCTATGACAATATGCTCTGCTATTGGGGCACATTGTCAGAAAAGTTCAGTGTGTGTTATCTTATGGAGCAATAATAGTGGGGAAGTTCAAAAGCTGTTTTGAAGTCAGGACTTTAAAGGGATAATTCACCCAAAAATTATGTAATTAATTACTCACCCGGTGAATCCCACTTGAAGAGAATTCTCTATTAATTCATTTAAAAAGGCTTATCCAATCCCTTTTATTCTACTGCTTTGTTCTTTTTTATGTATCTCATGTTCAGTTCTGTCCTTTCATTGCATTTTCCACTGCTCTAAATATTAGTTTCCATTGCTTCTGACAAACACTGACTTTTTCCTCATGACTTGCTGCATGTCTTTCAGGGGCAATATATTGCCCCTACACTCCATGCCCTGTCATTACAGTATAGAGTCTGCCAGCTGCAAATCAATCCAGTTTAGATGCATAAGAGTTTCAGGGCACTTTCCACTGCTTACTTGAGTTAAACTTTGCTACAGCCAGTTTGGCCACTGATTAAAATGTATAACCATACACAATACATATTGATTAAAATATTCCTGTTTGGACAAACCCAAACCAAGATCAGTCAAGTTGTTTTTGACTGACATTTCAGAATAATCACTGATTTGGTCTTCATTGCAAAGATGAGAGGCTGAATTTAAAACAGTGAGGGGAAAAGATGGCCTGAGAAACGTGTCTGCTGGGTTACAGCGACAAGAAACAAACATTTATTTAACAATGAAACTGTGCTCCAATTATTTTTCAAGGCTAATAATATTCACATCAATTCCTTATTCAGCCAAGTCTCGGAAGTTAAACATTGTTTTCTACAGACAGAAAAAAAAATATTCAGAGAGTTCACACGCAAATAGTTTATTTCCTGACAAATGGAGGATGTAACTCCCTCCGATACCTCCATGTGTTTTTCTCAATACATTTATGAAAACTTCCTTATAGAATTCTTTGTAGAAAACAGGAATCACAAAATAGACCTTTTTTGCCCTGTATGTTTACGAAATTATGAACACAATTATACATTACCAATTCAGACAATTTGAAATAATATAAGTTGCACCATGAATGGTAATCATGATGTCACTCTTGCAATGAGCCAAGACAAAGAGAACATGTAATTAAACCACTGATTAGCACATGATTGCACATCATCCTGAGTCTCTTGCTGAAAAGACCAGATTAGACCAGCATGGATTTCTAACATGATGATAATGGTTGAGCTGGTGGGAAGATGGCAACACAATAATTTAAAACTTAGTGCATGCTGGTCACCATGAACTGTGTTTTCAACAGGGTATCTTGTTAAAGGCGGCAGCCTGACTCAAAACAATTATATTTTGGTTTGCATTGTTTGAACATTTCATCTTCAAGTTCAAGGTCAACTCGAATTTTCTATTGAAAATCTACAACTTGTGAAATGAGTGCGATTTAAAAAAAAAAAGAAAATACTTTTATTCAGCATTAAATTAATCAAAAGTGACACTAAATACATTTGTAATGTTACAAAAGATGTTACAAAGTGCTTTGTGTTCAAATAAAACTTTCTACTCATCAAAGAAAGAAAACTGAACAAAACTGTTTTCAACATTGATTATAATACATTTTCTTGAACACCAAATCAGCATATTAGAATGATTTGACATTGAAGACTGGAGTAATGATGCTAAAAATTCAGCTTTGCCATCACAGGAATAATTTAAATTTCAAACTATTAAAATGGAAAACAGTTATTTTAAATTGTAATAATATTTCACACTATTAGTTTATACTATTTAACACTATAGCGAGCATTTTTTTTCCAAAGCATAAACATTTTTACCAACCCCAGTGAATTTAGACCGATCACCTCTGGCTTATTACTACAATTAAAACTGCATGTCTCTGTATAAATAATGTGCTAACAATCCTTGATCCCACTCCACATTTTTACCTCTAGCTGAAAATAAATGTATGCCTGAACAGAATTGAGGCAAGGCAAGTTTATTTATTTCATACAAAATTTATTTCATGTCTAAAACTTGACATTGAGCTACATTGTTTTGGCTCAGTACGTACTTAAATCCATGTGACGTAAAAGTACTTAAAAAGTATTTAAATCCTTAGAAGAACAGCGAAAATTTAGGTTACACTTTATTTTAAGGTGACGTAGTTACATTGTACTTACTCAAATAAGTACTGATTAATATTAATTGACTACATATACTTACTATAGAGTTACGGATAGGGTTTATGTTTGGTTTAGGGTTAGTTACTTGTAATTATGCATAATTTACTGTGTTCCTATTAAGTACATGTAGTAACGTGTAACTACGTCACCTTAAAATAAAGTTAACAAAATTTTGTAAGGCTTTCAGTTTGTTTACATTACTGGTTAACATCAAGATTTATAAGCATTGCTAGTCTAAATCTTCATTGCCACAAAAAGCGGATGCATGTACAGCAATCAGGATTTGCCTTAGGAGACAGCAGTTCAGGGAAACCACACATCTCAACGGGACTTTTTTTTCCCTTTAGATACTGCAATAGTGGCACATTTGTGTGAACCATTCTGAACATTTTGTTCCTCACTTCAAACAGCCACACAGCTTCAAATTTCTAAACCTGTTTTCATGCAAATGGAATATTTATCAAATTGAGCAGTTTGAGCTTTAAATCCTCCATCTCAAACGGATAAAATGCAAATACAGAGGCAGAGAATGAAGGAATTTTTTGTATATTCCTGAGTTGGGATGATGTTTATTGCTTTAGAGACTGAATACTAATCAATGTAATGCTGAGGACACATGTCACGCTCTATCCACTGCACAGATGACGAGAAAATAGACAGGACAAGACTACACACAGGATAATTACACCTGTGTGTGATTGTAATCTACTGAGTACTTTAGGTTCCTGATAACCATAATTACCTAGGACCTCAAATAGCAAACACCTACAAGAAAAGAAAGGTACAACGGTTTTCAGAGCCAGTGATTTTCATAGATCAAACTGCTGCAAGCCTTGATGATACAGATAAGTACATTTCCAACAATGATTTTGTCCAAATTGGTCTGATCTCTACTTCAAAGCATTGGTTGCACCTTCAGTTCCTTTACCTGGACCTTTACAGGTTGGCAAGATCAGTGACCCATCACATTGTAAGAACCACATCTTTCAGTCTCTATACATTCCAAGATGTATTTCAAAACCACAGAAAAAAAAAAAAAAAGTCACAACCAGTTTTCCCAGAAGCCCTTCTTCCTGCATAATCAGGTGCTTTGATCAGGTGCAAAAACGCACTTTGTTGTAGGGCTTTTGTACGAAATTGTACGAAAACATATGAATGAGATTGTACTAACTCATATGCATTAACCACTAATTTGCCAAAATGCAAAATAGTTATGAACTGACATGAGAATTTTGCACATCTCTTCTCAGTAAACTGCATGATTAGAGACATCATTCACGTCAGGTATTCACGTGAGGTATCAGCATGAACAGTGAGGGGACCAGTGACACACCAAAGTTTAATACTTAAAATAGGGGCTTTGAAATATCTCAAGCAAGCGCCACTAATGATAACAATAAAGACCTCTGAATTTTCAGTATCAAAGGAATCAAGATCCTGTGGTCTGTATCCAGCCGGGCTAAATCTGTTCTTCATTGTCCCGTTTAGCTCTGGTTTTTGTCTGCTTAAAAATGTATAAAAAAACAAGAACAATGAAATTTAACTAAACTAGAGTGATTAAACACTATATGTCATGGGGAAAGTTTCTTGAGAAACTCAGCTAAAGCCGGACAGGACAGATCCATCTGGGCCTCATCATTGCATGCGTATGGATTGCAGTTTGGGGTTTAAGGAGGCATCTGCTGCGCTCTGGTTTATATTGTACAGTGTGTACCTTACTGTCAGAAAGCTAACTGAATCAAGTAATCCATAGCCGAGCCAGAACAAGCACACTCCATGCTCCTGTGTTCCTGCATTTTAGGGTGAAAAAATGTGGTTTAACTTAGATTTTGAGATTTGTAACAGTTTGTAAAACAAAACAAACAATGTATGGGTCTGTGTAAATTTTACAAATAGAAATTTGACAAGATCCTACAGTAAACAGGATAAGCAGATGGGTTTCTTAATGGATAAAATAAATGAGACATACTCAAATTGTTTTTTTTTTTAAAGATTATTAATATGCTTTTGTTCAGCAAGGATGCATTAAATGAATCAAAATTGACAGTAAAGATTATTACATTGTTACAAAAGATTTCTGTTTTAAATAAATGCTGCTTTTTCGAACTTCCTATTCATCAAAGTATACTTACCACAAATTTCCACAAAAATAATAGCTGAACTCTTTTCAACATTGATAATAATAAGATATGTTTGGGCACCGAAGCAGCATATTAGAACGATTTCTGAAGGATCATGTGACACTGAAGACTGGAGTAATGATGCTGAAAATTCTGGAATAAATTACATTTTACAAATATATTAAAAAAAGAAAAATTGTAATATGTCACAATATTACTGTTATTACCGTATTTTTGTATCAAGCAAATGCCACCTTGGTGAGCATTAAAGACTTCTTTCAAAAACATTAAAAAAGCCCAAACTTCTGAAAGTTAGTGTATCCGCCTGCAGGCTCACTTGTGTTTAACTGAATGAGCAAGGAGGAATGAGGAGAATTTGACCTTTCTAAATACATTTCACATCTTTCATATCTTACATCTTCATAATCCCGAAGGGTTCAAGTTGTTTTGACTGTTGATACATGTACAGTAAAACAAGTAAGTAAAAACCAACAGAAGCATAAACTACCTGAAAAGGGAAACTTTCATGCTTGGAAAATCTTGTGGAACTCCCATGAGAAATGGTATTTGAGAAATGAAGTATCTCACTGAGTGTAATGAACAGATCTGAAGCTGAAACACATACTGTTCTTATTGGATTAAGCTTAAAGCCTGACAATGTGCGTGTGTGTGTGTGCGCTCAACAGTGCGAGTGAGCAGTAAAAGCAGTAGATGGTGTACACGTGCAGACTTTCACACCTGTGTACTTAAATACACAATTACAATCATTCTCCCAGGGACAGGACAATCAGCGTCCATTTCCAGCAGAAAGACTCGGGAGAATAATGCCGTTACCAGTATACATTTATTAACAGCTCAGCAAGCACAATATGATATAAAGTTCTTTGGCGTAGGCCCCGTCCGTAGCTCGCATTCCGAGGATACGGAATCTGCATATCCTGCCTGAAGACGAAGGCATGGGCGCAGCCGACCCCCGGGAGTCATGGGACGGGACCATCCTGGTGGTGGTGTTGGGGAGGCTGGAGGAGAAGGGACATCTTGGTGGTGGAGGGGAGGATGGAGGTGAATGGAAGCGTCAGCATCCGATTGGATAAAGAGAAGGTAATCAGTGACGTAATGATTAAGTCTTCCCAGCAGAACTCACGCTAAAGCTACATTTTCCTATAATGGACAGTCAATTTTAACCCTCTCACACTTTCTTTCTTTCCGCACGACATAACAAAACCCCAATGCCTCCTTGTAAATGCAAGTACAAGTCAAAATATATTCCCTGAATGAGAGCTGCAAGATTTTCATATTTGCAGAAAACATGTTTTCTCTTTCAGAATCAGACTACAGATTGCTCTTAGGTGACTCATACATAGGAGATTCAATACTTAATTTTGTGGTATAAAAAAAAAAAGAATCACAGCTCTGTTGACAGTCAGAATATTCAGATTTATGTGATTTGAGGCTCTAACTTTATCAGAAAACAAGTATACAGCCATTCCATAAATTAACAAAAACGAATTTCCTTTCCATTCAGCATCCCCAAGTAAATGTGACGAAGGAGTGCATTTGTGCATCTTAATTGCTTTCAATATACAGTTTCTGTAGCAAAGCATTTATGTAACACAACTGTGCTATTAACCAGATGAAGGTCAACAGTCTTTTGAATTTGTTGAGAGATGGAAAAATCAGTGTTTATGAGCAGCCACTGGCCATCGTAAGAGCTGTAATCTGTTTAAGATCCATAAATGTGTTTCAGGAAGAGGAAACAATGTGACCTTTTGTAAATGCTGTCTGTAGCTGCAGGTAATACAGACATTCGTTTTCCAAAGAAGTGGGATTTAAAAGTTAAGAAAGATTATATAATATAATATAATAGATTTTTTTGTATATTGCATGTATTATTTTTTTAATAAAAAACAGATGTGTTCAACCAACATTTTGTATTAAAAATATTTGTTTGTGTTTTAGAAAACCATTTTGGGGATATCATTATTTTTGCATTTCTGATGATTGCCACTAGAGGGGAAAAAAACACCTCACAACTTTAATACAGTTTGCTTCAAGGAACTGTTTGTTTTCTTTCTTGCCTTTTGTTTTTATGGAGAGACCATGTGTCCAGGAAAGCCTTCGACATAATACCCACAGTATAATGCTTGAGAACCCAAAAGGTCAACAAAAAAATTGGCCAGCAAGTAACCAAAACCCCCAGAGTCATTAATCCACAAAACTGTCCAGAGACCAGATGTGAAGCTGATAAACTGAACAAGTTGGCAAAAATCGTACTTCACTTTCATTATTAAAAGCTTTCATGTCCATTTAGACCGTGTAAGCTATCTGACATTGTACCTCCACAGGCCTCCAATTGGATTTCACAGGCCACTTTTTTTTTCATTTTGTATTACAGAAACAACGAGATTTGAAACTATCCTCTTTATTTCCTGCCAAGTATCTCAAATTAAATCAATAGCGATCTCACTAGAGACATTAAATCAATCTTCTTGGAGATTCATTAATTGATATTTGCATAAGATATTTAGACAGGCAAGACTTCAAGAAGTGACAACACTTTCTCTCATCAGTTAAATGTACGGGCAGACACAAAATGAAGATGTGTGTATTACTGTCAGGGTCTGACAGAAGTTATACAGTACATGTTCGGAATGTGGTAGATGTGAATAAATGATGCCAAATAGCAAAAGAACATTGAGAGTCATACTGCACCAGAAAAAAATGGAATAAGGAAAGAGGAAGCAAAGTATTTTGTTATTGCACATAATGATTTGAACATAGAATGATTTGCATAAACCTGATATACAGGCTACAGTGTGCACGGGTTGATAAGAGAAGAAATTCAAGGCCAAGCCCAGGTTGTTTATTGTATTGACACACACACACACACACACACACACACACACACACACACACACACACACACACACACACACACACACACACACACACACACACACACACACACACACACACACACACACACACACACACACACACACACACACACACACACACACACACACACACACACACACACACACACACACACAAGAAATTAATACTTATATTCACTCAGCAAGGAAGCATTTAGCTGTTCTTTTGAAATTTCTATTAATCAAAAAAATGTGGAAAAAAAGTATCATGATTTCCACAATAATATCAAGAACCACAACTGTTTTAAACATTCATAATTATAAGAAATGTTTCTCGAGCATCAAATCATCAATGATTTCTGAAGGACAATGTGACACTGAAAACTAGAGTGATGATGCTAAAAAATCAGATTTGCCATCATAGACCACATGAATATATGTCACACATATACTCACACAGGCATACGTATGTGCACACGACACATACATTCAGTATATGTTTACATGCAATTCTAACTACCTCCAAATGTGGTTTGAATGATCAGGTCATAACACTTTTAAAGAGACATGATCAGGTCATGACACATTTACACCTGTATTTAGCGTATCCTAATGTGACCCTAATGTGACCTGTGAAAAATAATTTGAACTATAAAAATCCTACCAAAACATTCTCATTCAAGAATATTTACACAGGCATTGAAGGACTAAGGATGAATTGCCCCATTTCAACAAGATACATAAATATCCTGAAGCTCTACAAAGGATAAGGTTAAAGATGTTTTACAGGTTTTTGAGACCAGCTGGAGCCTAGGAAATATCTTGGCTTCACCACTAAAGGGAATTTCCAGTAGAGCCATACTTATAAATAAATGTGCTGAGAATGCATAAAATAAACAGCCAATATAATACTTTAGTGAACAGAGCTAAATCTATAAGAGCAGTAGAGTACATAAAAAAAGGAATACTCACATTCACCCATCTAAGTTCATTATTGTGCAAACATAAAATGAAATGAGAATCAGAAACAGCCACTATATTTTCACTACCAAACATGGTTCATTTTTGTAAGTGAACCCTTTTATGTTCAGCATAAATTCAATCCACAATCAAATCATTCTTGTTAGGTATAACAAATCAGTCTTGTCGCTGCAAGATGCCCGCAGGATTTTGGTCATGGTGGTCTGACTATTCACAATGTTGAAGAGATGTCAAAAGATCTGATCGCTATTCGTGTTTGGATTCAGGGCAAACTTTAAACTGTTTAAAAAATGTGTAAAACATCTTTGTCAGTATCACGTTTGATTCCTGCAGACTCTTGCTATTTATCATCCGGATTGCCAAAACCCAGTTTGATGACTCACTCTGCCCGATGAGACATGTTTCACAAAGTCAATTAAAAGTGAGATCAAGCCTAACTTAGTTCAACAGAGGACATTTCTGGCAGCTCTTGGATAAAACTGGAAATACAGTCAGCAAGAAACTGTGATGGACTTTTTTTTCTCCCGCTGTGATGTATATCTAAGTGAAATGGCTTCTTGAACAAGAAAAAATGTAGGGCGGGACTTGATTTTGTCTATCGGGTATTGATTGTTGGATTGTTGTGGTTTGTTACTGCTGTGATGTCATGTGAGTGACAGGTTGCCCGGCCCTCACACAATAAAACATCCTCAGAGAAGAGATGTCACTGCAAGAGGAGGGGGAAGTTATTTTGATTAGATTTTGATGCATTTTAAAAAATAATGATGTGTATGGATAAATCATTTATGATAAATACTGCAATATTCATAAAAAAAAATAAGAATTATCCATTTCGATTTCAGTGACTTTAACAGCCAAATAAATTATTTCCATAAGGAGCAAAACTGTTCACAGAAAAATGTTGGTGAAGGATTTACTTTGAAACTTTTTATTCAGAAATTGCTATTAAATTTTTACAAAGAATTACAAATATATGGCCCTATTTTAACGATCTGAGAATCAAACGCGAAATCAAACGCGAGAATCAAACGCGAAACGCGAGTAACTTTGTGAGAAAATCTAAAAACGGGGGTTGGTCTGAAGTAGCTACTTTACTCATAGGTGTGGTTTGGGCGTAAAGTGCAATAAACCAATCAGAGCGTCATCTCACATTACCTTTAAAAGCAGGCGCGCTTGTTCCATGGCGGATTGCTATTATGATGGCGGATTTGCCAGGAGCCATTCACAGCCGAGGAGACCGAAGTTCTTGTCATAGACAGAGACAGAGACGTGACATTGTATGGGGATGGGAGAAACCCACCCAAATTAGCTTAAGGCATAAAATTATTTAGACAGGCGTATAATAATTTGGGTAAATGTCCAAACGTAGATGTTTTTTCCACTAAGAAACAAACATTGTTATGTTATTTGATTGATACTGTGAAGCTTTGATGCAATTTATATTGTGAAAAGCGCTATATAAATACACTTGACTTGACTTGACTTGACTTGAGGGAAAAGTACGCTGTGCGTCGGATGCAAAATAGGAATGATACATGCGTCGGTGTACAAAGTCAGTTGCGCTGGGTGCAAGATAGGGCCCATAGTGTTTACAACTGTAATTCAGTACAAACCCATGGTGAGTTCGGGCCACCAAAGACTGTGAACACAATCAATTTAGTGCTGCCAACAATCCATTTATATATTACTTTTTTGTGTCATTTAGCACACACACACACAAACCATGTGGTGGCCAGTATCAACTATTTTTGCTTGGTGAACAAGGTCAATTCAAGAATACAATAATTATGAACAAATAAAACACAAGCACACACACACACTCATTAGTGTCCTAGCACAGGATGAGTGAGGTGCAGAGAAAGTAATCATGTGCACCTTGGAGGATGTTCGTCCTTTCTGCAGTAAAGATAACCTTGCATGTGCTCTGCCAACCCGATCTCACGGGAATTCGTAGGAATTCTACGAGGTGGCTAATTCGTACGAATTCATACGACCTCACTCGTACGAATTAGCTCTGCAAATATACACCGTGGTCATGTTTCTCTTCTCGCTAATTGGTCTCAGCTGCAGATTCTGTCTTCCAAGATGTTCTGTGGTTAACAAGTGAGGCTGAATATTAATGAAGCAAAAATAATGTCCAGGGCTAATTTAAATGCTGTCATATGCAACATAATTATAGTTTATTTATAAATTAGCATTTTTGCATAGGATGTGAGTCTTACAGCAATTGATTTATTCCGGAGGGAGCTTGTGTACAAAAATGGGTACAGACTGTAAAATAATCAATTTTTCTGGCAAGGTAAAAATGTATTTTAAAACTTGGGAATAGTGTACAGCTTTCTAGTTTAGAAAGGTGCAAACATTTCTGTTTAGTGTTCAGCTCAGTTTAGTGCAAGTTCCTAAAATATGTAAAAAAAAAAAAAAAATACAAATAATATATATATATATATATATATATATATATATATATATATATATATATATATATATATATATATATATATATATATAGCCTATATATATATATATTTATTTTTGTTTTTGTTGTTGCTCCATATCCTGCAAATTAACTGATGGAACAGCAGTTTATTTCAGTTTTTCCACTCCATTTGGGCTAAAACCCAGTGTTCATAGTCTAATGTAACTCGTAGAAATGTTGACTACAAACACTATGTTTTTCAGATTTTCCCACCGCCTACAACACACTGGATCCTTCACTGGAAAACGAAAGTAACTCCCGCTAAACATCTACTCTTTGAATTCTTGCACCCGGGAACAATAAGTCGACACCATTGTGACTAAAAGTGTGCTAAGAAGTATTTCCTACTCAAGCAAGCCGGTATTTTACTCTGGTCAAGCCTATCCAATAGTAGCTGACTGGGAGTGGTCTTATATGGTAACTTGCCTAGTGCATTATGGGTGTTGAAGTTTTCTTAAAAAATATATTTTCAAATAAAATGAAAAACAGCATTTTAGCAGACATAATTTGACTTTTTATCTCAGCAGACAAAAATACACTTAGAGATATCTGTATCATTCAGCACATTTGTATGCAAGTTACTGTTGTAAATTAAACTAAACCCCTTAAGTGGTCAGACACATTAAAACTGCAGATGTCTTAACATATTTCCATTAGGCTCAACAAACACACAATTACTTAAGCATAACAAATTAATCATTCATTTAATGCTTGAAGGTCTTGTTAATGACTATATAATGAACAGTAAAATATGGTAAATAACCAGTTAGATGAAATTACGTTAAAATGTCCACAAAATGAACACATGCGAGTGTGTATCAGATGCCACAGCATTAAAAAATGCAGGTCAAATGCCTGTTTAACAGCTTATACCGAAGAGGTGAAGCAGCATCGAGACTTAAATGTACATTCCCCTACAGAGGATATTACTTTAATAATTCATGGCCACAGAATATCTAAATAATGTATCGCCACGGTCATTATTCAAACTTGTTAAAGCAATCGTCTGAATATCAATCAGGCCATCTTCCACTTTCAATGTGTTTGTCTCTTTTGTCAAAGCAGTCTTACTGAGCCAATTCTTCAAAAACAAAATAAAAAATAAAAATACCTTTAGAGAATTTTCAAAAATTGCCTGGGCAATGAAATACCTATCACACTTTTTCTTCACTAGATAACTTAGCAATATATTGCAGACTTTATGCAAAGTATGTATTGTTGAAATACTGATCATGCATCATAGCCTACATGTCATTATGCATTTGTTGTCTTACATAATTTAGCATCTAATGCATGTCACAAGAAGAAATCCCCACATGAAGCCACAAAAGCTCTTCATTCAAAAGGTAAGGCACAGCTTGCTTTTTTCTTTTCTTGAGTTTTTTTTTTTCAGACAAAATGTGAAGGTTTTCATCTACACCATATAAAAATGAAATTTTATGACATTCAGTGTTCTGATAAATAAAATGTGGTCTTTGGTAGCTTTTAAAGCCATTAGCTTTTAAAGCCATTTGCATAATCATTGCGATTACATCACATTTTGATCTCAGTCATGTTTCTTAAATGAATTTCTGTATTATATATGCTCTTTAATGGTTGTATTTTGCTTTCCCGTGATTCAGAAGAGAACGCTTCTTCTGACTCATGAAGTTACTTATGTTTTACTTTTCCTTCTTTGGCAATGCCACAGATTTTAACCGTGAGACGTGAGTGTTCAACAATCATCTTCAAATGTCAAGGCACTTTCTTTCCTCTTCTGCAAATACTCTGCGTCATGCATTACCTTCAGTCACATTGTCAAAGTGTGCCTTGTATGTCGTTCTAAAGCACTTCTCTATAATATTGGCATTTCCAACCCATTGTTCTACTGTCGACTTGTCATTTTTAAGGACAACACCTCAAATGGATACCACTGTGACCACAAAAACCGCAAGGAATCTTCAAATTGGGTAATGTCGATTGATGTCATGGAAATTGTAAAGGCTCAGATTTAACCACACCTACAAACTTTCTTTTATATGGATACATTCTGAAACATTCAATTACTGTCAAGAATTAAACTGCGTCTATCATACAAGCATTTAGCGTCACAATGAATCAGCTAATCCCAGGGTTCTCAAGTCTCACGCATTGGCCGTGAGACACACGCCGTGAGACACACGCAATTCAACCAGCTCACACGCCACACCGTGTATTTCTCATGCTGAAAAGACAATGCCAAACCAAGTTGTCCTGCTGCAAGCTTTATATATAACGTTGTATATGAGGCGCAGGCACACAAAGTGAAGTTTCCTGTAGTTCCCAAAGTTATCTCCATAGTCTAGTATGCGTATCTCGGTCAGATTGCGTTCATTACTAGGCAACATAGATGCGCGAACACGCGGAAGTTGACGGAACATTCTCTGCAACCGTACGTTTGTTACTTGGTAACCAACAACATCGCGCGAACACACGTCGTGATGGAGAAGGTAAGTTGGAAGAGAGCTTGTCTAACATTTTTAGGCTAGAACATTTAATATACAGCCCATCGAATACATTATTATTGATGCAGTCAAAAACTCCACAACTACTTTGCAACCAGGCCAGAAGCTTTGGCTCAGTTTGGCTAGCTTACGTTATCTGAAACTAAGGGAAATGTTAGTGGGTATGGGAAGGAATGAAGATGTAACATATTTCTTCATTTTATTTTAAATGATATATTATACTGTATTAATAGTCTTTCTAGTTACATTAAGGCTACATGTATTAAAGCAGACTGCTCTGGGTAATATTTTATATCCTGTCAAAACATAACGTTACATTGCCATTACATTTGTATTTTGCAATTTTTGTATATTTGTAATTTTGAAATATAACATTAAAGAGTATATTTGATGTGATAAATTGCTCTGTCATTTATCAGATTTACCAATTGTTTTAATATCCATTTGTGCTGGTTAATTATGAACAATGGGTAAAATTGGGGGGCGGGGCTACATTAGGGCTCCTCCCCTAACCGCATGTGATCTCACTCCAAGCTTTTGATTAAACTTGAGAACCCTGTAATCCTGATCTGCTTTATCAGCTGCAAGTGTCTGGACATGTTCGGCATTCTCAAACATGAGTGTGAGGTCATCATCAACCTCCTCGACTCCCTCATACTCCCATCTCCGCATTTCATCCATCACAAGAAATAACATATTGAGTGTGTAAAAGTCTGCCGTTTTCATTCATTACATATTAAAAAAACTGATCATGTATCAAATCTAATTAAAATGACCACACACAAAAAACAAGGGATCCATTACACTGATAAATTCTTACCTCAGTTTATTGCAATCATTTGTCTTTGTAATATGGAGATATGTATGACACACAGGATGGTTTTAAATGTGGATTAATGTAACTCAACTGATAAAAGTGCAATGCAATTTTTATGTTAACTTATAGGAATAACCCATTTCAAAGATCTAAGTCTCAAAATTGAATTACAATGGCCAGAGAGTTGTCAATATTGCAGGTTAATTTAGCATGATTAATCAAAAATGTTGGGCTCAGAAACGTGTACATGACCTATGATGTGGAGATCAGACGAGAAGTTTGTGTGGCATAAACCACGGTAAACTGAGCAAAGAGACTTCGCTTGATCTTAGAGGTCAGCGCTTACACTGTATATCCAAGTTAACTGCTTCATTGGTGCATAAAAATAATCGAGTCAAATTGTTCTGAAGGAATGAATACATTCATATGGAAGATTTAATGAGCCAGGAAATCATGGAGCTCAGACAGCTGGACCCTTACATGGTGGTCAAGGCCTTGGTACAGTTCATCACTACTGTAATTGTCTTTTGAGCTGGAGCAGCAGTTGAGCAGAAATAATTATCTATTGTCTAGAGATAATGTTTGGTTAAGGTTAACAAAGCTTGCGTAGATATTTCAGAGTGAATACTGGGCATCCTAAAAGAGCAAATGAAAATTAAACAAAACAACTGATTGTTATCTGCAGCAAACATAAGTAATCACTTCAAAATGATTTATTTAGCTATGAGCCAGTTCAGCAGATTTAGGTTAAGATAAGTAGTTCCTAAAACGGACAAAACTGTGACATCAAATGCAGTAGACGGTAAAAATAAGTCCATGTAAAGCTTAACTGGTGAAACATACTATAAAATATATGCAATTTAGAAACTGCTTGTCAATAAATTATTTTGTCAGGGCACAAGGATAAAGGGGCCGTCAGTTGAAAAAGTTGCTTTCTGTGCACATATACAGTAATGGTATAGACAGTTCCGACATCTACCAGGAGGGGCTGACTGAACCGCGCTAGACTTCTTGACTCTTGATCATTTCTTGCACTCTCAATAGACCTTGCTTAGGGCTTTTTACACTTTTCGTTCTAAACAACGCTTTTATTCCCAAGTAAAGGAACGTTTCACACTTGTAATTTAGAAGCAAACCCCATGGTTTCTCCGACTGCAACAATTCCGATTTTTCTTAATGATATTTAGCGCCAGTTTATCAGGAAATTACGATTTTGTTCTCTTCAGAACAATTGGAATTGATATTCCAATTTTGGAATACATTTTGGAATGGAAAACTTTGGATGGAAACATAGCTAGTGAAATTCAGCTTGGTAAAGAGCAATTAAGTTAATGAGTATGAGTATTTATTATCACCATTTTGCAAGCCACTTAAAAATAGGTTTTCTTCAAGCAGAGCAATGAGCTAAAAGTTGTTTGGAATGAAAAGCATTTGCTAAATGACATGTAACTAAGTTGAAGAATAGGTCACAGCTTCTTATAGATTTGTAAATGGAGCCCCACATGGCTCGATAGAGGCCGAAACACATAATTCACTTCCTCCTCAGCCAGTTTGTGTGTTTAATTAGCTTGTTCTAGTTTGTTCACATGGGAAGTCATTTGTCTTTGGCTTACAAGTAATGGCTTCATGCTTGTGTCATGGTGACTTGAATCACAATATAAAAGAATTGGCTTCCTTTCATTCTGGCTAAAAACCAACCACTTAAAAGCAAAAGAGTAGACCATCTGACCAATGTGTAAAGTAAGCGAACAGTTAATATGAAACCCATGAAGCACATTAATAAACAGGCACAGAGGAAAAAAATGAACAGACAATTGTAATATTGGTTCATGGAAGGAAGATATTGCTGCAAATAAGTGTAGTTTTCTTTAGTTCTTGGTTCCAGACCAAAAATAAAAATTATACATACAGTCCTTGTATGCTGTCATGTTTAAGACTAAAAAGAATGAAGTAAAGATACAAAAAAAAGAGGGTTTTATGATGTATATTTTGCACTTATCAAACATCCCAAACAATGCCGTGTGTTGGGATAAACATGCTCATCGTATGTGTGTATGATGGTATTTTTACCAGCTGAGAACTCACAAAGAGCTTATAAAATGTGCAAAGGAGTCAAAACAGAGGCAGGAATCCCTCCGTCACACACGCAAACGAATATCTGCTGCGAGGAGACGCGGTTTTTGATGCCTGTACCGAACTGTATTGGGCAACATCGTGACTATGACTAGAGAAAACAGGTATGCTTAAGCATTCTGTCCTTTTTAGAGTTGCATCTTGTGACATCAAGTGTGTAGTTTGTTTGTTTGGTGCGCACCAGGGTTGGAATGGCAGCGTTCACACTTGTTCAAATGAACCGCACTAACAGAACAGAGATTGTTTCAATTGAACCAAACATGCCAAGTGTGAACAGCCGAAATATTTTGATTTGTTTTCAAGCTGTATTATCTCATAAAATAGATGAGAAACTTTTAGCAATCGTATCACTATCGTTGTTCAATAATATTTACAATCCTTAATTCCTTAAATGTATTTCAAAGTTAGAATGGCCTGAAACTTTATAATCGGCTCCATAACCCAAATAAGGGATTGCCTTATTATATCTAAGTATACATTTATGCATGGCCACAACATTTTTAGATGTTTATTATGCTCTCTCACATTCTCACACAAACCACCAACCTTTCCAATCATCATTCCCAACATCCTATTCCCCCCATATCAAATTGAGATGGCATGACTCTGTTTAGACACACTTTGTGTGCACAAAGATTTGTTTAAAGAAAACTGCAGGGCTTTCCCTTCCAGCTAAGATCTCCCAGATTTTGATCCTTCTTGCATCACTGCTGAGGTGAAGACCCATTGATCTGACTACAGCTTTCATGCTTCATTTTATAATTCATTTTCATGAGATTTCAACGTCTTTGTCTGCTTTTCATAGCTTAGCATACAAAATTGAAAACTGTGGAACACTCTAGCCACAAATTACACAACACTCACATGAGGTCCCATTTAATTTCAATCCAGATGGGATTTTAGAAGCATTTTAGAAGCATATCTGGTTGTTAGAAGAAATAAGAACAACTGAGAGCTGAAGTCACGACAAGCATACTTTGTACACATTGCATGTATTGTCCTTCATATTTGCATGATTTTTTTTTTTAACAGATCAACCGCAGTACATTTGATGAAGTTTAAACCTCCTGAAAAATTGGTTATGGGAAACCAGTAGGCAGTTGTTTTCTCATGGGAAGACATTGTGCTTGATGCCAAATTTTCAAACCAAATTTGTGTCTTTAGCCAACAAAGTTTTAATCGTGTCTGGCTAGCGCGCTTCCCATAATGTTACACATTAGGTCAGTAGGAGGAGAGTAGGCGGTCTTTTGTGGCTGTTCAAACGCATCCGACCACCGGACCACATCCGGCTACATCTAGAAGACGAAAGTGGACAAGCTCAAAACATTTTAGACCCCATTTATACCGGTATTTAGCATCATCCACTTGTGATTCAATCAACCAAAATGCATCTTAATACCTGGTGTAAAAAAGGGCCAAAGACTGCAGCCTAATTCGCTAGTGTGAGGCCAGGGGAGTGAGGTTTCCTGCACAGCTGATACTAGCTGGCCTCCATTAAACTCACCTCCTAAACCTCACTCCCATCTGGGTGAAGGCAACAATGTAACCCTTCTGGTTCTAGCTTGCCTACACATGTAGTCTTCTGTGTAATTGGGATAAATGAGATGCAGTGGCTAAGAGCTCATTTTCAGTATTCCTCAGTCCCCTGATACGATGTCAATAGAAAGCCGATTCGAGTCACCGGGTCGGGATTGAATTTATTCTCCAGACCAAAACCATAGTCGTTGGGTCTCTTATTGCAGGACAGATGGTAGATGTGACAGAACTAAAGCCGCACACACTTGCAATACAGATTACTTTGCAATTAATGGGTATGTTATAATTATCTCACTATCAGATTCATAACAGATGATCAAATGTGTGCTTAACATTATTTGTTGCTACCTTAAAAAACAGATTATGAATTATACATTTACTCAAATCTATTCAATACAGACAGCGACAAATGAGAGGGAGTATGAAAGTGACTTTTAATATCTGATTCAAAGCAATAGTTCACTAAAAATAGTCACTCCCCTAACATTCTTGTCTCAAATTATTTTCTTTCTTCTGTGAAACACAAAAGGTGAAACACTATTTTATGCAGATAAGCTTTTATACTTCATTCACTATAAAGTCTTTAGAAGCCATATGGTGGCTTTTTGTGAGGAACAGATAAAAATCCCCTCTGCTTAAATCTAATTTCTGTTCATGTTTTTCACATCCTTTACGCAATTATTTCCATAGTGATGTCAAAGGAAGTATGAATTCAATCGGAGTGGTCCAACAGAGAGGAAGATTATCAGTTTAGGTAATGTACCTTTTCAATGTTAAAATATGCCAGCTTTATATGCAGAGCATATCATTTATCACTTGATTGCTTTTAAAAGTCTATGGGTTAGTAATTAATCTCCAAAGAAATTCCTTGATAGGCTTTGCATTCCCTTAGGAGTAGTTCACCGAAAAATGTAAATACTGTCATCATTTACATGTCAATTCATACCTGTTTGAGTTTCTTTATTCGGTGGATCACAAAAGGAAATATTTTCCTATATGTTTTTGTCCATACACTGAAAGTCACTGGGGTCCAAAACAACATTATACCCCATTGAATTTCATTGTAAGGACAAAAAACGTTATAGATACAGAATAAAGAAATTACAGATTCTTGACCTTTGACATTTTTTCTACAAAAGATGACTCTTCTGCCAGTTCACATTCAATGAACCACAGTATGCAACACAAAGTGTAACCACCTTAGTTGTTGTTTGTTTACATGTTTATATATTAAGCCATTTTGTTTGCATCACATAAATCAATGCCAACCTGTGTGATCAATCTTCCCCTGCATAGAATGACTCACACTTCTCCAGCAATCAGATACGATCTTGAGTCCAGCCATCATACTCAATGATCTGGCATTAAAAAAAAACACCAATGCACATCCTTTTAATAAGGCATATGTGCTATTTGTTACTGTGTGAGAACATGAAGCAAAAAAGAAAACCTTAAAAGTAACCATTCCAATACATCGTGTCAACTCCTGTTTCAAAAGGCCCATAAGGACTAATTCTCATTTTAATGACTTTGACACTTCATTAATTAGCTTAAATACATGGGGAAAGTCATTGGATAAACATCTCCATGAGAGCTGAACCACTCACAAGAGCCTATTAGTTGCAGAAATACTCAAAGTTAATCCCTGTTTAGAATGCAAGGCATGATGAGCCTCAGACAGCCAACAGATATTACCATCTATTCCTTATCTCTGGCCGTATCCATGAAAAACAATCTCTGCTGGCACTTCAAACCATGGGTATTTTACTTAAAGGAAATGAAAAAGGGCTGAGATGGTGTTAAACAATCTGACTCATTCACCTCTCAATGCGCTCCATTCCATCAATTCGTAATACCACACGCAAACGACGTGAGACGTGCATAATGATTCTCTCAATAGGAGAATGGAATGTTTTCTATATTTTATTACTTTCTATAATAAATACTTGTTGAATTTAAAACATCCTGCATTTAATCTAAAATATTTTACCCCAACAAATAAACAATATTTTTCCACCTGAACAGAGGAGGATCCATCTCCGCCTGCTTAAATAGATCTCATTTATAGTTACCAAAGGAATTTTAGTGGTGTTGGCACTCTTGCAACTTGTCAATACATTTTTCAATATGATGCTTATTTTCTCTTTGATTTGCTGCTGTTAACTGGCTATTTATCTATTGTATCAGATTAATTAATCATAGAGTATGTCAGTCCATATGGGTGTAAATGCATTTATCAACACTCATTTATTGGCAAATTATTTTTGATTTTACATCCTGCATAGTGGTGTGGAATATGTTGTGTCCCTGTTGCATAATAATTTGAAAGAATAAGAAAAATCAATCTGTATTAAATCAAGGCAAGCACGGGCAACCCTATATCCACTGACTAATCCAATAAAACTTGGGGTTCAATTTGAGTCATTTAACATCAGTCTGATGAAGCAAAGGTCATTCTAGAACAATTTGAAAATGCCTGACTGTTTTAGAAGTGAGTGGACAGAGAAGTGAGGAGAGAAGGGGAGGGATGTGAGTCATTTTGCAGTGTGCACCTTTCAGCATCACCCTGAGCAACAGCGATCACCAATTACGTGTTCAAGCTTGGCTGGCTTGGAAAACACCTGCAAGCTATCAAGAAAAACAAATCCATCCTGAACATCTGAAAGTACAGACCCCATTTAAACTTTGACCAGATTATTTTAGCTTTACTCTGGCTGTTTCTCAATTCTAAAAATGCAAAGAACGCAAAGACTAGTGTTATTGTGGAGAGCGGTCTTGCCGGGTTACCTTGAAGGAATGAACTCGGAGGAACACAAGGACAGAATACATCTTGAGTGAGAACTATAGAATTGACCGTTCAGCTTTTATTAGGCAGTGGGACAACACCATCCAATGTACAGTAAATAAAACAACATTGTAGATGGCATAACCTATTAAAATACTGTATTTACTTAGTAAAATTACGCTTTGTTAAAATTAAGATTCTTTTAAAGTTCCCCTGCAGTCAATAATTGTATCCCTTAAAACTCATCTTTGATCACCAAAATTACATATTTAAACGTTTTTGCCAGTGAAAACATTTCTTCATGCCTTAAAATAGCTTGAATGTAACACCCTTGATTCATTTAGTATAGGCAGATCCATGAATATGCAAATGAGCCCGGCCTCAATTCCCTCACACTAACTCAGAGATCCACTTGGTCAACTTTACTGTAGTAAACACTGCACAATGGCAATGGAAAAGGAATACTGATTTAATTTAGCCATGCATGTTTGAACCAGAAACTGATTCAGAAGAAGTGGAAGACTGAATTATACTGACTCGTATCAGTCGACGTATCAGAATAGTAATGCGTTTTATCCAGGTTGCAGGCTTACCAATTTTTACAACATCGGACACTGGTAATTAATGGTAATTAATATGATTAGCCTTTTGCTAGATTACATTATTAAACAGCTAATAATGTGTTTCTAATGTTACACAAACCATGTTTGCACATTATTAAACAGCTAATAATGTGTTTCTAATGTTACACAAACCATGTTTGCACATTATTAAACAGCTAATAATGTGTTTCTAATGTTACACAAACCATGTTGCCACATTATTAAACAGCTAATAATGTGTTTCTAATGTTACACAAACCATGTTCGCACATTATTAAACAGCTAATAATGTGTTTCTAATGTTACACAAACCATGTTCGCACATTATTAAACAGCTAATAATGTGTTTCTAATGTTACACAAACCATGTTCCCACATTATTAAACAGCTAATAATGTGTTTCTAATGTTACACAAACCATGTTCGCACATTATTAAACAGCTAATAATGTGTTTCTAATGTTACACAAACCATGTTCCCACATTATTAAACAGCTAATAATGTGTTTCTAATGTTACACAAACCATGTTCCCACATTATTAAACAGCTAATAATGTGTTTCTAATGTTACACAAACCATGTTCGCACATTATTAAACAGCTAATAATGTGTTTCTAATGTTACACAAACCATGTTCGCACATTATTAAACAGCTAATAATGTTTCTAATGTTACACAAACCATGTTCCCACATTATTAAACAGCTAATAATGTGTTTCTAATGTTACACAAACCATGTTCCCGTTCGCCATCTCTGAGTCAGACAGCTGCCTTCTGAAAACCAGTAGGCTATCCTTAGAAATGCTTTGTACAACTTAGAAACATCAGTGGAGAAAGCATAGTTCAACATAACATTGTAATATACATCATGTACAAAAATCAGCCGCTATATTGCTAAATGTACCTGATTTTTCATAACAATGGAAAAATATAGCAGGATATCTTGGCTACTCTTGAGATTTCCCTGCTTCAGAGCATAGCTAATGATGCTAATATGCAAAAAAATGTTAAAACCAAAGCCTGCCGGCACATTTACATACTTGGTTACTACAAGGTAGTTTGTGAAGTAAGAATTTCAAACCACGTTTTTGAGACTATTTTCATTGCAGTTTTAAGGAGAACATACTTAGCAATGTTGTTGAATCATGAATTTGCACATATTTTGTCTTGGATAATTTTAAAAACACAGCATACATATAAACTATTAAAAGCTTGATTTTCACAACTGGGGGTCTTTAAATATGCCACTGCAGGCTTTCTCCAGATATTTATAACTTTATTAAAACTAAAAAAGAATAAAAAAGAGAGAGAGGGAGGGGGAGAGAGAGGGAGGGGGAGAGGGAGGGGGAGTGGGAGGGAGGGGGAGTGAGAGGGAGGGGGAGAGGGAGGGGGAGAGGGAGGGAGGGGGAGAGAGAGGGAGGGGGAGAGGGAGGGAGGGGGAGAGGGAGCGAGAGGGAGGGGGAGAGAGAGGGAGGGGGAGGGGGGAGAGAGAGGGAGGGGGAGGGGGAGAGGGAGGGGGAGAGAGAGGGAGGGGGAGAGGGAGGGGGAGAGAGAGGGAGAGGGAGGGGGAGAGGGAGGGGGAGAGAGAGGGAGGGGGAGAGAGAGGGAGGGGGAGGGGGAGAGGGAGGGGGGAGAGGGAGGGAGGGAGGGGGAGAGAGAGGGAGGGGGAGAGGGAGGGAGGGGGAGAGGGAGGGGGAGAGGGAGCGAGAGGGAGGGGGGAGAGAGAGGGAGGGGGAGAGGGAGGGGGAGGGGGAGATGGAGAGAGAGGGAGGGGGAGAGGGAGGGGGAGAGAGAGGGAGGGGGGAGAGAGGGAGGGGGAGAGGGAGCGAGAGGGAGAGGGAGGGGGAGAGGGAGCGAGAGGGAGAGGGAGGGGGAGAGGGAGCGAGAGGGAGGGGGGAGCGACAGGGAGGGGGCGAGGAGCGAGACGGGAGGGGGCCGCAGCGGGGGGGGATGAGGGCGGGGGCGCGCAGAGCGGGATGGGGCTCGAAGCGGGCGGGGGCGCGGCGGGTGCTGGGGCTCAGGCGCGCGCGGGCGGGCGGGGCGCGCGCGGCGGGGGAGACGGCGGGGGCGCGCGCGGGCGGGGGCGCGGGCGCGGGCGGGGCCGAGCGCTGGAGGGGGCGCGAGCGGCGAGGTGGCGACGGACGGGGCGCGGGCGCGCGAGCGGGCGGGGGCGCGCTGCGTCGGGGGCCGCGCGGCGGGGGCGCGGGCGGGGCGCAGGCGCGCGCGTGCGGGGGCGCGCGCAGCTGGCGCGGGCGGGGCGCGCGCGGCGGGGGCCGCGGGCGCGCTCGGGCGCGCTGGGGGCCCCGCGTGGTGCACGGGTCGGGGCCGCGGGCGGGTGGCGCGGGCCGCCGGGCGGGGCGCGCGCGGGAGCGGGGGAATCGGGAGGGGGCGCGGGCCGCGCGGAGTGGGCGCGCCGGGCGGGGGCGCGCGATGAGCTTGGCCGGCGTGCGCAGGCGCGCCGTGGCGGTGGCGCGCGCGGGACGGGGTCGCGGAGCGGGGGGGGGGTGGGGGGCCGCGCGCGCTGGCGTGGGTCGCGGCGCCGCGCGTGCTCTCTGCGGGGGCTCAGCGCGGGGGGCGCGGCGGGGCTGTGGCGCGGGCGCGCCGAGCGTTCGTGTTCGCGTCGCTTGGCGGAGGCGTTTCGGGGCGCGTGCGCGCGCGGGCGGGGCGGCGCGCGGGCGGGGCGCGCGGTGTCGCTTCGCGCTCGTTCGGGGGGCGCGCGCGTGGCAGGGCGCGGGCGGGCGGTGCGCGGCGGTTCTTTGGGCGCGGTCTGCCCGGGGGTGCAGCGCGCGGCGCTGGCGGTGAGCTCGGGCGCGAGTCTGGGGCGCGGTGCTCGCTCGGCGGGGCGCGGCGTGTGCGCGCGCTGGCTCGGGCGGGTGGTGGTGGGGGTGGGTGGGGTTGACTACGCGCGGTCGCGGGCGGGGCTCCGGGCGCGCGCGGGCTTGGGCTCGCGCTTTGGGGTCGCGGGCGCTAGCGTAGGGCCGCGCGCGGGCGGGGTCGAGCGCTGTGCGGTGCCGCGGGCGGGGGCGCGGTCTAGCTCGGTCGTTGGGCCGCGCGCGGGCGGGGGCTGCACCGTGCAGGGGGCGCGCGGCGGGCTGGGGTCTGCGGAGGCTGGGCGCCGCGTGTCGGGGAGGCGCGGGCGCTCGCGTCGCGGGCGGGGCGCGCGCGGTGGCGCGCGCGGGGGCTCGCGCGGCGCGGGCGGGGGCGCTGGCGGTGGCGCGCGCGGGCGCGGCGGGCGCGCGCGGCGCGGCGGGGGCGCGGGCGGTGAGCTCGCGCGTGCCCGGTCGTGGGCGCGAGGGGTGGT
This sequence comes from Meda fulgida, assembly GCA_030578275.1. Taxonomy (NCBI): domain Eukaryota; kingdom Metazoa; phylum Chordata; class Actinopteri; order Cypriniformes; family Leuciscidae; genus Meda; species Meda fulgida. The sequence goes on along the minus strand of CM060621.1, from coordinate 29,433,151 downwards.
GTGTGGGGGGGCCGCGCCCGCGGTGCGCGCGCGGGCGCGTGGCGGGGCGCGGTCGAGGTGTCGCGCGCTGGCGCGGGCGGGGACGCGCGCGGGCGCGGGCGGGTGCGCGGGCGGGGCGCGCGCGCGCGGGCGGTGGCTCGTGCTGGGGCGCGCCGTGGATGGGGCGGGTGGGGGAGGGGGGAGATGGTTTCGCTCTCTGGCCTTTCGCTCTGATGGTTTCTCGCTCGCTTTCCCTCTCTGCCGTGCGCGCGCGTGCGCCACGCGGTTTCTCTGTCTCGCATTCTCGCTCTAGATTCCGGGAGATTTTAACTCATTTGCGGCATAAGTACTCGATCACGAGTGGCTCAACGGGTAGATCTATAGATAAACTCATCTTTCAGGCATTTGACCGACCGGGTTGACATTTCATCGTGAGAAATCGGTGTGAGCGTGTGAAACCAATTAAATGCGGGTGTCTCACGGCCAATGCGGAGTATTTTTTTAATCTGTTTATGGATATGACGAGACATGCACGGTAGAATGAAGTTTGTACGAAATTTTCCGCAAAAACCATCCCGGGAACCAAAAGTTACACAGTGTGCACTACCTTTAATATGATAATGCGCGTTACGTCTGCCCATTATTCCGTTGTAGGAGGAGCTACCGGCATGAGGCTGCAATTTTTTTTTTTTGTTGTGCATCTAATAGCAACACTACTGTGTAAACTCGTGTAGGCTAACAACTTGGTATTTTTATCAAGATATTTTAGTTTAGTTTTTAGGTATATTGATGTCTCACAGCTTTTGTTTTGTCCTTTTCATTGCATATACTTTCTTAATGTTTTTTTTTGCATCCCAGTATATGCAATGGAAATGTTTCACATGTCCTGCTGAGGACAACATAAAGGATTCTCGATGTCAAGTTCACATTCTTCAATGTCAGTTCACACAAGCAGGAAGTAATGCATGAAGAAGGGTTAGGATGAGATGCTACGATATGGTCTGTGCTATATGTACATTTCTTAGGTGTATTTCTGCATGTTCGGCCCTCAAACCAGTTGTAAAAAGTGCAAATAGGATTCAAAACCTATAATTCAAAGTGAGATGTTTTTTTGGGGATGGTGCATTATTAATAATAGCTTGTAATCAACAAGGCTTAACTTTAGAGCTACTCACACTGATTTGAAGTATTTTGCTATTTCAATGTCAGTGCAGTAATTAAACTAACATATGCTAATTCCATGAAAGGGAAAGATTACCTTTTAAAAAGAACAAGTAGCATTGTTGTTCAACTGATTTGATTTTGTTTTAGACAGGTTTTCTTTCATTGACTGAGGAGAATGCTAAACTATATAAAGGAGGAGCGTTATGGAAAAAGTGGGAAAAAAACATAGTGTGCCATCTTTTTCTCAGACGAGTTACTCAGTAAATGAGAAAATTGTGGAATTCAGATTAAAACAACCATCCCATGACTAAAGCTTAACTTCCAGACGACTTATCAGATCTAAACTTATAAATGAGACCGCTTTACCCAAAAATGAGACTATGCGAACGAGGTCGGTTAGGGGCATTTGATAAGCTAGAATAATTAAAAGAGTCAAGAATAGATAAGAAAATGCTAGTTTTGAATCTGGATTATAGTCAAACAATTAAAAGTGAAAATTCATCATTTTCTCATGCGCATGCCGTTCTAAATCTGCTCTTTGAAAAAAATGAAAGATATAAAAATAGGCCTAAATATGGTATAGGCCTACATATTTACATTGTTTTAAAAAGTTCTGTTTTGTTAGTGTGAGATTCTCTAAGATACTGTATGACCAGAGACCTAGAGATCTGAGTTCATAATAAATGCTGGAAGGCCCAAATTGTATTAGATAAATAACTTAATAGACGAAATACTGTGTTGGCTGTGTGTATTGATGAAAGTGCATATGTGATTGATTGCTGAAACACACGAGGTAAATCTAAAAGCTTCCTTCTTCAAAGCTGTGGGACCAAAAACAGGATGATGACAAAACAAACAAATAAATGTCCCTTTATGCCTATATTCCTAGTCTGACGTGGGAAAACAGCATGGTCATCTGCATTTGATAACCAAGAAACGAAACGGCCATAGGCAATAACATGGACCCTGCAAAAAAAAAAAGAAAAAAAAAGCAGCATACGTTCTATTAAACTCAATCCATGTGTCAGTTGCATACAAGGCCTCTATACAAATGCAACTGACATTTTAAATTCTCTATGATCCATGACTAATCTAGTTATGTGGCCATTTGAACTAAAGTTACTTTACCACAAGGGAGTCTCTCTCCTGAAACCAAATTATTTCCAGGATTTTACCATATCTACAGCTTCAGTTAGGCCAGAACAATCCAGAATGGTGTTCCGACACCTATGCTTCCAAAGACAGTTTTGGTATCTTAACAACACATGATGAATACGTTTTAAATGGTACACTTTATAATTAGTGCATTGATTCTTTTTGTGTATTGTATCACTGATTTTTAGGTAACTGAACTCAATGTCAGGTGTAATGTACTACTAAGTAATAAATTACTGTAATTTAATTACTTTTCCCTTGAAAAAGTAAAGTAAGAAATACAATTTTTATATTCTGATTTACTTCTGATGTAATTGCATTATAGACTATTTTAGGCTATAAAACAATAGTGGATTTAACATCAAAATGCAACATCTAGTCTAAAGTTAAAATGTTTGGTCAGTTCAAGTATAATTAACGCAATTTTATAATAATTATTTGAAAAAATGTAAAAAGCAGTTTCGTGTCTAACCTTGTATTGTTTTACTGGTCGAGGTTGATATGGGATTTAGAAAGTGATAAGTATAGGTGGATAGTAACAAAGTACATTTACTTAAGTACACTTTTTGAGTATCTGTACTTTACTTTATTATTATTTTTCTGGAAACGTTTTACTCCGCTACATTTCGTTCAAGGTCCTTCGAGTAGAAAGTAACGTCAGTCAGGGGATGATTTTGTTTGCAGGGGTTGCATTTTGGTTGCAAATTTGATCAGATTGACGTCGGATAGACGTTGGATTTTGGTTGGAAATGAAAGTCGGGTTGATGTCAGAACCCGACAGATGTTGGTTTCTGTCGTCAACTCTATTTTCCTTTTCAACCACAATACAACGTCTGTCCAACGTTGGAGATTAACATCAATCTGATGTCTGGCTGTGACGTCAACCTGATTTTCACGAGTACACACGTACATGAAATCAAATGTAATATTAAATGTGTATTTGGCTTGCTGTCCGGGGGAGGGCTCCGAGCTCGGATTTTTGCCCGAACCCAGAGTACTCCCCCCTATACTGGGGTAGACCCAGCCGAGTGTGAGGTGATGGGGTGGTGGAGGGATGCTGAGAGACTTGTCGTGAGACAGGAGGTGAGGAAAAGCTTTATTTATACCGGCTTCCTCTTGAGTTGATTGGTTGATTACCTGAACATGCTCCTCACGAACTTTGTTACATAAACTTTATTTCATTTTCAACGTTGGGTTTGGTCTTCTAAATGCAAATTTTGTCATTGTTTTGGAGCATGCTATATAGCTTATAGATAACAGTATGGCTAACATATTCATACTAAAAGCCAAAAAACTTTAAATAGGGAACAGCCATTCGGGTGTCCGAAACCAATGTGGATGTTACTGAGTGCAGTTCCACTACTGGAACTGTGTTCTAGAAATACATTTGATATTAATATGAGGATAGGCAGGCATAGATTCAGAGGCATAAGGTAAGTATTACATACAACAATGCAACCATAATAAAACAATGCATTGACATTTGCTTTTTACTTTTGATACTTAAGTACTTTTAAAAACGAGTTCTTCTGTACTTTTACTTAAGTAAAAATTGGTCTTTACAACTTTTACTTGTAACGGGGTAATGTTTGGCCAGTACTATCTGTACTAAATTACTTTTTCCACCTCTGGTGATAAGTAATGCAATAATTACACTGTTGAATATGTAATAAGCTAGTAATTAATTACTAGCTGAACTGGAGAAGAAGCTTTGATCTGTGTAAGCATTATTACTCCAGTGAGGAAAGTCTGAAGTCAGTCTTTCAGCAGGTCGCACCAGGCAAGGGCTCAGTTCATTTTCTTGCCTGTTCTTGCTAGCAGTCCTGTAATGACCCTCAGGTGATCCTGATGTGTGCCCTCCTGCTTCAAAGGAACTAACTTTCAGGTATATTATTATATTAAACTATTCATGACCTAGTGAAAAAATGAGAAAGATAAGGGTTAGTAGGAGAGGAAGAGTGAATTGAAGTGTTAATTATAAAGGATTAAAGCTATGTAGAATATGGAGTTAACATGAAAAAAGTTGTAATCTGAAAGTCATAGCAGATGTTTTAACATCCTCACATAATAAATACAGTATTAGGATTAGCTTAGGTTAGAACACTGAACACTGCCTGGATATTATTTGAAGTACTATGCTTTTTTAATCATTTTAAAGGAGCAACACTTGAAATGAAACCAATTTATGTTACGGTTTACTTTTCTTTCGTTGTGAAATAAAAAAAGTGACAATTTTTAACAGTCTGTTAGACAGTTGACAGTCTTAGACAGTTGACAGTTGGCATTTCTGCATTCTAAGTTTTACACTTCTTTTTTCCACCCATCATCCCTTGCTGGCAATAAGGAGTGACTGCAGCACTTTGCCAGAGAAACTCAAAGCTCTTATTACAGCTTGCTGGATATTCATACTGATAGAAGAATGTGAACTTTGGCCAAACAATGAACTGATGGTTCTGCTTCTGTGTGATGTACAAAGGAGCTTATTATCATGGAAACATTAGTTTGCTAACCAAGATAATCATTTTAAAGTATTCCAATGCTGCATTTTTTTGTGAATTGCTTATTTAAAAATTGTACAGTATGGGCAAAATTAGCAAAATAAACACACACATACAGTCGATCAACAATATTGGCTTAGCTTATACAGCCATCTTAATCCCTTTCGGGGTGAAAGGGGGCACTCAAGTTCTCTTACAGAATCTGTCAGATCAAACTTTCCCCACCATTTCTTTTGTCAACTGATTCAATTAGCTGGATTAAAAGACCAGCTCTCTCCCAATTCTGTTATGCTCGGGGAGCCTAGAGCTAATGAGGAAATGTTCTTTCATGTCCGATGAAGCCTATAGTGTTCAAGTGTGAACATGTGGTAGATGTTCTTATCCAATTTGTTGTATTTACATAATTCGCTAACATCGGTTTTAGAAGTAAATTATTTGATTGCTTCATTGTCTACATGCTGATTTCAGGGCAAAATATGGTGAAACTAATGATGTTTTTAATTATCAAGCTGCATATTGAAGCCTCTAGTAGCTGCCTCACAGTGCCTCACAACTGAGGATCCATGCTGCAGTACATTGAGTTATAGTGATGTAAGAGTTTTTCGTATTGTACTTTTGATCCTATGGGCTTTTAGAACTCTCATCAAACAAACCGTTTGCACTAGTTTATTTGTCTACTAACAGTGTCAAACAGCAGTTATGCATCACATGAGAAATGTCCTTTTTTTAAATAAAATGGCCAACTTTGGTAAGCAAGGACATTCATGTACCTTTTGATAAAACATCACTAACATCACATGTAAAAATGATTTATTGAGTAATTTGAAAATTTGTAATATAAATAATGTGGGAAAAGTAACATTTGTTGTTTTTTAATTAAAATTAAATATATTTTGAAAGAAGGATGTTTAAAAAAAGATATGATATGTAATATATATATAATATAAACATATAATATAAAGTTAATATATTTAAAAAAAATTACTAAATTGCATAAAACTGACATGGCATGATCTATTAGTTCTGTGAACTCAATGATATAGCTATAGACAATAACAGATGATTTACCACGTTTATCAGTGATGTACTGAGCCCGAGAAAGAGTAAAATATTTACCTATCTGTATTTTAAATCTAAATGCCTTTCCATTAAATGTTACAGTTGTGACAAATATAAATGAGTTCCTTGCCCAAGAGATGCATATCTAGCTTGTTGAGGCAGTGGAAATTCTTCAGTGGAAAGTTGAGGGGACATTTGAATAACTGAAAAACTGGAACTTCCAGAAAGGGGAAGAGACCATCCTGGGGGTGGTGGGGAGGATGGTGGTAAGTGGAAGCGTCAGCATCTGCGAACTCAGACGAATGTAAGTATGGATCTTTTATACTTCGAGTATTAGAACATGATTGGATAGATGAGAAGGTAATAAGTGACGTAACAATTGAGTCTTCCTGGCAGAACTTACGCTAAAGCTTTCATTGTCCACAATGTAAACAAGTCAGGTCTTGACTTTTGAAATAGTTTCTTTAAATGGATAATATACGGTTGGCAAAATACAAGTTCTGTAGATGTTTTGAGCAGGCTGTGAATGTGTTCCATCATGTTAATATTATAATTTGTCAAGTTTTTCTGAAATATCTTAAATTCAATCAATTGTCTTAGTTCTGTTAGCTAGGACAAAATACAAACAAACAAACTGCAAATTAATAACAGCAAGTAAAACAGCAAAATTCAATCATTAGTTTTTTTTAGAGGTACGCAGTTGCTGAAGGTTTAAGTGTCACTTTCACATTCTCATTTGCTATCTACGCAAATTTATAAATATTTATTAATTTGTCTTCTGTAGTGTTCTGCAGAAATCTTTAAGAATTTTTCAAATATTTAATTGTTTAACTGCATGAGAGTTTTCTGAGAATATCTCCTCAGATACTTTCTCTCTGAAGTAAAAGCATTTGCGCTGGTGTCAGTATTCATTCAACCACTGCTGCACGGGAATCATTTCAAACTTTCAGCCCACAGTCTATTAAAACACATGGCGCATTCTGTCAAAACTTTTCAAACCTGTCTTAAACTTAGTACTTCATATTTTGTCATGAATGCAGTGTCATTCATATTTTAAGTTTGGTCAAAGTGTGGACACATTCTTTTTGAGCCCACTGAATAGAGACATTATAGATACAGACATTAAGTAGTGAATATCATGAGTGGTGCCAAGGTTTCAGCTTTCTTCTGCTTATTCACAGTGAAATTTCTTTTTTTTTTTAGAGAGATCACGGCAGTCAAACGATGCTTTTGTCACATCGATTAGTGCACCCCTGTGCATAATCCCTCATTAGTTTGTGTGGCCTTTGAACTGCTGGGACCAGAAAACATTGCAGTCCACTGTTCATTGCACGCCTGATCATTTTAGGTACATCAGCCCTGTTACAAATCTTATCAGACTTGTCTGGCAGGCAAGCGGAGAAAAGGCATAGAATTAACTGTGAAATATTGAGCAATATCCCATCAAGACGTTGATAATGTGAGCAGGCATTCACGGGAATAAATTTAATGGTGTAACCTAATTAAATATTTGACCTCAGACATTTGAATAAGGATTTATTTGTTTCTTTTGGGACTTGGGGAGTCAATATGAAAATATGTTTAATATGTCAGATGAAATGACTCTTTAAAGGCACAGTATTTACGTTTTGGCGCTAGAGGTCACTGATTCAAAACAATAACAAAGGCGTAGCTTGATGATGGTGTGAATGAGCGTTGAATGGGAGTTTTTATTATGCTAATATGCCGCAGTCGGGCACTGCCACTCCTTTCATTTTGTTGTTTGTATATTTTATGTTTAAAGTTACGTTTAACCTCCAAGCTCCTTCTTCCCTGAACTTGAACTTTGTGCAGTTACATTTGATCCCTTAGATTCACTTCATTTTATGTAATTCTAATGAAACAGCCGCCCGCAAGTCTGAATTACTAATTACTAATTGTGGGGTAATGCAGCGTTGTTTTACTTGGTCAAAAAACAATCATGCTAAAATACAACTGAGTGTGTTGATAGTTATGTTGTTACGTTACTCTGTGCGTTCGTTCGCTCAGTGGTAGGTATGACTTGCACTTTGTAGCAAGCTAGATAGATATTAGAATATCATATTAGATATTAATAGAATAGTTAATAGTTGCCACAAATAAAGCTCTTTCTGATAAAGCTATGTTAGATAATTGACAAATAGGGTTGTCTTTGATGCATGGTACAAAAATGCTTGTGGTAAATCAAGAAAACAAGAGATTTAGAGAGAACAAGAGAGCTAACAATTAATTTTCTGTTGATAAAAGTATTCAAACTGCTGCTCACCTGTCTAATAAAACACATAATATATTAAAGAGGTGTTTCCATGGTTTCTACGGAAGTAAAACCAGAAATAGAGGGTAACGTGAATACGACGTCATTGACAGTCGACGAAATTAGCCTACACTGCCCGTTACTGGTTAAAATAGCTGATTTCTCTGGATTTAAACATTGTTGGAAACATGTGGGACATAGGAAGCCAGCCTACACAAGTCAACAAAATATATAACATTGTTCTAGTGGTTTTTAGATATTTTAATAAAAAAAAGAGTACATATTGTGCCTTTAACTCTTTCTCCGCCACTGACAGTATAGGGCTTTTCGTGTTTTCACTGTTATACAGTGGGGGCGGCGCTATTACACAACTTCTGAAAGAGTAAAGAATCTCCAATCAAAACAAGTGCTAAAGCTATAAAAGCATTCCTTATGATATGAACGGTGGTGTTGTTGTTGTCGTTTTTATGAAACTTACCCATAAGTGTTGATAAAAAAAAGAATGCATGAAGCAAGAATTTAAAAGGTTTTTTTTTTGTTGATGCTCTGTTTTTTTCTTTTGATAGCCTATTGCATGTTATTCATACAACAAATATTCTGGGGGCCATGGAATTTTGCGAAAAAGATTAACATTGCTGGTGGTGGCTGCATGGCAACTTAAAAAATGCTAGTGGGGAAAGAGTTAAAATTACATTATTCATACACTTAGGAAATAGGAGTATTGAACAATTACCACAAAGTTAATTCTTTCTTACTGTAATGTAACTAGCACAATAGAATTCTTTCAAACACAAATTCTCAAATTACATACCATTTGGAGATTTTGAATAGCAGAACATTGGAATATAGAAGCTCCGTAGCCTATCAGTGTGACTCAGACGCCACCTTATGGACTGTTTAATGCTAAAAAGAATTTAGCCTCTTGCTTTAGCCTAGATGTAAGCGTGACAGGCTATAGAGTCAGAAATTGACAAGCATTTGTCTTAGATTTAAAACTGTAATTTTGATTGTTTACTCTCTAAATCTGAATTTATATTTATTGTTTCTTAGTTTTATGAATATTTATAATATATTCTTTTTTAGTAATAGGCCAATATTTGTAATGTTTGTTTGTTGTTTTATATACATATTTGTCATGATCCTGCCATGTGTTCTCCTGGTCTTGTGCGGACTTTTATGTTATGTCCTGTTCTGCGCCATGTCTGTAGTCCTTTAGTTTTTCTTGTTGATTAGTTCTTTGATTGTTCCCAGGTGAGTCTTGTTTGGTCTTGTGTTTTTAAAACCCAGTGTTTTTGTTTGTTTGTTTGTTTGTTTGTTTCTTGTTGCGTCTTGTCCTACATGGATGTTATGTTTGGTGCACTCATTTTGTTCCTTGGTTCTCTGTTCTGGATTTTTTGTAATGTTTCTTTTATTTTCAAAACCCACAGCATTTGGATTCAGCTCTTCTTTGTTTTTTAGTTCACCTATCGTCACTCACACACTCTCTTTAACTGTGTAGATAAAGGTGGGGGTATATATCCACTCTATAAGTATTATATATTAATATATATTTATTTATTAATATTATTAATAAATAATATTATAATTATTAATATTCATAATCATGAAAAACTGTTATTGTTACTTGTAGGTTGTATTAATAGCAAATTGAGAATAACAGATCCATTCTTACATTTATAAAGACAGATCAAGTTGAATCGTTAAAATGCCCCACCTGTCATTTAGCAAACACATCTATTATGAACTTCGTCATCAGTCGATGTAACATGAAGACAGCACACACACACACCCTTAATCTCTGAAAATGGCTGGACAATAAAACATACACCTAACATGATTCATGTCAAAAGATTCCCCATAGGTAAAGTCTGATCATTATTATACACACATCTTCTTATACCCATGTATCTAATTACAGAATAAGAAGCCATAGCAAACATTTATCATTTATCATAAGTGAGAAAACTACAAGAAAATTATGTGGATGGTTTTGTTTTGTTTGACATTTCATCTAATGATGACTCATTTGCTGAGAAGTCATGAATTATTGCAAAATATTTGTGACTTCTGCATTTTAGACTTCTTGACCTTGAAACAATAGTTTTGGACAATATCCTACATTTGGAATAGCTAAGGCTACATTTGGCAAAACGTGTAGCCCAGCCTACCATATGTTACTAGCCTATGTGTCATTTAATATCCCTACATATCGTGTATGATATCACCTAAAGTCGTATTAATATTAACGAATAACGATAAAAGCGCAAAAGGAAAACAAACGTGAGATGAACACCGATTCGACAACAGAAAAAATCCTTTAAAAAGCTGGCAACTCAAATGCCGTTGCATAATTCGCAAACTGATGAAATCTAGTTTATGATAAGTTTAAAGTAGGTATTGATCTGCTTAATTTTAATCCTTTATCGCTACGCATCGTGACGAACAGTCATGTTGTTTCCACTGAAACTTTCGTGACACAGTCTCAGTAGATGTCATCGTCAGCTTAAGTCATTCAGACATTTATACGCCCACCGCTTCGACAGTTGAATTTCGTAATGAGATGTGACGTAGGCTTGTGTTAGTGTTGGTTTCAGTTGAGTATTTAACTTCTGGAAAGCAGTGCTACTGGTAGATCACGGACACTCGTCATCATGATGTGGACTGCGCTTCTCCTGTTGGGACTCGTTCTGTTTTTGTACTCGAGACGCACAAGGTGAGACCAGCTCTCGAGTCTGACGAACGATAGCCTAATTTTAAAGAGAATTCAACTTTTTAAAAAATACTCATCTCAAACAATCACTAATTAAACATGTCGTTTTTGCAGACGAAGAAATGAACCTCCTCTTGATAAAGGAATGATTCCTTGGCTTGGTCACGCGCTTGAGTTTGGAAAAGATGCTGCTAAATTCCTGACTCGGATGAAACAGAAGCACGGAGACATTTTTACTGTGAGTTCTTGTTAGGTCATATTTTCGTACAGTAAAACAACACCAGCATTCTATAATATGGGGCGTTTATTTTGTTAATGTGCAGCTGACGAATAAAATGGAATACAGGTTAGCATTTTACTCAGTTTTAATCGCGTTAGCTTTTTTGAAGTTCATTTAAATAGTTAAAAATTCTAATATTTAATGTAGTCTCTCAACTGATCAAAGGTCAAATAAAAAAAATCCTGTTTTTAATAGGTTTAGATTAAGTAAAGCATGTGAGATTGCTCTAAATTTCCAATCAACTAAAATACAGTTTACATGTAGGCCTACATATTCATGGACACATGGTCTTTCTTGCTCACTTTGACATACTTCCGACTTTATGTCTAAAAATGGCTCCCGAAAAACTAATATTTACAATTACAGCTTCTTTTAATCCTAACATTACACTTTACAAATGCAGTGTGTCAGTTGGCTGATGAAATCATATAGTTTTGTAGAATCTTAATTCCAAAATGTAAGTTTCAAATAACTAGACATTTTGTTGCAAATATAGGCTAATAAATATATAAGCAATTGTGATAATTTGCCTTATTTACAAAAATGTTACTTTTTCAAAAAGTATGTATTTTACACAAAAACTATCCTTAGATGGCTGTTTTCTTAATAAATCTTTATCTAGATTTTACATATGTATGAGAACAAGATTGTTATCTTAAAACCACCCTATTTCATGACATTTCCTGTGCCAACTTCCGTATCTAGCACTAACCAAACTGATCTAATGTGAACTAGGTGCGTGCAGCAGGAAAATACATCACTGTTCTGCTGGACTCTGACTGCTATGATGAAGTCCTGTCAGATGTGATCACGCTTGACCAGACTCTCTATGCTCAGATCCTAATGAAGAGAATCTTCAGCCTTAATCTGCCCAATCACAACCCTGAATATGAGAAGAAAAGAGCAAAGAGGCAGGTTTCTGATAAGTCGCTCTTTCTGAACTAATGCCATCTTGAGAATTTGCTTTAAATACAAAGTTCTGTCATGAAACTCTAGAATGGTGCAGGCATCGTTTTCAATGGGGCACAGCTGATTGGTTGCTGCTGTATCAGGTTGCTGCTAAACTTTCAAATACTTGGTCAGTGTCTGCTGTAGCAGTTTGCAGCACGCTTTTAAAAACCCTCCATCTTCCCCAGCTCCACCTGTATAGATCTGCTACGGGTAATTCATGTATGTTTTGTAAAGTAGCAGCATGTGTAACGGAGGCCGGCTAGTAGTTGCTGTGCGAGTAAACCTCACTCGTAAAACCTAGCGACAGATTCTAGAGGCTGCAGTCTTTAGCCTCCTTGTTAGAACGCCTGACTCTCATGCCGGAGTCCCGGGTTCGAGGCCCGCTCGGAGCGGGTCGAGTGGGACCCGGGTGGAGGGGTTACACATGCTATGTATGTATTGGCTCTGACAAGTCCTGTACTTACTCTGAAGCAGCAGTAGCAATAACAGATATACTCTGCCAAGATCAAACATATTAACATTGACATATCCATTACCATACCAAACATTCAGAGAGTTGTCATGACAGAAATATGTTTAAATTGTTTTAAGATGCTAAATAGATTTTTTGATAACATTAAAAATATTAAAGCTGAAACATCAATTAATTTTAACCATATACATATACAGTATGTGTTTGTGTGTGTTTGACTAGGCATTTTCAGGGACCCACTTTGACCCAACTGTGCATCTCAATGAAGAACAACCTCCACCTGCTCATGGTCTCTTCAGAAATGGACCTTAAGATATCTGAGTGGAAAAAAGATGGACTCTTTAATTTTTGCTACAGCTTGCTCTTCAAGTATGCCAACCTCTAAAATAAACATATTTGAAACCCTTTAAGAGTATAAGGGGCTGTTCATACGGAACACGTTTTTCCATTCCTCTATGCAACTCTTCCATTGTTTTATAATGTGAACACAAACTAGACAGACGTCTTTAACCATTACAGTCGTGTCTTGTGCATCACACTGTTCTAAAAACATATTGCTCAAGTTAAGAGAAGTTGAATTTTTTTAAATTGCTTTTTTTTTTTATTCCATTGACCTGCTTCTTGCGTTTTTAACAGCAAAAACACACCACAGGCCATGTGAAATTATCATCAGGTTACATGTAGCAGAACCATAGCTGCAAGTAGAGTTACTATTTTGACCCGCTCAGAGAGTTGAACTCAGTAGGAAGCATGTTGAAAATGCACTCTACATGCTTGATGATTAAGTCATCTAAAACTTGATGATTAAGTTTGTAGTAAATCTCAATGGCCCTGATAACCATATTTATGGTCATTATTATAGCAAGTGCTTAATTTTGTAACCTCATTTTATTTTCCGTATAAAGCTGTAAGTTACACAACAGATCTGTTGCACTTTCATTGTGAAAAACTGCTTCAACTGTAAATCAAGTAAATCAAATCTGTACTGTAAATCAAGTATTTAGCCAAGCAGTGTGCAGATGCTTGGCTAAATACTTGATTTGGTAATCATTCTGTACCCATCAACTAGCAGAAACTTTCCCACCCAAAAGCTGGCACAATAATTATCACTTGCTATTGTACAGATAAGATTGTCATCCCTCCACAAGGTGCAGCTTGATTATTTCATAATGCCTTTAGGTCATGCAGTAAAACGTGGCAATTTGCCACAATGTAACCAATCAAATGATTAAATGAGAAACCCGAAAAACCGGGTTTTGTGCAAAACGATTAAGGCCCACTTAATCAGCTTACTAGTTTTTATTTACATGCTGTATATCCTCCTACCTCTCATTTGCTGTCTTTTTCTTTCTCTGCAGGACTGGCTATCTCACTGTGTTCGGAGCAGAGAAGAACAATAGTGCAGCACTAACAGAAGTTTATGAGGAGTTTCGCCGGTTTGACCAGCTTTTGCCTAAACTCGCTCGAACTACTGTAAACAAAGGTAATGCTGGTTTCATTTGAAAGAAATTGGCTAGAAAAACAGACTCATTCTTACATTATTTTTATCATACTTTGATGATTAGATGATAATTACATAACTAACCTGTGTTTTTTTTGTATGCATTTATTAGCTGAGAAACAAATTGCAAACTCAGCTCGAGAAAAACTGTGGAAATGTCTGACTCAACAATGTTTAGATAGAAAACCAAAACACCAGTCATGGTTGGGAGACTATGTACAGCAACTTCAGGATGAAGGCCTTGATACTGAGACTCAGAGGAGAGCAATGCTGCTTCAGCTATGGGTCACACAGGTGAGTTTCTCCCTGTCTGTATCACTTAGTTGTCCTTTCACAACACATACTGGCATATAAATCCAAATGCATTGAACAATAGTTACAAGAACACATTCTGTAATAGTAATATTCTGTAATCTATCATTCAAAAGTTACGATGTTTATGAAAGAAGTCTCTTATGCTTGCCAAGCCTGCATTTATTTGATTAAAAAAGTCTTTAGTCACATGATCCTTTATAAATCATTTTAATATGCTGATTTGGTGCTTGATACACATGCATTATTATTAGCAATGTTGTAAACAGTTGAGCTACCTAATATTTTTCTGGAAACCATGATACTTTTTTTAAGGATTCTTTGATGAATAGAAAGTTCGAAAGAACAACATTTCTTTGAAATAATATTTTTTTGTGACAATGTAATAATCTTTACAGTTACTTTTAATAAGTTTAATGCATGCTTATTGGATTAAAGTTTTAATTTCTTAAAATAAAAATCTTACTGACCCCAAACTTTAGAATAGTATACCTCAATGCCCTGTTCTTTTCCATAACAATAAACCCCATTTGGTTTCAGAACATTTTATTTTTGAGTTTGGCAGTTTAAATGACTATTCAATTTCCTTGTATGGAAGATCTAATTTTGTATTTTACTTAGAAAACTAAAAAAATACAGGGTTAAGTAACTATTGGGTAAAGTAGTAGTTTATCATCATGAACATTATGGTGAACCATTCCTTTTAGAATTCTTTTTGAATGATATCATTCATAACTACATAGTGGTGAAATACTAACACCTTGAAATTGTCACAGGGATAGGCGGTTTTGCACTCGTCTGATCTAACCGCAAACAAAAGAGCCTGTTACCTGTGGAATGCACAAGTGTTATTTCAATCGAGTTCCTGACACTTCCAGAGTACATGAACACAAAATTTGACAAGCTGCCCAAAACACACCTGAAACTACATCCTGAGGCCAAACAACATTTGCTGAATGATTCTATTGTAACTGAAGGGAATTATGCAAAGGAGGTGTTCATGCCTCCCTAAGTTTGACTGAATAATTATGCGCATATTAGAGAAAATTTATTCAAGCTTGGCAGTATAAAATATTTACTATTCCTCTTTAAATTTGCGCATAGATTTACATTGTATAAGCCATCACGCAGCAGTACTCCAATGTAACCACATGAGAGCAGTATAACTAAAGTGGAATAACTTCACTGCATACTTTGTGGCGTTTGCTAATAATACTTTTGCTCATATTTAGGGTTAGGGATTATGGTTAGCTAAACTCCTAGCCATTCGTATTAAGCTTTGGCACACAACCCATCCCCTATAGTTTGTGTTTTGCACATGAATGATAATGCAAATACATAATGTGGCTTGTTGAAGAGAAGTGTGCTATTACTTTTCTAAGCAATCAGTCCTAAAATGTTCCCCACTGAAGGAAGAAAGAGACAAATCTATCAAATAGAATATAAAAGACTTAAGGCCCTTTCACACCAAGAACGTTAACTATAAAGATAACTATAATAAAAAACTATATTAGTGTCCACATCAACAAACAATATTGTTTTTTATTATAAGCATGTGCTGCAGTTTTGCTGCTTTAAATGCTTGAGCTCTTTAAGGCAGGATTGATTCTGATTGGCTATCAATATTTTTGTTGTTCATTAGCTGGAAAAATATTGTTGTGAAAGTGATTCCAACAATATTGTTTCTTTCTCTGTGTCGTTATCAATATAGTTGTGGTGTGGACTCTGCTATTCTCTTACGTTAAGAACAATTTTTAAAATGATGTCGTTATCAGTATAGTTATCGTCCTTGGTGTAAATACGCCTTTATCATAGAAACTACCCACAACAGCCTAGGTGTTGCAATCAGCTAATAATGCCCTAGAAAATGCACTTGGGCAGTAAACAATCAAACATCAATCCTGAAAAAAAGTATAACGGTTTACACAAAAAATATTAAGCGGCATAACTGTTTTTAACATTCATAATAGAAAGAAATGTTTCTTGAGCACCAAATCAGCATTGCAATGATTTCTGAAGATCATCTGACACCGAAGACTGCTTTGCCATCGCAGGAATAAATTATAATTTAAAATACATTCAAATAGAATTACAGTTATTTCAAATTGTAATACTATTTCACAATATTACTGTATTTTTGATCAAATAATTGCAGCCTTGGTGAGCATAAGAGACTTTTTTCAGAAACAGTTCAATATCTTACTGACCCCAAACTTTTGAATGTAGTTCAAAATGTGAATGTCCTCACATAGAAAGCATTGTTTTGTGCTTTGCTTTGTCAGGTTTATTTACAGACAGATTCACCTAACATTCCCTCATTGACCCTCAATCATCCCTCATTGACCTTGACTGTCAGTGTGCAGTCTCTCTGAAACCACAGCAATTGTTGTATGACAGGTTTAACTGCACTGCTCTGCACTCTGACAGCAGTATTGATATAAAACCGCTTATGGAGAAGCAATATGCTGTAGGTTAGACCCTGCTGTATATTTATATAAAAATGTCATACATCTTGTGACATGTCAGTGTGGCAGGTGACTCTCTCTTGGTTTTCAGGCAATTAAATAAGTAAAGCCAGACATTTCATGTAAAAAATATTCAGTGTCAGAAGAACCTTTTAAGTGGTTGGTTTGAAAGTAATTTAAGGTATGTTTATGTCCTCAGGGGAACGCAGGTCCCGCTGCATTCTGGGTACTGGGCTGCTTACTCACCCACCCTGAAGCGCTAAGGGCTGTGAGAGAGGAAATCCAAGGTGTAAAACACCTTCATCTAGAAGAGAGACAGAAAAACACTCCAGTGTTTGGTAGGTCACATCTGTGAGATAGCTTATCATCCTATAATAAATATAGAAAATCTTATGTATATGCACATCTATTTCTGCCATTAAATTTTAAATGTATATATAAAGTTTGTAAATATATGTGTATTTTACAGCACTAATATATATTTATTTATTTATATTAGGGGTGTCACTAACATAAAAGTTTGTAAATATATAATATATGTGTATTTTACAGCACTATATTTGTATTTAATTATATTTATATTTTACCGCTTAATATTTGTGTGTGTGCGTGTGTGCGCGTGTGTGTGTGCGTGTGTGTGTGTTTATATATATTTCAAGATGGGAATTACATAACCAATTCCATTTCAAATTAAAATCACATTTTTTTTAATGTCACTTGTTTTTACAGATAGTGTTCTTAGAGAGACTCTGCGTCTAACTGCAGCTGCTCTAATCACTAGAGAAGTGATGCAAGATAAGAAGATTAATTTAAGCAATGGCCAAGAATACCAACTCCGACGGGGCGATCGCCTGTGCATTTTCCCCTTCATCAGCCCTCAAATGGACCCACAGATCCACCAACAGCCAGAGGTGCACTCTCAGGTTCCACTACTCAACCAGGCAGAAAGATGAGATTCACTTGGGGGGAGAAATCATTTATTACCTGTAGGAAAATCTGTACGAGATTTGAGATCAATTTTAAACGTGTATTGATTTTCACTTTATAAAAATAGGTGCATTTGAAATAGACTCAAGCTTACAACTGCTTTATTTTACAGTCTAAACATTTTCATAGACTCACATAAAGGTACCAAGCCACATCTAGAACTTGGTGGTTGGCTCTTTTCAAATTTTTTGACCCAGAGCAAGCCAGAGTACCCCAGCAACCAAATAGTAATATCATAGAAATCACCTACAACACTCTAACAACTACATAGGAACATGTTAAAAACAACTCAAACACCTTAACAATCACACTGTATCGTGTTGGTGACTTTTTCATGGGCAAGCACCAATCAGAAAATTAAAAATTAAAAAAACTGTTATAAAATGAAAGGAATATATGTGAATTTAATTTAACAACTTATCAACCACATGCTGTTGGTGAGTTTTTAAGTACCAATAAGAAAATGGGGGGGGGGATAAAAATATATAAAAATATATACTTAATTTAATAGCATTGCAACCATATAGCAACACCAACAAGAAACAAATATATTTCATTTAAAATTAAAATATAATTCAAAATTATAAAAAGTATTTTTAATTTAATTTAATCTTATTCTGTACTTTTTTTATGATCAAGATGTCAAGTTCACGTTTCTTAAATGTTAACTTATTTTTTAGACGTAACTGACTGTTTTAAATGTTTTTGATGTTTAATGTTGCTATGCAATGCTAAGTTTTTTATTTATTAATTTTTTTAGATAAGGTATTGCTTATTACTTTATTAACACGCCTCACTTATTGACATAACCTAAACCTATTTATCTTTATTGACGTCCACTATTATGATCAAGTTTGGATTACATTCTGCACAGGTCAAAGGGCTAATCTAGTAAAATATCTGGGATTAGCCATTCAAGTGCTGTCATTGGCACAAAGACAAATAGGGGGAAGGCGGCCATAGTTTATAGACACTGCTGCTGCTCCTACTATCTGTCAGAAACAGACGCTCACACCACTTCGTAGGTCAAAATGCTGACGTTGCACACCGTAGTGCTGTGTGTTGGCACTGAGAACTACAGATCTGATCCAAGCTTATATGTCAAGCATACTGATTAATAGTAAATTGATTAAAAGCTCAGCAAGATGCTGTTCCTGCAAGCAAACATTGGACATGTCTCACAAACATATCACATAAGCACAGTTTCTTGCTTTACAGTTTTTCATCAAGACAATCTTAATGTTGATAGCAGGTGCTACTAATACCATTATGTTGTATTAATTTTACACTCAAACACAATAATAAAAATGTTCTCGCAATGCATCAGGTGTTCCAGTTTGACCGCTTCCTTAATGCAGATGGGACAGAGAGGAAGGACTTCTTTAAGGAAGGAGCGAGGGTGAAATATCCCTCCGTGCCTTGGGGGACCAAAGACAACCTGTGTCCAGGACGGCATTTTGCAGTTAGTGCAATTAAAGAGTGAGTATAATAGCATTCAACACATCAACACTTAAAGAGGTCCCACTATGCTGATTTTTTACATTTTCAACTTTCTTTAGTGTGTAATATTGCTGTTTGAGCATTAAAAAAGGTCTGCAAAGTTACAAAGTCCCTTCAAAGGGAGTTTTTCTCTTGATTGTAGTCTTGAATTTAATTCTGTACTCATCACAATATTCCTCATTTAAATAAACCCTGCCCAAGACATACACAAATAAAGGGGGGCGAGGCCTGGTTGAGGTGCCTTAGTAGTGTGTTGAAACTTGTGGCGATGATAAGGTGCGTGACATTTCCGAAACATGCTCGATTAGTTTGACCAATCACAACAAAATGGTCATCTTTTTGAAGGAGGGGCTTCATAGAGACACATTTACTGTTGCTGTGCAAGATTTTCCAATAATTTCAATAGGAATCCACACGATTGGGAGTTTTGTGGAAGGGAGAATAAGTTTGCTTGTGTTTCAAGTTGGTTTCTTTGACAAACAGAATGCTGCTTAGTTTGAAAGTGCCTTATGTTTTAGTCCTTGTTTAATCAACACCTAAGTACATCCATAAGCGTTTGCCTATTTAATGCTTCTGTCTGTTAGAAACTTAAAATGACATTTGGAATTATTTTCTAATTTTCTAATCCCTTTAGGCTTGTGTTCACAATCTTGGCTCGATTTGATCTGGAGCTATGTAACAAGAATGCAACGCTGCCAGTGGCAGACCCCAGCCGATATGGCTTTGGCATTCTTCAACCAGTGGGAGATCTAGAGATCCGCTACAGAATTAGATCTTGACCGTGCTAATATGCCAAATCTTATTAAAACTGTACAGATAACAATATCTTTTTTTACAACAATGTTTTAGCAATGTCTTATTGTACTTATTGCAATAATAAATATTGTATTTTTTTAAACTATGGTTTAGTCATTCATAATGTCTTTTGGATTTACTATTCTTACATTTCAGAAGAAATATCTCACCCCATATCACTTTTCTGATGCAATTTTAATTTTGATTTCCTGCTTTAAATCACCCGGCTGATGTTTTATTCTATTTTCTGCATTTTTTTGTTTGTCAGGGTCAAACTGATGCCAAACTGAAGTAAATGTGCCACTACAGTGAATAATTGTCAGATTTTGACTAGGTCAAAGGAACATAGGTGTCACGGTGTGGTGAGTAAGGACGGCAGGCTGAGGCAAAGAGCTCCAACACAAACGATTTAATCTTCAAACAAAACCAGGAACAGGCAGGAAGACAGGCAGGATATTCACCAACACCTATGCATATACAAGTATAAACATACACATTGACAAACTAGAACCGACACAGACAGACTGACCAGAGAGAACTAAATACAGATACAAACGAGGTGAGGACAGGTGACACGGATGATTAAGACGATGAACAGGTGGATGATTGAGGGAGTGAGTTCAGGTGTGCAGACAAGGAGGATACTGGGAAGTGAAGTGCAGACAAGGACAGACAGGTGCAGACGAGGACTGTGACATTACTCCCCCCTCCCGGTAGGCGTGACCTCACGCCGTAGAACAGGGGTGGGAGGGTGGGCATCCTGGAGTCCGTGACGGGAAGGCGGACCAGGTGCAGGAGGACGGACTCCAGGATGGAACAGACGGCCCTGGCGGAGCAGGACGTGGGCGCGGCCAGGGCGGAGCAGGACGTGGGCGCGGCCAGGGCGGAGCAGGACGTGGGCGCGGCCAGGGCGGAGCAGGACGTGGGCGCGGCCAGGGCGGAGCAGGACGTGGGCGCGGCCAGGGCGGAGCAGGACGTGGGCGCGGCCAGGGCGGAGCAGACGACCCCTCGGGCGGCCACGGCGGTGAGGACCCCTCGGGCGGCCACGGCGGTGAGGACCCCTCGGGCGGCCACGGCGGTGAGGACCCCTCGGGCGGCCACGGCGGTGAGGACCCCTCGGGCGGCCACGGCGGTGAGGACCCCTCGGGCGGCCACGGCGGTGAGGACCCCTCGGGCGGCCACGGCGGTGAGGACCCCTCGGGCGGCCACGGCGGTGAGGACCCCTCGGGCGGCCACGGCGGTGAGGACCCCTCGGGCGGCCACGGCGGTGAGGACCCCTCGGGCGGCCACGGCGGAGCCGGACGAGGCGAAGGCCTATGGCCCCCCCCCAAAAAATACTTGGGGAAACCCACGGGTTCACTTGACTCGGGACTCGGTTCACTTGACTCGGGACTCGGTTCACTTGACTCGGGACTCGGTTCACTTGACTCGGGACTCGGTTCACTTGACTCGGGACTCGGTTCACTTGACTCGGGACTCGGTTCACTTGACTCGGGACTCGGTTCACTTGACTCGGGACTCGGTTCACTTGACTCGGGACTCGGTTCACTTGACTCGGGACTCGGTTCACTTGACTCGGGACTCGGTTCACTTGACTCGGGGTGGTTGACATGAAGCCCTGTGCTGGACGGGACCAGCGGCGAAGAGGGCTTGGTGCTGGACGGGACCAGCGGCGAAGAGGGCTTGGTGCTGGACGGGACCAGCGGCGAAGAGGGCTTGGTGCTGGACGGGACCAGCGGCGAAGAGGGCTTGGTGCTGGACGGGACCAGCGGCGAAGAGGGCTTGGTGCTGGACGGGACCAGCGGCGAAGAGGGCTTGGTGCTGGACGGGACCAGCGGCGAAGAGGGCTTGGTGCTGGACGGGACCAGCGGCGAAGAGGGCTTGGTGCTGGACGGGACCAGCGGCGAAGAGGGCTTGGTGCTGGACGGGACCAGCGGCGAAGAGGGCTTGGTGCTGGACGGGACCAGCGGCGAAGAGGGCTTGGTGCTGGACGGGACCAGCGGCGAAGAGGGCTTGGTGCTGGACGGGACCAGCGGCGAAGAGGGCTTGGTGCTGGACGGGACCAGCGGCGAAGAGGGCTTGGTGCTGGACGGGACCAGCGGCGAAGAGGGCTTGGTGCTGGACGGGACCAGCGGCGAAGGCTCGGCTGGGCTGGACGGGACCAGCGGCGAAGGCTCGGCTGGGCTGGACGGGACCAGCGGCGAAGGCTCGGCTGGGCTGGACGGGACCAGCGGCGAAGGCTCGGCTGGGCTGGACGGGACCAGCGGCGAAGGCTCGGCTGGGCTGGTGGCGTGCCCGATGGTAAACGGAGAACCGTTATGCCACAGCACCCACTCGATGAAAGCCTCGAAATTCCCTCGAGGCCCATCTCCAGGCAGGCGTGCTCTGGTCTCATCATTGAGACCTGCCCGGAAAAACCCACAGAGGCTGGTGTCATCGTAATGGACGTGGGGAACCAAGTCCAAAAACCTCTGTGTGTGGGCCTCGAGGGACTGGTCCTCCTGGGCCAGAAGGAGGATGTCCATTGCTGCCCACTCCATCTTTTTAAGGTCGGTTCTTCTGTCACGGTGTGGTGAGTAAGGACGGCAGGCTGAGGCAAAGAGCTCCAACACAAACGATTTAATCTTCAAACAAAACCAGGAACAGGCAGGAAGACAGGCAGGATATTCACCAACACCTATGCATATACAAGTATAAACATACACATTGACAAACTAGAACCGACACAGACAGACTGACCAGAGAGAACTAAATACAGATACAAACGAGGTGAGGACAGGTGACACGGATGATTAAGACGATGAACAGGTGGATGATTGAGGGAGTGAGTTCAGGTGTGCAGACAAGGAGGATACTGGGAAGTGAAGTGCAGACAAGGACAGACAGGTGCAGACGAGGACTGTGACAATAGGTTACCCCAGGGTAAAATCCACTTTTGATTTAAAAACACTTAATAGGAACAAGAACCACATTTTTCCTTTGAAATTGATCCATTATGTGCAACAACCAAAAAAAAAAAAAACTAATTTAATATATGTTCTAAAATATAATATATATATATATATTTGCAGATTTAGGCTTCTAGTAAAAAAAACCTGTAATGAACACATTTATTTTTAGACAAAAGACTTGTTTCTCATGTTCTTGCAATCTTTTAAAGTAAATGCATAGGTAACAAATCATGCTTGCACCTATCTACACTACATCACTATAATTTAAAGACAGAAAAGTCAATCTCAACAGATTATCAAGGTTAATATTTACCCTCAAAATAATTAGGAGAGAAAATTGGCTCTATTTGCTGAAATTCAATATAAGGTCTTCTTGAATGTAATGATTGGAGACCCAAGAGCATCTGCTGTGCTTCATCTTGGTAAAATATTAAATCAAACTCACATTTTCAGGGAGCTGCAGCTATGGCTTAACTGACTCATAGGTTGCTTGATCACTGACCCAAAAAGCTGATGTGTTTCCTAACGCATAAGACTAGTTAGTGGCTAGTGGTTTTCGGTATTGCCCTATCTCCAGGCGCCATTTTCAAGCAGGTTCCTCTTAACGACACACAAGGAGCTGCTCCAAGAGCCTGTTGGTGCCGGGTGGCAAGGGTTAAGCGCGTCGTCTCTCTGCCATTGGGCGGCAAGACTACGGCGAGCCAGAAATCTGCAAGGAAAGCAGCTGTCGCCTTCACGCAAGAGATGTTAGACATCAGTGAACGAAAACAGTGTGGATTCACCCCAAGACTTGTTGATCTTTTTCCACGAGCGGCGCGATATGTGTATGTCTGGAGAAGATGAACGAGCTGCTGTGTACTGGCTTATTTAAACTGGCGTCCCTGCGTTTTCGCCCATTTAAATGCTTAATTTCTCACCGCTGTCAGCAATAAGTCTTCACAAATTAAGGTGGGTTTTCTTTCTACCGATATTTATCAGTCTACCTAGTTTTTATATTTACCGTATGCTTAAGTATTATTGAACACATTGGAAATTTCTGCCGAAAACCTAATGGGAAAAGTGTAACATGCTGTGTAGATGAGCAATACGCTTTTTATAAATACAATTTAATTGAATTTTAGGCATTTGAACATGCCATAGGCTACTAATAACTACAATTAGGTGCAGGTGTTTTAACGTCTGAAGATGCATTTTTTCTATATATGATGCAGGATCAATACTGCTGGATGCCACTCCTACAACGTTTAAATTATATTTAATGTCTTTATGATAGCACATTGCCAAAATATTTTGAATATGTCCTTTGTTGGTCCCGAATAATGTCCTTGTGTATTTAGCCTCACTTTTTTTCTTCAAGTGTACGAGATCAATGAAATCATATCATAAGCGCAGCTGCATTGACACATTGATGTGATGACTGCCTTATGCAACTAGTAGCATCTTATCCTAGGAAATACATGCGATGCTCATTGAAATCCATTTTAATTAGCTTGGTAGTGTGTACTAAAGGCTAAATCAAAACCTCTATCATGTCATCATGTTTTCCTCCTATTTTGCATGTTGTTGTTGTTGCTGCTGCAGATGTAGGCTACGGTTGGGCTCCAGCCGACGTTACACTTAACTCTTTAGTTACAAGTTAACTCTTTAGTTACAAGTGGAAATTAAATATAACTAAAGTATTTTACTTAATAGTTTATGGAGTATTTTAATAGCCTACTGTACAGCAAAAGGAAAATGGGGAGTTCTCAAACCGCAGCCTGATATTGATGATTAAATAGCCTGTTCCTTTCAAAAGATTACAGGTGGATCACGTGATTTCCAATATATTTGTATTCAAATGTTTTTTTTTCGGGAGTTTATAGAGACGAGAGGGCGTTTAACTTCGACAAAAACTGCCTTCAGGAGAAAAAAAACTGCCTTTAGGAAAGCCGCAGAGGATTCAGCACCACGTTGGTGAACAGCGACCTCGAAGTCTTTGAGATTCGTAAGGAATTGAATGATTGCGATTCATCTTAACGATTCCGTTTCCTTAACGGTTCCGTTAACGACTCTCTAGTACCTCAGATTAATTTAGTAGCCTTACGTTAATATTTAAAACTTCGAATTGCATTCACTGCCCTCAATAGTCTGTTGTCAAAAATACGAGATCATTTCAGATGCCAACAGGGCAGAAATTAATTGAACACGGTTCTTTTAAAAAGTGGGCTTACACGGATATTTTAATTACATTTCACACACTTTTTAAAGTAAATGCAGTTAACTAAACCAGGCACGAGTTGTATGTTTGGATTCACACACACACGCACACACACACACACACACACACACACACACACACACACACACACACACACACACACACACACACACACACACACACACACACACACACACACACACACACAAACACACACAAAAGCCAGCTCTGACTAGCCACACTGTTCGTGCTCTCTTACTGAATCACTGAAAAGAATCGAATTGAGTCATTCGTTTAGGATCGAACCATATTGGTCGTGCTATGCCTTATTTTTCAACGCGGAAGTAAGGTGTTTTCTGTGAATGTGCGAGACTTTAAGGACATAACAAGAAGAATATATCAAAGTGCAGTAAACTGTAAAACTGTTTGCGCTACAAACCAGCGTATTTATAATTAAGACAATATTTAAGGTGAGAAACCAGTTATGGATTCAGATTACACTGGTCCTGCTACATGGTTTTGATTCACAAAATAGAACCGACTCATAAGAGTCATTCGTTCGAGAACCGAACAAAACGAACTGTAGATTCGTTAAATCCGCGTCCAGGAATCAAAAGTCATGCAAATAGGCTATAAGAGATTTTTTTTTTCTTCAGATTGTCGGTTCGTGAACCTGTTCAGCAGGCAGGCTTTTAATAAAATTTGCTCATGCTAGTAATTTATTTGGGAAATTATTTGTATTTAAAAGAATAAAACTTCAGAAAACATGCAACTAATTTCTTGCTTCTCCTTTCTTCAACAGCCCGAATAGAATGAAACAGCTCGGAGAACCACTGGCACCGCCTGTCCCATGGCGAAAATCATAGGGTAGCTAGTCTACGCAAAAAACAACATGGATAAACCCTCCGCAGGAATGAGTAAAGTTGGCTCTCGCTCGACGGCCTCTCTGCCCCCGGAGCCCGCGGATATAGTCCGGAGCATGTCGTGCTACCGGCGTGTCAGACTCAACGTAGGTGGTCTGCCGCACGAGGTCCTGTGGAGAACCCTGGACCGACTGCCTCGCACACGACTGGGTAAGTTACGAGACTGCAAAACCCACGAATCACTCATGGACATATGCGACGACTACAACTTGGACGACAACGAGTACTTTTTTGACCGGCACCCAGGGGCCTTCACGTCTATTCTGAACTTCTACCGCACTGGGAAGTTGCACATGATGGAAGAAATGTGCGCCTTGTCCTTCAGCATGGAGCTGGACTACTGGGGGGTGGATGAGATCTACCTGGAGTCGTGTTGCCAGGCCCGGTACCACCAAAAGAAAGAGCAAATGAACGAGGAGCTCAAGCGGGAAGCGGATACTATGAAGGACCGGGAGGGCGAAGAATTTGATAATACGTGTTGTTCAGAGAAAAGGAAGAAACTGTGGGACCTACTAGAGAAACCGGGCTCGTCTGTAGCAGCCAAGGTATGCATCACTACATACACTGACAGCATCTTATCCGACGGATAAACAGGCCAAGATTCAAACATAGACACACAACTTCCACAGCTATGGCAAGTCATTTGGACTTTTAGCCTATTCATTCCCATGCAGGATAAGAATTATTGATATCAACAATTCAATTTTCACTAGTTAAAATGCTAATTCTTGATATCAGGAATTAATTTTCCTACCAGTAACAATGGCAATATTTGATTTCAGGAAATACATTTCTACTAGTATAAATGTCGACTCTTGATACTTTCAACATTAAACGTCATCACTGTTTTCAATAGTCTAAAGTCACCACAGACTGCCATTCAAATTCAATTGTTGATATCAATTATCATGAATTGCTACTAGTAAAAATTTTCATTTGTGATATTGTTCATTAGATTGTCAATATATTACAATATTCATTTCTGATATTATGAATGCGAGTTACTGATATTATGAGTTACTGGTAAGAAAGCCATTTTAGATATCTGACATTACTCTCCTAATTATTGAAATCAGAAATAGATTTTCAGATATCAGAAAAAAAAACAAATGTAAAAAAACTCCACCTAAGCATTTTTCAACACTCAATTAGCTTAAAAGGGAGATGTAAAAAGTGCAGTTCAAGTCTTTGGACTCTAACCAAATTGCTTCAGTCCTGAAATCAATCACAGCACAGTGGCACTGCTTCTCACACAATTCAAAACTCAGTATTTCTATGTAAACATTCAGACTCAGACCTTCTATGTGTCGATCATAGTTGCAGGTCTGACATCTCTATGGATCTACATCCTTTTTAGTTGACATTTTTGTTCTTGGATCAATAAGATCAGCATCTTGGTCTAATGGTATTGTGAGAGATGCAATGCTTATGTGTAAACTTGTTCTCACTCTGTGTTGGCCATCTATTTAATGTTCTCTAATTCTATAATTGTGTACCTGTGCTTATATATATATAGTCACATAGAATTGGGAGGGACAGTTCAGTGTAAGACTGTCCTTCCTGTTACCAGGCAACAGAGAGATGACTCTATCACTTTGAAAGGAAGAACTATGTCACTAAAGGACCAAGTTAGTGTTTGAGTGGTTTATTGCTAAACTGGATCATTGTTTAGGCACATGTTGTGCACACGTGTTTTTGTATTCAGTTAAGAACTGAACAAAGAGACAGGCTTCTTTTTTGGCTTTTTCCTCTTCCCCCTCCCTCTCTCTTTCTTCAGGCTCCTTTACTGCACTTCTGGCTAAATGTCAGGGAAATGTCACATTAATTATCCTCCATGAGACTTTGTGTCCCATTCTGTTTTCAGCCCCTTCTTTCTCCTCTTCATTCTCCCTCGAACGGGCTCTGTCTACATCTGTCTCCAATCAGATTTCGCTGCATGGCCCTACCGCACAATGGGATTATGTCAGACCACCGTCATATCATTGCAAATTACCGCTAGACACCATTCTATTTAGTTGACTCTAAAAGTGTATTCATTAATAAAGTTTACGAGACAGAAGGTGGCAATTTGCTTTAAGTTCAGGACCTTGTACTGAAGCCTCATGGTCAAAGCTGTGATGCCTCATTTAAGGCATGAATGCTGAGGCAGTAAATCTTGCTTTTAATTCAATTGTACATGCAATTTACTGTTCAGTGCCATTTATTATCAGTATTGACTAACTACATTGTAAATCTGAGTTGTGCATTTATAATCTATGCAATTTTAAGCGCAGGTCCTCAGATTCGAGTACATGCGTAGATAACATGAAATACATTTGGGGAGTACTTTGGGTGTGATGTGTTAAAATATTTTAAACAACATGTTCTCTAATTTTCAAATTCTCTAATAATTATTAAAAAGTAATTAATTATTCACACCACAGGCATATTTAAAATGAACTTTGGCATATAGGTGATTTAAAAAGTTGAAAAACGATGTGTTATAATACCCATAATATATATATACAGTACAGTTTAATATGAAACAATTTTCTGTATTCTTTTTTACAGGTGTTTTCCACATTTTTTAAATTACGCATTGCATTGTGTTGCATTTTAGGGTTAAAGGAAATATCTGAGAAAATGTCCTGGCTGAAAAGGGCCAGTAGCTTTTCTGTTTTTCTATGAATCTTTTCTTACAGTGATATACATGTGCATTCTAGATTTGAAATAGTAACTTGAAATTATATGAAGGCAGTCTAATATAATCTTTTTTAGTATTGTGTGGTAAGGCCATGCAGTGAAATCTGACACAGGACCTATTTATCTTATAAATTCATAAGGACTTTAACCTAAAATCTTCAAAGTTAATGGATATGGTGTACTGTAGAGTGTATTGCTGTAAGTGTTGCACCTGGAGGAGACAGACAAACTGCTGGTATTTGAATACTTTCCAAATGCAAAGAATGACAAATCATCCCAGATTAATCCCAATTAAAGGTGGTGCAGTGAGTTCAGACTATAAGTACGAACATGTCAAGACGGAGTAATTAGCAAATGTTCTTTTCAAAGAATCTCATTTATGATTTAGCGCATCACTTTTATTGAAGACCCACAGTTCCTACCCAGCCCTGTGCCTGAGGATGTGAATATTTCCTGATTCTCCGAGATGTCACAAAACGCCAGTCTTATTTACTGTCTCTATTTGGTATAAAAGGAAGTAATCACTTACTGGATGTAGTTATTTACAGCCATTGTCCTTCTAGAAGCCCTTGCAGCGCTGAGATAGTGGCAGTTACCTTCTGGCTTTCAAAGCCTTCTGCGATACCTGAGAGCTGATAAAGGACATTTCCACAGATCTAGTTCAAGTGTCATTGATTATTACCATGCCTTTGATTTATTAAAAAATTAAAACACCATATGGCATTTCAAAAACAAATGAAGGTGACCCTGTTTATTGTGAGAAAGACAACCTTTCTCCTTCACTAGTTATTACTACTGCATTTTTATTACTATTATGTTCAAGGGACATTAATTCTTATATATACAGATAATAAGCAATCCATTCTATCAATGCAAAATTTATGAAGATATCTGACTAGTGCCTGTAAAGGTGTCTATGTCAGGATGTCTAACCTAAAAATAGAAAACTACGGAAAGACTCCGCTTATGTGACCAGGGCTGGAATCAATTCCTTTGCAGTTCAGATGATAAAAGGGAAATGTATATCCAGTGTATGAATTGATAGAATTTGATGAGGTGAAATGAATTTGAAATTGCTACTAATAATTTCTAAAGCTCAACAGCAAATGAGTAATTTGTGTAAATATGAAACTCCATTGTTAATGAGTAAGAGTTTTTTTAATAATAGTTCCAAGTAGCAAAATCATAACTATAGTAGGTACAGTGTAACCGTTAAATAAATAAATGGTAAGACGCAAATATGTATTTCAATACTCTAAAGCTAATAGCTCCACTCAAAATGATCATTAAACAAACTATATTAGTTAGAAAGCAGTAGTTAGGAGTTTATTGAGGCAAAAGCTGAAGTTAATAGTCAGTTAATGATGAGAATTGGACCTTAAACTAAAGTGTGACCCAATAGTTCTATAAATAAGAAGTTAACATAATATTGCCAGTTAAAGTGTAACTGTTGTCACACCGATCAACACACATCAGTTGTGTGTATTTAGTGATGGAATCAGCGTTATTGAAGGAATCGGTTGAATCAATAAATCAATGATTCACTCATGAAGACAGTCATTTGTCGCCACCTACTGGTGTAACGATGTAACTTGCAGAAAGAGTCGTCATCTACTCAACGTCATTTTATTTCCAAAGCTTTATACATTTCTTGTTTCATTCAAAAGAATATATTTTGAATCCGTACAGGTTTAGAATAACATTAAAGTGAGTAAATAATTTTCGGGTTAACTGTGGCTTCTTATATTGACAAAACAGCACACAATGTTTATGTTTTGGAGCATTTATATGTCTTATTTTTTGTATACTGGACAAATATTGTCGATATTGGTGAAGGTGATGATGTAATGATGCACTTAAATTGTATTTACAGTCTACAATGTTATCAGAAAACCTAGCCTATTTTAGGCTCTGTCAGCTGGTTCAGTTCTAGACTTTTGGCGTTGTATTTTAAAACATTCATTTAGCTTCTGATTCTACTGTTTTTCTTCATGGCCCAATTACACTTCAATTCAGAAGTGGACAGCTTCGCATTCTTGTAAAGCATCAGAAACAGAACAGAATTCACAGGATAAGGGGTTTTACCATCTTTTGTAATCCTTTCCTGAATGAGAGAATTTCAGGTCAACCCGTCCTGGGAACATTCACATGTCCAAGTGTTCTACTTTTATTTTTTTTAGTTCCCAAATAGTTCCCAAAATACAAAAGACTTAGAAACGGTTTTAACCTCAGCCTGGTCTTCTCAGATGTAATGGTATGAAATGCCACTTATAGAAATTTGCAACTAATTGATACATTTACACAATTAAAAATATTCAATTATTAATTCGGTTACACTTTACTTTAAGGTGACGTATGTAACATTGTACTTACTCAAATAAGTAGAGTGATATTAATTAACTATACATGTACTTAGAGTCACGGTTAGGGTTTGGTTTATGGTTAGTACTTGTAATTATGCATAATTTACTGTCATTACTAAGTACATGTAGTTACGTCACCTTAAAATAAAGTGTTACCATTAATTATACATTTTTTGGATCAGGGAGGAAGAACAGAATGCATTATCTTGAATTTTTTAAATAACAATTTAGTAAATTCCTATTCCTGTTATTCCAATTCGACTTCCTGAGAATGCGGATAATATTATTCAAAGATATTGAATTGAAATATATTTGTCATGTCTTCTCATTTACATTAGTGTCCATGTTGTACTTCAATAAGTGCAGAGCAATAAGAGTTCTTTACGAGATGGAACAAAATCATTTAGCAAAACAGCCTGTAATTATGCTTTGTTATTGTTACCACCACAATGAATTATTTTGACATGCTGAACCCTCATGCATTATTAGAAGGTGTCCTGCAGTTATCGTGCAGCACTCGGCAGCTGCTTCGTGAAGCTCGGCGTGGTACGCAGGCCTTAACCTGTGGTTTGCTGCGGTTAGGATCTCCTAATTACATGTGACACAGAAGTTGTGATGTGAACTTTTTATTGTGAATCATGTAATCAAGAATCACAACAGTGTGATATGAATCATCTAATGCTCTGTAAGCATTGTATCTAAATGCTAGGAAGCCATGAGGCTTGTTATTGTGCCATCAGCCCCAATCGCCTTTCTATCGCATCTCGTTCACCTTATTTGAATAAAGTGTCTGTCGTTGTTGAAGATGTTGAACTGGCCACTCTTGGGGAAGAGATCTAATGTGTCTTTTTATGCATGATCTCATAAAGGATAACACATTTAACTGGTGCCATTTTAATTTATGCATTGCCGAGCAATGAGAGTAAAATTGTGGTGTTGTCGTTTTTTACGATAACATTCTTTGGCGCTTGGGCCCCATC
This sequence comes from Meda fulgida, assembly GCA_030578275.1. Taxonomy (NCBI): domain Eukaryota; kingdom Metazoa; phylum Chordata; class Actinopteri; order Cypriniformes; family Leuciscidae; genus Meda; species Meda fulgida. The sequence continues at coordinate 29,400,955 of CM060621.1, read as the reverse complement.
TAATTAATACCAGCCCATATTTCTGCATATATAATTAATCATTCTTTAATTAAACCTCATTAGGAGGTGATTTGTAGCATTTAGGAGACTAGGCAGTCTTGGAATCTAATGAATAGAGAAGTGTAATTATTTTTTCAGACCCATCAATGCAAGTTGTTGAAATGAGATGTGAATGCAGAGCTCTAGAGAAATTTACCATCATACACTAAAATAGTTATGTCTCGCTCTTTTCTCTCACGCGCACAGTTACCAAAAACATGCCACCAGTCAGAAAAAAGAGAGTCTCATGTCAGTGTCTCGGCAATAACAGAAGCGACTTTTCTGGAGCAGCGTGTCTGGCTTTGACATTAAAGAACAGGTTTGTGCTACAGTTAGAGATACAGTTCGCCTAAAAAAATCAAAATTCTGTCATCATTTACTCACGCTCATGTCATTCCAAACCAGTATGAGTTTCTTCCCCCCGTGGAATGTTAAAAGAGAAAATCTGAAGAATGGGCTGGTCTCTCTTTTACATGCAATTACAAAAAGGGGGGAAGGGAGGTAAGGGGGGGGGGGTAAGGGGGGGGGTATTAAAGCGCCATTAAAATGATGTCAAGTCTTCTGAACCCATATGATAGCTTTCTTTAAAAAAAAAAATATACTAATAAATAGTGAAGTCTAATTTGTGAAAAAAAGTTTACGATTTTTTCCAACATGAATCAGAATCATGAATCAAGTTGACTCATTGACTTTGCTGACTGAACATCTCTCTGAAAAGGAAAACTATCATTGAATAGTACAGATTAAATTATGGCCTGTTTCTGACAGAAATATTATTTGGTTTCAGAAGATTTGGAGTGAAGTCTGACCACTTTTTGAAGCTTGAAAACTTTAGTTCCCATTTATTGTTATTGCATGGAAAAGAAGGCAAGAGTCATACAGGTTTGGAACGACATGAAGATGAGTAAATGACAGAATTTAGATTTGATGGGTGAATTGTCCCTTTAATTAAGGGATTTTCCATCAAGGCTAACAACTAATTTCACCTATTCATTGCAGAATCTTGGCCTATTTTTGCTTCTTTGCAAACATAATTGTATTTGTTAGCCTTTTTAGGCACAATCAAAGCTTTCTAGAAGTTACTTTCCTATACACTTTAAGTGCTGTTGTCCAATAGCAATTTAAATATGATAACATTTCTGATAAATTGTTTAACTCTCAATAGGTCTACATACAGTAAGTGTTAATCCATCCCTAATCACAGCATTCCCATTCACCTACACAATTGGCAGCAGAGCCTCTGTTGCCATGGCAAACTCCATCGGTTTCCAGGGCAATGGCTTGTGTTTCTGTGTTGAAATAAGAGTATGTAGTGTGCAGTGAGTACATAATGAAGCATACATTGATTTCCTCATTCAAACTTGCAAGTTTGACCAGCATGCTTAGCAGACCATACCATATTGTGTATGAAATGCCACTGTCAGTCAGTGTCACGGTTGTCTTTCTCAATAGTGTTTGCTTGTTAAGAGAAGCTAGTGGAATTTTGGGAAACTATAGCAACCAAAGGAGGGTTTTGGGGGGGTAGATTATTCATGATTCATTTCCCATTGTAGTCACGGTCCTTAGGTACTATAATGAATCATATTAATGCACCTATTCTCACTTTCCAATGATTATTGCGTTACATATATAGGCACTGATCCTTTCTATAGTCACTAACCTTCTAAGTGCTTACATCTGGAAGATTATAGATTATAGATGTCTCTATCACGTGTACTCATTCAGAATTCATATATATAAAATACTTTATTGTATTAACTAAATAAAAATATGTATATATATATATATATATATATATATATATATATATATATATTCAGTATATATTTGTGTGTGTATATTCTATAGTAAGATATTGATCACTATGTTTTTTGCCAAATATAGCCTACTGTATATATGATATAGCCTATACTGTAGATAAATATTATATACAAACAAATACATACTGAATATATATTAAATGATCCAGTATATCAAAACGATCATATAGCAGCCAAAAGTGATGTCCAGCATAGGAAAATCTTCACCATTTATTCCTATATTATATAGGCTAAAATGTGTTAAAGGTTTTTGTAAGCATATTGCGTAGTTGTGCTTGAGTCAATTGTTTTTTTTTCTGATAATCCAATTAAACATGACAAATTTTGCGACATAATTTTTGGCCAGACTGTCACTGTACAAAGAATTCATAAACACATGCAAAAACAAGAGACTATTATAATATTAAAAATAATGATTGATTACTGATTATGTTGCAGTCAATGTATTGTTTTCTCCTGGAGGCTTTTTTTTCTCATTATTTTTATATTATATTGGTCAAATAATTGTGTGTGTGTATATATATATATATATATATAAAACACATAGCGATCAATATTTTACAGAAATAAATATTGAATATTGAGTATAGGAATGTGTATATAAAATAAAATATTGATCGTTATACTGTACCTACAGTATTTGATTGCTGCAGTATTAGTATGAAAATAATGAAATAGCCTACTGATAAAGGCTACCAAGTCTTCACAGCATACACATGTACATGGTATTGATACTGTGCTTCCTACATAGCATTGTTAAACCAACACGAAACAAATGAAGAAAGACTGAATCAGCAGAGGTTCAGGTTTGCAATCGGCCCTGGTCGCCCTGTACTCAGTGTCCCCGGAGACAGTATGTCAATACTATGCTATCTCAATACTGTGCTATCTCTGTCAACTGGGCTGGGCTCATGGTTTCTTTTTTAGCTTCTGCAATGCCCAATGACAACACACCCTGGCCAGTCTATTTCCAATACTACCTCTCATTGAAACCTGCTGAGACTGTTCATCATACCAAGTTGAGTTACTGTGTCATTTGTTTGTTTGTTAATAATGAACCTTATTGTAAAGTGTTACCATTTTTTTTAAGAAGGTTCTACAGAATATTTTGCCTGGCTAACGTAATCTACACTTACTTAAACCCACCCTGCAAAAACTTGTCAGCAAACCTGCTGTAATCAACCCTGAAAGCGCAAATTGACAAGCCGTGAGTGTTTTTGAATGGCAACTGAATATTTAAAAAGGTATATTAGTGTAATTTGAATTGGAAAAGTAAGACTACCTCTTAACTAACTGCTAGGTTGTCAAACTAGTTCTTAACACACATTCTTGCATGTAACTGTCCCCTGATGTCTCAGGACACCTATTTGAGTAATCTGTCAGGTAGAGGGGACATTGTGTGTGTGGTACTCTAAATAAAACGCCTACAGTATACACCTTTAATTGCCTCCAGAAATGTGAGCACTTGCATATATAAGCTTTTTTCGTAATGTGTAAATCACCTATGAAAATAAACAGAACCAGCAAATCCGAAACAGGCGCACAGCTTTTAATTAACATGATTTGATGAGTAATTTTTGTGCCCTCTAAAAAACTGTATTACTGTCAAGAGCAATAAGTAATAGCAGACCAACAATAAAATAAATGGGCTTCTCTCTGGCATGGTTTGAATGTTCTTTCACGCCATCTTATTTAACCTTTTCACATGACATTAGACACAAGGTTTATGTAATGTTGATGCATTGAGTCCCTTTACTGGCCTTCATTATCCTATGGTATGCGGTTTAGCCCGGTCAATATGTAGTATTACATGGTTAGCATCAGAACAGAAATATGTAATATTCAGCATATTCTTAGTTTAAATCCATTAATCCATCCTCTGTTCCAAGACATAACGAACATGCCTTCCAATTAAAATTATTATAAATTGTATTATATTTTAATAATATTTTCATAATACTGTCTGTTTATATTGCTTAATATAATTGTATAAATATTCTATTTTCATAATAAACATGCAATCAACATATTCCTCTACTCTCAATACATTGTGGTATGGCCCCTTCTGTAATTTATACATGTTTCACAAGGTTTGAAACAGCTGTATAGATAAGCTAAAAAAAAAAAATGATGTGAGCTCTGGCTAATTTAGCAGACACATCTTGTATGTAAGCGATTATGAAATGATGAGAAAGTTCCGGCATACAAGAGAAGGCTAATCTAGAGAGAGATAATCAAAGATGGTTTCTGTCAGCGTATCACAGAGGAACACGGTGTCTCATTCTATTGAAGTCTTTCCCAGGCCGTTAATACTCCATCGAGACATGAGCTTGACTGAAACAGGAACAGACTGAGCGTGTGATAAACAGGAAGGTGTACGTGTGAGGGGTAATTTGGTCTTAAAGGAATCCAATGAGAAAATTAATTCATATTGAAATCTGTTTATTGCAAAATGTGCCGTCTTGGCCATTTTTAGCACATTTTGTCACATTAATGATATTATGCGGCAGAAAAACAATTTTAGAATTTTGTGTTTGAACTTCAGTTTTTGCGGTTGCTCTGTATATTTTTATGGCATCGCTGTCGAAGAGTAATTAACTGGTGAAGTGGATTTACTTGTTGTAGAATTTAAGAAAGTTATCATGAGCAGTGTAATGTTTGAAGAGGATGTCATAACAAATGCCAGTAGACCGTGAAGATTTAGTTTAGTTGATTACTTACAATATCCCAAATGTTTCCAACTATTTGTAAATTGTGAAAAAATGGCGATTTTAACCATTGAACCGGGATGTGTGAGCAGGTGTGAGGGAGTCGCTAGTCAATGGCGTCATATCCGCGTTATATGCGTTCATTTTAAGTGATGTATTCTTGAAATCCACTGTTTGAGAAAATCCATCCATTTCTTTCCCTATTGCATAGAAATTCCATTCGAATGAGCAACAAGGTAATAAATAAAAAAAAAATGGCAAATAGAAAGGGAGCAGGGTTCAACATGCTGTCTTTTTATTCTGTCCCTGCCACTTGGCTTGTCATATTTATAGTGACAGGTAGCTCTCACCATGCTGCGTTATAGTCAGTGCAATCAATAGAAACGACCGTAAAACACACTACACAAGACCTGCTGAAGCACGGAGAGCATCTTTAGTGCAGACCCTTCTCTTGGTGTCAGAGATTGGATTGCTGCTGGAATGGATTTGACAGGGAAGCAAAGGCCAGGGGTACAAAATAAATGGCACTCAAGGATGGGTGTGTGATTCTAAGGCAGATGCACGAAAGAAAGAGAGACTTTGGGGGGGCTCAAAGTCTGTAGAGTAGAACCAGAACATTGAAAAGGCATTTGTTAGCCTGGCTCCGCCCTCCTACGAACTTTCGCTCAATTTTAATTTTCCTGCAGTACTACGTCTATATTCGTGGGTTTTCTCCGGTTAATTTTTTACCGGTCCAATCAGCGAACAGAGGGAGTTGCTGAGAACGATGATGTTGAGGTCGTGCGCTAGTTGTGCGTCACTCGACCAAACGTTAGCGATTGGTTATGGCAGATCCAGAGTGGCTCTGGGCAGAATCCAATAGTTTTAAACTTCAACAGAGTACCCGCCTTCAGGGAAGTTAACGCTTGTCAATGGAGAGTGGCCAGACTCTCTGTACAAATGAAATGTACGACAGTCTGTTAGGACCAGGGGTGCGTTTCCCGTACAACGATGTAACTCGCTGTTTCACTACCATAGTACGATGCATCGTTAGAGAAATCAACTAGCTAGTCACGACTGTTTCCCGAAACCCACTGTCGCAAAGTATCGTTCAACCACGATGGTTTCGCACGTGGTGGAATAATAACTACTTTTAATGAAACTGTTTGAGATCCAGTTAACGCTAGATTTGTTAATATAAATTACAGACATGTCATCTGAGGACTATTTCTATTTGTTCTCAGTTGTTTTTCTTTATTACCAGACTCAATATTTGGCTCGATCTTACATAGTAGAGCACGTTCGCACATGCGCACTCTTCAAACACGTTACTTTAAATCTTTTGACAAACTAAAAGACGTAAATTACATTTGTATGTATTCTAAATAAAAGGCACCGGTTGTACTGAATGTCAGCTTGCTTATTTTGCTCAAGATAAGGATAAATTACCTCCAAATGTGCTGCAATATAGAAACGATGCCTCTAACCACAGGTTGAGAGCTGTCGTTCAAACCACACAACTTTGCTAGTCTGTTTGCGAATGTTCGCTGGAACGATGGTTTCGGGAAACACAGACTCGTTGAACTATGCTGATAACGACGGAACTTGCGACCATAGTTGGCTAACGATGCTTTCGGGAAACGCACCCCAGGCTAGCTATTTGTGCCTGCATGCTGTTCAAAAGTTTTCACAGACAAGGCTTAAGCATTCCCCAGACTAAAACGCATGTTTGAGCTGTTTTTAGCCGAAAGCAACTTGCACACCAGTGATGTTTTTTTTCTAAGGGGCCGTTCACACAGAATGCGTTATTACATTCCAATGCGATACTTTTCCATTGTTTAGCATCTTCAAAGCAAAAACACATTTTGTGTGAACGAGTCCTAAGGCACGTTTATAAAAGCTACTTAAATGTCCTAAATTTACTAAGGCCTAATCCCGACTTAACCTAACACCTGTCTGTGAAACCAGGTATAAGACCTTTATTCAACAAGCATTGAATTGTTTAAAAGTGACAGTAAAAACTTTTACATTGCTACAAAAAACTTTTTAAAACAAATACTCTTCTTTTAAACTTTTAAACTTATTCATCAAATAATACTCAAAAAATGTATAATGGTTTCCACAACAATATTAAGCAGCACAACTGTTTTTAAATGTGATAAGAAATGTTTCTTGAGCACCAAATCAACATATTAGAATAGTTTCTGAAGGATCATGTGACACTGAGGGTTCGAGTAAATTTGCCATCACAGGAAATACATTTGTTTTTTATTTATTCATTTGAAATATATTAATTATAAATAATTATAAATGTAATTAATTATTATTATTAAATTAGAATATAAGTATTTTTTAAGCTAATAAACGTTATTAAAATACAATTTAAAAATTTTATTTTAAATTGTAATGTTTCACATTTTCACTGTATTTTTTTTTATCAAATTCATGCTTGGTAAAGCAGAAGAGACTTCTTTAAAAACAAAAAAACTCTTACCGATCCCAAACTTTATTGTACATCATTAGATATTTTTTTTAAGTCCCAAATAAAGACAGCATAACGTGTGTAGCGAGCAGGATGAGGATGAGGCCGAGGGCCGTGAGAGAATGGAGCGAGGCCGGTGGCGTGATTACTAATGAGCTGTGAGACGCACCGGTCTCGTATCTCTCACGGAGGAGCGGAAGCACAAAAGGAGGAGCGACAACAGTGGAGATCAAGAGAGCCCAGGCCTGGACTATTTTATTTAATGTTTTGTTTTATTATGTGTGGCGGCAGTCAACCGTGAGGGACTGCTGTCTTTATTTTTGTTTTGTATGTGTTTATTTATTTATTCAAATCATTAAATGTTCGCCGGTCCCCGCCTCCTTCTTCCCATAACATCTGAACTACGTTACAACGTGGTTGAATAAATTCTAAACTAAATTGACAGTAAGTGCATGTTTCGTGTAATTGCAATGAAGGAAAAATAGGTAGAAAATTAGGTAGAATATTTTTCCTGAACATACCCTTTCAAAAGCATCGGCTGATACTCTAATAATATATATTATTCTAAATATAACACATTACATTTATTTTCATTTTCAAGTTGTTGTTTTTTTGCAAAAAACAAAGCATCAAATAATTATGCAAAATAAAATATAAAATAATGTAACTATATTCAATATGCTGTAAATTGTATGTTAAATAAGTCAACAAATAGCACAGTTTCTTTAAAATGGGCATTATACTGTTATATACTTTGTTGCATGGTGTTACTGCCTTTAAACTTTAAACATTCAGGTCAAGAGTCAAATTACATAATTCGTTGACTTTTGGGTGTGTACGCTCATATTGTAACGTCTTGTCAAGGGTTTAATTCTTCTACATTAGGATGTGTTGCTGCTTGCCACGTCTCAACTTTTTATCTTTAGCTTGTAAATGCTTTTGTCTTATTTTCCACTGACACACAGGCACACACTCACAGTCACACACACATGCATTCTTTTCTCTCTCCCATCCCTGCAATGCTAAAAAGCGTGTCGTCATGTAACGTGTGTTGTCACCATAGCAACTGTGTCTTGTGCGATGCTTGAACGCACAGCTGTCTCTGCCAGGATAAGCAGCGGCGTGCGTATGTGCATGTGTTTACTTTGTGTACCGCTGTTTTTTGTTAGTGTTTGATTTTTTGTGCCAGTGACTAATGTTAAATTTATGAGCAAGTTTGTGTGGTCGGGTGTGTCTCAGAGAGAGTCACTGGTGCATAACTTTGTATTTGTGATAGATACGTGTCTGATTTCTCATCATTAGATGTTCTTGAATGACACACAAATGAGAGATGAGATACACTGTGCAGAATTATCACTATTGCTCATACTTAGGTTAAGAACTGTTAATGGGGTAGTTCACCCAAAAATGAAAGTTCTGTCATCATTTACTCACTCATGTAGTTCCAAACCTGTATGACATTCTGCCTTGTGTGGAACACAAAAGACGTAGATTGGATCATGCTTAGGGAGCCTGTCATCTTCGAGTATTGTAAAAACGAGCCAATGCACATTGGCGTGCGAGAATTGCATCACACGCTCCGCCCCGCAGCGCAGGTATAAACACGGAAGTGGATGCACGCATGTGTCGATGTGTCGATGTCTCTGAAGAGTGCCCCACTCCCATTCCCCACTCTAGTGCTTCTTCTGGGCCAACTTCCCAGAAGAAGGCTAAAGTGCCGTGTGGGGTGGGTGATCTGAGGATCACAGTGAGGGGTAATCCGCCCGGCAAAGCCCAGTGGATCCCTCACTCCTCTTTCGCACCGCAGCTGATGGAGCTCCCCGATGAGCGCGCTGGTCCCTCTGTAGTGGATCGACCAGCCGTTTCGTTCGGGGCCCCTCCAGAGGACAGGATGTTCATCGCAGCATCAGCAGGTGAGCTGGGCTCTGGAGATGACAGCTATGCTGAAAAGGGTAGCGCATAGTGGCGGTTGGGTTCGAGTGGAACCCTCTACTGTGTATCGAGCCGTCTCGGTTGGATGATTGGTTTCTTGGGGCGGGCCGCCCCAGTGCCATTCTTCCCTGAAGTGCATGAGGAGCTTAAGAGTGCATGGACGGCACCTTTCTGTGCCAGAAAACGGCTAAGTAGCTCCTGCCCCCTCACTACCCTTGACGGGGGAGCAGCAAAGGGTTATCAGGCTATCCCTCTAGTGGAGCGGTCTGTCGCGATGCAGCTGTGTTCGGCAACCGCTACCTCGTGGAAGGGGGATCCTCGTCTCCCCTCTAAGGCCTGTAAGTTGTCGTCCGTCCTTACGGGCAAGGCTTACAAAGCTTGTGGGAATGCAGAGATGCATTTTCAAATGCTACGTCCCCGAGATTGGTCTGCAGCGTTCGACCTGAAGAACGCGTACTTCAGATCTCTATCCTCCGCAACGCAGGCCATCCTGTGTTTTTGTGTTTGAGGGTTCGAAGTCTCAGTACAAATCCTACCCTTCGAGTGCTACATAGCCAGTCGGGTCTTCAGGTCAACTGGGAAAAGAGTGAACTCACCCACGGGCTGAGGATCTCTTTTTCCGGTAAGGGGCTGTGCCCGGTTGCATAAAGCCCCTTAAGTGTAATTTTCCCTTAAGGTCACCCTTATGTTTCCCTTAAACCTAAGGGTGTTGCAGAAAAATACCCTTAAGTGTTACTTAACGTTTTTTTAAGTGAAACGTCATTAACACTTAGAATTTACCTTAAATGCTGTTTTTTCACTTAAGTAATCGTTAAGTGTTGCATAAAACCCCTTAACGGTAATTTCCCTAAGTATAACTTAAGGTATGGAAATCGTAACCTTAAGAGTAACGCGGACAAAAATAAGACGACATGGCTGAATTTATGGAACCAGCTGAAGATTATAGGGAATAGGGAGAACCCTCTGGACCAATTTAGCGATGAAAAATTGTTGCAAGAATACCGATTTGATCGACGCGCAATATTTGACATCGCTATCAAATTAGACTGCTGTCTGTCTGTCATTATACGTGACTTGCATGTAAACTATCACAACGTTAAAAGAGTGTGGCCGACCCGCGCAGAAAAAGATTCACAGGAGAACGAGCTGATTCTGTGTTTTAAAAGGAATCATGACAGAAAAAAACGGGTATGCTATGGAAATATACTCAGCTGTATTTCGAGACACAGAGCCAGAAGTGCATTCACAAAACCTAAACAAATGCCAAAGCATGAGACGGTGAACAACACAAACTGCCGCCACTTTCGGAGCTAACGCGGTGTTGCGTGATAGCGTCAGAGGACTGACACGTGATATTCCGACATGTTACTGTTTTCCGTATCTATGGCAACAACAGACTTTTATAACGTGAATCCAGGATCGCTGTCGTGAAACACTTAAATGTTTCCCTTACCTAAGAGAACCGTTTAAGAGATTATATGCAACACCCTTAAGTTATTCTCTTAGGTAAGGGTAAATCGCCCCTTAAGTATCATACTTAAGGGAAAAACTTAAGGTGCTTTATGCAACCGGGCACTGGACTTGGTCTAACACGCCTCACAGCAGGAACATGTCTGGTCGGTGCTTTCAGAAGTGAGAAAGGGTCCCACTGAAATCTTTTCAGAGGCTCCTGGGGCATATGGCAGACACAGCCGCAATGGCTTCCTCCATATGAGAACCGCTTAAGCTCTGGCTTCACGGCCGAGTCCCGAGGTGGCCATGGCAGAGCGGCACGCTCCGTGTGACAACCACCTGGCCTGACGCCAAACCCTCAGCCTGTGATCAGACCTTTGTTTATCCGGCCCAGCCGCCCCTAGAAAAAGTGCCCGCCAAAAACCTGCTGAGGGGCCACGTACAAAGGGCATGCAGTAATAGGGGTCTGGGCGGGCCTCCGACTGCATTGGCATCAATTGCCTAGAGTTGCTGACAGTACACCTTTGAGACACCTTTGAGACACCGCTGCTCAGCAACCTTGTATTGGTCTGTGCAACCGCTGCGCTACGCTTCCCTCGCATGTTGCAACTCGCCCGCCACCTTCTCCTATGGGGTCAGAAGCTTCTGAGGTCGCTTCATTCCACTTACGTTTCCGGCCTGCTCAATCGTGCCACCAGCAAGGCCTCATGACAGCTTATGACCCAGAGAGAGTGAAGACTCCATCCCCACGGGTCCAGCTGTTCTGGGACCACTTCGGAGCCGCACAGTTACATCTTTTTCCCTCTCCGGGCTCGTCCCATTGCCAGTTGTTTTACTCCCTGTCCTAGCGGACAACCCTCGCCATGGAGACACTGGCTCACAGCTGGACCCGAGGAATCCGCAGAAATGCGTTACTCCAGTGAGCCTTCTTGCACAGCACTGTGCTAAGTCAGTGAGGTGAAGGAGCAGGTCTAAAATTAGAAATCAGTTCATATTTAAATATTGAATATCTCATAGCTTTATTTATGCAATTGTAAATGCAGTGTAAATATATTAATGTCAGTTCTGATGCTGCTTCTGTGTCACCTCTGCACTGCAAAGATGGATTTTGATTTAATTATTTAATTTGACTGGTAACAGTGGTATTGTGTTATTATTGTAATATAATTTCGTTTGAATGTTAGACTTTGACATAAAATGTGATGCATACATCTACAAATGTCCATATATATGTGAAAATGCCCCTGGAAATCAATTTAAGGTGGCAAATATCACCCCTTAATAAAAAATGTTCATTTACATTGCATAGAATATGGAAAATATGAATATCTTCGTGAGTCAGCTGTCAACAACAGGCCTAAACCAGCCATGGCACCAAGCAGCAAAACACAACCAGTAAAATATTATCTAATTATTATCAACAAAACTTGAAAATATCGAGACATATTTTGAACAATATTGCACACCCCTAATGCACGGTATTCATTTTGATTTCTTCGGGTCTTAAAAAGGTCTTAAAAAGCCTTAAATTTGCCTTTAAAAAGTGCTGAAACCCTGCAAAAGTTTAAATAATGTACAATTTTATCATTATTATTACCGAACAGAACAGAACAAGCTAATGCCTGTCAGGTAGCTAACACTGTTTTTTTTAAACAACGATGTTTGTTGTTTTGCAGTTTAATGAGATAGTTACAAAACTTTTATTTTTTATTTTACAACAATTTTATTTCTCCTTTACCAGTGTTGAAATGTAATATGTGTTGGCTACATAGCAAGCTACTGTTAACAAGTGTACCTCAACTTCTCCATGTAACATTAAAGGTCCAGTGTGTAATATTTCTGTGGATCTATTGACAGAAATGCAATATAAGATCCATAACTATGTGTTTAGTGGTGTATAAAGACCTTACTTAATGAACCGTTAAGTTTGTATTACCTTAGAACGAGTCATTTATATCTACATAGGCGCGGGAGTCCCCTTCTATGAAGGTTGCCATATTGTGACGTCATGTTTCTACCGTAGCCGACAGCGAACACACAGCGCTACAGAGCGCGTTTCGTCACTACCTTGAAAGAGAAGCCGCAGAAAGCTAGAAGCCAGATAGACACCGTGAGTAGTGACTTTTCCATTGTCAGTGGTGTAAAATATGTAGTTGGATTGTTTCATGTAACTTAGTTATTCTCCATCGCTGTGTTATGGCTTTGCTATGTGGTGATAAATGTGCTGGTTACGTTCGTGAGACAGCCGAGTACTCTTTTCATTGACCGTAAAACAGTATGTTACAGGAATCACCAACCCGTCGATTGCGACAAGTCGATCTTGGAAGCATTTTAAGTCGTTCGCGAAGAGTTTTCAAAATCAGAGAAAAAAGACTATTGTATGTAGTAAATGGTGTCTAAGGGATGCGGAGGCGCGCGCGCTGTTACAATCATGTCATTGTTGCCGCTCGAACCTTTGGGCTCATGCGGACGCGTCGAGTTTAAACAAGGCTTTACGCTTTGACCAGCTCAGCCACAGTAAGCTCATATTAGCCTGGTAAACTTTTACTACCCTGTTAAAAAAATATATAGTTGCATAGTTTCATGTGGTTCTTCTCCCTCGCTGTATTATGGGTTTGCTATGTGGGGAGAAATGTGCTGGTTACGTTTGTGAGACAATCAGCTGATTACTATTATTATATTATATATTAAGACCCTCACCTGACTATGGCTTTGTAAACTTTATCCATGATGTGGTTTATAATGGACTGTGGTACAGAAACGGTGACAATGTTACACACTCTCGGCTTACTCTGGCTATTCTCTGCTGTCTCAGTCGACGATATGTTTGTCCCGTTTTAGCCACCGTAGCTTCTTCGAAAGGGAGGGGTGAGCAGTGGGCTGAGCCATTAGTGCAACTCGCAACCGAACCGCTAGATATCGCTAAAAATCACACACTGCACCTTTAATATTAAAAATATGATGATGAACACACCTGTGTTCTTATAGAGTGGAGTGGCTAATGAAAGGGAGGAAACATTAGAAAGAGAGCAACACGAGCATGAGGAGAGACAAGAACTGGAGGCCAGAGAAATAGAGAGAGAGACAGGGAGACAAAAGAAAGAGGAAAGATCTCTTTAGCTTTTAGAAATAATTGCTAAAAATATACAGTCGTGCTCAGAATTAATGGTACCCCTGGTAAATATGATAAAAAATGGCTGTAAAAAATAAATCTGCAGCATTTATCCTTTTGATCTTTCATTCAAAATATTGGCAAAAATCTAAACTTTCATTGAAGTAAAAGAATAGAAAGTGGGGGGAAATCACATTATGAAATAAATGTTTATCTCCAAAACACGTTGGCCACAATTATTGGTACCCTTTTATTAAATACTTTTTGCAATCTCCTTTTGCCAAGATAACAGCTCTGAATTTTCTCCTATAATGCCTGATGAGTTTGGAGAACACAGACAAGAGATCAGAGACCATTCCTCATACAGAATCTCTCCAGATCCTTCAGATTCCCAGATCCATGTTGGTGCTTCTTCTCTTCAGTTCACTCCACTCATCAGGTCTGGGTCGGTCATGGCAGAAGCTTCATTTTGTGCTACTTAACACATTTTTGTGTTGATTTTGATGTTTGTTTTGGATCGTTGTCCTGATGGAAGACCCAACCACGGCCCATTATAAGATTTCTAGCAGAGGCTGTCAGGTTTAGATTTTTTATCTGTTGGTATTTGATAGAATCCACGATGCCATGCATGTATCTGAACAAGAAGTCCAGGACCTCCAGCAGAAAAATATGACCACAACATTAAAGATGGTATATTAAATTGTACACATGGGGTACTTTTTATCCTTGTGTGCACCAAACCCATCTTGCATGTTTGCTGCCAAAAAGCTATTTTTTAGTTTCATCTGACCACAGAACCCTGTGCTGTTTGAAGGTCCAGTCATGTCTGACAACTGAATTTGCTGGGGTTTGTTTTTGGATGAGCAAGGAGGATTTATCTTGAAAACCTCCCAAACAACATGTGGTGATGTAGGGGTTGTTTATTTTTTTTTAATAGGCTTTCTGAACCCAAGACTCAACTAATCTCTGCAATTCTCCATCTGTGATTCCTGAAGAGTCTTTGGCCACTCAAACTTTCATCCTCACCATGCATTAAGACAATATAGACATACGTCCACTTCCTGGCAGATTTGTAACATCTTTAGTTGATTGGAAGTGCTTAATTATTGCCCTGATGGTCAAAATGGGGATTTTCAATGCTTTAGCTATTTTCTTACAGCCACTTTCTATTTTGTGATGCTCAACAATCTTTTGATGCACATCAGAACTATATTCTTTGATTTTACTCATTGTAATGGATGATTAAGGGAATTTGGCCTTTGTGTTTCCTCATATTTAAACTCCTGTAAAACAAGAAGTCATGGCTGGACAATTTCATGTTCCTAGTCACCCTGGTGTGCAAAAAAAGGTAAATATGAATGGGAATATACTTCAGAGATATTTTACTTGTAAACAATTCTAGGGTTACCAATAATTGTGGCCAACTTGTTTTGGAGAAAAACATTTATTTCATAATGTTATTTCCCCTCCACTTTCAATTATTTTACTTTGATGAAAGGTTCGATTTTTGCCAATTTTTTTAATGAAATATCAAAAGGATAAACGATGCAGAATTATTTTTTACAGCCATTTTTCATCATATTTACCAGGGGTACCATTAATTCTGAGCACGACTGTATATATTAATAAAGAAAATAAATGTTACACACTCTCTTTCCATTTATTTGTTAGTAAGTTCATTTTGTCATGCTGTTTTAGCAAGTTTTATTACAAAACACTTAATTCCCAGGGATTTACAGTAGCTAGATTGTCAGTGGTAAAATGTTTAATATGTGGCATTGAGTAATTCATATTTTTAAAGTGTGTTGTGTGTGCACTTATTTTGTGGCAGATTCCAGATGGTTTTTGAAACAAGCAAATTGCAGGTATATCTGAAAAATGTTGTCTGAATATGAGTGCTGCACTGTAGAGAAATATCCACACACTCCAGGCACCTTTAAAATGTATTTGTTTTATTTTTGTGTATTATTTAACTTTTAAATGGATACAAAATACAAAGCTTAGAACAAAATTACAAAACGTTGGCACAAAGTAGTATAATAGAGATTAAAGCACAACCAAAAGCAAAAGTTTTAAAACATTTTATTATAGTGTCATCATGAGGGAAAAAAAATGAACTTCAGCAGCTTCAGTAAGGTAACCTTCAAAAAAGTCTTTGAAAGTCGTTGGTTGGGTCGGAGTTCAGCTCCATCTTTAAAATATAGCCGAAGAATTGGCATAGCAGCATTGAGGTGGCAGTATGTTGTAGGTCTCACAAACTGTAAACATGCATAATTTATTTTAGAATACAATTTGAATCGACAATTTTGATATATATATATATATCACACACACACACACACACACACACACACACACACACACATATATGAATACTTCAGATGTAAAAGCCTCTAAGTGCTATCTGAAATTTTCTTCTACATTGATCATTTTTATTAAGCTTGTATGTTTATGTTCAGTTATTTCACTTTAATGGCAATGAAAATGACCTATCAATTGTCATTAAAGTGAAATTTCTGAACCTAAATATACAAGCTTGATAAAAATGCTAATTTTAGAAAAAAAATTCTTCTTTTACATCTGAAGTCTTCATATATATATATATACACATATACACATGTATATGTGTGTGTGTTGTACCTGACCTCAGTGTGTTACCCTACTGTCCACTGTGACCCTCAGTGTGCATGTGTGTGTGTGTATATGTGTATAAATACATACCCACACAGACACACACACACACACACACACCTAGTGATATTACCATCAATGAATGATATTACATCTCTATTGATTCATTCATGTTTATTCATTGATGGTAATATCACAAGCAAATAAATGACTTTTTCCTTACTAAAAATCAACATCTGTCATTGTTCACAGGTTTGTGTGTGTGGTTTTTTTTCTGAGGTAAAATGTATTAGCCAAATGATAATACTTAGGTTAGGTCCTATTTGAGAAATTACACAAAAGCTCTCGGCGAAGGCGTGATCTGCGAGCAGCTGACCGACGACTCCTCTGAATTGTGAGCACGAATGATGTAAAAACGCAGACGAAAGCGGAAAGCAGAACTAAAAACATTGCTGGAAGTTGGTGCAGTCAGTGGAATGGACTCTTTAAATTTTCGCGCTGATGTGACGTGTTACGTGACAATACCAACATGCCCCATGCAGTACGTCCAGACTCCATTCATACTACCCGTATTCATACTATATAGAACAGACTTTTTTAATGGCCGCGAAGTATGTTCTAATTTAAATGTAGTACCTACTCACATAGTACGCAATTTCGGATACAGCACAGCTCTTTTCTGTTACGGAGACCAGCAGAAAGGGAAGGCTGTTTCCAAGCAGAGGTTGGCCCACTGCATAGTGGTTGCCATCATCCTGGTGTGTTATCTCAAGGTGCACGTGCCCCCCTGGGTAGTGAACTCCTCCAAAGAGAGAGTTTAGCTCCTGCCTAGGGGTTGACACAGAGTGCCCCCCTAACAGATGCTTTAGAGCTGCGGGCTGGGTGACACCTATTACGTTTGCTAGAAAAATAGCCTACGTGTCAAACCGCTGCTTCCCGTGGGGCTCCCTTCTCATGAAGCCAGTTTCACTGTAAGACCGATTCAGATAGTTGGCTTGCTGCGCCATTCCCCTCCTATGGACTGGATATGTGTGCAATTCTTGCTCCAGTAGAGTTCATCTTTAGCCGAACCCTGTCGAGTTCCTCCATTCCCTTCAGCTGCCGCGTGGCGGAGCGTCCGAAGCCAGGCCTTTCACTCGTATGTACTGGTGGAGCCTATGTTAGGCTGGGTCCATATGTTGTGATCCCTACAGTAATCCCATATGTGTTTTCTTCCCCGGTACGGCTCCCTGCGGCGAGCCTGTGTCTTCCCTTGTCAGAACTCGCTTTGCCGTCACTGACTGGTTGAGTCTCCCCCCGTTATATAGACATTCCATATGTTGTACTACCCCGTAATCTGCCCAGTCCATATGTGTATTCTCCACATGTTACCTACCTACGGGTAGAATGTGTCTTCCGCAGCATATTCCTTTCCAACGAAAGAGATCGCTTTCCCAGTGGTTTGTGGAACAGCAGTGACTTCCTTGGCCTAAGCCCTGTCCCATCTCCACCTCAAATAATGCGGGGGGGTCAGAAGACTTTTGTCTAGGCACTGGAAGGTGGCAGCACTAATGGCGTTTTAATTGGGATCCCAATCAGTCGGAGGGAAGGAGGGAACGGAGACGTAGTCCTGTCGCCACAATTGCTGGACCACTGGCTACGCTCGGCTCCTCTGCGAAAAACAACTGGTGTGTGTATCCACTTCCGTATTTATACCCGCGCTGCGGGGCGGAGCGTGTGATGCAATTCTCGCACGCCATTGGCTCTGTGCATTGGCTCGTTTTTACAATACTCGAGGATGACAGGCTCCCTCAGCGTGATAACAATCAGTCGACACGTCGACTATGTCTTGCATACGTAACCGAGACGTTCCCATTGACTTCCATTATATGCTCAAAAAATATAATGGAAGTCAATGGGAACCAAAACTGTTTGGTTACCAACATTCTTCAAAATATCAACTGTAGTGATTTGTAAATGATGACAAAATTGTCATTAATATTGCATTTCTGTGTGTAAATCATCCTGTACCAGTTCTGCTAAAGACAGGAATGATTCCTCAAATGGAGCTTGTTGAGGAGGGCTGTGCTATTACTTTTCAAAGCAATCAGACTTACAATTTGAACCTATGTACATTAAAACATGAATATATCCTATAGCCACACATTGAAGGAGAAACTTGTGTCATATGTAGAGACTTGTGGTATCAGCTATCAGAAAATGTTGAAATCTAGTTATTTATTAATTATATCTGATGGTCTACAATGAAATGCACCATAAAAATTGGAGCATGAAATATTTCCGCTATATGAGGTGTGTGTGTGTGTGTGTGTGTGTGTGTGTGTGTGTGTGTGTGTGTGTGTGTGTGTGTGTGTGTGTGTGTGTGTGTGTGTGTGTGTGTGTGTGTGTGTGTGTGTGTGTGTGTGTGTGTGTGTTCTAAGAGAGCACTCCTGTAGGATCCCAAAGCTGTCCGGCTGGAGCTATTTATAACTACATGAGGGGCTGGGCAGGTTTATATATAGACTCTGTGACTGGATTTTCCCTCTCATTGCAGACAAATGAATAATGAACGAAAAAAATAGGGCTCTGCCAAGGACCAGTCGCTCAGGTCATCTAGCTCTGTGCCTGTGTGTGTGCATGCACGAGGACACAGCTGTTGCCTCTGTATCTCAAGGGCTTTACAGATACAGCCAAACCTTGTCTTCAAGCATCAGGTCAGAGCTGTTTTGAGAGACAAAGAGAAGATAAAGTACTAAAAACTGAACAATTCATTAAGGATTTGAACTAATTTCACATTGATATTCAGGAGAATATGTACGTGTGTTTGAGTGCTTTGTCATGCCATCGTTTGGTTGAAAATGTGGAAGACATGGTCTCTTCTGGTAACCATGGCGACAGTGTCACTTTCAGAGGGACAAGGCGTGTTCGGCAACACTATCAGAAGCTCATCTCTCCCTCTCCCCTTATATCAACCCACAAGTCTGGGTCTGTCTGGCTTCTCACATTGTTGCAACTTTTTAAATGATTGCTCACATTCAAGTAAATGATGTTAATGAAGAAATGTAACTATCTAGAAGCAAAACTAGCCATGTTACTAGGTCATTGTGGGCGGTTGGAAAATCATTGCTATCTAGTTCCTAGGGTGTTTCTGAATGGTTGCTTACTATCCCAAGTCAATATGATTCTTGTCTCTAGATTTGGCTCGAGTCCATTCTTCAATAAAGGTCCAAATATTTGTACCTGAATTATCATCTGTTTGAAGTCTGATGGGCTGTAAAAGTAATATCACAGCGCTCCTCAACTTGTATTATTTGTGCTATAATTCATGTCCATAGCAGAAATGGTGCAGGGTGAGTTATGTGCAAGTACTTAGGGTTAGGGGTTCATTTAGATAGTGATGATTGCCATTTACAATAAAAAAATTAACCATTGACATCAACATGATATATTGTAAGTAAACTCATAAGCAAGTGAAATAGCCTCAACTACCTCGGCCACATCTGTACCATGGCATCCAGTCCGAGAGGAGCTGGATGAGTGAGGGAGAACCACATCAGACAATGTGTTGTCTCTTGAGGTGCAAACAGGTACTTCCGCTTGACCAAAATTCTCCCACAGGTGCCTCGACAAGATGTCTGCTCTGTGGTTTTGATGCCGAGGGATATAAACTTCTCTTAGAGAAAGCAGCTTCCCATGGGCCCACAGGAGGATCTGGTGAGCCAGTTTGTATAGGTGACGCAATCGCAGAACCCCCTGATGGTTTATGTAGGAGACCACCGATGTGTTGTACATGCGGACAAGCACATGATGGCCCCTCAGGTCTGGGAGGAGGTGTGTGAGTGCTCGAAACACAGCCATCAATTCCAGCCGATTTATGTGCCAGGAAAGAAGATGACCTGCCACAGACCCTGAGCCGAGCTACGACTCATGATCGCCCCCAACCCATGAGGGATGCATCTGTCGTTAGCGTTATGAGACGACAAAGAGTCCCCAGCACTGGGCCTTGGGAAAGAAACCAAGGTTTTTTCCACATAACTAAGGCACATAGGCATCACCGCGTGACCTTGATCATGTGGAGCGGGTTTCTCCTCGGGGAGAATCCCTGGTTTTTAGCCACCACTGCAGGGGCCTCATGTACAGCAGGCAATACACGCGCTCATGTACCCCAGCGAGTGCCTCCCCCTGAGATGAGGCACTAGACTTGGCATGTGAGGGCAGAGAAAGGGCTGGGCCCATCTGCCAGATCCATATCCATTTGCGAACCACACGATCTAAGTCACACCCGAACAGTACCCGAACAGTGGGGAACGCGTGCCAAAGGACCCTCCTCGAAGAGCCCGGCATGAGCGAAACGTTCTCAAAGATAACTTCTCACAGTGGTCGCACTCAGCCCCCTCAAGGGATGACTGGGCATGCTCCACTCCCATACAAACAACACACAGCTCGTGTGTATCCCCACCCGTGAGTTGTTAGTCAGGCCAGGAGGGGGTGCTCATCATGTGGTCTGTGGGGGTCCTAATGCCCCAGTATAGTGATGGGGACACTGTACTGTAACAAGCACAGTCCTTCGGATGAGACGTTAAACCGAGGTCCTGACTCTCTGTGGTCATTAGAAATACCAGGATGTCCTTGAGAGTAGGGGTTAAACCCCGGCATCCTGGCCAAATATGCCCATTGGCCTCTGTCCATCAGCATGTCCTCTGAATAATCCATGATAAAATTACAAAATAGATTAGTATAGGACTGGCCACTTTAATTTCCCCCATTAACACCTTCCGACTGTATGTTTGTAAGTAGTAACCAGTCTAGCATGTTGTTGATGCTGATGATAAGAGGGACAGAGACCTCTACACTTTTCAAACAAACCTCTTCATGTGACTGCCTCCTACCGAGCTTGAAGAAGGTTGCCATGACAATTCTGCAGCAGTGGTTGAATGTCAGTGGTCAAGGTCAAAGGAGGAGGTTTCACTGAAGAGTCACAGAAACATCTGCTGAACGTGTGGGTTATGCAGGATTATATTCCTCTTTTTTTATCTCTTAAAAAACAAGAAGTGGCAAGTTCATGGCAATTTCCTCTTTGTGTTCATGTTGGTTTTATACTGTTTTTTTTGGGGGGGGGGGGGGTATGTTGGGGGAGGGTGACATTTAAACCGTTTTCATCATACATTTTAATTTATTGGCTCTATTTAATAATAAATATCACAATATTATTAATACATATAATTTTGTATGCACATTTTGAAAATAATAATAATTTGTGTACAAGTCCATTTAAGGATAAAGAAATATTTTAATTCCTCTTTAATTTTTTTTTTTGATTTTGTTAAATATGTGTTCTTTGAGTTACGCCTCATGTAAAAATAAAAACATGGGGTGGTTCTTTTGTCAAATGACAACAACATGGCTTTCTTTATTTTGATTTGGCAGACAAACGGTGAATAATAATTTCACAATTTTTTATGTTCACATATTCCTTGAGTGTGGTAAAGTATTGAGTATTGCTTGTATGCATTTACTGTAGCTATTAAACTAGCGCGTAATGTATAGTAGCGCGTAATGTATAGTTTCCCTGAGACGTTATTGAAAATTGTGACTGATTCAAGATCCATCCATTTCTGTGATTTGACTGGCTTCAGAAAAAGCTGTTGGCATCCAAAAGAGAGTGATGTCACTGCAGGTAACAACTTGATCATGGAAATTACTGAACTGTAACAAAAAGAAACATAAGTAAATATTTTTTAAAAACATAATAAACTATGTCATATTGTCATATGTCATATATGTGTGTGTGTGTGTGTGTGTGTGTGTGTGTGTGTGTGTGTGTGTGTGTGTGTGTGTGTGTGTGTGTGTGTGTGTGTGTGTGTGTGTGTGTGTGTGTGTTAAAGGAGAATCTCATTTGTGATTTTTCCTTCCTGTGGGATTGCATGCAATTGAATTGCTCTTTATGGGATGTCCTGCTGTGCAGCTTTTGGAGCCTTCACATGCTATGTGTGTGTTTGTATGCATATGAGTATTTGTTGTGTGTCTCAGGAGAACATAATTTGCACATGATAGAAACTCCTCACTGGATGTGATAATGAGCCACTCACCTGCGATGATGCAGAAAGGCTGGGATTTCTCCCTGTGCATCCTTAGCTGTCTTTACACAGGGAGTTGACCCTGTTATGCCTTCCTCAGCTTGAGTGTGTACAGACATTATTAACAGATTATCACTTGGTCAATGGCTCAATTGATTGTACACTGAGAATATGTGCTGAAGCCATTTAAAATGTACTTCCCATTTAACATTCATTGTCGCCGAAGTGGAATGTCCTTTTTTAGTTGCCCTTTCCACTTTTTAACATTAAGAATACTTTGTAACGCACATGTGCACACACATGTTTGACGTAAAAAGCCAAGAAAATGACCTACAAAAGGATTCTTTATTACCTCCAGGGTTCAGAAGCATTCAAAGCTGTAGTAAATTGTTGTTGCTCAGAGGTTGCTCTTTCATAGCTCAGAATGTAATGGAGTTGTCCGTTATGTTTCTTTTAGGTATTAATTTGGTCTCCATTTGGCCTTGGAAACATTTGATGAGAAATGTTTGAATTGAAGCTAAATCTTTCTAGGAGAAAAACTGAAACGGGCCTATTAAAGACATCTCATTTGGGATATCTCTTAAGAGAATTCTCATGCTGTTCTATTATAATTCTTTGTCTTTTATAGAGGTGTTTTAAAGACCAGAACACCCTGCTAACCACTTAGGACCAATAAAAAACTTTGTACCTTAGAATGGAATGCAGCAATAGAATATATACCATTGACATCACAAACATCCAGCTAACATTAACGCCTTTTATTAGACAGTGAGGATAAAAAAGAAAGGGGGTGGGAGCTCCAGTATGACTTAGTAGAGATTGTGGTTGCTGATACCGGTGTGGAAATAAAGCCGCTGAAGCTTTGGCAAGCTTATAAATAAAAGGCTAATCTTTGCTGTTTATAGGTTATGGGATGTTTTTAATCATATTATTACTTCTAACTTACCCTCATGACTCACATGATGATGGAGGGTATCATCTCCTCTTAGACACATTAATACACACAGAGAAACACCTACAAATGCAATGAGTCACAAAAGATTTCCATACTATTCATGTGAAGGTGAATAATACGGACAAAGAGAGATTAGCAGTCTAAAATAGGGAATATATGAAGTTAGAGATTCATAAACAGAGTTGTTGTAGGTGACAATATTTCAGTGTATCATTAGAATTATGCACCCAAAACTGAATCACAATTTAGGAATCCTCGATGTTTTCACCATCATGTTTTTTGCTTATAGCATTCAGAGTTGTTTCAGGGTTTTTCCTGAAGTGGTCTCCTCCTTTCCACTCCCCCGAAGAGTTTATGAAGCGATTTTTGAGTTTCTTTTTACAAGTTTCTCTTAACTCAGGGTACATTTACACGACAACGATATGCTTAAAACAGAGAAGTTTTTCTGACACCATTGTCAAAAGGATCTCTTCACACGGATCAGCGAAAACACTGTATTCTGCTGCCAGGCCATTAAATGGAGATGAAACACTATAGACTGAACACATAATGCGCATGTGCATGACTGAATCGTCTTCAGAGATTCGTGTTTTTGTTGTTTACACAGAGACCATTTTCAAAAACTTGCACTTTGAAATCTGTTTTCGTCATGTAAACGAACGGCCAAAATGAATAAAAAGTTTTACGTTTTTGGTTGAAAACGGTGTCGTGTAAACAGCACCTCAGCCAAAGACATTGGCCACTGTTGTGGTCTTGATCATTTCTCAGACAATTGCCTTTCTTATTCAATTATTTGGTACATCTTAGTTGGCTAAGTGGTGTAGGATTGTGCCACGTGCCATTTTGTTGTAATAGACATTATGTTGTTCTGTGGGAGGTTTAAAGCTTTACAGATATTTTTCTAATTTTCTAGTTTAACAGTTTTTTTGTTTGTTTGTTTTTTCTGGAAAGTTTCACAGGGATCTATTTTGTGTTTAGACAGCAGGACAGATCTTATCTGATTTTTTAGTTGTGAGACCACACACAAGTCCTCTTTGTTATTTCAATCGCTAGAAAATTAAATACTTCACCCAATTTAGTTGTTTTAGTTCTGTTTATTAATAAACTGAGTGATTTAATTACTAGGAGTTTAGTTTTAGTATGATTTTAATCACAAAGCTATTTCAAGATTTTCTGTCTGAATAATTAGACAGTGTTGCAGATTTGTCTACTAACTGGTATTCTGGTTTTATTGGTTATTCAGTGTTTCACAAGTTCACAACATTTCTGTATTTCTCAAAAATGTTCAACCCTCTCAGTATTACTACATAACACTGCTTTCTTGACCTAACATCACAGGTAAAGCCATTAATATGCAATATCCTGGCATTCAGTGTAGCTGCTTGACTGCTCAGAAGTGAGTAAAAACTTGGATTTTATGTAGATGATTTGACTGACAAGGTAGTCGACAAGTTGATTAGCACAGGGCTGTCTATTAAGGTTTTCTGGTGTAAAGCATGCTTCAACAAAGTTTTCTACAAATCACAACAGTCGTATAACAACCCGCTCATAGTCACAAAGAAAAATGTATTGTCAGTATGATTTACCTAGACCTTACTTGTCACTTCTTCAAAGTCATTCCCACTCTGTCACACTTTAATTAATCCTGGCAATGCAACTATAAAAAAAAAATATATAAAGAAGAAACTCCTTAGTGGAATTGTTACATCCATTGCCACCGTGCATTTCTTCAGACTTTTAATACAGCAGTATTTATTTAAGCATCAGTGTTGGATTTCTCTTATGGTTAGAACATGAACAATTCACAAAGTATAGGTCTAAATAATCTGTCAATCCATCACTACACTAGTATATACAATGTTTGGTTTTTTTACCATTATGTTAGAGCTATTGAGACACAAATCTCAGTATTTCTTTACTATGAAGGTTTTTCTTGTTTTTAATAGCATATTTTTGTTTTCTTTTTTGTCTTTCAGATCTTGGCCATCATTTCTATCCTATTCATTGTGCTTTCAACTATCGCTTTGTCTCTTAACACCCTTCCAGAGCTGCAAGATACAGACGAGTTTGGTCAGACAACTGATAATCCCCAGCTGGCCCATGTGGAGGCTGTGTGCATCGCTTGGTTCACCATGGAATATCTTCTTCGTTTCCTTTCCTCACCAAACAAATGGAAATTCTTTAAAGGTCCTCTCAATGTCATTGACTTGCTGGCCATCCTACCATATTATGTCACCATATTCCTGACAGAGTCCAATAAGAGCGTGCTACAATTCCAGAACGTACGGCGGGTGGTGCAAATCTTTAGAATCATGCGGATTTTGCGCATACTCAAATTGGCACGTCATTCCACCGGGTTGCAGTCACTGGGCTTTACACTGCGTCGGAGTTACAATGAGCTGGGCCTACTTATCCTCTTCTTAGCAATGGGGATCATGATATTTTCTAGTCTGGTGTTCTTTGCGGAGAAGGACGAGGATGACACCAAGTTCAAGAGCATCCCTGCCTCCTTCTGGTGGGCCACTATCACCATGACCACTGTGGGATATGGAGACATTTATCCTAAGACACTTCTGGGTAAGATTGTTGGTGGGCTTTGCTGCATAGCAGGAGTTTTAGTCATTGCCCTACCCATTCCTATCATTGTCAACAACTTTTCTGAATTCTACAAGGAACAGAAACGGCAAGAGAAGGCCATTAAGAGACGTGAGGCTCTAGAGCGAGCCAAACGCAATGGCAGCATAGTGTCCATGAATGTTAGAGAGGCGTTTAACCGTGGTGCAGAGCTTCTGGATGTGGTGGTCATGGACAAGGGTGAGAGAACCCAGGACAACCATCTCTCACCCAGTCGATGGAAATGGTCATCTAAGAGGGCAACTTCAGAGACCAGTTCCAATCGTTCGTTCAACCCAGACCAAGGTTCACCGAGCAAGGCGGGAGCTTCTAGTCCACAGAGGCTTAATGCACAGAAACTAGAAGAGATGTACAACCAGATGGCAAAGACTCAGTCACAGCCCAACCTGAACACCAAAGACAAAAATGTATCTCGAGCAGGCCATAGAAGGGATGAAATTGAGCTGGGAGCCTTGCCAGGTCAAGGAGGTAACCCACTGAATGGGGGTCGTGAAGGGGTGGTAGACATGAAAAGTCTGTCAAGCATTGACAGTTATATCAGCTGTGCAACAGACTTCCAAGAGAACCCACGATTCCCCTACAGTCCGGCAGGGGGTCTGTCACTCCCAGAGAGCTCTCGGTTCTCCCACAGTCCTGGTTCTGGCCTCTCTGGTCGAGTCAGTGCTAATCCAAGCCTGCAGACCACACTGGAGCATGATACCATGCTCACGCCACCTTGTTCTGGTGCTAAACCTCTCAACACCAATGGTTCGCGGCAACAAGTTCTGCTTATAAACTCTCAGAAAATGCATGCGGTTAGGGTGAATCATCGCAACTGTGGCGAGACCAGTCCATCTGGTGGTCCTCTGTCTGACAGCTCTATTCTTTCTGACCTCTCCATCCTAAGCCCAGAGGTGTCAGTCTACACAACAGCCAGTAGCAGGACTCCACCTAAGACACCAGAGAGGAAGGCACTCACCCCTGCAGTTTTCACTTTCCATGATGCATCCATCAGTAAGTACATTGATGCCGACACAGATGACGAGGAGCACTTGCGTGAGGTTGGCCCATCAGAGCGCCTGCTTGGTGGCCTCAGCTCCAAGCATCGAATTAGTGGTTACCAGGGGGCCACCAACCACTTGGAAGCTGCCCAAAGGCTGCTAGGTCAGAACTGTATATTTCCACTGGGAAGTAGCCCAAGTGTTAGCCATGAGAACCATGTGGCTTCAGAGAACTCAAGGAGGCCCAAAGGGGACAGGGGACATTCTAAAGCTTTTGATAAGGGCCTCTGAGCCCTCAGGGTGGTGAGTTGGACTACGCAGAAAGAAAGAAAAAGTGAAGAGAAAAAAGGCCAAGTTCAGTAAATGACTTTAAAGAAAGCAGATACTTATGTACAATGGAGATTAATTTTACAGGCATCTGACCAGGGGGCCTACCCTGGTGACTTTATGAGGGAGAGTTAACTGGAAAACCGTGGTCATGTTACATCATTAAGGGACAGGATCTTAAATGCACCACTGCCTACACCTCTAGCCCTTTTTCCTCTTCTGTAAACAAGCCTGCATTGGGGCATCGCAGGGGTAAGATGAAAGCAGAGCGGATCTGGCCTACGGTTGTTTGTAAAAAGAACAGGATTTATGCTAAAGCTTAATTAGCTTAAGGCTGAAAACTTACCAGACATTTAAGCCCAGGTGTGTATGGTAAATCAAGGGGGACAGTCCGTCACTGCCCACGTCAGCTAGCCACTGTCCACAGCCCACCTTAAAAATTAGCATTAGAGACATGTCATACCCTGTTTACTAGTGCACCCCTCCCCTATCCCCTAATAAACTGGCCTTACTTAACTGCAGTTATGGGTCTGCATACAGTATGAGTGTTTTGTGTGCAAGTGTATTTGAGGGAGGGCTGATGGTATAATAATGTGCAAGAATATAACCACCAACATTCCTTCACACAGTCTCACTCTTCAAAATATATTCACATGCTGTGTGATTCTACTTGATTTATTTATTTTTATATAGACATGAAGATTATCTGTAGAAATCTGTCACACATATTACTTGTGTCATATTCATCAGTATGAGAAACAATTGTCAATTGTTTCATTGGAAGAGACCAAAATCTGTTTAAATTTACCTCCCCCCATGTACCTACTTGTGTGTCATCTTGTGTGTTTTTGTCTAGTATGGCAAAGCTTTAGGGGGATAGTTCACCAAAAACTGAAAATTCTGTCATTGTTCAGTCTCCCACATTTCATTCTGGTGAGGATTTAATTATTTTGTGTAACACAAAAGAATATTTTTTGGGGGGGCCATTGGGCAGCCATTGGGGCCACAGATGAAAGAAATGCATACAGGTTTGGAACAATATGAGGGTGAGTAAATGATGACAGAATTTTAATTTGCAAGTTAACTATACCTTTTTAAGAAAGTTAACACTTGTGCTTACATGTGGTTTACAAGGTTTTATTACAAAATCCCATGTATATGATTTCATATTACAACTATGTAGCACATGCACATTGGTAGCCCAAACAGAAGCAACATTGAGAACGAATGGACAACACAGACCTCGCCCTGTTATTAACAGATATTGGTAAGCGATGGAAAGCTAGAATAAATCTGACAAAGAAACTACTGAAAAACTTCAGGTCAATTCAAGATTGCAGTTAGATTTGCCAATCTCATAGCAGTGGATACTGTTCAAACACAAATATTTCTGAATATAAGAATAAATATATATTTCTAAAGTATTTTCTAGATGACCATATGAAATTAGGGAGATGGTCTCGTACTTTTGCATTCCCAGGTAGAGTGTTTATTTTAAAATATTTGATTTAATAAAAAGTCTTATGGGACCCTTTGTGTCCTCAGGCTCAACATACACAATGTGACCAAGATGACCACCACTTAATCCCAAACATTTATCTTTTGATAGCGAGCTCTGTAATAAAGTATATATTGCATGGCAATGTTTATCTCCAAATGTGATACAATACACTGCACAAACTTAATATCCTTGAAAGATTTGATTCTTATCGCCATCGCAGCCATCCTCACCAATTTGTAAAAACATAGTCCAGCATGTATTCACAGGTATGTAGACGATGTCCTGAAGATGACTATATCCAGTTTCCATGGTGACCACAAGCCCTCCCTTCTAGCGCTCATATTGAATTTGAAAACTGGGATAGAGAGGGCTAAATAAGACTAAAAAAACATACTCAATTGCATCTATACCATTATTAAAAGTCACATTGTCAGAATGTACTTGTCTCTTAGAATATGTATGTTATCTGGGGAGTGCAAAGATGACGGGGGGAAACTCGGCTTCTACAGAGACTTGTGAGTGTGTATGCCTCCATCCTTGTCTCAACGATTTTAGCTGAGTTGAAGTAAGGTGTGAACGGAATACCAATTTTCTGCAAGAGAGCGGGAGGAGGGTGTGTATGGGAGGAGAGAAAAAACTGCAAGTGAGAGGGATCTTCCCTCTCTGCTCTATACAGAATAATTTATGAATGCAACAATGTGTACTGCTTACTGTAGTGGTGTGGAGAGGAAGCTGCTTTCCGAGTGCTAAGGTCCCTTGCTCCATTTGTGGTCTTTTATGTGGATATTATTTAATATCCATGATCTGCCGGGTGTGTGATCCACATTCAATACCCTATTCATTCAGTAGATTCATATGGAGAGAACATTATCACTAAAATGTGACCTATTCAAAACTCTCTTTGCCGTGCATCTGTGTTAGGCTGTGCCCTGGGGTCAATGTCAACCCTGGGTTTTTCAATGATCCATGGGTAAATCTCACAAAGAAATGTCTGGAATATTTGACCCAAAAATCTAAAGAAAATTTGTGCATTTCCTTTAAAATACTATAATGCGTTTTCCCCCAATCCCCCCAATATATATATATATATATATATATATATATATATATATATATATATATATATATATATATATATATATATATATATATATATTCAAAAGCAAAACATCAAGAAGTTTAATTATCTATCAATATATAAATACTATAACCTGTTTATGTAATTAAAGGGGGGGTTTAATTTGTCATGTAAAAAAAACACACAATTCAAAAAATCTTACTGGCTCTTGAAATAGGTTTAATTTGCTTTATGCAAGATGTAATTTCTTTTTTTCAATTGATTTTCTGTTGAAATACAACCCAGACATGTTCCTGACAGGTTTTGTGAGATTCACCACCATATAGTCCATGCTAATTGCTTAATCAAAGATGTCAGAGATTAGCATATGTTGTTTTATTGCTGATATATGTTCTGCAGATGTCATTCTGTAACGTCCCACAGGGAACACTTGCAGTGCAGTGTGCTTAGAGCATTAAAAAAGATTAGAGTGATTCATTATAGGGTGATTATTTTTGGGGATATTTTTTGACTCGTCTAAAAACAGTGATGACAATCAGTAATTTGAGTACAATGTCAGTGTCTTATTGGATGGTTTGATGGCATTAAAGGTGTTTTGTCTAGAATACCCACCCACACGACAGTGCAGGTTGCAATTCATCATGGTACATTTATAAAATCCTTTACATTAAGTGGTATTAAAATTTGCTCACAAAGGTGTCAAACTGTGACGACCTAGTGATGCTTCCAGCATCAACATGGACGCTGTTTGAAAATAAAATGTGTTTTATGTTTATGTTAGATTTACCATGCATTATATAAACAGGTACTTTGACTTTTAATTCAGTTTATTTATGAGAGGGTTTTTTTAAATGATTTGTGTATTTCATTCAAGCCAGAAAGCACAAATAAGTTACATCTTTCGTTTATTTGATTTTTTTTGTTTGTTTTCTTGTGAAATTGTGCAACAACAATGGTAACTCTAGGAAATTTAGGAAGCATTTCATGATGAAAAGAAATTATTGTAAGCATCCATATAGAATTTCCAGGGAACTTAAAAAAGAGAGCACTGTTTACAATCCCTCCCTTGCCCTAAATCTTCTACAATGTTGTTTGTAGGTCTAAAGGCTGTTTGTTTTGTAATCTTTCTACCTGTTGACTTTCTATGCTGTTGTTTCTGTACGTGTGTTATGTTGTTTAATGCATGTCGTACCTCTGAAGCTGTAACTTGTTCTGTATGTGACGAAAAGCCAATTCCTTGTCTTATATAGGAAAAAGAGCCAAAAATGTGTCAAAATCTCCTGAAATCTTTAGATTTCTTTGCAGTATGAAGAAGAGATATCCCCCTCCCCCCTTGGTTAGCTGGAAATCAAATAAATGATACAGATTATTAATTTTACCTATTATTCTGTGTTGTCATTAGAGTTTATACACATGATTTCGAATGGTGTAGCCCTAAGGCCCCAAAAGCATTTGGACACTTATCTCATACTTAAAAATGTACAGTTTTTAATCCATGCATTGGAGAATTACTTCTTAAAACGCATTACTTAATCATAATATAATGGCCGCAAGTATTAGTAGGAGTCTTTTATGAGTAAATGTGCATTATCTGTGACTAATATTGAATCTGTTCTTGATAACGTACTGTAATCAACTGTATCATTAGGCTTACAAGCCTAGAGCTGCTGCTTTGAGTTACCCAAACGGTCTCTGCACATTCTATCATCACTTCTTTGAGATCTCATGACCCGGTTAAAGCGTGCGAGTTAGATAAAGAGAAAGCTGTGTACAGTGGGACAGGAACAGGAGTCTCGTCGATGGACTCGTCTCCACACCCCTCTGCACTGAGAATTCCCCACGGCCTGCCACTGCAGAGACAGCCTCCTGAGAGTGAGAATGTGATGGAAAGAGATGATAGATGAAGACAGATAAGAGTGAGGGTTATTGCTCTGGCTGATTATGTCCTTGAGCTAGGTTAAGAGTTTCAACCCTACCTAAAGGATGATGCTTGCGTTTATGTGTTGGTTAAACATACTATATAAAAACAGTATCCCAGCATCATTAGGGTTTTAAATGTAGACTAGATTAAACAGGCAATTGCTCTCTTTTTATTAAAAAAAAACACAAGGCTCTAGAGTGCTCCAAATGAGTGCACAAGCCTGTCACGAGGGCCTTAAACCAGTACAAGATGTTTTATACACAAGCACTTACATATTTAACGATGTCTCATGGTTCCCTCTAGTGGCCAAGACCTAATATCAAGACTGAAATTATTTGTAGCTTTTATTTT
This sequence comes from Meda fulgida, assembly GCA_030578275.1. Classification (NCBI taxonomy): domain Eukaryota; kingdom Metazoa; phylum Chordata; class Actinopteri; order Cypriniformes; family Leuciscidae; genus Meda; species Meda fulgida. Next base: position 29,368,997 of record CM060621.1, on the reverse strand, counting down.
GTTTTTGTTAAGGAACACAATGATTTACAGCTTCATTTACAGTTAGAACATTACAGCTCAAGTAATAAATGTACAGCTTTTTATTTTTATTCAGCATTGATGCATTAAATTGATCAAAATTGACAGTTAAGTATTGTATGCTGTTACAAAATATTTAAAGTATATTACAATAGAAAACAGCTATTTTAAATTGCAATAATATGTCACAATATTACTGTATTACCGTAGTTTTGATTAAAAAAAATGCAGCTTTGGTGAGCATAAGAGACTTCTTTGAAAAACATCTTAAAAATCTTATCGAACTCAACATTTTTAACGATAGTGTATATTCATTCTTCCATTCATAATAGTGTGTTCTTTGAGTATTATGGATGTCTAAATCCTACATCTGCAGTGGGAGTTTGCTTCTGGCAATTCCTGTGGGCGTTTGTTTTTCTTCTCACTAAGAGAAGATTCATTTTATCACAATAGTCTCGTGGCTATACTTCTGAAATAATGTTTATTTTAACATGTATTCCAATGATTGCCCTAGCAGAAAAAATCCTACACCAAAAAAAATATTTAAAATGAATTTATTTTATAATAAGTATACTACAAATCCATTAACATATTTTTGACATCGCTTGAGACTTACTGACTTAAGAACATAAATATGCAAATGTATTTTGAGTATACTACAAAATGAATTTCAAATGCATTTTGGTATATTTATTTTTCACTAGAGTACTGTTTGTTATAGGCCTGGTTTCACAAACAGGGCTTAGATTAAGCCAGGACTAGGCCTTAGTTCAATTAGGACATTTAAGTAGCTTTTAGAAACGTACCTTAGAAAAAAATATTACTGGTGTGTATCTTGAGACAAAACAGTGGCACTAACGTATTTTAAAGTGCAAGTTGCTTTCAGTTAAAATAGCTGAAACATGCATTTTAGTCTGGGACAAGGCTTAAGATTGTCTGTGAAACCAGGGATAAACTATGGGGAATGTCTATATTATTGTGCTTAAGTTGTATTGAGCCTGGAGTTTAAAAATATATACAGGTCCTTCTCAAAAAATTAGCATATTGTGATAACGTTCATTATTTTCCATAATGTAATGATAAAAATTTAACTTTCATATATTTTAGATTCATTGCACACCAACTGAAATATTTCAGGTCTTTTATTGTTTTAATACTGATGATTTTGGTATACAGCTCATGAAAACCCAAAATTCCCGTCTCAAAAAATTAGCATATCATGAAAAGGTTTTCTAAACAAGCTATTAACCTAATCATCTGAATCAACTAATTAACTCTAAACACCTGCAAAAGATTCCTGAGGCTTTTAAAAACTCCCAGCCTGTTTCATTACTCAAAACCGCAATCATGGGTAAGACTGCCGAACTGACTGCTGTCCAGAAGGCCATCATTGACACCCTCAAGCAAGAGCGTAAGACACAGAAAGACATTTCTGAACAAATAGGCTGTTCCCAGAGTGCTGTATCAAGGCACCTCAGTGGGAAGTCTGTGGGAAGAAAAAAGTGTGGCAAAAAATGCTGCACAACGAGAAGAGGTGACCGTGAGGAAGATTGTGGAGAAGGACCGATTCCAGACCTTGGGGGACCTGCGGAAGCAGTGGACTGAGTCTGGAGTAGAAACATCCAGAGCCACCGTGCACAGGCGTGTGCAGGAAATGGGCTACAGGTGCCGCATTCCCCAGGTCAAGCCACTTTTGAACCAGAAACAGCGGCAGAAGCGCCTGACCTGGGCTCCAGAGAAGCAGCACTGGACTGTTGCTCAGAGGTTGCATGTCATTCGGAAATCAAGGTGCCAGAGTCTGGAGGAAGACTGGGGAGAAGGAAATGTCAAAATGCCTGAAGTCCAGTGTCAAGTACCCACAGTCAGTGATGGTCTGGGGTGCCATGTCAGCTGCTGGTGTTGGTCTACTGTGTTTTATCAAGGGTAGGGTCAATGCAGCTAGCTATCAGGAGATTTTGGAGCACTTCATGCTTCCACCTGCTGAAAAGCTTTATGGAGATGAAGATTTCATTTTTCAGCACGACCTGGCACCTGCTCACAGTGCCAAAACCACTGGTAAATGGTTTACTGACCATGGTATTACTGTGCTCAACTGGCCTGCCAACTCTCCTGACCTGAACCCCATAGAGAATCTGTGGGATATTGTGAAGAGAAAGTTGAGAGACACAAGACCCAACACTCTGGATGAGCTTAAGGCCGCTCTCGAAGCATCCTGGGCCTCCATAACACCTCAGCAGTGCCACAGGCTGATTGCCTCCGTGCCACGCCGCATTGAAGTAGTCATTTCTGCAAAAGGATTCCCGACCAAGTATTGAGTGCATAACTAAACATAATTATTTGAAGGTTGGCTTTTTTTTGTATTAAAAACACTTCTTTTATTGGTCGGATGAAATATGCTATTTTTTTGAGACAGGAATTTGGGGTCATCAGTATTAAAACAATAAAAGACCTGAAATATTTCAGTTGATGTGCAATGAATCTAAAACATATGAAAGTTTAATTTTTATCATTACATTATGGAAAATAGTGAACTTTATCACAATATGCTAATTTTTTGAGAAGGACCTGTATATATTGTATATACCCAGGTCTTTCTCCTCTTACCTGTCCTGTCCCATGTTCTCCACATCCCCGGAGCAGTAGCGTTGACCCTGGGCCAGTGCTGGAGGCTGGCACTCCACACACACCTGATGTCCCTCCTTCAGGTACCGCATCCAACGTGTGTGAGGACTGAAGCTGCGTTGACAACCCGCCGACAGGGACGCTAGTTCAAACTCCACACAGTAACTAAGGCGTGTACATACAGTCACACAAAAATTACATACAGTATATACACTACCATTCAAAAGGGGGGCAGTAAGATTTTTATTTAATTTTTTATTTGAAAGACATGCAATAAATCAGCATTTTACAATCATTTCTGAAGGATCATGTGACACTGAAGATTGGAGTAGTGGCTACTGAAAGTTCAGCGTTGACATCAAAAGAATAAATAGAAAATATTCGGTTACACTTTATTTTAAGGTGAAGTAGCTACATTGTACTTACTCAAAGAAATACATGTACTTACTATAGAGTCACGGTAGGGTTAGTTCCTTGTAATTATGCATAATTTACTGTTATTACTATAGTAAGTACAAGTAGTGATGTGTAACTACGTAACTAAAATAGTCTTACCATATATTCAAATAGAAACATTATAAATTGTAATAATATTTCACTACATTACTGTTTTGTATTGTATTTTTGATCAAATAAATGCAGCGTTGGTGAGCACAAGAGACTTCGTTCAAAACCATTTAAGTCTTACCATTCACAAACATATAAAAATCACTGTACTTATCAAAGACAACTAGGTTGCTACAATGGTACATGTCATTACAAACAAATAAAAATTGTATAGCCAGGGTATATGTACTATTTTTAGTGGTGGTTTGTGAGATCTACGATATGTACCATGGTAATATATTATATATTTAAAAAAAACATAAACCATGCAACTTCTTGTTACAATTTAGTGTTGAACTGCCAGATCTTACCTTGTGATATTGTTGTCAAAAATCTCCCTCTTTTTCCGTGCATTTCCATAGCCACCCGTGGTGATGAGAGCTGGGACTGTAAAATAATGAGACAAAGGAGTAGGTCCAAGATTATGAAACTGACATTTGAATGCATATTTGCCCTCATACTTCACCTGCAGTCTCATAAGAAGGTACAAGTCATTTTCAAAAGCACATTCATGTACTATACAGTTGTTCAGGGTAAAAGGTGGCATTTAGATCATTACTTTAGTGCTTAGAGCATATGAACTGATGATGATAATTACAGTTCATCATTTGATTACACTCAGAAACAGGCTATGTACTGATAATGTAATTATATAAGATAAATGGAATGTAATGTGTACCATGTCCATCCAAGAATAACAATTCAATGGACAAATAATGGTTGTATAAATCATTACTATCCTACCAGTTGCTTTTATTATGGATCTAATGGGTTGACCTCAAACCTAAGATATTATCCACTGTTGATTATTAAATTTGACATTTGTGTTGAAGGATGGCAAAGGATATTTCACAGAGCTATAGATTAGCATACCCAGTGACTGCAGGCAAGGACCATGTTGATCATGATACTCTGCACAGCCTGCGGTCTGATGTAGAGCGGGACAGGGTTCGCCTCCATTACGTGCTTCCTGAATCACCCGCCTCCACCTGCTACGAAGTGTGGGTTTACACGGCTCCAGACAGCCAGACCACACGCTCCATTCACTCACCACACAGGATACGGCTAAAACACACACATGGTGTCAGAATCTCAGTGGACAAAATATATTCTTAGAACGGTTTGCTAGCGTTCCCATTAAGTTCCCTTTTTTTTCTTGGTTATACGAATGTTAGGGGGGATATACGAATGTATAATTTTGCAAACATTACGAGACCGTTACTTTTGAATCTTTTATGAATGCTCTGAAACAAGTAGTAACATTAAAATAAGATTAGATGAACATCCAACCAGCGTTTTATTAATGATGCATTGTGTGCTAACATTTTGAGAACATTATTAAAGACCAGATAACTTTGAACAAACATTCTATTAATGTCTGGAAGACCGTTTCTTCTTAACCTTGAGTGAACCTTGCCAGAACGTTAGGGACGTTCCTGTTATAGCAGGGTTAAAAAGTGCTGGGCAACGATTAATCGCATCCAAATAAAAATTTGTGTTTACATAATATATGTGTGTGTACTGTGTATAATTAATTTGGATATATAAATACACACATATGCCTGTATATATTTAAGAAAAATGTGTTATTTATATATAAAATATAAAGTATGTATAAATATATATATACAGTATATACATGCAACTATTTCTTAAATATATACACATGCATATTATTGTATTTATATAAAATATGTATAAACAGTACACACACGCATATATTATCTAAACACAAACTTTTATTTTGGATGCAATTGTTCGCAAGTAATCGTTGCCCAGACATGCTCAGCAGCAGCAGCAACAGAAATATATTAAAGGGGTCAAATCATACATTTTATTTTCTTAACTCAAAACCACTTATAATAGGCTAGGCTATACTTTTCTTTTCTTTTTTTTTTTGCACACTTTTTTTTAATCCTAACTAAAAATATAAGTTCTAAGAACGTTTTGCTAATGTGAAAATGTTATTTCTGAATGTTCTCTGAATGTTCAAAATGTGGTATAAACATTGTTTTTGTAATAAAATTTGAAGAACATTATTAAAGACCATGAATATAACTTACAACAAATGTTCTTTTCATGTTACTGAAAGACATTATTTTTGTTCAAAAATGTAAGAGAACTTTGCTTGAGCGTTAGCTAAAGTTGACCATGGATGACCATTTTCCACCCTCACTGTAAAACTTCAAACTAGGGCAGGCTGTCGTCGTTGCTGTGCCTTTAAGGCTTCTTTGCATGTGAAATGAGGTTTACTCTCTCCAGTGTAGTTTTTAACTGAGTCATCACACATTACAATGTGACAGGATCACAAAACAATCTGCACTTTGAAAACTTTTTCCAATCCTCCAGTGTTTTAAATACAGCTACAGCACATCCCTGATGCATTCATCTAAATTATTCATATAAAAACATCCACTTAATTTTGCAATGCAAAAGTAAGCCATTTTCTGTAAATGTGGACTGGAGACTTCCAATTCATTAGCCACTTAAGATAAATAACTACTGTAAAACAAATATTGTTGGTTTAACTTAAAAAAAGTAAGTAACCTGGTTCCTTAAAATTTGTTTGATTTATTAAGATAAATCATGAAAATAATTTTTTACAGTGTATAAGAATAACAAAGTGCAGTAAATGGTAAATATGTTTGTTCTACAAGCCAGTATGTTTATAATTATAAGACTAAACATTAAAAAATATATGAAATACCAGTTTATCAGATTATCAAGCAGCACAATGAAAATATATTATATTTTATTTACATATAAAGTTTTAAACCTTGGTGTTAAAATTGTTCAAGAAGCTGTGGATAAAATCTGGCCTCAGACATAGCAGCCTGGATCTGTTTTATAATTTTAATACATGGCATCTGAAAAATATGAAATTCTAGAAACCTGGACAAGCAAGGTCATAGTCGTGACAACAGTCCAATGTCGTCTTGCATGCCTGGTCGCAGTAACATTCCCCATAGGAGCGATCTTTCCTCCAGTCTTCAGTAATACATGACTGGTTTTGTCCAAAGCAACACAGTCCCGTATCCTGACAACCTCCTTCGCTCTGGGACACCAGTGTTACCAGCAGAGCGAGGTAGAAAAGCATCCATGAGCGTCTGCACGCTGACATGATAATGAGCAGCCTGAATATGTTGCTCTCCTCATCTGAGGAACTCATGCATGTAATTGACTTCTATCATGTGACATTCATTCAGCCTGTGTTAGGTGACATATTTCGCTCAGTCAGAGGTTTTGGTTTTCTCTTTTTTTCCTCATGGCACTTAAGGTGAGTTAAACTCATTAAAAAAGTATCTTGAGTACACTCATGTGTTCACAAAACTAGAGGATTAGTTCATCTAAAAGTCATGATTTACATGCCATTTCAAACCCGCATGACTGACTTTCTTCTGATTTTGAAGAATGTATAGGCCTACTGATCTTTTTATGCAGTTACATTTCAAATTTAAAAAATAATGGCCTGTATAAATTATAAAGATTGCAGGTAATGGATGACCTAAAAGAGTTTGCATTTAGCCAATACAATTGATATATGGATATACAGTAGTTGGTTTTGATTTTGTTTGAGGACTCTCTTCAATGTTTCCTTAGCTGGCTAGTATTGCCCATTGATGCTGAAACACGTGAAAAGGAGAGGATTAAATTCATTCCTGTTGCTAGAGGCTATTCATGCAGAAAGAACAATACCATGCTGTAATGTAGGGCCTCAAATATACACATTCCCATGACTCGTATGCAAAGAGAGAGAAAGAGGGACTTAAAAGTTATGTGAGGTAAATGGGCACATGCAAGTGCATATGATTGTGATGTGTGTGTGTGTGTGTGTGTGTGTGTGTGTGTGTGTGTGTGTGTGTGTGTGTGTGTGTGTGTGTGTGTGTGTGTGTGTGTGTGTGTGTGTGTGTGTGTGTGTGTGTGTGTGTGTGTGTGTGTGTGTGTGTGTGTGTGTGTGTGTGTGTGTGTGTGTGTGTGTGTGTGTGTAAAAATAAAGGGAACTTTGATATTGTGAAACTTTTGCATGTAAGTTTATAAAGTTCCACTCAGATTTTTTTGTCTCAAGTTTAATTCATTTATAGTCTAGGTCCTTGTACTTTAATTGTGCTTCATTTAGAGTAAAAAACAATTGTCCTTACACTCAAAAATGCTGTTATCTTAAAATTAGTTTTGACCAGTGTTGGGGAAAGTTACTTTTAAAAGTAAGTCATTACAATTACTCCAAAAAAGTAACTAATTGCGGGAATGTAATGTTTTTTGAGGAATGTAATGTTACCTTACTTATGTGTTAGGTAATGACACACGGCTTTCAGATTTTTCCGTCACTGCTAAAAAAAATTATGTCAATTACTCACGATTCACTTGTGTTACTTATTTGAAAAAGTAGTATTTGGTTGTAAATTTAAAAGTAGGCTACCGTTACCATACCGAAAAAAGTAATCTTACGTTACTCATGTTGCTTGTATGTTATCCCATCACTGGTTTTGACCATATGTTTATTTGTATTTTTAATATAAAAAAAACACTCAGTTTTCTATGTGATATACTTTATCTGTGAGTATAAAATATGTTAATGTGATATAACCATGCAAAATATCATTAAAATAAATACTAATTTTGTCGAGTTTGAAAAACGAGGTTAAGTTGATTTAAAGCTTGCAATGCCTGGTGGAGACCTTTGATCCATCCAGGATGACTACAGTGCTTTGTCCATAACTAAACAAGACTAACACTGTTCAAAACATGCAATAATTGCATTGCCTTACACATGCATTACCAACACAGATTAATGCTACACGCACACATAATCTCCTTACAGCACAAACACTTCCATAGTCCCATATGATTCCACTCTTTAAATAATAAAAGAAGAGTTGGTTACTAAAATGAATTCACAACTAAAATGAAGTCACAAAAAGCTAGGGCTAATGTATCAGTTGTGGTTTACAAATGGATTGTTTTTGTGGTTCAGGAAACTCAATGATGCACCATTATGTTTTAGAGTGGCTTTTTCAGCATACAGTATGAGATCACATTATCAACAACTAATATTGTGGCACTGCGGTACCCACCCAGCATGCTTTGCAGCTAAAATCTATAAATATGCGTGAAAGTGGGTATTCATGTTTAAAGGTTTTTGTTTTTATGTAATATTGCAATATTACCAATACTAAGATTTCAGTCAGTCATTGCTAAACTTTCATTATGACAATTTATAGATTTATAGAAGCGGAACAGCGCCACTCTTCTGCTATAACATATTCAGAATCAGATTATTTTCATTATATGTTATATAATTTTATACAATGGTAGCTACACAAATTCTGTACAGTAAGCCTAGAGACACCCTGGTGAATTCCACGTATGAGAATCCATGAACCGCATTATTAGACCGTTTTCTAAGGCTGCACGATGTATTAAAACAATTTAAAAAAAACACATTAATGCTATTGTGACTTAACAAAGGCATATGGTTTAATGCGATTTACATACAGGTTCCTTAGGCTACTTACTGGCATCTAGCATTTAAGCGTGGAGCATGTCTCAAACTCCAAACTCTCAAACTTTGTCTATTTTTCTTACCACAAAAAAAATCTGATTACTTGAATAATCTTCAAAATAATCAGACGATTACTCGATTACCGAAATAATCAGCCATTCGAGGTGAATGATATTGCATTTTGCAACCGACGGGAAAGTTTCTCAGAGAAACACAGTAGGCTACTATGCTACTTTTGCGAGCATTGCATCTTTTCCATCACCGTGTTCCCTTAGGGCACCGTCCTGTTTTGAAGTAGGCCTTTTCTCACAGCTAAAGCATTTTAATTAGTGGCTCGAGGTATTCCCCTAATCCTGAGGACGGTATTTAAACAGCCTCTGAGGGAAAGGCATGGCTAGTCTAATAACAAGCTTGGCTGTCTCACTCACTCCCTCAAACAAACAATCACACTCATCTACTTGGGCACCATGATCTTCCTAATGGATTTACAGATGATGATGCTGGACGTAGTGTACTTCATCCTGCGCTCTTGTCTGCGCATCGTGCTGAGACCACGTACGAAGCCCATAGACGGCGAGTTGGTGTTAATAACAGGCTCTGGAGGAGCACTGGGCCGGCTGTTTGCCCTGGAGTTCTCGAAACACGGCGCAGAAGTGGTGCTGTGGGACATCAACGGAGACGCTAATGAGGAGACAGCCAAGATGGTGAGGGCGCAAGGGGGGCAGGCACACGGGTACAAGGTGGATGTGACAAACCGAGAGGAAGTGTACCGTACTGCCGAGCAGGTACGGAAGGATGTGGGAAGGGATGTGACCTACTTGGTGAACAATGCCGGGGTGGTGGCCGGTGAGAGACTCCTGGACTGCCCAGATACCATGGTGGAGAGGACACTGAAAGTAAACTGCCACGCCCTCTTCTGGGTAAGATTGTAAGTTTGAAGTAAAAAAAAAATTAAAAAAAATGGTAGGCTACCCTCAAAGTTCAAACAAATGACCTCAAACTATTTATTTCGCCAGTTTTGCAATGATCTTCCTGGTCCCAAGGTGTGTGTGTGTGTGTGTGTGTGTGTGTGTGTGTGTGTGTGTGTGTGTGTGTGTGTGTGTGTGTGTGTGTGTGTGTGTGTGTGTGTGTGTGTGTGTGTGTGTGTGTGTGTGTGTGTGTGTGTGTGTGTGTGTGTGTGTGTGTGTGTGTGTGTGTGTGTGTGTGTGTTTTTAAATGACCTTTTTTTTTTAATGGTCTTTTAAATTGCTTTTAAATTGTAGGCTATGCTTTATACAGTCAGTAACTTGTAGTCCAATGATATAACTATTTTGGAGGGATAAATCCCTTTCCTGGTCAAAATTACCGGAACACAACCTGAGGGTGACCAAAATGTTTATCTTCATTTAAAAAAAAAAAAAAACTATGTACTTTCAAACAATTGTAATAATTAATTTTCAATAATAATAAAAATAATATAGGCCTATAATTTTCCTGTAACTGTAGAACACGGCTTTAGCAACACTAAGGTCAATGTTTCAGCTCCCAGAGAATGCATGAACTTGTTAAATGGATGTATACCTCGTCTTGAAGTCACCGTTAGTCTCTTTGGATTTGCTTAGATGTTATTTTAATAAGTGAAAAAACAAAACAATAGACTTTATAAAGATGAAATAAAGATGCATAGCATAAAATAAAACAAAGACTCAACATTAATGAATCTTCTAAGCTGAGCATTATGAGAATTATAGTACAATGCCATGTGAACACCTTGTACAATACTGAATTACTTTCCACATGCATGCCAAAGTTTGACAAATATAATAAATGGATTAGAAGTAAATAAAGCTGCTTTGCCTTTGTATTACTTGATATGCATAGAATGCGTGATGTGGGAATTATACCTGATTTTACCCCTTTAGCCTTATTTACAGCCCTTCTCTGATAAAACATATTCTTCACAAGGGAAAGTCTCACTCTGATCCTCTTATTGCAAATAACCGTGACCACGTACGAAGTGGATTAATGCTTACATTGAGCAATCTTTTAGCGGCCTACACGTTAGCATTGAGCTGATGTGTGCACTGGATGCCAAAAAGAGATTGTAACAACCAGTGATGGTGATGCTATGGTTCTTTACATTTAGAATAGATCTATTCTATATGCAGACACACTACTCCAAGGCAGCTTACAGTGCATCAACATTTTATCCCCTGTGTTAATGTTAGTGTTCGTCCAGCAGCCAATTTGAGCATTTGTTAGGATACAATTTCCATTCTAGCACCATGCGCTACCATTTAAACTAATGATCACCTTATTCAAGTACAAAGAATACCATGGTACTACCATAGTACATTTCTAAACATCCTTGGTGTTTCTTTTTTGTTAGTGCCTTGAAAATGGTAGTGAGTTTGGTCTGTGTAAGATCATAGCTTATATTTATTAAATGAAAACTTCAGTCTTTATTTATCATATATATTTTTATGTACTTTTTTTTTTTTTTTTGAAAAACCTTCATGTAGCTATTCCTAATAATCATGGCTCTCAAAATCCAAGACCGAATACCCTCTGCCAAAGCTCTGAAATCTCATTCTCATTCATATGCTTTTGGTTGCGATAGAACTGAATGTCTGAGAATTCTTAATTCTAACCAAACCAAACGAGATTTCAGAACTTACATAGGCATACATTTCAATCTCTTCCTCACACAAAGCTATAGTATGTCTTCTGAAGACGTAGAATAAAGCGAATGTGGACTACCTAAATTGTGCTGTTACCGAGTTTTTCTTTTATGATGTTTTCATTGAGCTGCATGAAGAATTGAAGATTCTTATAGAATTCTCAGTTGTTGTTCAACAGAAAAAACGAACAGCATATTACAAATTTAGAACGATAGTGCCCCTATTATGCTTTTTCTGACATTATAGAATAATATAGTATAATAATAAGATAATATAGCTGTTTGTGTATGAAGAAGGTCTGCAAAGTTTCAAAGTGCAGGATTATTGTCTCCCAAAAGAAAGAACCGATTCTGAACTGCCTGAATCGAGTCATCAGTAATTACTTCCTGCACAAACCTACATAGGTTTGTAACAAATTTTCATAATTCCAGCCTATGGTCTTCATTGGCTGCTCGCGAGCAATGTCAACTTTGACTTGCCCTAAACACTTTAGTTGAAGCTGAGGCCTGGAAGAGTTAGGTTTGTGTTGTAGACATGTCGAGAAGACGCAGTTTTCTGCGCTATGAAAGCAAATTCACTTTGCATGCACTTCCAAAGGATAAGGACTTTGGTTAAACTGATATGGTATAACCAACACCATCATTACTGTTCGTATCACTGTGTATTAAGAGCTGAGCAAGCCTCCGGAGCTGAAATTCAGATATGGTAATGGACGTTTAGTTTCCGACATGTGCTGTAAGCGATAGACCAATCACAACAGACTGGGCCGTTTGACCAATCAGAATAGAGTAGGCTCTCGGAAAGGAGGGTTTTAGAGAGAGACTAAGGCCCTGTCCCAAATGGCACACTCCGGACTTGTGAACTTCCTCAGAGTCCACACTTCGGTGACGTCATGTAGTGCAGACCTATAGGGCCCTTAGCACGAGTCCGCGAGGGCGCATTGAGAGGTATTTTGGGACAGACTCGATCGTCACGCCGGAAACAGGAAGAAGGTCTGGTTGTTGTTGTTGGACAGGAGCTGCTGGTCGATATGCTGCCGATTGTTGTTGTTGTTTTTACTATTGTTTTTGCAAGATGGCTTTCCATGCGGAGAAATCTTTTTTTTTTTTTTTACCTCAGTTTGTATTGTACATGTTGAAGAACATTTAATATTGTGCATATAATTGTATAACTTTATTTTCATTTACTTGTTTAAAGTTAAAGTTGTTTCACTTAATTGTTTAACTTTTTTAAAAAGATTTTACAATAAACTTTTATACTGTTATAGTTACCTTTACTCCTCTCTTTTATTTTTTTCTCAAATAAATTACACAATTCACAATGTGAGTGTTATTACACATCTACTGCAGTTATAGCTGTCCTTATATGTAAATTATCATCATCCAAACAACATAATATAGAATATATTTTAAAACTTATCCCATTTTTTCTAAAAGACGTAAATAGGATATTTATTTTATTAAAAAATGTGTCAGTCATGTTAATCTTTTTACCGTTACATGTAGAATAGTTCCTAACATCACCCATAATATATATATAATAATATTGCTTTGCTTTTAAATATGTAAAGTGAACACAATAAAACCAATTTATTGGTTAGAGTTAGTTTTCTGATCTCATCCGTTTTCTGATTGGCATTTCGCAAGGATTCCTGGGTAGTTAAAGTGCGTGGAGCCTGCATCTATGCGGGCTTCGCGGTAGATCGCTTCAAAGGTACAAAGGGGGCGCTGCTGAGCACACTCCAGAGCGTTAAAATGCTAAATGGGACGGCCAACGGTCTCGTAGACTCGGCGAGCACGCACAATTTAAGTCCACGAGACCGAAAGTCCGCATGAAGTGCGCCATTTGGGACAGGGCCTGAATCTTACTGTTTCAGACACTGTGAGAAAAAGGGTGATGTTGCAATGTGTATTATGAGAAAATTAAAAGTTTTTTTGGCATTGGATGCATGTAAACCTATTGTAGAATACCTCCAAAACTAAATTAAAAATAGTATAGGGGCACCTTAAGGTGAACTATGCCTTTAAGGGTATATCTACATCAAACTGCTTTTTTTTGTTTGTCTGCATGTAGACTGTCAAGGCGTTCCTCCCTCAGATGAAGGCCAATAATCATGGCCACATCATCACTGTAGCCAGTGTCCTTGGACTCTTCAGCACAGCCTGTGTAGAGGTGTGAAGGGCTCATTTTTCACAATATTCAAAACCCACCTACAAAATGTTTGATTTATTCCTAATTTTTATGTCATTAAACTAAAGTCTGTATTTGTGAATTTTAGGATTACTGTGCCAGTAAGTTTGCCGCGGTGGGGTTTCATGAGTCTCTGGCCCATGGACTGCTGACGGAAGAGGACGTGGATGGAGTGAAGACCACTCTTGTGTGCCCTTATGTTGTGGACACTGGCATGTTTGATGGCTGCAGGATTAGGTCAGTGTATATACACTACTGGTCAAAATTTCAATTTGTTCTCTTATGCTCAAGAAGGCTGCATTTGCTAAACATTAATATTTTTAAGTATTTTTTAAATTTAAAATAACAGTTCTTCTATTTGAATATTTTAAAAATGTAATATATTTCTATGATACACAGCTGAATTTTCAGCATCGTTACTCCAGTCCTCAGTGTCACATGATCCTTCACCTTAGGTCTACACTGTAAATCACAGGAAATGGCCCTTTATTGTACTCGACTGTTGCCGTTTCTCTCCCCCTACAGGGAAGAGGTTGAACTGATCCTGCCTCCACTGGAGCCCTTGTACTGCGTACAGCAGGCTATGAATGCCATTCTCATAGACCAGCCACTAGTGTGCATCCCCAGACTAACCTACCTGCCCTTCCTGGCCAGAGCGTGAGTATCACACTAAATAATTCAGTCTCCTTTATGACACCATACATGTATTCTTTATGTTAAAAGAGCAAAACTTGATGCCCTACACATCAGTATTTGACTTGAATGTCATCTTGTCTTTGCAGCCTGTTTCCATGGGAATCCAATGTGGCGACATATCGCTTTATGGGTTCTGACCAGTGCATGTACCCGTTCATTGAGTCCATGAGGAAGAAAAGAGCAGCCAACGGCCCAATAAAGGCTGCTTAAACATCTGGGACATACAAATTTGACGGGTCTTTTTTGAACAGCTGCAGCAAATAATGTGTGGAATATTCTTCGAATTCGTTTATATTATTATTGATGCGTGGGTATGTCACTGTTTGAAATGAAATAGGTTTCTTCTGTTTATCTAGGCCCAATTTAGCTGTTCTGTTTTTCAGGCTGGCTAATCACTCATGGGTGAGCCGTTCAACAACCACTGATATGGTTCACATCTGAAATGTGCTTTTATGCAACTGGATTAGGACTGGACAGAGCAAGTCATTGGGCATAATACCATTTAAATAAGAGTGCACAGGTGTTTTTTTTTTTTCTGTGGCTTCCAATTATATTGAAAACGATTGCTTGTACTTGTTCATAAAAACATAAAACAGACCGCAAGTTCCACATCTGGTTGTATTATTATTGTTGTTTTTCTCTCTCTTTTCATTTGTTTTTAGCCCTAATAACATCTGGCACAGGGACTACCAACGAAAACTAGCCTTTGGGCCAATTTGGGTACATTTACATTCAGGAATGTTGATTAATGTACAGTCCCTTTTTTTAATAAAAAACGCATTGGGGTAACGCATTAAAAGTAACGTGAGTTCCGTAATCAATTACTTTTTTCAAGTAACTAGTAAAGTAGCGCATTAATTTTTCAATCTTATTTTTAAAATAATGTAATGTGTTACTTATTTGAAAAATTAACTTGTTTTCCCATTTATTGACTGACATCTCTCCTGTCCCCATGTTGAGAAATCATGAGTAAGTGCAGAGGTGTTGTGAGCGATGTGTGAACGTCAGTTAATATAGTTCTAATCTAGACTAAATGTGATCATGGATTTACTTTTCTCACTTGCTCAAAAACAGATTCGGTGTTACTAAAAATGAATTAGAACAGTGAAATGCAAACAGAATATTACGCAAACCTGCAATAATTTAATGTTAAATTACCCAAATATACTTTATAATCTCACTTTATTAATAATTGTCTTAGCTGCTGGCCTTAGCTGATCCATTCTACTAATAAGCAAAACCGACTTTAGTTAAACCTCACGTGTTTAATTTTTGTTTCGTTTTTTTATTGCTCAAGTAGGAGTGTTGAACTTCCTTTTGTGTCCTAATGATTTTTCTGCAAAGACTGCAATCCAGAATGGCAGCACAGCTAGGTTTGCTTAAGCTGCGCCCTCTACTGTACAGGGGTGCATTTGCATTGCCTTCAGCCTGAGGTTTATTCATTTCACTTTTAGTGTTAAAAGGGCCTTTACATTTGCCAAAAACAAAACGTTTTTTTGGGGGGGGGGGGGGGGTTAATAAAATCAACCTAGCAGACCAAGCCTAGCTGAGACAAGTAACGTGTAACATTACTTTGCATTAAAAGTAACTAAGTAATGCAATTCGTTTTTTAGGAAGTAACAATATTGTAATGCATTACTTTTAAAAGTAACTTTCCCCAACACTGCTCACTCTTGGCACCATTTATATAGAATGGCCACACATTTTTACATCACTTTTAACAGTAATTTGTGATTTCTCCCAAAAATTTTTTTTAAACCATTTAACAGAAATTGCACTCAAAGTTAAATAGATTCCTTTATATATATATATATATATATATATATATGTAAATGTCCTTTTAACACTAAAAGTGAAATGAATAAACCTCAGGCTGAAGGCAATGCAAATGCACCCCTGTACAGTAGAGGGCGCAGCTTAAGCAAACCTAGCTGTGCTGCCATTCTGGATTGCAGTCTTTGCAGAAAAATCATTAGGATTATTATATATATATATATATATATATATATATATATATATATATATATATATATATATATATAACTTTTCTAGTTATTCTTCAGAGACCTTTTTTAGGCCTTTAAATTAAATTGTAAAATTCCCTGATTTTTTACAGGTATGCCATGACCATGAGATCCCCAATTGTAGCATTTACAGAACACACACACAGTTTTTTTTTTGTGCAAGAGGCACATCATTTTACTCGTATTCCATGAGGAAAACAGGATGCAACTGGCAGAGAGTGGGTGGAGTCAACACTGATAGGAGAATGCATCAGTTTAACTGAAATGACTGAACAATATCGTGCTTTATACATACATTCACTCAAACACACACACACACAACAAAAAAACACAACCACACGCTCTACACTGAAGTCACAATAACATTTTCCCAGACCTACATGAAAATGTAGATGATTTCTTTTTTTTTTGAGACTGTTATGGTCGTCATTGTAACTCAAAAGCACTGAAGAAAAACCGCCAAAACAGAGACGTATTTGAGAGCTTCATCATATCCTTCAACGGGGTTTTATACTGCACTTCACAACAGCGCTAATACAACCCAACTCGATGGGTTCCTATAATACAACGTTAAAAAAAAAAAGTTGAAAAATAAAAGCGAGAAAATAAAATTGTGACACTGAAAACATGACTTCCTTGGAACAATGAAGAAAAGCCAACCTATTTGTCAAACTTCACAATAATCATTTTACAATTTAACAACAAAAACAAAACCACCACTTCACTGGATATGATGAGGCGACTTTTCCAAAGCCTTACAGTTTAAAAAGGTATCACCGCATGTGCACATTAAACATCAACATCTCTCAATCTTGTTCAACTGCAAGTTTTGAATACTTTATATGAATTTAAATCCAAGATAAATTCAGAATTACACAAAGGCCTTTTTGAGCAGCCAATCCAAACTCTGCTTTTGACTGTTCTCTAGTGTTTTGCAAATAAAACGACCAATCAAATAGTCAATTCTACACTGTGACATCCAGAGTCTTTCCGATGGTGCTTGAGTTAGCCGGTTTTAATAATGCACTGCCCTCTAGGTCCTGTTTGTTGCACCTGTGGAGGGAGAGACGGGTGAGAAGAATTCTAAAAAATGTGTTCAAATCACTCTGGAAGGCATCTACAAAGAACATTCCTGTGAATGCATGCCAATATTAATACAACTAGTTCATGTCAAATTAATAAGACCATACAATACTGACCCTGACATTGGTCCATTAGCGGTGCGCTCATTGGACTGCTGGTCAAGTTCTGACAGGAGCTTCAGGATGTTCAAAGCAGCCTGTTCGGAGAGAAAGAGGCATTGCAGTAAGCAAGATACAAGTAGAGATAGATCTTCCACAGTAATCTTTAAAGTACACTACCAAGATAAAAAAAAAAAAGACTTTTAAATGTTTTGGAAATAATTATTTGATGCTCACGAAGGCTGCATTTATTATAATATTTTAAAATTAAAATTTTCCAAAGTGGAGTTTTCAGCAGACATAACTCCAGTTTTCAATGTCACATGATCCTTTAGAAGTAAATTTAATATGATAATTTGGTGTCCAAGTAGCATTTATTATTATTATTATTATTATCAATGTTAAAAACAGTTGTGCAGCTTAATATTTTTGTGGAAATCGTAATACATGTTTCTGTTTCGGGATTCTTCGATGAATAGAAAGTACAAAAGAACATTTTTTGGAAATCGAAATCATTTGTAACATTATTAGGATCAGACCAAGCGCAAATCCTTTTTTTCCATTTTATTTACGAAAGATAAAATTAGCTGTGAAAAGGCATGGACAGTTATTTTTGCGGCTGACCTTATTGCATAAGCATTTGTAGGAGTTTTTACTTTCAGATGCAAAATTTATGGGAGCAAATTTAACCATGCAATATGATTTATTAATGTTTGCAGTAGTCAATTTACAGGTAATTATTTAATGCCCAAAAAAGCATGTCATAACCCATTTTAGGCTTGACATGGCTACGATAGTTGGAGAAGTATTGCAGAGAACAGAGAGAGTGTGTGGTAGAGGGCGGAGAATTTTCTCCACTTGTGTTCATTTATTTGGAATGCCAGAAGATGTCATCCGAACATATCGATTACAAGCTCTTGGTAGATTGCGTTGGTCATTATGGAAATGATCCAGCTTCATCTGTGTTCTTTAATGTGCACATTGTCAGTAGATCACGCGCAGAACTTTTCACCCCCATATGCGCTTTTTTGCAATTGCGCTCATGCTAATTTGCCGTTTCATAAATTTGCCACCATATGTCTAAGAGGCTGTTTTCCAAACAGTTTTACAACTAAAAACTTTTCATGCGTTTTGGTCATTCATTTACACGACAACAGCATTTTGAGGGCCTGAAAACACAAACTATTGAAAACGGGGTTTCAAAGTGCATGTTTTTGAAATAAATACCGTTAATCGTCTCCGTGTAAACTACAAAAATGCGAATTTGTGAAAATGGTGACGTAATGAGCATGCGTATTATGTGTTCAGTCTATAGGTGCGCAGTGTTTCTTTACAAAGTGACGTCGCCAACTACTGGTCTGGCAGCATAATACAGCGTTTTCAGTCTTGTCGCGGTCCGTTTGAACAGGGATCGCTTTGACAATGTTGTCGTCTGTAGCCGAAAAACATTTCGGTTTTTAGTACATCGTTATGTTAACGAACCCTTAACTTCCACTTTTGATCAGGGTAATGTCTCCTTGCTGAATGTATTAATACAACTTTTTTTTTATTTAAAAAAGATTTACCATGTCATGGCAGGACTCCACATCCTTGCCAATGCCGTGGCTGATGAGAGGGGGCTGAGAGGAGCAGTTGATCAGAGACACAAACTCATTCTTGTTATTTTTGGGAAAGTCTTTATATTCAACCTGTGACAAAAAAAAAATATATATATAGATTGGTTGAGCGACATCATTGGGGAGGATAAGTGTGTTATCATTATATTCAATACCTGTAATCCCTGTACAGTGGCCAGGTAGCTGAGCTGTTCGGATGGTCTGGTAAGGGGTCCATGGGGTCTGTGTGCCAAGCTGTTTTTGGTCTTTAGTATACCTTCGGCGGTCGGGGACGTGCCAGCGTACAGCAGCTCATTGGCAATCATGGCCGTTACTGTGGCCATGGCTGGGTTGGGGGCAGCTGTGCGACCGTAGTCTTTTGCATGGGGTCCCTGGTTGGCACCCACCGCCTGTGCCACCTCAGGCACCATGGGTAAAATGCCAGCAGGAAGTTGCTGATGGCTGAGAAAAGGAATTCGGAAATCTTCCTCCTTGTTGACTGCTTTGAGAAACGCAAGTGTCAATCGCAAGCAATAATATTCACTAAAATGAGGAATGATACAAGGACCATGTACATATGACCACATCTATATTGATGATAGCAGCTGAATATGACAAATGACTGGACAGCACATACCAAGACCAGCCTTGTCCACAGATCCCGGTTCAAAGAAGGTCACTTTTCGTCCATCTCCAGGTTTCTTAGCAGGTGCCTTTATAAAGATAAATGAAAAAAAAAAAGTACTCTTTAACTTTTTACACAAACACTTTTAGCTGGCACTCATATGTTTCTGTTTATGCTCCAAGGTGGAAAGAAAGCTATGCAGGATTGGAACAAGATGAAAATGAGCAAATAATAATTTTCATTTTCTGGATAAATTCAGGGATTGTCAAACATTTTGATGCCAAGGAGCCCCAAATATGATGATCCAAAAAATTTCAGCTGGGACACAATTTCAGCTAATTAAATTATTAGACATCATATTATAAAGACAAACATAAATTATTAATTTCCAAATAAAATACTTGGCTTTTATATTGTTTTTATAATAAATAAAGATTTTTCTTCTTTTTTTTATTCCAGATCATGTATTATCTGGCAAATATTTACCTTTTAGTTATTCATTTTTACACAAAATTATATGCAGATTTGATTTGTTTGCCCACTGTTAAGAACTACTTATGTGAATAAAATGAAAAAAGTAATGATTTCTGATCAGTATTTACAAAGAATGAAATAGTATAAACTTTGGGGAATGTAGTAAAAAAAAAAAAAAAATCATTAAACGTTGCATTAATATCAATCTTAATTTTGACAGCCGTAAAAAAAAAATAATAATAATTTTTTTTTTTTTTAAATGAACATTTAAATAAAAACTTTTTTTTTAATACTCTCTCAAACCCTCTTTTCAGTCCCTTCCGGCACAGGACCAGAGTTTGAAAACCCCTGAAACTACTTTCACCATGTTTCGCTGCAAGTAAATGCTGCTAATAAGCAGACACTCACTTTCTCATCTGTTTTCAATGCCGGTTTGGGTGGTTGTGGCTGAGGCACTTTGAAGCCCAGAAGCTCCAGCATCTTCTCGGCTGCATTTCGTTTGGCCACTTTTTTACTAGGACCCATTCCCTCTGCATTCTGACCCGCAATTGACACCTAAGTGAGCGGGAAATAAAACCCAGTAAGTACTAGTAAGGTTAGATCTGGAGCGACTTTATCAGCTCACAAGGTGAATGAAAGCAGACAACATAAAATGTACAAAAAGGGAATCCAGCAACACTAGTGGTAAGGGAAACTTTAATAAACTAAGAAATACCAACGCATTTCAGCTTAAGAGCCTTCTTCAGGGTATAAAATGCATGAACGTTTTAAGAAACCATCTCAATACAGACTAACTCAGTATGAGAGAAAAAGAAGAAAGCGATACACATTACTTTTCCAGGAACGTTTCTGATAAGAAGCACTTTTCCAGGTTGTATATGAAAATGATGGCCAGAAGAACATGCCCTTCACACAAAATGTGCACTGAACTATTATAAAAATGCTGAGTCAGAGAACAGAATCTTCACTCTGACAGCGCACCTGCATGACAAACTCCCGGCGTCGAGGCAGACCTCTCTCCGTCACCAACGCGTACTCAGGTTCTTTTTCTTTCTTACTCTGCTGGATTTGAGCCAGTCTGCTGATGGGGTTCATGCCCTGACCATACTCTGGACTGGTCTGCAGCTGAGAGCGGGTGCGAGATTCATTAAGAAAGATACATATTGACACAATTGATCAATACATTTAGATTAATGAGAATATGATGAAAGGGGCAATAATTTAATTAAATGAACGGCCTGAAAAAGCACATAGACTGACAGCCAGTGTCTGCATTGGTATCAGTCACTCGTTTCCTGATTTGAGACAATATCAATTAAGTTAGGGATATTTCAGTTACACTCAAATTTTTATATTTAAACAAAGGAATTCAATAATATATGCACACCTGTTCAAAAGTTTTGTTTAAGTCAATGTTTAAAGTTTAAAGAAATAAATACTTTCATTTGGCAGCATCAAAAGTGACAATTTTAATAAAGGGTTAGTTCACCCAAAAATTTCTGTCATTACTCACTCACCCACCCTCATGTCGTTCCAAACCCATCGGATTTCACCAAAAATATCTTAATTTGTTATGAAGATGAATGAAGGTCATACGACAATTTTCATCTTTGGGTGAACTAACCCTTTAATGTTAACGATTTCTATTTCAAATAAAATGCTGTTTGTTGGTATTTACTGGTAATCCTGAAAGAAATTATAATGATTTGTACATAAATATTAAGCAGGATAACTGTTTTCAACACTGATTTTTAATTTTAAATGATTTTTTTTTATTTACATTTTTTAATTTAAAAAAATGATCACGATAGGTTCAAAAATATTAAGCAGCACAACTGTTTTCAACATTGATAATAATAAGAAATGTTACTTGAGCACCAAATCAGCATTTTAGAATGATTTCTGAAGGATAATTTGATACTGAAGACTGGAGTAATGATGCTGAAAGGAATAAATTACAAATAGAAAAACTATTTAAAATTGTAATATTTCAAAATTTTCATCAAAATAAAGTTTTACTGCATCTATAAATGAATGCACCTTGGTGAGCATAAGAGACTTCTTTCAAAAAATCTTACTGACCCCAAACTTTTCAACAGTAGTATAACAAAATCACAAAAGAAAATGAGTACACAAAGATTTATCCATTAAGGAAGTTGGTAAATTTTGAAACCACTTTAGCTAATTGGCCAATCCAGCACATGCAGTTATTGGCCAAATAAATACTCTCTGAATTAAATATAATCGATTAAAAAAGATTATTAGAAAGTAAAGTAAAAATAACTAGAAAGAACACTTGGAACTTTAATAATTACATTAACGTTTAAATAGGGCAAACCATTACAAATCAATAACTTTAATATTTATTAGCAAAGGTTTTTTTAGTTTTTGAACAGAACAGCACTCTAAGCCATCAAATTAACCCATAAGTTAACTGAAGTATAAGTCCTCATCTACCTTAATAATGGACTTGCTTTTCTTTTTAATGCGTAGTGGTATTTTGTCTGTGACAGGTAGTTGAGGCAGTCCGCGAAGCTCCTCCAGCACAGCGATGGCAGCTAGCTTCTTGGCGATCTTCTTGCTTTTGCCATCCCCCTGCCCTGAATACTCGCCCACAGTAACCCTCACCATGAAGCTCTTCATGTGAGGAGGCCCCACCTCTTTTAGTACCTGCATACAGTGAGGAGAATTAAAGACATCAGAGATATGCATGCTTCTGCGTGCAAGATTTTTCTCAATTCTAATGTGCATGAAAGTATTTTTTTGTATATTTGTAGCCTATGCATGATGGGACCATGACATACCTCGAAATTCACAGGCAAGTTGCGCTTCAGTGCAATCTCGAACACTTGGCTGATCTCGGATTTGTTAAGGTTTTCTTGTACTGGCTCTTCTTTCATCTACATGACAGGGATTGTTATTCACAATTTAACTAAAAAGATCAGATAATTGCATTTTGCTTGTACTGACTAGGTTCTAGAATGGAAAGCAGCACTTTTCGAAGAATGACAAACTCTTGGTACACACAGCACGATTTTCAAAGTTGTTGGATCGCTGTTCTTCTCGCACTACACGACAGTCTGGAGTACCATTTAGCTGCTGTTGTGTGCACATTACATGACGGATTGGCGACAGGGGGTCACATTTTACACAACAATTCAATAGGAAGAATCGCCGACAGCTCTGTCTGGTCTACAAACTACATTCCGCTCCCAAACAAACGCTAGAATTGATGCAAGATCATGCATGAGACAGGATTTCTTCTTGTTAAAATGATGCATGTAAGAAGCATGTGACCCAAGTTGTCTGTGCACCAATTTACAGTGAAAAAAAAGAAGAATATGAAGGAGAGAAGCCATGCATGCTTATGTTTTTGTTGCAGGTCTATGACTCCTAGCCCTGAACTTTCCCTTGCCTTGCATCTTGCTCTCTCATTGGCTGTAGGTCATCTTCAATGTAATTTCCAGTCAAAAACACATTTCCCACTGCATGACTGAGTTGCAGACAAGTCCAGACATTTATTATGACACGTCTTTGATCATACAAACTACATGACTGTCAATATTTTGGGCATACGTTAGCGATTTCCACAAAACTGTCGGCGAGTGAAAATCTGGGCTAAAATCGTGTAGTATGTACCCGGCATTACAGCCAACTCATCGTGTTATAAATATGAACTCACCTCAGACAGTTGCTGCATTATTGGCTCTTTCTGCAGGTATTTAATAGCTTTGGCCGCAGCATCATGTTTGGCTGCTTGACGCGTGCGGCCCTTGCCGTGGAACTGTTGTCCACCGATAGACAGCTCCATATGATACAGTACTGGCCCCACAGGAGGAAATGGGTAGTAATAACTGATCAAGAGAAGAAAAGGAAAATAGTATAATGTTTTTCTGCCAAAACATAAGAATAATCACTGGCTATCTTAGCCAAAATTTCTATTTTACATCATTCCAGTAGCAAAAGCAAAAGATTCAAAAAGAGAGTGCATACTGCTGCATGGAGCGTGCATAAGGGCCAGGTGCTCTGATGTTGTAGTTGAATGCTGGTCTCATCCCATGGTAGGCATCTATAGGCTTATAGATGGGCTTCTTGCCCAACTTCATACAAAGTGCATTAAGCTCCACAGTGTGGGTTACGTTATCTGCATGAGAGAGATGCATGTCAAACAGCTGCTTGCGCTGCTAACATTCATGGGGTTCAACCCACATGGGGTTTAATCTATTACTGCGAAAGCAGCAATATTGTGAAATATTTTTACCATTTTAAAACGTTAAACATTTAAAAATTGGCAAGGCTGAATTTCTAGCAGCCTGTACATGAGCATTACATGAATGATTGTAATATGCTGATTTAATGGCAGAAACATTTCTTATTATTATCAAAGTTGAAAACAGTAGTGCTGCTTAATATTTTTTTTGGGAATAATCAAGTTCAGAATAAAAACATTTATTTGTAATAGATATGTTTTGTAACCTTATAAATGTCTTTAATCTCACTTTTGATCAATGTTAAAAAAAAAAAATCACAACTGATCCTAAGCATTTGAACTGTTTTCGGGATAATAATTTTTTTTTTTTTTTTTTTTTGAATCATGTAATTTGTCCTGGGAATTTTCAGCAGCCATTACAATGATCCTTCAGAAATCATTCTAATATGAGGATTTGGTGCTTAAGAAACATTTCTTATTATTATCAGTGTTAAAAACAGTGCTGCTTAATATTTTTGTGGAAACTGAAGCTTTTTTTCAGGATTCTTTGATGAATATAAAGTTCAGACGGACAGCATTTATTTGAAACAAATCTTTTGTAACATTTCAAATATCTTTACTGTCACTTTTGATCAATTGAATGCATCCTGGCTGAATAAAACTACAATAAACGATACATTACTTCAAAGACAGATTAACTCCAACAGATATATTCAAGGTTAAAATAAGTGGAAACAAAGTAGACATTTATTTGGAAATTTAAAGGAATAGTTCACCCAAAAATAAAAAATAAATCAAAGATCATCTACTCACCATGTATGAAAATAGTTCATGTGACTGTACATTTTAAGTCTCTAAAGCAGATGTAGCAAACCCTTCTCCTGGACAGCCCTGCTCCAACACACCTGTCAGTAATTTTCAAGTAATCCTGAATTGGTCAGATGGTTCAGGTGTGTTTGATTAGGGTTGGAACTAAACTCTGCAGAACACAGAACTGGTTAAAGCAAAGCAAGTCATATGGACTTCTTTTACGATACTGATTGCCTTTTTGGAGTCCGACAGCCCAATTCATGCAGGTTTCGCCAGTGTGAGGATGAGAGAATTTTCACTTTTGGGTGATACTCTACGGAGCCCTGCACACGACATGCAGAAAAAAATATGTATATCGTGGCCACAAATTAACAATTCATTACCATGCTTTACTATTGCGTCAGCACCTTTTACCAATTCGTTGCCTCGTTTTAAGTAAAGAGTGTGCATGATATAATAATTAATTCTCTCGTTTTACTAAATCATGTGTACAATATAATAATTCTTTCCCTTGTTTTACTAAATCGAGGTCATAGTTAATTCCCTTGCTTTAGTTTAATCAAAATGAGGGAACGAATTAGTACAACGTGGCCACAATTTACTAAATCGAGGGGACAAATTATTACATAATGTGCACAATTTACTTAAAACGAGGGAACAAATTATATCGTTAGGGTTAGTTCAAACAAAAATGAAAATTCTGTCATTAATTACTCACCCTCGTGTTGTTCCAAACCCATAAAACTTTTGTTCATCTTTGAAATACAAATGAAGATCTTTTTAATGAAATCTGAGAGCTTTCTGTCCCTCCAATGACAGCAAGGCAACAACTACTTCAACGCTTCAAAAAGTTTGTAAAATTAATCTATATGAATTGAGCGGATTATATTGATCAGTGAACAAACTGAACCTGCTTGACGCGCAAAAACAAAGCTCACTGGTTCTTGCGGAAGCTCAAACGTGCCGTGTGACACGAAAAAATTAACCTCATTGGTTCTTGAAGCTCAAATGTGCTGCGTAACACGAGAATGAACCTCATTGGTTCTCGCACGTCAAGCGAACATGCTTGAGCTTCTGTTTACCACAACTGATGTGTGAGTTAATTAATGTTTATGTGAATAGAAGCCTAAATTATATCTGTTCATCATATAAAGCAATTGTGTCTCTTCAGAAAATTTGGACTAAACCGCTCAATTAATATGGATTAATTTTATGATCCCTTTATGAACTGATGCGTGCGTCACAGTGGTAGTTGTGTAGCTGTCAATAGAGGGACAGAAAGCTCTCAGATTTCATCAAAAAGATCTTCATTTGTGTTCCGAAGATAAACAAAAGTCTTAGGGGTTTGGAACGACATGAGGGTGAGTAATTAATGACAGAATTTTCATTTTTGGGTGAACTATCCCTTTAAAATGAGGGAATGAATTATTATATTGTGCACACAACTTACTTGAGTGAGCAAGTTCTTAATTCGTGGCCACAATATTTGCAATCTTTGACCGCATGTCATGTGCAGGGCTCCGTATAAGTCCTTCTGAGAAGATAAAGAAAAAAAAAATTGACTTACACTCTGAGCCCTTGTAGATCCCATCTGGGTTCTTGCCAGTGTGGCGGGGGCTTCTGTGACTGGGTTTGGGGAGAGAAGTTTCAGCAAGGGCACATGATGCTGCTGAGTGCTGGGCTTTTTTGATACTGGTCCCCTCTGCATCCCAGTGCTGATCCCCCAGAGATAACCGCACTGAGAAAATCTGACCAACAGACACCATCAGAAGTTCAGACAAGTGGGAAGAGGTAGTTTTGTGTGTCTGTGTATATAGTAAAGAGCCAAGTCTTACCTTGGAGTGGGCTGGTCCTTGTTCACTGAGTAGCTTGTATTCAGGTTGGATCTTATTGTAACGGGCTAACTCGTTTATCAAGCACATTGGGGTCTTCTCTTTAGGGTTTGCCATGTTAGATACTAAATCAATAAATCAAAAAGAAAACATTTTAAAACTCAACCAATCCAAGAAAATAATTTTGTTATCAGGGCAAAACCATGTACTGATATTTTTGCATGTGCATTGAAAAAAGCCTGAAAAATACACTAATGTTCATATGTTTGGGGTCGGTGGCAAGATTTTATGTTTTTAAAATAATGTTTTAATCTTTTAATAAAAGCAGTACTATTGTGAAATATTAACTTTTAAAATAATAAATTACTATATTAGTATATTTTAAAATGTAATTTATTCCTGTGATGGCAAAGCTGAATTTTTAGTGTCTTCAGGATCACAATATCCTTCAGAAATCATTCTAATATGCTGATTTGCTGCTCAAGAAACAGTTCTTATTAATGCTGAAAACAGTTGTGCTGCATTATATTTTGGGTTAATAGTAAGAGTTTTAAAGAGCAGCATTTATTTTAAAACAATTTTTTTGTAACATTATAAATGTTACACCTTTTCACCAGGCAAACCCTGGGGCCCACACTTAAGCCCGGGGTTATTGTCCCAGCCAGCCCGGCCCTCCAGAGAACCAGGCAACTGGTTACCCTGAATCGACTTTCAATCAACTCAGGTTGTGGCGGCTTCGGCCTCGACCTCCGGGGACCCTTCTACTTTCACATTTGATCAATTTTATGCATCCTAGCTGAATAAAAGTATTAACTTATTATTTATTTTAAAACCATATCGACCCCAAACTTTTAAACTGTAGTTTTTCAACATGTTTAAATAGACAGTTTCAAACCATTGTTGTGGATGCGAAATATGTTATTGAAAGTAATCTTAATAGTTCGAGATTCCCATGTGGGCCTGGGCATAGCTGAAGATTTCAAGTTTTCGAGTCCTAACAGTTAAAGGCCCACTGAAGTGCCTTGAAACACGCAGCATTATTCAATGTGTTGATGTAATTTTCTCTGAAACAGGAAGACAGGGTGGGACATATCGAACAGCTTCGCCCCCTCTTTAAAAATAGCCAATAGCATTTAGATTATATCACAGCTGGGCCAAAGCCATTGAGCTCGGCAAAGCCGCAGTTTCCTTCTAATCTCTAACCATTTTTCCTATCCGCATATAGCTTTAAAATATAGAATTCTGTGCAGAATTCGAATGGGTCCGATATGTTTTCTGGTATGTGCCGACTCACGCATTTGATCTGATCTGTACTATCGTGTCTCTGGAGCAGAGCAGACTGTTCGAGCTGCGGCGGTTCACGTGACACTAACATGAAACCGGACTTCATTCACCTCAATGGAAAACATATTTATATTGTCTGAATCGTTCCCTATCATCTATATAGTGTAGAAAATAGTAAATGTGTAAATAAGTGACTGATTTTAGCCCCAGATTCAGCGTCTATTTGGGGGCGGGACAATGTAGATTCTAGAGAGCATTTGCTTGGACAGGAAATCTGACAAGAAGCTGAAGTGCAGAGTGATGAAATCAAAATCATTGATCCATATGGAGGAAATGAGAGACTAAGTTTTGAATGCTTATATCTAGTAAATGCAAATGTTGTCATTGTTTTGGAGCAATAACAGTAAGGCTAACATATTCATAAAAAAGCTTCAATTTTGATCTCATGGGGACTTGCCTTTTGTCTAAAAATGCACTAAGCATTTTATCACCAACCTGTGGGGTTGCAGAAGGGCGTGGCGGATGCAGAAGGCAGGGCGGAGTTTCGTAACGGGTGACTGGCACTCTCTGAGGGTAAGGGAGCAGTGGCACAGGGAATGCTGAACCCAGGTTGGGGCGGGGCCAGCTGCAAAGGGGCGGCACTGGGTGAAGTGTTGACAGGCGGCTGGAACTGAAGCTGTGACATTCTGATTGGCTGGTAGGAAGATGGGTTGATTGAATGACCAGGATTAGACTTTGCAGTCAGGTAGGAAGAGAACTTTATTAAAGAAGGGTTGTATGTGAAAGAGAGAGAACGAGATGAGTGGGTTTGTAGAATGAAGGATGACTGCAAAGCTCTACCTGCAGAGTGGAAAAATTAAAAGGATCAGGATTCGTTATCATAGATATGTTATGCGTAATCAACCAAAAGATCAATCTACATTTGCATTTCCAAAAAACTAAATATTAGTGCTAAAGCAAAAAAGTAATGTTAATAACGTATTTGGTACAGGATTTGGCAAAGTAAAAGAAAAGCTGCATCTTTACGTATACATACATCACAGCACAATACTGTCTTGGCAGTGTACACCTATATTAGTAGTGATCTGTGAACAAATCAGTGTTTTTGAACAATTTGTTAAGTGAATTAATCGTTCTTGTTCACTTCTGAGCACTGCCACTTTTGATGTAATACTGTTTTGATTAAAAGTAAATAAGACTAATTTTAATATTCCAGTGACGCCATAACTGTTGTCAAGATTTTGAATGGCGATTGGTGTTCCAACTGCGTAAACAGATTTAAAAGTAGCAACACAATTTAAATGATCTAGCCCAAACACATTTTAAAAGAGTCTAAGTTAAGTTATTTAAGCTGAATTATTCTCAGACATTTTTAAAGGATTTAAGAATTATCCAATTTTTGAAACAGTTTATTGGACCTTTAGACAAAAAAATATTTTAAAAAGTTTGCATGTGTTTTATGTTTTGTATCATATTTAATACATAAGGTATTTATGGCTCATTTAGTGAGAATATGGAACTCATTCTCAGGGAGAGAGAAAAAAACACCCCAGAATTGTTTAGAGGAGCAAAAATATGCAATTTGGTGCAGTTGCCGTTATTTACATGGCCAAAAAGTAATATGAAACTCTAATAGCCTATAGTTTAAATACATTTTTATTACAGAGATTCTTATAACAAACTACTTACATTAAATGAACATACACATATAGTTGTCACTCTATATCTCCCAATATCATGTCTTATTAAGAAGACATTTAAACCCTTAGATTTTGGTGGGCAAACCTAAATGCCAGGCAAAACAATGATGATTGACATACAAATAAATGTCTCTGAAAAGCCTGTTATATCATATTTGGTACAAACATTTTAACATGAAGTTGCTTTAGTCCAGTATGTTCGCCTTTAAATATTACAAACAAAATATAAAAGTTATTCTGACATTTACTAAAAATTATTAAAGAACTACACAGGGTGGGCATTTTTAGACTTATACTAAAGGCTTTTTACTTAATTAAAAAGTATGGACTATCAATCAGAGGGCAAAATGCATGTAGAAAACTAGAACAGGATTTTCAGAAAAGTTTTGAGTATAACATTTTACAGTAACGTGGCAACGAGCTCTTATTGGTTGACAATTCCTGAAAGTCTACTCAAGAACACAAGCCATCACCCATGCAAACAAGTTGACTATAACAGTAATTTAGGGGTTAAAACATCCATCAACTCTACACATTTAGGGCAGTCACTTAAGTTAGATTAAACTGGTATTTCGTACATTAACATTAGCACAGCTTAAAAACAATTAGTATGTACAATATAGTCACCTGCTACACTTCAGTATGCAAAGTCTACTGAATTTTAACATATTTGATTTTGTTAGAAACTACCGCATAAACTGGTGAAAATAAATATCAGCTGTCAAGACTCCTCCTACCCCTGCAAAGCAAAGTATCGAAAACAGCGATATACACAAACACACACTATGCACATTTATACCAAGAATGACATGACCATATCAGCCCAGTTTACATACTATTCTGTGAATTTCAGTGAAAAGCAGCTATCACAATATGCGAGAAGATTCATTGATATATGAATGGCTCGAGCTAACACACTAGCAGCTCGCGCATCTCAGCAGGCTCCTGCTGAATAAAGCTCACCTCAGTTTTTATCTCCCCGGTTTTGATTTACTCCATGAGTTACGATGTTAGAGCGTAGTGTCAAGTTCGGTTTCGTCTTATTTTAAGGGGTTCTGGACTGGTTTAGAATGAAAAAACGGGGCAGAGGTAGAGAGGGTGAGTGTAGACAGGGCAAACACTAAAGAGAATAGCCCGATATTTTCCGCCGCTGCCAGGAAATGACATCACAACAGTTAACGTTACTTGTGGGGTTAAAATTATGAGAAGATGGTTTTTTTTAAATAATTTTTACTAATTTAAATTTCCATTCGGCCATTTAATTACTTATATTTAAACATAATCTGTATCTGCCGAGTTAGATTTGTGGTTTGGTGATGCGGGCCTTGTGTTATTGGTGGTGGGTGGAGGGGCCGTAACTCAATCTTCTCACAAACATGTTTTGGACATGCTTGAAATACATTTTATCCTTTTGAAACTCTGTTTATTGGTGAAATGTATCCACTTTTTCATTTTTAATGCAACAGTGTTCAATAAGCATGGCAGAACAAATCATTTATCACAGTCTTTTTCATATGTACACAATGAAAAAAAATAACAAATTACATTATCAGTAAAAAA
The DNA here is from genome assembly GCA_030578275.1 of Meda fulgida. Taxonomy (NCBI): domain Eukaryota; kingdom Metazoa; phylum Chordata; class Actinopteri; order Cypriniformes; family Leuciscidae; genus Meda; species Meda fulgida. The sequence goes on along the minus strand of CM060621.1, from coordinate 29,337,410 downwards.
AGAAAAAAGAAACTCAGCTTATTTTGCATCTGTATAAAAAGAAATAATATTTATAAAATGCTACTGTAATCTTTTACAACTTTTGCCCATTTGAAGCCTTTGTATAGTGGTCATTACCAGAGAACTTTGAGAATTGATGCCATTGTTTGAGGTGATGTATTCTGCATTGTAAAAACACCATAAACTCAACCAGAATTAATCTAAAGTAAAAGTCAAAGCGACACATTTCAAATCCATTTCAGTAGTTATAAATTGCTTCATGAGTAACTTCATTCCAGTGCGTTATACGTACCTAAAGAAGTGGCTAAAAGCTTTATTTTTTCACACATATGCACACAACTAGGGGATATAATTATTGCTGAAACATTTCTGACAGTACATAATACTTTATCACATCTTGAGTCATGATAGTAAAGATTTGGTAGGAGAATAGTCTTGCATAAATTAGAGTCCTGAGAGTTGGGGTAGAACATAAATGTTTAAAGGTTGTATCCCTGCCGGATGTTGAGCGTGTCTTTCATCATCAGGTCTCGGAGTCTCCACAATGCGTCTGCCATTGTAGTGTGAGCACCCTTGCTTTTCAGCCAGTGAGTAGGGAGACGGCTCTCCTGCTCTCTGGTGAGCCGACAGTCTTTTCTTTGTGCTGAAGGAATGATTATCAGAAAGAATCATTCAAAGATGCTTTAGCTATAACATCAGACTTACAGCCAATTTAAGTCCAACAGTCGAAGAAAATTATAATTTAAATTACCAAATTTAATTATGAATGGTTTTGGTTCAAGACAATAACAGTACATGAGGAAAAATACTACAAAAGTGTGGCATAATTAAACCATTCATAAATAATTTCTTTAACAATGACAATTATTTTGCCAGGCACAATATATAATTTCCATTTTAACTTAATATACAATGCCAAAAAATTCAGTAAAACAATAAAATTGCTAAATATTTCAATTTCAAATAACGATTAAAATTTAATTTATTCCTGTGATGGCAAAGCTGAATTTTCAGCATCATTACTCCAGTCTTCAGTGTCACATGATCCTTCAGAAATCATTCTAATATGCTGATTTGCTGCTCAAGAAATGCTTATCAATGCTGAAAACAGTTGTGCCATTTAATATTTTCGTGTAAACTTTTTCAGGATTCTAGATAAATAGAAAGTTCAAAAGAACAGAATTTATTTGAAATAGGAATCTTTTGTAACATTATGAATGTTTATTATAATGTAATTACAATTATAATACATTTAATGCATCCTGGCTGACTAAAACTATTATTCTTTTAAAAAATGAAACAACTCGAATTTCTACATAAATTATTTTTACCTTTAAGGCTCTGGTCCCACTTGCTAATGGTGGAGGATTCAGCACTGAGGCCCTCGATGTACTTCAGATAAGCCTCTGAATGCAGAAGACGCTGGGATTTTGGAGGTGGGGCGACAAACATTGGATGCTGGCCTGGTTGACCTTGACCTGGATATGGTGGTGGAGCTTGTTGCCCTGGACCATATCCACCCATCTGAAAGGACAAAGAGAAAAGTAACGACATAAGTCCTATTAGGACGGTACTAGTATTTCAGGAGGTCGTTAGAGAAATGTTTCAGACGTACTTTGCGATTTTAATCCCATCCGAATCTGCCAAGTCTGTGTTTTTCACACAACCTCTGTAAAAATTCCAGGGCAGATTACCTACTGTTTTTCGGCAACCTCAACGGTCTTCTGAGAAATATAATCCCATGCGAATGTCTGTGATTGCTGATGTTGTTACCCTAATGCTTCTCCTCTTGTTTTTTTTACCTTCCTGAGCTACCGTTTGCGCAACAATCTTCGGCTTGCTTTAACTTAGTTTTAATATGGATGGTATTCAACGAAGAAAATAACATACAATTAATGCGTAAAATGCGAAGACTGCCCATTTTAATATCAGTGTCATGTAAAAGCCTACTTGTCTAGATTTCTCTGCTCACTTATTTGTAATAAACAGCCACTGATATAAACTCGTGAAGATTTTATAATAAATTAAAATCATATCAACTAAAAATTTATTAAAAGACACACAAAAAGAGAAAGAAAAGAAAGAAAAAAAGAAAAAGAAAAAAAAAACACTCGCACTTCTGTAATAGCCATGGAAATGATAGTCCCGCCTGAATCGGTAAATGAAATCAGACGTTGAGTGATAACTTGTAACTCAAACGTTGTTCAGAAAACTAGTCCCGTCCGAATATGGCTGGAAATTGCAAACTGCATCTGCTTTGGTGTCACTAGTGAAAGCTGCATAAATATGTTCTTTACCTGCATGCCATAATGGTTTCCAGGACCAGGACTTCCAGCCATACCGTTCATTCCTGGGCCCATCACTCCTGAGAAGGAAACAGTCTTTAATATAGAAATGCTGTATGACTCCACGTAACTTTACATTTTAACATCGATGAATAAGGTTGCAAATAATGTGCACTGGTTGAATTAATTAAATTATATAATAAATTAATTAATATTGTTTTTATTAGTTACATTTTCCCCAAACAAATGGTGTTTCTAAAAAAACAAAGATTCAGAGAGAAATGGGCTCCATTTCAAAACAAATAAGTTGCCTGGCTGTCTAGGCAGCTCACTAGATTTTGGAACAAAGCCATGAGTTCGAACCAAGATAAACCTAGATTTCCTATTTTTCAATTTGGATTGGAGCTGGTCAGAAGATCTTCAGGTGGGATTCTGACTAATCGGGGTGCTTCTTACCCGGATGGGGCATACCAGGGTACCCGGCCATGCCTGGTAGAAGGAAGTGCTGGGAAGGCAGCTGGGGCACCCCCATGGGATGAGGTGGTGTGCCACCCATGCCCATCATGCCATCAGAAGTACCTTGCATAGGCATGTAGGGCGGGCCATAATTTCCCATCATGCCTTGGGTGAGGAGATAGCACAAAAAAAATCCATGCATTGATGACATGCAGCCGACTAAAACGTCATGCAACTACAAAATAAGTAACATCAATGTCAAAGGAAGAGTTTTACAAGTATGAATATTTAACCCCCGATTTCACAAACAAGGCTTATATTCCCAGACTAAAATGCATGTTTGGGCCGTTTTAACTGAAAGCAACTTGCTCTGACATATCTTAAAATATGTCAGTGCCATTGTTTTGTCTCAAGACACCCACCAGTAATGTTTTTTCTAAGGCATGTTTATAAAAGCATCCTAAATTAACTAAGGCCTAATCCTGGCTAAGCCTGTTTGTGAAACCAGGCCTAAATGTGGTTAATTCAGGCTTGTAAAAAAAGAGCTCTACATGTTTACTGGTTAATAAAAAAAAAGGTTGTCATGCAAAAAGAGAAAAGAACGTGGCAATACTCAAAAACAAAAGACAAAAAAAAAAAGCATACAAAAAAAAGACATTTAATGAAATTAACTAAATCAGAACTGATAGGGGACATCGCTGGTATGGAGAAGATAGTGACATGATTGATGAGTTGAGGTTCAAATGGACGAGAATTGTTGGAGGGTGCCCGGACGCTGCATCGGTCTCTTTCAGCAAGGGTGGGGGAGATTTGGCGTTACCTGGCACAGGTGGCATGGCCTGGTTTAGCATCCCCTGGTTTAGCATCCCCATAGCGCTTGGGGGAGGCACCACTCCCATCATTGTGCTGACTGGGGTACCTGCTCTTGGGGAAGCCTGCTGCTGCTGCTGATGTTGCTGCAGAAGGACTCTCTCCCGTTCCTGCTGCTCTACCAGTTTAGCTGCCCGTTCTGGAAAAACATTGATAACTGAATTACAGATTCTACGCAACAGTATGCGTAATGTTGTGCATAAGATAAACAGTTGCCATATAATCAGCCATGCATTGTGCATGGTTTAGCATAGAAGAAAACAAAAACACCCCAAGTTACCATAGCTAGCTACTGATTAATTTTTTAGGGTAAAATTAAATATCCATCTCCTGGCTATTTTTAAGAAAGAAAAATAATCGTATCATTTAAAATCTGAAAAGAGATGTCAGACATGGACACAATCAAAAATCAAATGCATATCTTATATTGCGACACAATTGGTTGCATTCATTGTAATGTCTTGTACAAAAATTGCTTTGAGTATGACTGGATTTTTATCTTAATAGAAATTAGTAACTATGGTAACAACCGACTAGTGCAACCTCTCAAAAAGTGTTGAGAATGTACCTTCATATTCCACCTTCTTAGTAGCTTCCAGGTTCCTCCATTCTGTCCCCACCAGTCGACTCAGCTCTCCAAAGGAGAAATCAGGGTGACGGGCCTTTATAATAGACCTAACTTCACTGCTAAACAAGATGTAGCCACTCATGTTGATCTTGCGCTTGGCTCCTTCCTTTTTGGACATACCCTTTATCTTTGGCGTGGACTGTGCATAGTAAACAGGGGTGTAAAGAAAATGACAGCTGCTGTTAAAAATATGAAATAAGGGGAATAAAAGTTGAGCCTGACCAGCTTAAAATTAGACAGTTGAAGAATTTAAATAAGGGATAAGAGTCATTAAATAACTACCAGGAAAAAACAGACAGCAATCACAGTATAAATGAGCATCGATTCATGTTTAATTATTTTCATGTTTAACTTGGTTAAGAAAATTTTTGTAAAAACATTTATATGATGCATCTATAATCAGAAAATGGTTAATATCGTCAAACTGGACAATGTGTGCAAAGGCTGATTTCTAGGGAGTATGAAGTACCTGTGGTGGTGTATAAGGCATTTCCATGTCACTTGTTGCGGATGCCTGACTGGGTGGCATTGAGGGCGTCACTGCTGCTTCATCATCATCTTCATCCAGGTCGTCCATATCTTCATCCAGATCCTCCATGTCTGCAAACTTAGCTTCTAGCTCCTCAATCTTCTTATCCAGCAGGGGAGATGGCACCTTTTGAGGCACAATTGGTTTCCTGAAAATTAATTTAAAGCAACATTTAGTAAATAAACCCAATCAATGATTTTTACTTTAAACAGCAATAAGACTAAAGAACTCTTAAATAACCTATTCACATTCTATAAACACACTCTGGCTGTGTGATACTTCCCACTGAAACAAAGGTAGGAAAGTAAAATGCACCTAAAGTAGAAGATCTCATCATCAACCACTTTGGCTGAGATGGAGAAACGTTTAAGTGCTTTGAACTTCTTCATCTGCTTTTCACTCTCAATGTAGCGACTCTCGAACAGGAGCACGTCTTCCTCTGGACACTCAGTTGGCCTGCAGGACAGGAAGTCCTTAAAAGAAGAGACCACACATTTCCCTGTGAAAAAAGACAGAGATTAAAAACTTGGTCTATAGTAAGTTTTTTAATAGAGAATTTTCTGAGAAAAGGCAGGGAACAGAGGAAATCAAATTAAAATGTACAAGCACTCAATCCCCAGTATAAATCCTATTTGTAAGCAAGCACAGTCATATAAGTGTCACCATGATAAATGTGCCCCTGGAACTGCTATCATTTATTTCAATTGGGTGTTTTTTGTTCTTTTCTCGAGCCAAGCGACCCTGCACTGCTTCAATTATGAATTCAGTGTTCTGAGGTGGCTAGTCTTAGACCATAATATCACAGCAGACATCCACAAGAAATAGGTCTTAATTGTATTTTGTGAAATAAAAAGTCTCTCAGTATGATAATGATCCCAGAGGCACCAGCATGTGACAAGAATGGTTGGCAAAATGTCTTTATCACAGCTTGAACACCCACAGTTTGACAGGCTATGGGTTGTGGATGGACAACAATCTGATATATATATAAAACTAGGATTTCATTACAATAACAATAAATTAATTTACTTGGTGCACATACCCAAGATGCAGGTCATAGGACAGGACTCCTCCAGATTGCTGAGGAACACCTCACGTTTGTAGAACATCTTTGTTGGCTCATGTTCTGTTTCCTCAGGGTGGATGAAGATGGGTCCAAAGAAGAATGCTGCTCCATCCCGCAGCCACATCTTTTCGATCCTGTCCATGTGAACCATAACAACTCAAGACTATTGCTGTAGACTTACATTACTGTCAAAGCTTTCTAGTTAATGAGAACTTTGGGTAAAATAAGCATGATTTTGCCCACCTGCCAACTCGTGCTCGCACCAGTCCATGGGAACGTATGTAGACACAGTCGCCCACTTTAAGCCACATGTCATTGTAGTGAAGCTGTTCAAAGTACTGGCAACCCGGCTCCCCATTGGCCACTTCAACTGGAACATCTTCTCGCTCCTGTGGAGAGTAAGTTAAAAAAAAGTTTACATGCTAAATCAATTTAAATAAGAATTCAATAAGAACTGTACTCAAAATCAATCCTTCATACCTTCTCGATGAAGCCACCACTCTCTCCATCAGGAAGAGCAGCCACTTTGTCTTTTGCACTGACAAACATGGACACAACTCTGACTACAGGTAAAGGAACCTCCCGAGAAACTAGTTTGACAGAGTTTGACGGCATTGACCATATCTTGATCTTCTTAAAGGTTTTGGTCCTGGCAGTGTAGCGGGATTCACAGACGTAGACGTCTTCAGGTTTAAAGCCTTCTGGTTGCAACTTGAAATACTCCTATATAAAAAAAATAATTAAAAAAAAAAAAATCACATTCAAGAGACTTTAACACAATACTTTAAAGGTCCCATTCCTCGCAATTCCATTTTTCAAACTTTAGTTAGTGTGTAATTTTGCTGTTAGAGCATAAATAATACCTGTAAAATTATAAAGCTCAAAGTTCAATGCCTAGCGAAATATTTTATTTAACAGAAGTCCCCTTTCAAAGCCTACAGCGAACGGCCGGTTTGGACTACATCCCTCTACTTCCGTATTTAATGACGTAACTAGAACAGTTTTTTGAGTAATCTCCACCCACAGGAATACACAAAAAAGAGGGCGTGGTCTTGTTGCGCTCCCACGGAGAAGAGGAAGAGTTTTGTTTGTAGAGTGTGCTTGTCGCCATGTCGACGAGACGCTGTAATTTTCATGCCGGAGTCAATTCACCTTTGTTTGGCCTTCCCAGGGACGCTGTGCTTAGAGATCAATGGTTACAATTTATGTTTAACTCGGTTCCCGAAAAATACAATCCACAACTAAAACTGTGTGCAGTACATTTTGCTGAGGACAGCTTCCTCAATCTCAATCAGTTTAATGCCGAAATCGCACAAAGATTATTCTAGAAGGCGTTGATTATGGACCACAACCGGTAAGTGTATTTCATTATTTAAGTTGGTGCGTTTAACAGTTTCTGTAGCTCATTACACAAAGAGCAACGCTATTTAGCTTTGTTAACTAGATGGGATGTTTTCAACCTCCGTTGGCATTTTGTCACAGTTACCACACATACACCTATAAAACATTTATTACTAATCAAAACTTGTGCACACGTGTAACTAAGGTAGGAATATACAATGGACTTGTTTTAAAAATTCAACAACACCGTTGTTAATTCGACAGGCGGACAAAACCATATGCCACAAGCTTTTATAATGGTTTGTAACATTTAACACTACAATTTAACCAATTAAAAGTATAACAACTACTAAATAAACAGCTTACCACTGTGAAACATCCTGCAAAAGTCGTGTTTGAACAGGTTCTAATTGATTCTCTTCATCTATGTTCTCCGGGTCTGATTCCGGCTCAAATTGATAAAGGTAATGTGTTTGACATTTTTACCATAACAATCAGCGCATGCATCTCCAATTTATGGTAAGAGGCGTGACCTTTCCGGGCAACGTGCGATAAGCTGCTGTCGAATCACAACGCAGGAACTGCTGGTACAATCAGAACTCGTTACGTATTTCTGAAGGAGGGACTTCATAGAACAAGGAAGTCATCGGGCCGTTTTTTGGACAGTGAAAACAGCGGTATACAGATAAGTAAATTGTGTGGAAAATATTGTTTTTTTACACGCGAAACATGAACACATGTTATAATGCACACTGTAAACACAATCAAAGCTTCAAAAAAAAACAAACACGAAGAACGGGACCTTTAAGAGCCTGTGAGCCTCTTGTGGCTTATGGCTGTATTTTGTGAACCTCTTGGTCATATAGGCCTGGTTTCAAAGACACGGCTTAGGCCGGATTTGGCCTTAGTTCAATTAGAACAAGTAACTTTTATATGTACATGCCTTAGAAAAAAAAAAACATTACTGGTGTGTATCTTGAGACAAAACAATGGCACTGACATATTTTAAGAAGTGTCAGCACAAGTTGCTTTCAGTTAAAATGCATTTTAGTCTGGGACAAGGCTTAAGTCTTGTCTGTGAAAGCGTGGAATAAACCTATTCATTAATCTATCTAAAACATATTTTGAATGTGGCTCGTTACTCACCTTTACAAATAACACAACGCATTTCCCCAAGATCTTGCTGAAAGGCACACGGCTGTAATAGTCGCTCTTAAATACCTCCTTTTCCAGGAACTTACGAGTGGCCAGATGAAAAGTTTCTCCTGGACGATAAAACCAACATCCATACATCCACTGCTCACCTGCAGAAAACAAACATCCAAAAGTTCATGCAAAAAAAAATGGATGATTTAAAAGAAATATATAATTATGAGTTTGACAGCAAGTTTTGACATAAGTTCACAGGAAATGGAGGTGATACATCTGTACAAAATAAAGAAATAGAGAATTAGCAAGGAGCAGCAATTAAAGAAAAAGTGAGGATGTGCACACCAGCTTCATCCTTCCAGAGTTTCTCAATGCAGACAATGTGGGGCTGCAAATTTGCTTCTGAAGGCTGAACATATACACAGTCTCCCACGCTGTAGGTGTTGTTCTCAAAACTGCAGTCCTGACTATATGAGCTTTGAGGAACCGACGGCCACTGGCTTCCTGCAGGACCCTCTACTTTGTCCTCTTCTGGAAGAGCTAAAAATCATAAAAGCAAAGTACACATTAATACACTTCTATATTGGGGAGTCATTTTAGCAGCAAGACTTCAAAAGGTATCCTGGGGTGTTGCATAAATTTTAAAATGCTAGAAGCAATTTTGGAAACCTTTTTTGTCTTCCTCCTGTTTCAGCCGGTCTTCCTCAACTTCTTGGGGCAGTTTCTCTCGCTTCTCTTGATCTATGTCAGAATGCAGATGTTTGGACGTGTAGCTCAGTGCTGGGGTAAGCAAGAGTTCTCCATTCTTGCATAGCTCGTCACGGATCTTCACAAAGAAATAATGCAACTCCACAGAATCCTCAAAGATCTCAGAATCAGTCCTGATAACACACAATAGCTGTTATGAATTCTCAGATTACCTTTTTCTAAGTTCAATTCATGTTGACTCTACCATCAAACTTCACACTGTTAGACAAAAATGGAGCTTAAAGGAATTATTCACGAGAATGTGTCATGTATTCATTCTCTTGTCATTCTTGTCTTTTTTCCATGGAACATGAACAGAGAAATTTAACAATGTCCAGACAACGGTTTTCCACATAATGAACTTTTAAAAATTAACAAACAGATCATAAAGATGGTCCAATATGACTTACTGCTGAATTGAGGAGTGATGTTTGAGAAACATACGACGAATGGAAAGATTTTCACCAAACACAAAGCTAGCTATCACATGGCTTCAAAAAAATTGCCACATAGCCAACAAGTCATATGGAGCCTTTTCGTGACACTTTTTAGTATTTTATTTTTAGTCTACATAGTAGACTAATATGTTTTTAGTCATTTTTTAAGCCTAACCCCATTCCCTTTCAGTTTATAAAAAAGCAGCATACTTCCATAATTCCACAGAAAGAAATATATTCATACAATTTAAGCGTTTTTTGATGACAAGAAAAGCTGATCTTCACACTCTTCACTGCTTACCTGTTGAGACGTCTTGCTTTCTCCAGTACCTCAAACACATGCTCCTGGAACACGTCCAGTCTCCTGTAGCGGCCGCGTTCCACATTATTACGAATAATCTCTAGATTGAGGGGTGGGTCCTCCGGGTCAGCGGGGTCAATGGCAGGAACTTCCGCCAAAGAGTCACTATAGCAGCGGCCCTCGTCATCCTGGTGCCCCATCATTGAAACAAAGAGGTTACGGATGAGCTCACGCACGAGAGAGGCAACTGACAAACCACCTTCATCTCCATCCTCTTCAACCTCTATCCGTCGACGGGCTTCCAGAAAGGCTCGATGGAGCAGCAGAGCATCACGGTATATTAGAGATTCAGGCTCATTGTAGGTGCAGGCGTTGTTGAACATAAGGATGAAATCTTCTGCCAGTGAGTCGATGTCTTGGTAGCGCCCCTGTACCATGTAGCTTCGTATACGCTCCATGTCAATGGGACGCTTAATGGCGGCATAATAGTCAGGCAGCTCAGAACGTGATGGGAGACGCAGGAAAACGGCGCTGAGACGCCGACCGCGATTGTCTGTGAAATTGCGCACGGCTTCATAGAGATCAGAAAGCTTCTGCTGGAGTGGTGTCGTCTGTGTACGAGCCTTTTTAGGGGAGGCTGCGACTCCACTACGGCCTAAAAAAAGAGGCATTTGTTAAATATATTAGAATTTATTTGCATTAAAAGTGTATTTTTGCCAAAAAACATACGAAGCTTAAGTTTGGGAGAGCCAACGTCATCTTCCTCCGGGGGAGGGCCAAGCTCTTTCAGTTTATCCTTAACAATCTTCTCCAAGATATTTGCATCATTATAAACCTGTGGGTAAAAAAAAAAAAAAAAAGTAATGACAAACAAACTTCAAATTATTAGGTCTTTTAGATTTTAAGACTATACTTGGGTTTGAACCCGCATGAGTTAATGACACAATATTATTTTTTGGATTTACTCTTAACACATCCATAAACCTCACTCTTATCACAGACATACTTGCAAAAGATAAGAAAGAGCTCTTAAATGTTGAATGACATACAAAAGCTTGAAGTAGTTAAGATTTTTTTTTAAATAAAAAAGAAGGTACTGCTCATCAAGGCTGCGTCTATTGGATCAAAAATACAGTAAAAACAGTAAAAAGAGTAAAATTGTGAAATATTATAAGAATTTCAAACAACTTTTCTATATTTTAAAAAATTATTTATACCCGTTACACCAAAGCTGAACTCACTACTGCTACATTACTATAGTCTTCAGTGTCACGTGATCCTTCAGTAATCATTCTAATATGCTGATTTGGTGCTTAAGAAACATTTATTATCATCATTGCTGAAAACGGTTGTGTTGAAAAAATCTTATGGACCCCAAACTTTTGATCAGTTGTGTATTTGAACTTTGAAGTTGATTTAAAAGTTGAAAAGCATTCCGTTTGAGTAGTCCCACCTGAGATCCCTCTTCATTATAGTGGCGGGCATTGCGAAACATAAGCTTCATGTCATCCATAAGTGCATCCTGATTGTTATAACGCTCAGTGCGGATATTGTTCTCGATGGTACGCAGGTCCATTGGATCTTGGATGATCTGGTAGTAGTCTGGGTAGTCCTTCTTAGAGGGCTTCACCATGAAGAGGTCACAGAGGCGCCGTCCAGTACCTGCCTCACGTGCTTCAGTCACTGCAGAATACAGATTCTTCAATCGGTTTTTCTTGGTGTTCTTCTTGTAGCTGTTAGGATCAGATTATGGCAGCAAAAAGAAAGAACGTCAAAAGGATTTTTCATTACTTATTGCAAGTCATATTGATGAAAATAACAAAAACAAAAAAATTCACCTTTTCCTTTTGCCACTCCCCACGTCAGAATTTGCAGTAGAGACCTCTCCTTCATCATCATCTCGATGCTCTCTTTTCTTTTGCTAGAACACAAATTCAAACCAAAGAATTAACCGTCATTTTTCATTCCTCAGTTAGCTCATTAGGCTATGGAACAGAACTGTATGTATATCAAAGCAGACTGACCTGAATTATTTGCTGTAACCTCTGAGCACGTTTATATATGGTGGAGTTGGGCATGTTGTAGCGTTTAGCGTTCTCAAGCATGAGTGTAAGGTCAGCCTCAATCTGCTCGACTCCATCATAATCTCCATTCTTCATTTTATCCCTTTAAGAAATGTAAAACATGGAAAGAGTGTGTAAATTAAACGTGACTATTTTAACTTTTAAGGTTAAAATAATCAGATATTCATGCGTGTTATCCACACCTGATCTGTTGTAGGGAGATGGGGTTTTTGATCTGATGGTAGTAGTCTGGGTATTCCCTTCTCACAGGCAGCTGGAGGAACGGTTCAGCGAGAAGCTTCCCCTGAACGCTTCGTGCTCCTCGCACTGACTGGTACAACTGGAGGATTGGGTCGCCTGCACTCAGACCACAATCAGCCTCCGTTTCTCCAGTGTCAAAACGCACAGTGCCTGAGATAGAGTATAAGGACAGACAAAGGTACTTCAATGAACAATCATTCAAAAGCGGACCATGCCAATATATTTTTGCACAAGTAGAGTTGGCAGGCTCTCTAAAATAGATTGCTATAGAGTAATCTTAAAAAATGAATGTCAAAGGAGAACTATGGATATAACCTGTGAGAATGGAGTCTTCATCACTTTCAGATCCAGCCTGAAGAGCCATAGTGATGGCAGACAGGCGGTCACCCTGAGCAGACCTCCGGTTTCTAGCAAAACACATACAAAGCGTGATAGACTAAAACATGCCTCTTCAAAACAACAAGCTTACGAAAACAGGTCATACCTGATACGGAGGCTGGTTTTAGTGGGTTCAGCCTGTTCAATCTCGGTCTTTCTCTGGGAAAATACCTTCTTAATTGTGTTTGCATCCTTTAGAAAGATAAAAATTAGTTTGTTATATAAAAATGAGCTCAATGTATGTGATGGATAGATAACAAGGGTACACAAGAACACAAACCTTGAAAACTTGTGACCCTGGCTCATTGTAGGTTTTGGCATTTTTCGCCAAAAGATCAACATCCTTGGCCATGGCACTGATGGATTTGTAATGTCCCGCCTACAACAGAACAAAACATTACAATTATAAAGATGCCAAGAGGTTATAATAATTATTAAACAAAGACTTTACAATGTACATCATATGATTATTATTTATTACATACAATTATGACAGATATATTACATCAACAGCCTCTGACAGTAATGCCATGGCTGAAATCATTATACCAACTTTGCACATTTCCATTGCTATTGTGAGATAGAATGCTTTCAAAGCCTCAAATACCTGTATCCTCTGAGCCACAGTGCGCAGATCTATTGGATCTTTTATTACAGCATAGTAGTCTGGATAATGCTGGAAAGGAAGGAATGTGCATAAGAAGAAATTAATCAAAGAAAGTAAACTACATATAACACCAAAGTGGAACTTAAGTCAGATCTGATTAGTTATAAACTAGATTATCCTTATTAAGCGAGTACACAAATTTGGGTCTCACCAATTTGGAGGGAAGTTTTTGGAAGAGCTCACTAACAAGCCTCCCTGAGGAATCAGTGCATGACACAATGGCCTCCAAGAGCTGCTCCAGTATGGCTTTAAGATAGCTTGGTGGTCTCTGTTGAGCAGAAATACAGAGGGGAAAGAAATTATATCAGTCTGGATGTGCACAGAAATAAAACTACTAGCCATCCACAAACAGGAAACATCTTCACCTCCTCCTCCATGGAAGCACTTGGGTTCTCCACATCATCCCCTTCCTCATCATCATCGGCCTCCTCTCCTTCCCCTCCCTGTAGCAGTTCATTCTTGGTGGACAGGAAGACATTCAAAAGCCTAGCGGAAGCTCTATACTCTGCACTGTCAGCCTATTGTAAGAGACCCACAGGTATATTAGCATTTCTGAGTTGACGGTGGCTGTGATGCTGAAGAGTTTTGCTCGTGGAATGCATCCATGGCTAATCAGCAGTCTAAAATACTGGACAAACTTGTCTGATTCATGTGTCAGAAACATCAATATTATTAATGCACGTAAATATGTAAATGCAAACTCACCTGATAGTAAGCTTTGGCATTATTAATAAGCAGATGAAAGTCAGCTGAGAACTGCTCTACATCCTGGTATTCTTCTGCCCTGAGCTTCTGCTGTATCTTCATCATGTCTATGGGCTGACTCACCACTTCATAATAGTCAGGCTGATTCCTAAAACAAGAAAAATAGGAAGAGACGTTGAGGCGCACGTTAGGGTCTATTGCATGCATTTAATCAGTATGCTTTATTTCATCACATTGTAAAATTCATTTCATTTGAAAAAGAATTAAACAGAATAAAAAAGTGTGATTACAATGCCAGCTTCTATGGCTATGTTCATGGTGAGAGCCAGTTTAGCTGTTCTAAAATAAAATTAAAAGATGTTTAAGGTTAAAAAAAATCTAAAAACCTTAAGAATTCATTTGGATTGACTTGGTTAAAAATCTTTTTTAAAGTACCAACAGAATAAAACAAGTTCTACGAATGGGGTAAAAATATTACAGTCCAGCAAAATGTGTTTAATGGACAGTGGATTCTGACAAAACACTTTGGTGAATTTTCCCCCCAAAAGTATTTTAGTGAAATGGATAAATTGGGCCGGAGTTATTTTAGTAAAAATTATATTTATTTTATTAACATTTTAAACTTTTTTTTTTTTTTTTTTTTAAGTTTGAGTAACTTGGTTGTGTGGTTTTTGTCTTTTTTTGTGTCATTTCTGATTTGTTTTTAATAGGTCTGAGAAATGCCTCGTCAACTAGCTGGAAAAAAATACTTATTTTACTTCAGTAACGAAAATGTCTGTTCTGGTTTATGTTGACTATAATAACCCTGAATGGGATCAGATTCAATTTTATGAATTTCCTTCAACTAAAAAAAAAAAAAGTATAAAAAAAATGAAGGTGTGTCCAAACATTTGATTGGCAGAGTACGCTCAAAGGCAAAGAATATACGTGTACCTCCTCTTTGGTACACGAACAAAGAGCTCGCAGATCTGTCTGCCTTGGTCGTCTTTGTAATCTCTGACAGTGTTGTACAATTCATGGCACACAGCAATCTAAAGATGGGATAGATTCAAAGTCACAAAAAAAGACAAGATGCATAAATGTGATTTAAACTGTATGCCAAAGCAAGCAGCATGAATACACTAAACCCCATGTACTCACTTGATCGACAGAAGGAGCAGTGGAAGCTCTCCTCCTCTTCCATCCACTGACTGGGGTGGATGAGGTGGCATCATCGAAGTCTCCTCCGCTGGCACTGCTGGAGGGAGATGTGGCTCGTCTTCTCTTGGAGCCCATTGAAACAGTACCTGTTTATGACCCAAACATCCTTTTAGACACAGGGCTTCAACCACTTTGGACAAATGAAAGTCCATTCCTCATGAAGATCTTCAAAAAAAATCATTTCGTGGAGAAGATTTCCATGCATGTCCAGCGGTAGGCACCAATCGTTAGTATCTATCTATACATTTACATGGTTATACTTTTTAATGAGCAAATGTCACCAGTAAGACCAAAAACACCCTGGCATTTGAATGTGGCAACTCCTTGCTCAAAGAGAATGGAAAATATTTTCATGATCTTTAAGATGGTATTATGTAGTGGTATTCCACTACATAACCAACTGTAAATTTATACATCATGTATCATTTTGCAATACAAGATGTTGTTTACAATGTCTATACGAGCTACTAGTCATAAACAAACTACAGTTCACCTGCTTGAGGAAGGACAAAGAAAGGTTTGGGTATTAATTCATCAGCCATATGTGCATTCTTTCACACCAGCTTTGAAGTCAGCCTATAACGCAAACTTTTATGCTTTGAACTATATGCATGTACAGTGTTGTGTGGAATAGCATACTTAGCCGCGTGCTAATCTTCCGGTAAACAATCCCTAAACACCAACAGCCAATCGACACTCCGTGTTTCAGTCAAACAAAAGAGCGGTCTCGATGTGTGCTCTCGTACTCACTCACTTCTAAGCGCACTTCGGTTTCTTATATTAATCTCGCTGAAGTTAATACATGTATTCGGGAACAAAAGGCTTTAGAAATACGCTGACCTACCCGTATTAAAATCGCTACTTTATTGGCGCAGTTAGGAATTATCCTTCAGTAGCAACAGAGTGGCAACTGTTAGCTAGCAAGTAGGAGAGCTAACAAAGTCCCGCCTTCTTCGTCAATACAAACCGGAAGTGCTTTCAAGAAGCCCCTCCCAACCTCCGAAAATATAATGTTTAAAATATTGAATATCATTTTCTACTCACTAAAAATGAAAACAAAATGCATTTGAGATGAGCATTTTCAGCAGGTTTAATGTTTTATTTTCTTTTATTCTTTTATCCAGAATGTATTGTTCTATTTATTAATTTTTCCCAAAATTACAACGTAATCAAACTTAGCGTAGCCAGTGCTTATCTATTTTAAAGACGACAAAGTTTGCAATGAATTAAGGATGAACAAAAATAGTTTCGGAGCTTAAAAAAGAAAAACCTTTTAAGAATAACTGATTATAAATAACATGAAAAATAATACTTTTACAGTATAAAATATATTACTATTAAAAAATACAAAAAAGAAAAACTAAACAAAAAATGTGAGGCTTTCTAATATAATTTAAAAGTGTAATTTTTAATTAATGAAGTACTTTCGATTAATCTTTAGAAATACTGTAACAAGATGCTGCATTCTTAAAAAAAAACGGTGGAAATGAAGCCTACATGGGAACCCATTATTTGTTTGAAAACGCTATTTCTCGGGCTTTAGGCCACAAACTGAACATTCTACGCCTACTTAATAAATTAATTAATTAATTCATTCATTAATAATAAAAAAAAAGAATTACACCAACTGAAATTTATATAAATGTGCAAATGCAAGATGAAAATAAAAGTGTAAAAATATAACACATATGTATACTTTGAACGATTTTTACTTTGAATATTTATTTAAATAGCCTACTTAATGCATTGGCTGTAATTTGTTAATGTTAAGTAATTTGCCATTGTGGTCCAACAATCTATAGGGTTCTGCGAATGGCACTCGGGAATAATATCATGATGTCCGGATTGTATCATTATATATTGAATCATTCAAATAAAAGACGCCTCCTCCAGTCGCTATTTGACGTCAGGGTAGATCCCGCAACTATTGCATCGAAAGAGAATTGCGGATAGATAAAGAGACAGAAGAGGATCATCCCTCCATAGGAGCAGTCGATCAGGTATTGCATTTATTTTAAGTTTTCCTCGAAGTCAGCGGTTGATGTGCCTGAACTGATTTAAATGTAGAAGCGGCTAATCTTCTGCAATGCCACAAGCTTTAATGCATGGTGTGGGCAATACAGACAGTGTTGCATTAGGTCTGTCTAAGATAACGTCGATTTAAAACAGAAAACGCATCTTCTCCCCCCCAGTCAATTCATGTAGTTTCCTTGTCTGTTCATAGAAGATTATTAGTGCAGGTGGCATCAGACTCCTGCATGCGCATATGCGCAGTGTCTGAATACACACACACTTATACACATACACGAACAATATGCATCCATTGGCATAGTGCATTGCTTGTTCAGTGACTCGAGAAGCGGAGCACTTTGAGACATTGGTAAGGGTTTTTGCGAATTGTATGTTTTCAATTTATCTGTGGAACAGCGGTTTATGATCATTCATAAATCAGTCTTATTTTGTTGTAGCCTATATGTAGCCTATTCCTTTGCTTAAAGTAACGTACTGATGTTTATATAATAGCATGTAATTACTATGATACATGTTCAAACATCATGGGATTACTCTAAGTAACTGTAAAATGTTGAAACCATAAAAGTTATGATACATGCATAAATTTGAGAGTTACGGGTTGCCGGATATGCTCAGTTGTTTGTAATTTTGTCTGGTTTGCTTCTCTGACCTGGCAATTTCTTTGGACAGGGTACGAAATAAATCTGTTGTTATTTGTTGTTGTTTTTTAAAAACAAATGGTCTGTGGATGACGGTGTGTAACCTATAAATATTTATTATTATTATTTTATTAATAGTATTATTATTATTTTATTTATTTTATTTTAAGCACACACCTCTTTTCTCAAAATTATCCAACCCCCTGAAAAAGAATCCCTCACAATAGCACAAATCAGCAAAACAGGTGTTGTCTTGATCCAGCTAATCAAGGGCTTCATTTGTTGCACCAGGTGTGTTTGAGTTTGAACACATGACATATCTGAACTGGCTAGGTTTGTTGAGTGTCACGTTTGACTGCATGTTAGAAATTAGGGCTGGGTAAAAAAATATCGATTTCTCGATATTAATCGATTCTCATTTTTACGAACCGATATCGATTCTTAAATCTCAAGAATCGATTAGTCATCCTGTTTTCATTTGATGAGCGTGCAGAACATTGTAGCGTGCATCCCATCCAATAAATCGAAATAATCTTTGTGCTTTGTGACTATTATTATGAAATAAAGTCTCAAATTTCGAATTGCGACCATTTTCTTACGAAATTCAAAAACATAAATACTGTTTTGGCGCTGTGGCGTGAGATCGCTCTGGCTCAGCTCAAGAGAAGCAGGAGCGCGGAGTGCACATGATCTCCTCTTCCGCCTTAATAATACCAGTTACTCCGCCTTAATAATACCAGTTACTGCTCCAAATAAACATCAATGAGCATCTGAAAGTGTGTTAAAAGATAGAGTACAACTTCTAAATCCGTATCATGTAACGTGGTATCGCTCAATTAGTGTTTCATCCGTGGAAAGACGTCAGTTAAACAGCAAGTAAACAATGGCATGTAACGTCACATTTACCTCAGAAAAAAACATTAAACTTAGTAACTTAGTCAGTTTGTCAGCTAGAAAAAATAACTCTAGAGAGGAGAATTTTGCTAAATATATGCACCATATTACATATTCATTATAATTTTTAATGTTCTTCAATATTTAATGCATGTTTGAATAAATCTGGCAAGTTTTTTTATGACAGCCACCATTTAAATGTTTATATTTCATATAACTTTCTTATTATAAAAATAAATGTGTAATATAAGTGTTTGTATAGCTACAAATCAGTTAATTTTTTACCTTCAAAATTACAGTAGGCTAATGAAGCCTAGTAGGCCTAGGCTACAACTGACTACCATAGTTTACAGCATTAGTTAAGAGATTTGTTTTCCTTGAAAAAATTTGCCATGTATTGTACCTGATATCCAAAATAATCAATATTGAATCAAATCGAATCGTAATCGAAAATCGATTCGAATTGCAAGCTTGTGAATCGAAATCGAATCGAATTGTGAAATTTGTCAATACCCAGCCCTATTAGAAATATGGCTATAAGTCAAAAGAATGGTCCAAAAAGTTAAGAGAAGATATCACCACCCTTCACAAACAAGGAATAGGATACAAAAAGATAGAGAAGGCACTACATTTTCCTAGACACCGTTGCAAGCGTAGTCCCAAGTTCAAAGTTAAAGCAACAGTGGTTACACTTCCTGGACGTGGAAGAAAAAGGAAGCTATCAATGGCTGCAACCAGATTTCTGAGAAAGGCAAGTTCAGAAAAACCCTTGATTGACTGCAAAAGACCTGCAGCAAGACTTGGTTGCAACAGGCACTGAGGTTTCATGCCAGAACTCCAAGATGTATCACTACTGACCCAAAATCATATAAATATAAGACACAAAAGTTTTGGTGTACTCTGTGTCATGTAGCCTAAAGCCCTATTCGCACGGGATAAGTATTACCTGGTGACCTCTAGTCATTTGTAATAATTGCGGAGGTTGTATGATCTTAATCCCGTGCGAATCGGCCATGTCTGTAATTTGTAAAGTAAAAATTCCCCCGCAAATGACCTACCATATTTCGCCGAACACCGAGGTCCTGGTAATATTAGTCCCGTGCGAGTCGGCATTTCTGTGATTTGGGGGGATTGTATACATCTTTCGCAAAGAATGGAGGCTGCGTTGGAGTGTTTTGATAGTATTTTGGGTGCTGGGTCATATCGCTATGCAGCAACTACACAATTTGCAGAAAAAGAAAGCTGAAAATCATCAGAAGAGCAAAAACTAAATATAATGATTAGATGGAGATGAATGACATAGCAGTATGCGGTAAGGAACATCCTTCTGTTTATGATGTATCATACAGCTAGACCTATAATAACGGCATAACATTTCCAAGCAATAGCCTATGGACCTCATATCCGGGAGATAAGTCAGTAAATTTGAGTAAAATCACAGGCTTCGGTTATCCCGTGCGAATAGGGCTTAATTCGACCTAGCGTGCTAGAAATGTCAATAAGTGTGTGTCAGTAGTGGCTCCTCAGAGGACCATTAATACTGCTGAATCACATTGATCCATTTAGACCCATCAATAGTTTCATGTAAAGGAAGTTCTTGAGGACTAAAGGTTGGACTTGTGGAATTAAAATAGTTTAAAGGTTTAGATGAATATTTGAATATGGAATAATTTATTTCAGTTATTTTAATCCTCTTGGTTACAGTCACTAGAGTTTGCCTCTAAAAAAAAAGAATCTAAAAATAGCCAAATTGGTCTCTGGCTTACAGATGACAATGTGCTCAAGCAGTCACTGCAAACACTGATGCTTAATAAAATGCCTTATTATGCAAGCACAAACTATTGGTTTGGCCCATCTTCCCCTGCATTGAGACAAGTAACAGATACCATGTGACGACGCCATTCGCATATGCAGGCGTTAGTGGCAGTGATGAGGTAATGCACACCTGAACAATGCCACACTATTGCAGTAAGATTTCATAATAGCCATGAAACCAAAAACACTCTTCTAAATACTTCCAGGTTTTTAAAACTTTGTTTTCTCTGTTCTGTGTGTCTGTGTCTTGTATTGAACTTCTACGTTTTCTTTTTCATTGACTTATTTATTGACCTCTGCTTCTGTCTTTTTTTAGTTCCTGAGTGGAAATCAACTATACAATGCCTTTAGGAGAAGATGAAAATGGATGGAAAAAGAAGACAACTGATATCAAGGAAAATTACGACTTCAAGGAGGTCTTGGGGACGTGAGTGTTTAAAAAATGAATTGCTCGATTTAAAATGAAAATGCCCAGAGCTTTGTTTGATTAATGCTTTATGCAATTGGCTTTTGCATTTGGCAGTTGAGTCAGTGTTATCTTGGCATTTTTAATATGCTATTATCGTTTTTATTCATATTTTGAGTTAGCTTTTTGTAGTAGTTTAGTTGATAGTTTTATTCGTTTTTTTTTTTAATTTTTTTATTCATTTTTATTTCAGTTTTGGGTTTAGTTCAGTTTTATTTTTTTACATATTTTAGTAATTTTAGTGCTTAACTTAAACTTATTTTCAGTTAGATTCTAAGGTGCGGAGCCCCTAAAGGGAAATGGAAATGGAAAAAATATGGGATGGGAAGAAAAAATTATATATCAATGCTTTTGTGTTCTCGCAAATGTTTTGCAATCCCCGCAGAAGTACATAACTTTTCCGAGTGAACGCAAAAGCATTAAAATAAAAATTTTGCTCCCATCTCATTTTTTTTTTCCACCACCATGTCTCTTGTCTCTGTTACCTGGGGGCTCTGTACCCAGGTAATAATTATACTTTTGTATATTTTAATATTTTATTTCATTTTTAATTTAATTTACAAAAATGTTTTTAATAGTTGTAGTTAATTTATAATTCTCCAAACATGATTTGATTTTATAACTTCCCTATTAGATCTAATAAAAGGACATCATGATTACAGGAAAAATCACATCTTTAGTGTTTTAGCACTATATGGGAATCATTCCACTATCGTTGAATCACACCTGCAACTATGGTATCAACAAGTATTCCTATATATCTAATTTCTGTAGCTCTTCCTCTGTATATCTCCTTCATTGGTTTTAGTCTGTTAAGAATAGCAATATGTCATGTTGGCATTATGAAAACAATATTCAGACTATATTGGCACTGAGTGTCATCAGAAACCATTTTCTGTTGGAGCAGTTGCCTCTTTTTCTCGCTTTGCCGGGTGTGATTAATGACACCTCAGTGTGGCACTCAGCAGGGCTTTCATTTGCCGTCAATATTGGGAATTTGTTAAATTTATATTATTCCTGCTTTCTTTCCTGCAAAAGCAACTACAAAAATTTCAGTTTGTTTTGAAGTCATGTAGTGAGAGACCTTAAAACGCTTCTATTATTCATCTGAAGCCAGTTGTAGTAAAGCGTTCGTCGACCCTAAGTGCACTAGCCCTTTTATGTCACAGATATATTTATACCTCAGAGTGCGTGGGTGTAGTGTGTACATTTACTGTCACGTTCGGTGCATCTTGGGCGACGTGGCTGAGGACGAGAGCCTGAGAGAGGGATAAACAGATGGACAGACTGATATTCCATGCTGGATCTTAGTGACATTCACGAACCATGTGAGATACAGGGCGGCGAATACTGGGTGGGAAGCACATCGCCAACCTCCAAGGCACTGCTGAGGGGAAAGTCACTAGTGTAGAGCTGTGATGAATTCCCAGACACACACACAAGCATATAATATTCATCAGGGGGTTGTTATGAGTGTCTCTCCCCTCCTGCGGCCAGAATGACTGCTATTTCAGATGGCATAACATAATCATTTGGGCATGCTTACTTCAGCTTGAGTTCACATGGCCAGCCTCATGTTAAATCCCCTTCTTTGGAGCTGTGCATGCCACACAATCACCAGAGATGAATTCTTAGCATCACTGTGTGGAGCAATTGTTAAGCTTGACCTATGTTGTACCAATACCTCAGTCTTTAAAGTCACCGGGAAAAAACTTTAATCAAAAGAACTTCCTCTCCCTCCCTAAAGGGACACCGTGATGGGGAAAAAAATATTTTGAATGCACTTTTGAATGCACGCTCGCGTTTAACTTTCACTTTCCAATTTGCTATCACGCATAGGCCTACTCTGTGCAGTGGCGGTACTGACCACACATTTTACAAGATAAGATATTTTTCAATGATGCTCAGGATCTGTTGCGGACCAAATCCTCCAACACCATCCTCTGTCACCTCTCCTTACTATCCTCATGAGATGAGTGAAATCTGATGTAATGTAACCGACTTAGGAAGCCTAACCGTGTCCCTTTAGGGGCTCCGTAGAATGCGTTACTCATTTTCTGTCTTTCCAAATTCGGATTTAGGCTTCGAGTACATCCCTACACTCACATGTGATTACAGTAATAGCAAACCACAAACATCCAATCAATTCCTGATGGACAAAACCAAGTCCAGCTTTTTTTTCTTGTTTTCTCCCCTCTTTTCTATTTATCATTAATTGACTCCTATGAAACATTATACACAACCATTCAAAAATATGGGGCCAGTAAGATTCTTGAAAGAAATCAATACTTTTAGTCAGCGAGGACACATTTAAAAGTAATAGTAATCTTATAACATTATACATGTCTTTACTGTTACTTTTAGTGTGTTACATTTTAAAAGATAAAATAGTAAATATTTATTTAAAACCAAAATAATATTTCCCAAAATTACTGTTCACACTGTATTTTTGATCAAATAAATGCAGCGTTGATGCAGTGTCTTCTTTCAAAAAACTTTTAGAAATCACATTGACCCCAAACTTTCATTCGGTATAGCGTATATTCTGGCCTACTGATTCAATTATTTTGTTTCTAACCATGATTATATGCAACACTTACATTATTATATAAATGTGGTTATAAAATCACATCATTTTTAATGTATTTCTGATTAAATAAAATGGGAAACAACACATTTTACTGCTCCTGAAGTCAAGCCTTGAGGTGACACTCAGCTTCGACACTTCCAGTACTGACAGCCTAAAGCAATGTGACATTGTTCGCTTCTAGTGTAGACACAGTGTTACATAAAGAAGTGCATTGAATTTAATGTGACAATTTACCGTAGAATGATTTTGCATGAATTCCTTTTATAAATTAAGTCCGTTGTATCTTGCAAACATGAATTGTTTCTCACCAAACTGATAAAAACCTGTGTGCTCCCCGACTCCTGGAACTTGCAGTACATTACATTTATATTTACACATTTGGTAGACAATTTTATCCAAGCCAGCCAATCAGTCTTGCTTGTCACATCCATCAGACGGTCAGTGAACATGTCTGCGGACAAGCCGCTTGATTCTATGACTACATGTATTATATTCTTCATTGGACTGGAGCAGTGCAGTTAGTGTACAAATGGGACTGCGTTTACATGCAAGTTCTTAAACCGATTATGCTTAATAAGATAACAACGTGTGTGGTCATGGAAATGCATGTAACCGTTTTCCTTTATCGGAGTAAGATCATAAACGGCTTAAGAATAAACCAAGCGACAGAGCTAGATTTTTGCCCAGTACCCCGGCATGTAAACACCTTAACCTGGGTTCTGTCGGCTTATTGAAGTGCGCATATGTGATATGTGTCAGGAAAGCATCCTTATACGGCAGATTTAAAGGCCCCCTGAAATCATTTTTTTTTTTAGCTTTTATGAATAAGTTAGCCTTTGGTTATGAATAAGCTGCATGTTCCAAACAATGAGACCATTTACATTTAGGAGATATAAGCATTCAAAACTTAGTCTCTCACTTCCGCTAAAATGGATCACAGATTTTTATGACATCACTGCTTCTCATCACATCTTCTGTCCAATCAAATGCTCTCTAGAACC